>JANSME010000001.1:3187182-3824618 GCA_029299165.1 Ophiostoma himal-ulmi
GCAGCAGTTATGTTTCATAAACTAGTCGAAAATGAAGAAAAAAAAAGTAATTTCAATCTTGTCCAATGGCAGCTGTCTGTCGAGGCCGCGTTTCATGATATGCGCAGTTCATGAGAACAAAACACAAGCAAACATCGCTATTTTCATCGACACTGGCACTGCTTTCTGTAGCTAGGCTCGTTTATTCGGCAAATCATAGCCAAGTATAGCATAATGGAGAGTAGGAAACGGATTCTGACAAATGAGAATAGAGAAAATGATAGATTGTACTAGAGTCGTTTGAGTTCATGTGTCAGCATAGAACTTTATGGCTACAAGACTCGGGACTCTGGGACCAGGACCACAAGACTCACTTATGTTTTGAAGATACTATATCACTGCCATCAGGAGGATCTCGGCAAAGGACAACATCTTAGATATTCTTGGTATGGCTTTGCTGTTCCCAGTAGCAGATAACAAATGAATCAATATCCACTGATGAGCTCTGGCTTGAACGTTTCTAACGTCTAATGTTTGCTACGTCTGCTACGTCGTCTCGTCTGTTTCCAGTCTCGGTGAATGGCAGCCTTGCTCTCGTGCCTGAATCAGCCACAACTCCTGCAGCCGACAGTCATCACAGTCATAGCAGTCACGGGATACAAGCTGAGCCTCGGTTAGTGCCTAGGGTTCTCGAATGCCATTTTATTCTTTGTTTGTATTACTCCCCCAACTTTTTCGGCATGCATTGATTATCTTGTGCAGCCTCATCGGGGTGTGTGCGTAGTAAACTGTACTAATTCTGATTTCTGATCGCTGGCCTCGGCGTATTCAGGGCCACACTCCTCTTGCTCCTTGCAGCAGTTGCAGCAGTTGCAGCAGTTGCAGCAGTTACCCGAATACACCATCAAGCCTCCAATATTTCTACTCCGTTCTCCCCAAATTCTACATTTTCCGAATCAATTGCCCACCACCTCGAGATATGCCGTGTTGATGTGGTGGCCACCTGAGACATTCAACTGGTTCTGGTATCTGAGACAGCGTAGGATAGATAGTATATATATATTTAGGATGGCAGATGGCACGCAAGGGTGCAACAATCAAAGCCAGTCGAGATATTTAAATGTTCAAATTCAATTGCATTCATCAAAAAGAAACAATTAGGTCAGCAGCAGTTGACAATATATCGCACGCGAGTGTTGAGAACAATAAAGGCAAGAGCAAGAAACATATTGCGGAATTCCAGACACAGGTGGCAATGTGGCTAGAGTTCCTACAGACACAACTGTTCATGTGCCGGCTATCACAATATCACTATTGCAAGGTTGACTGTAGACAGGAATAGAAACAAATGACGGCATACTGTAATAATAAGGGTCCAGCACATTGGGGAGGAGCGGCTCAGTGATGGTCAGCGCACTATAGCGCCGAAACGGGAAGGCACGGGTCACAGGGGCACTATATCACTATGGCCTTTGACTGTAAGGGGCGGAAGCCCTCAATATGAGGCAAGCGCGACGCAGTCTCGCGCTAAACTAGGAAGCGGCGGGCACTATCTCGGGGTGTACCTTCCCTTTGTAACGGGATACAAGCGTATGAAGGGTAAAAAATATCAACAAAGGTTCAAAAAGCCCCAAAAAGCCCAAATAGAAGTAGCGGTGGCTATTGCCATTTCTGCTGGCTTTTCATTCGTCTCAATTTCCTTGGCTTCCCCCACCGACCCTGACCACCACCATCATCATCCCAAGCATTTGCTACATACTGAAACGGCCCCAAACATGCATCGTGCGATACTGGGCTTAGCCTGGAGTGCCTGCTGTATCCTTGATGAGTTCAGAATCACATCTCAGAAGATAAGTGATGTGATAGATTTCCAGAATGCCATGGATACTATACATATGGGGACTGTGGTGATGGCCGTCATAAGGGAGTGAGAAGAGACCACCACGGGAGATCCTGATTGCCGAGCTGCGTATGCTGCTCGACTAAAATGTTCGGGCATAAGCTGCAGGATGACGATAGATGACTGCCCTTCTCTGCTGGGACAGAGTGTCAGAGATCACAGGTACGAGCAACTACGGCGTATTTGGAGTGTTTGAATAAGAATAACGAGAGACTGATAAGGCCAGCGACTCAAAGCTCACTTACCCCCAACGTGTATTGTCCGGGAAGGGCGGGGGTGCGATCTTGCAACCCTGTCGCGAAACGAAACAAATCGACGAATTGAGAAACAAGAAACAAGAAACAACCCAGAAAACTGAACAAGACACAAATACACCTCACGGAACTACAGATCTAGACTGGCCTCTTGGAGTCTCACAACACCTTCACATGTCACAGTCTCATCGTCTGGGACTCTTCTACACTACACATGTCCAGCCCTATCATTTTGGGACTCGACCCAGCGCTTCAAGGGGAGGCCGTCGTGATGCATCCCGACCCGGCCCCAGTCTTCCCACCGCCTATGATGCATGGTCAGCGTTGCCTCGTGCTTAGCTCTGCATCGTGCGTCATTATGGCCTTGGACCATACTAGTCATTTTGGCTATTCTGATCAGTTGGCCATTTTTGGTCATTATATTCAGACGGTGACAATGTCTCACCCTCCATCTAGTTGGGCGCCACACCTCCCAGGTTGTTGACTATTCAGAGGTCGTCCCAACAAGGGTGAGGAGCGTGAGAGTGAGACCCGGGAGGCCCTGAATGCAGCTATGCTCCAGGGTAGCATAGACTCGATAAATCCATGTGGAGTATTTGCGACTATGGCCTATGGTAATATTGCTGTTCATATTATGGCGGGTTATTGGTGCACATGTGCAGACAATAATACCAGCCACAAGCCGCAGCCCACAGAGGACTAGCACCAAAACGTGAGCAGAGTACTGCTGCGGCTTGTTACCGTTGAAGGAAGTGGGGAATGATGGGGAAGAGGGAAAGCGGGTTGGGAAGAAGAGAAAGAAGCAAAGAAGAAGAGAAGAAAAGAAGAAAAGTAGACAACATAGAAAAAAAAGGAAAAAAAGGAAAAAAGGAAAAGAAAGAAAAAAGAAAAAAGAAAAAAAAAAGAAAAAAAGAAAAAGAAAGAAAGACATCTACAATCTGACATACATACTAGAGGGAGCCGGAGCAGACAGATGGTGGGCTTTGAACAGGCATCCAGGCAACAATCTGCGATAGCCGAGTTTCCAGGCAACTGCTTGGAATAAGAGGATGGTAAGATGGTGCCAATGACTTGTGGTGGGAATATAGGATATAATCGTTGGTCAGTTTCCGAGGCCCTGAAGCCTGACTGCAAAACTTCAGACGATCTTCCTGGAGTGGGCAGTGGTGGTGAGACGAGTCGGCACACAACCGGGCAGTTACCGCAAATAACTCGCCGTGTTGTTATCTTTACGACTTACGAGCTATGCAGTGCTATTTTCACTTGTTTTGTGTGCATCAGTTGCAGATCGACAGTGATTACCGGCGAAGAGGGGCCGGGTTGGTAGACACCGAAGACTGGTTTACGGGACACGGGATTACGGGGTTGGCCTCGTATTGAGTCTGATGAGTCTGATGAGTTTGAGATTGAGACGGGTCAGCAACAAAGCAACTATTGACAATTGCTGGAGGTTGCATGCTGGGTACCGTCCGGAAAATAGTCGCTGGTTGGAACTATTTTGATTTTCGACAGATCTTGCAGAAGACCACGGTCGCAGAAACGGCGCCCGCATAATCAAATGCAGAGTGCAAATGCAGGCCATAGGGCAGACCAATACACACCACATCACTAGATGTGTACGACTACGATCCCACGCTCCCACGCTGCCAGTGGACAAGCCGCTTGGCCCCCAATTCAACAACTTCCCCTGTTGACCGCAACTCCCGCGCTATGCCATGCCGTGGACCATGGCTTTGGATCTTTGAAAATGCCCCTTGAGGATTGCTAGTGTAATTCTTTTGATTTTTTACTATTTTTCTGTTTTCTGTTTTCTGTTTTGTGATTGTTTGCTTGTTCACTTGCTGTTAGATTGCTTGAATCTCAATTCTATAACCAGCCCAAAGCCCTGTTTTTCTCATCTCGCCCACTTGACACGCCTACAGGCGTCTACTACCTCCCTGTCAGCCATCTTCCGGATTCTTTTTTTATCCTCTCCATTCGCACAATCCCTGTGAGCCTTGTAGACTATTATGGTCCATGGCCATCTGCCTCCCTCGCTGACGCTGGCTCACCATTCTTTTTACCGTCGGACTTATATCCATACACTTATGCACACACCCACCGCCACACCTCGATATTATTGCTTTTTATGGCAGTCTGGCGTCTGTCTGCCCACACCGTCCACACTGTCCACCACTATTCCACTCAATCGTCTACTCCACTGCTGTCCACACCCCCTCCCACTTCTGCGCTGCGCCTTTGCCAGCTACAGAGCTACTACCATGTGCAGTCTACAGTCTACAGTCTACAGTCTACAGTCTACAGTCTGCAGTCTGCAGTCTGCAGTATACGACGTACAGGTAATACTGAATATGCAATTAATTCTCAACGGCCGTCGTCACTCAGCACCCGCCATCCTCGTCCTCTTCGCTCACTGCAAAGTATGCCTCAGTCACCGTTCGAGCTTACGGGTCCCATTATTGCTGTTGCATAAGCTTTCTCATCATACACCGTCAACATGGTCCATGTCCTCATGACGAGCTATCCGACCAGGCTACCGAGGACTATAAGGCTGCGATACCCCCCCATGACATTCTCGGTATGAACATCTCTCTCTCATCCTCTTCAGCACTTTTCATTTGTTCCTTGCTTTTCTCTTACCTTTTAAAAACAGTCATAGGATTGTTGCCTTCGTTTCTTCTCACTTTCTTACTTTCTTCATACCTTCCTCTCACTTTCTTACATTTGAGTTGCATTTTGTGTTGTCCTGATTATATTCTCTTCTTCTCCCGCCTCTGCCGTTTACCTCCTCCTCCTCCATCTGTATCCCGTACTTTTGCCTGTCTCCCAGGTCAAAATTCTAGAACTTCAGATTTGGCCACCTCATTTCGCCTACTTTAAGTTCTTCTCGTTCTATTCTTGTTTTATGCACGCCCCGCGGTTTTTTACCAGACTTTGATTTTATTATTGATATCCCTTCACTCCCTTTCTCTTCACCGCGCCTGGCATCTTATTCCGACTGACTCGATATTTTATTTGATCTTTAATATTTTATTTCTGTTTTGTTTCCGGTCCGTTGTGTCTGTCCACACTACCTCAACTCTTTCGTCTGTCTTCAGATTGTATTTATATCCTCCCATCCCCCTTCATCTTCATATTCCCCTTCATTCAAAATCACTCTTCTTCCCTACTTTCATACCACACTTCTCTCTCTCAAAGCCACGCAAAGAACAAGTCAAACAGTCACAAGCCAGAGCCGAGTATAATATATCCCACAAGCTCGTCCATCTCCTACCGGCCAACGTCTTCTTCGAATCTTGTCTTCTGATTCTCGCCGCTTCCGTCACCAGCGACCCCCTCTCATCGATTATCACTTAGTCCCAAGTTTTCTCAACAAGCCATCAAGATGTGTTATCGTCTCGTTGAGCGTTTCTCCGTGTGCAACTGCGTCTATTACAAGCATGCCGTTGACCGGTGTGCTGCGTATAACCAGTCTGGCCACAGGATTCAAGAGAGAACAATTCCGGTGGGATACGCATGTGCCGACCACTCCGAGCCGCCACAGGGTTCATACAGCTCGGGAGCATATGCCTACTCAGACTCTGGTTATTACAGCGGACACTCGCACCGCAGCTCCAGCCACCGGTGAAGTGTTTTGTCTTTGGTACTGGGGTGTCGGCCGTGGAGCCTGTCGCCTTTCGAGATGTTTGAATTCTGGGCTTGGGTGCGTTACCTCTACTCTTTCCGCCAGAGGCCAGGCTCGACCACGCGTTCCCCCTCCCAGCTTGCATATCTCTTTGTGGGCCACGACCGTCTAAAGGCAAGCTCTGCTCCTCACTGACTGTGCCTGCTCTTGTTTAGAGTTATTGTATATTGCACTGGACCATAGCCCTCCTTCTTGCTGCTCTCCAGTGCCGCTAGACAACCCACGGCCCTCACCACACCACTACCAAAGACACAACGAAGATATCTGCTTTTACGAACAAGCAAAAGACTGAAAGCAGTGGGAGAAGGTGTCTGTGACGGACTCGCTCTGATAGGCAACAGCCCCCTTTCGCTGCTTGCCTACCATTGGCTAGCATGCACACATTGTTCTCTCTTTGGTCTTTTGGGCTCACAGTCACGACTTTGACTTTTGACTTTTTTTTTTGCGGTTTTAATATTCCCCCTTTTGTTTCTATTCTTCACTACATCACTTCTTCACTTCTTCATATTTTCCCCTCATCTTCTTATTTCACGATCGGGAGGGCAGCATCGGCGACTATACATTTCATGGGATAGGTTATTGCATCGGGTGTTGCCGATAGACCTCATTACCCACCGGCACACCCTTGGGGTTTGGGGGTTTCAGTTTCCTTTTTCTATGTCTTTTATTCAAGGTCAAGTGGCCGTTCGCTTCTATTCAAACGGTCTTAGGGCGGCATGGTCCTGATGAGAGCTTTGCCTCGCGGCGAGCATCTCTTATCCAGCCTGTCATCTAATCCCAAGTCCGTTTGACACACCGCCAACACGACGTCCGATTTCAACTTCCTGCACTTGAACGCAAGTGCATCAGCTTGGTTCATTACTATTGATCTTTTTTTTTTTTTTTTTGGTTTGATTCTTTTCTTCTACTTTTTACTTTTGGATTCACTAGGTTTAGATGGAAAGATGGCACATACAGGCGTTAACTAACGGGAAGGAAGAGCATCAAGAGGTACTACACTTTCGATGGTTTGTTTCATGTTTTTTTTTTCTTTCTTTCTTCGTTTTCATTGCAGGCATACTGACGGATACTCATTTACACATTGCACTGCTTACTCTTTCGGTTATCATTCAGGACATCTGTTACTATATCTTTTACTCTTTTGTTCTTCTGTTCTTCTATTCTTTTACTTTCTATTTTTTGGTTACGTTCTATTTTCAGTTACTTGTTGTATTTCTAGTGTGCTGTTCTGGAAGCAGTCGTGTCTCTACTTTCTCTTTTCTCTTGTCTTCTTTTTTTCTTTATAATTTGGTCTGGCACCTCTGTCTTTTTTCTATTCTTTTCTTTCTTCTTGTTCTTGTTCTTCTTTCATCTTTATGATAACGGTTGACGAGCATGACGCTTCACAGGAAATGCTGGAAGGGACACAAGAGAATGGTCACAAAAAAGAAGACGGTAGCCGCCGGCCGACTCACGCTCTCTTTTTAAAGCCCATCTCTTGATGAGCCCTCGGGTCGTTTCAAGACGATGTCTACTGTCAGTTACGCATTGCCATGACTAAAAAGACAAACACACGGGAGACCAAGACTCTCTCTTCGCCGCCACTCACTTTTGTTTCATCTCTTTCATTTTGCGGCAAAGTTCTGGAATTTCTGCCACGCTAAGACTTAGCATGAAGCATATTTGCATTGAGGTGCATCCAACTCACTCTGGCTTGGCTCTGCGGTCCCATTCTTTTTGTCCATTTGTACGTTCTCTGTCAATCTTGCCTACTTTTCTTGACTGGATCAAGGAAACAAGTAGGAGTGTTAGAAAGGGCGATGGGTGGATGGGAGAAAGTTGATCTGTAGGCCATGCCAGAGCTATATACATTAATATAATCAAAAACATTCCAAATACCTCACTTATTAGCTTGATAAAAAAGAACGATGATTAACTAAGATGCGTTGCTGTAATAGTAGTTTGTGCCGTGCGGCACGCAACGTGAATCTGGATAAACGAGGATGCAAACCCACAATAGGCACTTTCACTGCGCATGCCGCAGGTCTCACGCTCCAAGGATTCAAACGAGCTGAACTTATGAGAAGGTAATGGTGTGAAAGTCGCCCGAAGCTCCGGCCCAGCCAATATATCACTTTCGTACTAGTGCTTGACAATGGTCGTAATAATGATGATGATTGGACAATGCCGCGCCTGTGCTGATAATGGTACCTCGCATAGATGCCATATTTAGGCGTGTCAGTCCATGCTCTCGTATTCTCTAATCTGTTTAATCTCGGATCTGTCTTTGGCAAAGATAGATCATAGTAGGTAATATATAGATAACAGCACAGTCAAGTGTAAGATGTACTTCGTACGATGTGATCTGGGAATAGTAACCTCGAACCAGAATATTACAGTGTAAATATGATGCTAGAAAGGGAAAGCGGAAAGTGGAGACGATCGTGGCTTGTGTGCTCCAAAAATAGAACCCATGCGGAATGCGTATAGCGTATGATGTTTGGCGTTTGGCGTCTGTGTGAGAGCAAGCGGTGGGATCACATTAAGAGCAGTCCCTTTCTCGGCTACTGATCGCCGTTTTTATAGACTCAAACAATAGATAAGACTTTAAAACAGACAAGGAATGAGATCTTGAAGACACAGAAGGCCTTTTGACAGAGTGCAAATAGTGAGAGCTTGCCGTAGATAAGTACTAATATAAAGTAAACTGAACACAGAAATCCTAGATTATTATGCCATTCTACAGCTGGGCAAGTCTGGGGATGGCGAAGCAATTTTGGCAAGGATACCGTCAATAGAGAGGAAGCGGTTAATTGCACAGAGCTTAAGAGAGGCCACGAGGCATTACATAACAGCCATCGATGTAAGCTTGAAAAATTATATACAAGCTACTTTGTCGATTGCACTGAGGTCAGTGGCTGTCTTGAACAGGCCAGCAACCGGCGGCGAGAAGCTCTCGTCAAGCAAAACGACGAGACTATCGACCAAATACATGAAGAGTGGAGGGAGATATCATTTTTTTCGGTGAAATTAGGGCAGTTGCGTCTTTAGAATAGTATATTTATGTACATGAAAACCCAAAATTAAAAATTAAAAATTAAAAAGTTACTTTACTACAGCGGCCCGGGATGACGCCATTCGGATGGGTTCTGTTGTCGCGGCAGGCCCACCAAACACTAACACCATAATTGCCTAATTGGGTAACGGTATGCTAGGGCATCGGTGCTCGGTCGAGGCCGTGGAGAGAAGAAGCCGGCACTGGCGGTGCGGACTGCATTGCGACTGAATCGTATTATTAATGAAATTTCATAAACAGAAATTGGCTTTTTGGACTTTTCATACTTTATATTATTGTAATGCAATGGTATAGTAACGAGTAAGAGTATCGGGAGTACATAGATGATGATGTAGGTCAAAACGCTCAGGTACTTGGATTGTTTGTGAAGGAGAAAAATGAAAGGAAATATAAGAAAGCAAAACAGAAGAGAAAAAAGCGCATAAATAACAGAAAACCCTCTTTACCCTATACTTCTAAAACCTCATAGACTCATAGATAGCGGATGCCGTTGAACGACCAGCTACTCTTTAGTCAGCCACGCCCGCACAATATCGTGGAAGCGCTCCGGCTGCTGCACATTGACAATATGCCCGCTGTCAGGCACCACTGTCAGAGGACTCGCTGCTGCCGTAGCTAGCTGCTGGCTCTCGTCGCGGACTTGCTGTGCATCTTTGGCGCCGACGACAAAAAGCACATTTCGCGGCTGGCCGTGCCGATGCCGGCTGCCTATCGCCGCAGCCTGCTCGCGCAGGTCCAAGCGGGCCAGCGCGGTCGTGCTTGCCAAAATACCCTCGATCGGTGTCTGCGCAACACTCGCCGTCACATGGTCCGCGGTGTCCTTGTTGGCAGCGATCCAGTTGGCCCCGAACCAGCGCAGCACCGTTTGTTCTGCATTTGTCTGCGCTCCATGCTCGCGGTAGGCAGCTGTTCTGTTTGCATACGTATTGGCGTCGTCTGGCAGCTTGGCGTGTGATCGTGAACCGACAATGACAAACGCACCGAATCGGTCGGGATACCGCGCCGCCAGAGAGACGCCAACAGCGCCGCCGATGCTTAGGCCGATAAAAGCGTCCGCGGATGAGATCTCTAGCTTGTCGAGAAGGGCAATGACGTCGTCGGCGAGATCGTCAATGGAGAAGCCAGCCGGTTTCGCGTATTCGTAGTCAGCCGCAGACGAGAGTGGCGACTGGCCATGGAAGCGCGCATCGTAGCGCACGACTGTGTGCGACCGCGAGAACTCGGCGACAAAAGCATCCCACAAACTGGTCGTTGTGGCCAGGGAGTTGGACAGCAGAATGACTGGCCGTGCCGGGTTGAGGGGTAGCGCTGGTGTGACGGAGTAGAAGAGACGCACGTCGGGGCTTGTCGACACGGCAACCAAGCCCGTCGACGACACGGGCGCTGGATCCGAGGATGCCGACGCCATGGTGTGTAGATGTGAGGTGGAAGGAGAGTCTGGGCGTTTGCAAAATAAGCTTCGGGTCTTCTGATCTTCTGCTCTCTGATCGACTTCTTTGTGTGTTTTTGATTGTCATGCGAATATTTCTATTTATTTTGTATTTAATTAAATAATTTTTTAATCAATTTTAAGCGATATCTATTCCAACTACCACCCACTCAAGCTGTCCCTAGCGAATCATAGTACTGCGCGATGTAGAAATAGCTTTGTAAAAGCACGCCTTACAAGCCATGCCGTTTCTGTGTTTCTGTGTGCTGTCGAAGAGAGAATGTAAGATGTAAGTGCATTTTATATTTTTATATTATATATTATATATTTGAAATTTTTATTCTACTTTATTTAAAAACGTATTAATAATATATCGAGACGCATGAATCATTTACTCTCTGCCGGAGCAAGCAGCTTGAGATAATGGCCGTGGCACTTGCTTTTGGCGTTGTCAGCCTTGCATATTTGTCGGAATCAATAGAAACTGAAACTAACTTGCTCGGAATAATTTATAGATTGTAGAAGTGTTCCTGTTTGGGGAAAGGCGGATTAGATACCTTATATACTCCTCTAGACGGCAATCTTTTACGTACGGCCATAGATACTGGAAAGCACGGGATCCCGTCCGCTCTCCCCTAGTTAAACCAGTAATCGGCGGATTAGTAGTTGGGTCGGTGACGACCAGCGAATACCCTCTGCTGTACGTTTTTTTTGGCCATTTTTTGCTCTCTTGATTCTACACACTTCCTTTATGTAGTATCTTATTACTTGAAATTTGCTAAAGATTTGCTCTTTTTATTTTTATTTAATTTTAAGGCTGTTGGTTTTTACTCCTATCGTAAACATGGATGACATAACGACACAGTGCTAACGAGTACATATATACCACACATACTGTACATCACACGCGCAGAGTGAAATCGCCCTCGCTCCGTAGCTGCTCTCTGTCGTTGGCTGTGAGAATGGGCCAGAATCTGAAATGGCCCGGCTCTGTTTCCAACTCTGCCCCAAGATGCTTCCATTCCCCCTTTATACTCTGGAATCGTCATGATTCTCCCACATGACACACCTCAATACCAACACCACAACAAACGTCACCACGGCCGTCGTCAACATTACCATTTTTGTCGCCTGCATCGCCTGCATCGCCTGCGTCAACGCGACTATCACCACCCCTATCGCCATAGCCAATACAAAAGCAACGCCCAACAACAGCCTAGATCTGGCCAACAACGCCGTGTGAAAACTCCCAGATATTCCTGGCTACTGCGTTTAACCGCAGACACTCAGCTGGACTGTCGCCATCTCTCGACCAGAGCCTCACCTCGAAGACTCCATCTTCACGCCGCGCGCATCTTCGAACCGCTTCTCGTACCCATTCAATTAACACAAAATCAGTCCACCGCGACCAGTCCTTCTCGCTCTTTATCAGTCGCCGGCGTTTCTACTTCATTTCTTTCTCATCTCTGCCTTGCTCGACCTCCCCTCAAAGCGCGACTAACCACTTCGATCCTCGCACGCCGATCTGAATCAAGTCCACTTCGTCGAGCCGACTGAACCTCGACTCCCTTGCCTCTTTCGCCCTCTAGCTCTTCGCGCATTATGTCTTCCAAAGAGCGCCGCAAGTCTGACAAGTCATCAACGAGTATCGTCACTCTCACTGTGCCGCCGGAAAAGCTTCGCGCCATTTTTAAAACAAGTGCTGGTGCCACAAAGAGCACTACATTATCTTCCACGTCCACCCCGACGCCATCCACCCCCTTACCATCTACATCCATCGACAACCACGACACCGACGTCGCAACACCGACTGCGCCACCCTCTCCCGACAACAAGGACAACAAGCACCTCAACGTCGCGTCGTCTGTCATTGACTCGATGCCTTCTACACCAAGCGGCAACCACGGCGCTATTGCCACTGGCGCTGAGACTCCAGGTGGCACTCCCATGGCGCCGCCCAACGGCCAGGCTGGCGATAGCCCTCTTAAGAAGAAGGGTGTCAAGCGGTCTGCCGCAGCTGCCGGTGTCGATGGAACCGGCAGTGGCGGGCCAGGCAGCGTCAACGGCGACACGCCTGTACCTGCCGCCCGCGTCAGAAGCAAGCCAGGACCCAAGAAGAAGGCTAAGCTGTATGTTCTCTCTGTCTATATTAACCGCTCCCTTTGAAATTAGAAAAGTAGAATAAAACCTAACAAACCAGCGACGACAGCATGGTTGAGATCAAAGGCGGCGCGGGCGGCGCGCACAAGCTGGGCCCGAAAGCAAGCATGGGCGCTATCAATGCTGGCCTGCGCGCTCTGGACCGCTCTGGCAAGCCGTGCCGCAAATGGGCCAAGCGCGGCTTCCGGCTCAAGAGTTTCACAGGCGTCTCCTGGGTCATTCCGCGCTGGAAGGCACCGCCAAAGCACTCGCTCGACATCTCCTCAGCTGAAGACAATATCAAGGAGACGGATAGCGCAGCAGCAGCCGCTGGAGCAGCAGGCACACCGGTAGACATTGACATGCTGAATGCCCCGACGCCCTCGGCCGAGCCGGCAACGGCTGCAGCAACGCCCGTGGCCGCATAGGTTGGTGTCCCCCGGCGTGTGAGGATTATTTTCAAACGCAAATAGTCACAGCACTTAGTACTCGACACTATCTCCTTTGTGTCTTCTTCTCGTCGTCTCCTTCTCGTCTCCTCCTCCTCTTCTCCTCTTCTCCTCTTCTCCTCTTCTCCTTTTCTTCTCTTTACTCTTTTTGCTTCGCTGTTTCCCTGATGGATGCTGCCATCCTCAGATTTTGTATCATATGGACTAGGGCGTTTGTGGATCATGGTTTCGACTCGGTTGCTCTCATTTGTTTGTACGGTTAAACAATACCAATTTATATCTTATATTGATCTACCGTGTTGACTCATTTATTATTGCTCCTATTGTTGGGCTTACCTACTCCGTACTGGCGAGCTGATGCTAACGTCGTGCCTTCCAACTGGCCGGCCAGCAGACCCGCTGTTCTTCACATGATGTAGTTATTGGGAGGCTTTGACTATTGGCATATAAACCCAACCAAAAAACAAGTATCTTACCTTTCTTATCATCACATCACGACCAGTTTATGGTTGTTACATTATACCTTTGGATCTCGTGCTGAGTGTATGCCATCATCTCCGTACTGAGTAGTCAACTTGCCTCCCCTGACGCTGTTATCCCCGTTGTTTTCGCCTGTAATACAGTGGATGCACCTACCTGCTTAGCGCCCACACATCACCACAGTAGCCGACTGCTCCTTCCTGCCCGGGCGCATTTCGACACTGCGCTCCTTCCCTTTTCTCATAGATGTCTGTAGCTCTTTCCTCGTCTTGTTTCTCTTGCATCCTGTATTCTACTTCGTTTCTCCTTTTTTCTAGCTTCATCTGCGATTCACCCAAAACCACACAAGATCTCCAGCTGAACCTGCTGCCGTTGGATATAAAGCTTCACCCACCGCCTACTGTAATCAGTCGTCTATGTTGGTTGGCATTGTGTTTGTTACTTCTGGTTCTTTTACCATTCTACGGATTCCTGTCTCATCCCAGCCTCGAGCTCTTTGTTCTCGCCTCACAGCAAAGCCGAGCCAGCTTGCCTCACAGCTGTCCTCAAGTTCAGCTCAAGTTGCTCTCACGTTTTGGATCTCAAATCGCCCTTTTGGGCACACTAATCTGACGGTGGCCCACGAGCACGCAGCCCACTCTCGCCCACCAGCGTCTTCCGTCATTCCTCACCCACCCACTACAGACTACAGACCACCATCATATCCACTGTTGTCTCTCCCCAAAGGCCCTAGCGTCTCCAAAAAGAGCCTCCCATCACCTACCCTCGCTCCACTATCTCCTTCTCTCCCTGCTGAACCTGTGACTAGACCGTTCCGCCTCTCTCGCCTCTCTCGCCTTTGACACTCCGAAACCCTCTCACACTGCCGTAGTTTGCCTTTTGTTTGTCATTCCCTCTATCAACCTCAACAGATTGGCACCTAGTCATCCCGCTCCAGCTTTTCCTTCTATTGACCTTGACGCGACTTTGTTTTTAAGCCATTGATCGATTGCCTATCGACTTGCTTTTATCCCACGCAGCTCGAGACCCCCCGTCTTCGCTGCATGATAGATGTGGTCTTTCGCTATTGATATATACAAACGACATTTGCGCTGACAGTCACGCCAACTGTTTGTATTCGACATCTCGTCCAACATCTCTCAACACCCGACCACAGCCACGACCTGCTTTACGCCCGCCACCGGCTTCTCGAAGTGAGACCATCTTTGCGACTGGGACGGCTTTGTCGTCCCCTTCTTCTACACCCCTCGACACCCGACCTTTCCCTCTCGGCCTTTGACTCGACTATCGAACATTAACTCTCGCCACACCCGTCACAATGTCGAACCCCTACCACATCCCCCCATCAGACCTGCGGGACGACGCTTCCGCAAACCCATCGCCCGGTATCCCTGGATACTCATTCCGGCGCTCGTCGTATGCCTCCATCGCCTCAGGCGCTTCCCCCTTCAACCGGTCTGGTGCTACCTTCCAGCAGCTGCTAAACAACAACCCTGATAGTGCCAGTAGCACTTCCAGTTCACTGCGACCGCCTTATGCCGACAACTGGCCCACACTTGACCACCAAGAGAGCTTGCGTCTTGCATCAGAGAGCTTTGCGCACTGGTATAACAATCCACCGCCTCCACTGCATACGCACTCGCGCGCTTTTGAGCCCTTGGTCCACACCCCGATCCCCGACGGTTTTGGTCCTGCCTCCAACAACAGAGGCTTCTTCACACCCTCGTACCTTGCTGACTCCGTCTATCTACAGCGGCTTCACGAGCAACACAAAGCGCGGATCCAGGCCGCTCGCGAGACCCAGCAGCAGCAACAGCAACTCAACAGCGGCCCGGCTGCAACTGCACCCCATGTTTCTGCGCTCGCTGCAGCATCAGCTGCTGCCGCCGCTGGTGGTTCTGTCGGAAACTGTCTCAACGACCTTGATGTCGGCACCAGCGGCACTGGCTTTGGTGCATTCAGTATTGGGGGTGTTAGCAGCAGCCCCGGCACGGGCGGCCCAGGTAGCAAGATCGGGCCTGGATCCCACCGAGGCATTACCTTTGATGTGATTGAAAAGTCCGGGGCCAACGGTTTCGCAGACGACGAAGAGCCGCTGGTGCCGCTACCCGCGGGCTGGTCCAATACCGAGCGGTCGCCTCTCGTCGACGTTATGTCGGACAACCTAGATGCTAAGGTCACATCGGGCAAGGCAGTCGTTGACCGCGAGCAGGAGGCCGGGGCGATCAGAGCAGACAGCTATATGCCACCACAATGCGGCATCTACTACTTTGAGATCACCATTCTATCCAAGAAGAGAGACGAGTGAGTCTTGTTCTTTGTATGTGTAATCATTGTAAATTCTTCGGCTAACATTGCAGGTCGGAAATCGCCATCGGATTCTCTGAGAGTAAAGCCCCCCTCTCGCGACACCCAGGCTGGGAGGCTGGATCGTGGGGCTACCACAGCGACGATGGCAATATATTCTCTGAACATAGCTCGACCCTGGGGAAGAAGTATGGCCCTGCATTTGGTACTAGTGATATTGTTGGCTGCGGCATCAATTTCTTGACAGGAACAGCTTTTTTCACAAAGAACGGCGAGTATCTTGGTATGCTGGCTTCCCTTTCTTTTTTTGTATCTTCTGTTGCCCTGCTGACACTGCTCACCAGGTGTCGCCTTCCGTGACAGCAAGATGACCGCCAACAAGCTTTATCCCACTGTCGGCCTCAAGAAGCAAGGAGACCATATCCGTGCCAACTTTGGCCAGGTGCCGTTTGCATTTGATATCGACGGCATGATGAAGGTACGTTGCTGTTTCTTTCCATCATTTTATCTTTCCATGTTTTGCGCTGTGTGTTTAAAGGCCGTTTAGCTGGTCTCGTTTATAAGTTTCCCTCTTCCCTCTTCTGTCTTCCGTGATTTCCTTCCCCCCGCCATGCCTACCTTAGCACACCCTTATTCACTTCATCATACAACTTTATTATCCCTGCATTCAGTCCGTGCCATGGAGACTGCTCGGCCTCGGTGTATTTCGCATTTACAGATCCCGACGTGTCTCCTGATTGTCTACTGCACGCTGGTAGCTCCTACCCCATCCAACCTATGCCTCCCTCTCGCCATGGTCGTCACGGGCTGTTTGATGCGCTGCAGCAGCCGGAGAATACGGAATTTTGTCCAGACTCGGAGGAATATGTACTTTACAGCTGGCTTATGTGCTTTGTCGGTTTGCCGGGTGAAAACGATTACTAACAATCTGTAGGCCGAGCAGCAAAGAATCCGCAAGCAAGTCCAAGAGACCGATAGCCGCACCCTAGCACCCGACGTCAACAACGAGACGGACCTTCTTCAACAGCTAGTTTTGCAGTTTCTGCAGCACGACGGCTATGTGGACACGGCGCGAGCGCTTGCCGCGGAGATCCAGGAGGAGAAGCAGGCTCTCAGTACCGACTCGGATAAGAGAATCGACGGCATTAACATTGCAAATGACGACGATGCCCACAAGAGACAGGGTGAGTCCATAGCGATACGACGTTTGGGTTTTTGTTTGCTGACTCTATACTATAGGTATTCGCCAGGCTATCCTCGAGGGCGACATTGACCGTGCTCTCGAGCTCACCCATGAGAGCTACCCCAGCGTACTGAGCCACAATGGCTACATGCTGTTCCGTCTTCAATGCCGGAAATTTATTGAGATTATCCGCCGGGAAGCCGAGGTGAAGATCATTGCAGGCGGGAATGGCTCCGGATCCAACGACGACGGAACCAGGCAATCAAATGGGCACTCACGCCAGGGAAGCCAGCAGCAGAATATGGATCTTGACGACATTGACATGGTTGGGGACGGTTCCGATAACCAGCAGAGCGACAGCAGCGAGAGCCGGGCTTTGGCGACGGAAGCCATTGAGTATGGCAAGTCTCTTCAGGCACAGTACGCCGGCAATACGGATCCTGTGATTGTCGACGCCCTGGCCGAGATCTTCTCTCTGTTTGCATACGAGAATCCCCTGAAGCAAAGCGAGGTATTGCACCTTGTTGACCAGCGCGGCCGCGTTGCAGTTGCAGAGGAGCTCAATGCTGCCATCTTGGGTATGTGTCTCTTTGTTACCCACCAGTGCTGAAGTGTCCGAGGTGTATTCAGGCAATACTAACATGGCAGAATCTCTCGGAAAATCGTCGCGCTCAGCGCTTGAAAACGTCGTTGCCCAGACCACAGTGCTACTCGATGATTTGCGGTCTGGCGGTGTGGGGTGCTTCATCACCGTCGACTCTATCCTCAAAGACTTTCCCAAGACATATTGAGTGGCTTTCTATCGGCTTTTGCTGGCTTGTATTACCCCTTCACCCAACTCATGTTTTTCTTATGTTATCACGTCCCTACTTTACCGTCTTACTGCATTTCATATTCCGTCCATCATAGTCTCTAGGCGTTGTGGTTGTTATGCCCGGGGTGCGGGAGGTTGCAACTTAACTTGTTTATAACTTTTTTTTTCCTTTTTCGATTTATGCTCTTTTCACCCTCGCCGCGCTTTTCCTCCTGTTTCCCGCCATTGCTTGAGGTCGAAGCTGGCTGTAGTTGCTTTATTTTCTGCGCCTGTCTATGATAGACTTAAGCTATAGCGATTCTGATGGTATCGAAAGCTTAATTGAGATGATGATTGAGATGATGAGTATTACGGCATGATTACATGTGAATAGAAAATATATATAATATATGTACAGAGAAGAAGAGGCGTAATGTTTAACTGCTTGGTTGTGCTTAGTTTTCCACAGTAACCCAGCTTACAGAGTCTGCCACGGTTGATGTGTCGATCGGATTCCCCTCTTGCCCAGCCTCTCCCCAGTAGCGAGCAGCAATGGTATTACGGTGCTGTACCAGCAACGGGTAGCTGCGGACCAGGTCTGCCAGCACCAAGTTGTGCCACGGGAAACGACACTTTGATGTGCTGTCGCCGTCTTCCAATAGAAGGTGGGTGTAGGAGAAAACTGCAGCATCGAAAATGGTTGGCTCTTTGCTGCCAAAGAAGTAGGGAGTGTCGCGATCATTGTCTTCCAGGACGGACTGCAGAGCCGACAGAGCCACAGCAGCATCCTTGTAAATATGGGCTACTGCAAACGCAGAAGGCACAGTAGTAGCAGTGCCCCACACTTCTGAGGCGGCGGCGGCCTGCAGCTGGCCTGCTAGAGACGCACGCACAAACATGGACGACGATGCCGCGTCGGCGTAGAGCCGGGATGCTACTGTGGCCTGGGTGTTGTTGTCGTCATCCAGGTACACAGCGTGTAGCCATGCACGGCGCAGGCTGGTGTCGAGGAGAGCCTGATAGGCGGGTGCCCGGGGGTCAATGGTAACAAGCGAGTCCACCGGAAGCGTTGCTGCCTGTTTTTGCTTCTGTGTCTGTGTCTTCTTGGCGTACTTAGCAAACTCGCTGGTGGGAACAGGCCGCGGCGGCGGTTGCAGTCTCATTCTCTGACGCGAGTTTTGTCTTGATGACTCTAATGGCTGCGGCTCTGGCTCTCTTGGTGGCTGCAGAAAGGGGAGGGCACCCGTGGGTGACGAGTGGTTGGACGAGGCAGCAAGGCGCACAGGGATGCCAGCAAAGCGAAGGTATGCCTGCCACTTGAGGCAGGTTGGGTTGAAGCTGGCACGGCCACTGGCGGCATCGGCGGGGTCTATAAAGACAAAGAGTGTCGGCAGTGTAGATGTCGTCTCATCTGTCTCATCTGTCAAGGGTATCTGGTCGTAGGCATTGTCGCCGGGGAGGGCGTTTGGAGGGTAGACGATGAGGGGGACGAGATCGAAGAGGCGCTGGAGAGGAGCGGGAATGGGAGGGAAGATGGATTGTGGTGGTAGTGCTGAGGTAGACATTTTGTTGTTTGGTGTGTGTGTATGTGTATGTGCGTGTGTGTGAATTAACGTGGTGCGTGTTGAAAGCTGGAAAGCTGGAAAGCTGAGGAGTGATGTCAGTACGATCAACGACTTTTTCGGCTAGGGCCATTTTGGTGGGGGATACAGCGGCTCATCAGCAGGTCCTCCCCACAGCTGGCGCCTATCACAGCCACTCACCAAAGGATGGCAACAACATGGTATCCGTCCGAATGGGCCATCTCGAACAATTGTAACATAAACGAGATAAGAATCGTACAGTAGAGCAAATTGAATATTTTATGTAGTTTCAATATGTAAGAAGATTGAACAAGAAAACACAGCCAAACAAGACGGGTGTACTCGTAGACGCACCCAACCAACGCATTAGACATCATGAGTCGTAAAGAAGCACTTTAACAAGCACAAGAAACTCCAAGAAACTGCTCTCTATGACGGCTCGGATAGCTTGTCCGTGGCTGTGGTGATTACGTTAGCATACTAGCTCTATGCATCTTGCAACTTGGCTGTCGTGTCTGCTCAGATACTCACCTTCAAGGTGGAACAGCACGTTGGACCGGTAGTTTTTGAACATCTGGGCAACAAGCTCGACGTCCATGTTCTGGATGTTGATGTCCTTTTATGTAAGCTTTTCTTGCCGTCTTGACGGTTTGATGTCTTGATGTCTTGACTTCTCATTGTCTTGTCATCTTGCTGTGTATATCATGACTAGACTCACCTGCAGGGACTTGTTCATGACCATGACGGCCTCGTTTAGTTTTTCCTTGGATTGTTAGCCACCAGCATACTCTATACAAGGACGGTGAGCACAGAAATAGACACAGACGGCCATGTCCCATTATTTGGATTGTAGTCTGCTGGTTATTCGTGAAGCAACCTACAACGTTTGTGATAATACGCGACAGCAGCAGGGTTTGCTGGTGTTCGTGAGGGCTCTCCTATACAATGTTAGTGCAAATTCAATACAAGACTGATATGGCGTGTATAAGCATACCATTTCAGTGATGGTGTTGTCGGGTATCGTTGATGTTCGTCGTCATGGACGCGGCCGCCGATGCGTGTCAACAATGTATGCGATAAAATAAGTGGGTATGTGTCCCAATACGGGAGGCGGTGTCATATGGCAAAACTGTATCGCCAAAGAGCTCCCTGGCTGCCACTTTACGCTCACTTCAGTTCACGGCCACGCTTCGCAATTACGACGACATCTATACACAACCAATCCAGACAGTATACACTTACAATGGCGACCCCAGAACAACTGGCAGCCCAGGCCGCCCACCAGGCCCTCATCGAGGAGCGCGACATCCATTCAATCCACAAGACCTTTCGCAATCCCAGCTGGAAGCCAAACAACCGGCGCAACAAGAACATCAAGACCATCCTCGGCGACGCGTCCCGGCGTGAGGCCTCGGCTCTGGCTACCCCACAGGAGAACAGCGGCATCAACTCGCCCAAGCAGACTGGCACTGACGGCCTGTCTACGAGCGGCCAGTCTACACCTGCAAGTGCCGCCAACGGCAGCAACGGCGGACCCAACCTCGCACAGGCAAGCCAGAGCCTGTCCAAGCTCGTGCTGGAAAAGAGTTTGAAGCTACAGCAGCCGCTGACGGCAAGCGGCACGCCCGTGTTTGGCAGCGGCGCACCAGCCGTGACGTACACCAACATTGAGAGCGCAATGAGCATGGCACCGAAGCGGCGGTACTGCGACATCACAGGTCTACCGGCGCCGTACACGGATCCAAAGACACGGCTACGGTACCACAATAGCGAGGTCTTTAATGCCATCCGCGGGTTCCAGCAGGGCGTGGCTGAGCAGTACCTAGAGATGCGCAATGCCCACACAATCTTGAAGTAGGGAGAGCATATGGTCTATTTTTTCGTTGTTGTTTTTTTCGTTTTTTTCTTCTTCCGCTGGTGCAAGGTGTTACAAGGCGTCTAGATATCTCACGTAATCGTTATTCAATTTTATTCACTCCACATTCACTCTAATCAATGATGCATCAAGCAACTGTACGACCAACAAAGTCAAGCCCCAACTATACACCCGCCGCCTTTCAGCGGACAGAGAGATAAGCTATGACGCTCCGGCTTAATCGTGATCACTGGTTTTGGATAAAACGGTTCTGTTCTCCGCCATCCAAAGGAGGACAAATCCTCCTTCGTCGACAGACCTCCGATAGCCCATTGTGCGAGCTATCAGTCACCATGGCATAAAGCCAGGCCGTCGTGGCGGTGTCGATCACGGGGCCAGCCCTAACAGGCAATAGCAACACCAGATAGGATTGGAAGACAGCCACGCACGCGTCAACTGATCCTGTCGTCGTTGACCTCATGGTCCCTCCCGTCCTCGCCGAGTCGATAATGATTACTCGGGGCTGACATGAGATTGACGCATACAAGACAAACGGGTAAAGAAGAGTAGAAGAGGCGAACTTTTCTATATTTTCTGTGGATAACTGCTTCGGCGCGCTTTCGTGCTCATCGTGGTTGTGTCAAGTGTCTCTGGACTTTAACTATTGCAAGTTGAGTATCAGAAAGAAAGAGTTTTAGCTTTTCACTGCGCGTGCTAAAATACTCTAAAATACTGCCTTGGCTTTGAAGGAGGGCCCACTGTAAATATGCTGCTTACTTATAATTCTCAGCTCGCCTCCCGTATCCGTATTCTGTGACGGGCGGGCTCACCGCCTTTGTCCTCTCCTCTGCATTAATACTCTGTCTGGAGTATTGGCCTGTAATCCTGCCCCAACAAGACTACAAAGTACTTACGTTCTACTCACTAATCGAGGGACATGTGATTGCGCTAATGCCGCTCTCTGGGCCAATATCAAGGCAATCGAAAGGGAAAGAGCGACCAGCGACCAGCAACCACTAGACCACTAGACCAGCCGCGGGAGCCACCCCACCTTCCACTGTGCTCCTCTATTACACTCTGACGCCTAGACTGTCTACTGTGGTCTCGCCGTCTCCAGGTAGGCCGTTATTCCCACGCAAACCAGCCTGACTGGCTCCTTCTGGTTTAAGCCTATCTCTCGCTCCGCTCTCCTCACCTCCTGCTTTCCCTTGGCCAGCATCATCACCAGCAGCATCATCATCATCATCATCACCCGCTCTTTGTTTCGTCCTATCTTTTTGGTCTCCCCACTACTACTTTCGATTCAACGCAAGCATCCCTCTTTCTGCCACCGCCTATACTGATTGCGCTTCTGAGAACGCGCAACATCCAAGCACAAATTTGTTTAATCATCTCGACTCTCTAACACCGCCCCTCCGAGACAGGCCTCTTGCAGTCCCCTTCACTCAACCCCTCCATAACAACAACGATGAAGCTTTCATACATTGGAATCATCCGCACCGACGGCAGCGAGGGAAAGAGTGTCGAGCTCGTTGCGGAGAAGAACTTGGCCGGCTACTCGCGCTTCACAAGCGGCAGCATCGGCGAGTTCATGACCATGTTCGCCAAGACCGTCGCAGAGCGCACAAAGCCGGGCCAGCGCCAGGACGTCGAGGAGCAGTCTTATGTAGGTAGACCCGGCTCTCTTTCTTGTCAAGAGATACTAACAGCCTAGACTTTCCATGCCTACGGCCGCAGCGAGGGCATCTGCGGTATCATCATCTCCGATCAGGAGTATCCTCCGTATGTCTTCTACATCTCCTACAGCTATTCCACTACGCTAGATCTACCGACTAACACTGCCATAGCCTAGTTGCACACCAGATCCTTGGCAAGATCGTCGACGAGTTTCTTGCCGCATCCCCACGCTCGTCCTGGGCCACCGGTGACAAGCCCAACGTTTCCTTCCCCGAGCTCAAGAACTACCTCGCCAAATACCAGGACCCCCAGCAGGCCGACAGCATCATGAAGATCCAGCAACAGCTTGACGAGACCAAGATTGTCCTGCACAAAACCATTGAGAGCGTGCTGAACCGTGGCGAGAAAATTGGCGACCTCGTGGCCAAGTCCGACGACCTCAGCGCCCACACCAGAAAATTTTACGGTCAGTCTTGAATCTTGAATGTTCTTTTATAATTGCAGCTTTGTATACTAACAGATCAGATCAAGCAAAAAAGCAGAACTCATGCTGCACAATCATGTAAAGAAGCTGCCTCGGCCTATGTGTTATATACACCACCACGTTCAGACGATAGGAACGAGATGCGAACAAGACGAAAGCACAAAACAAAAGCCTTTTCAGCTCAACAACCATAGCAAGCACCGCGTCGCTCTTCGCCCTATAAATATAAAAGACGTATGGTACAGGCGCTGACAGCTTGGTGCCGCTAGGGAATGAGCTTCTTCTCTCGTGCTCTTCTTGCTCGTCGACGTTCCTGCTCTGCTAATCTGTTGATCTGTTTTGTCTGTATAACGCACATTTCTTCATCCTCGTGCTCCTGGAATATCATGTCTTTGATTTGGTCGGCGTTCGCTCTTTTGATTTGTTTCCTTTAATGTCTTACGTCTTACTTTTGATTGCTGCTGTTACACCTTTTCTATGCATAATCTGCAAAGATGCTGTTTTCTAAAGAACGAATCTGTCTTCCCCGTCTGCGTTTCTACTTTACTCTGTAATCTAAGTACAAAGTTCTCATTCGCACAGCTTAAAATAATGCGATCTGCTGCAACTCTGATCGTACCACGCAAGACGGCATTGTCGATGCTTTTAATATGCACGAAACAAGATTGACGTCTCCTGCTGCATCTCACCGCCTCCTTTCTTTTCCGGTAGGCTGAAACAATAAGACTATGCTTATTCACTATCGCGGCTAGTCGACATGCCATGCATGACTCTTGAAACGCACAGTATTTTAAACGTGTAATTTGCACGTTAGTATCCCATATTTCAGTGATTCAAGCCCAGATATATTCCAAAGTAGCCCGTTCCAATGTGGGCAGAAATATGTAAAAGTAATAAGTACCAGACTATAGAAGTGAAGATGACAAACAGATAAAGACAAAATAGAAAGACAAAAGAACAATGCAATGGGATCATCTCCGCCGGGAGATTTCTTGTGTAAATAAAGAGTATAAGAAGAAAGAAGATAATGAAGGGCATGAAGTGAAATGGCAGTGTCAAAATGCGTAACCAAAAGAGGACCTGTCTCCGAGTACGTCAGCCCGAAGTTGAGGCAAGAAGAAAAAGAAAATATCCTAATGATATAGGAAAAAGGAAGAAAAATAATAAGAAAAGTAAAGATGCCTAGGCAGCTTCGAGTATCACCCGCTCGCTCTTGCGATTCTGTGCTAGCTGGTATGCAGGAGTGTTGGACCGCGGTGACAGGTAGTGAACACTCTGCTGGTCGTTATGATCTCGTCCGGGTTGTTGTGGCAGTGTGTTGGACCGAGACCGCGCTTCGTTGTTGCTGCTGTAGCTGTAGTTGGCATCCAGCTCGGGCGGAACAACAAGCGTAGGTGTGGCTGACTTTGTCTCCTGCAGCCACTCATTGCGGCCCAGCTTGAGCGTGGCTGACCGCGACAGTGCCGGCGATGCAGACATTGGCGGCATTCCCTTGGGGTTGCTTGTCTTGAGTGGACGAAGCATCTCGCGCTGCTGCCGAGAAACGCTGATTTGCCGAGCAATAGAAATTTCAACGGCCGACTTGAGAGCCGAGTCAGGCTCGTCAACTTGGAGCTCAGCAGACATCTCAGTCGCAGGAGAGGAGCTGTTGGAGGTATTCGACTCTATGTTGCGGGCCTTGCTTATTGCACTGCCTTTACTGCCGTTGCTGTTGTTGCTGTTGTTGCTGTTGTTGCTGTTGTTGCTGTTGTGGCTGATGTTGCTACCGGCACTTGGTGGCGAAACCATTTGCCACTGAGGCTCCTGGATCACAGGCTTAAAAACACGCAGTTCCTGTGTCGTCTCTTTCCATGTCTTCCGGTCATCAAGCGGGGGATTCATCTCAGTTGGCGAGTCGAAAATCAGGCTCGACTGGTCGGGATCAAAGTAGATCACCGAGCGTGCTGCCATGGCAGAGGCAGGAGAGGGCATGGTCGAAATAGCAAGTCCCATGTGCGACACCGTAGGCACCTTCCGGGCTATGCCCGTCGGGTTCTCGCGCAAAGTCGCACGCTGGGATGCTGGCGTGGTAAAACTGAACTCCGCCTGCATAGGCGAATGCGTGGCTGCTGGCGATGTATTTGACCGTAGGCGGGGCGACCGAGGACCAGAGCTCACGTTCAACAGGTTCTGAAGATTCGCGACCCCGGGTGATTTGGAGGGGAACAGTGAAAACGAAGGGGATCTGGCATGTGGTGATGTTGCGCGCCGTTGCAGCCCGCGAACTTGTAGGTAGGCATCAGAGGCAAGAGCATTTGCATGGTCGCGCTCCAGGTCATCATGATGCATCTCATCGCTGATCGTCTTGAGCTTGTCGAGTGTAGCTTGCCGACGGGCCAGGAGAGATGAAGCAGATGGGTCAGTTTGCAGCAGACCGCCAAACATGATGCTGTAACGCTCCATGCTGGCCTCAGGAATATCAACATTGAGGTACGGGCTAGCAGCAGATGGGTGGACAATAGTAGAGTTAATTGGAACCGCCTTTATCGAGTTCAAGCTACTCATCGAACTGTTTTCCAGAGTACCCTGGTTAGGGTTGGAAATACCAGGTTGCTTGCGAATAGCGGGCTCGGATGCCTTAGACCGCAAGAATGGCCGTTTGCTGCGAAAGCTAGGCGAGGACTTGAGGCCGGTGCTTGGGGGGACTGGTGCTTCAAGTACCGTTGTACTGGTGCTTGTTGTTGCTGGCTCTGGCTCACCCGGAATTACGATTGGCTGATACTTGCGGTTTGCGCCTCTTGTAGTGGACCGCTCGACTATTGATGTTGATGTAGAGGTCTGAGATGCTGGAGATACTACAACAGATGAGTTATCGCTGGCTTCTGCCAAAGCTCTTGGTAGTGCCGGTGCAGGTATGGCTGGCTTGGCCTCTGCTTGCTTTTTGCTGCCAAAAAAGCCAAAGATCTTTCGTCTTGTTGATTTAGAGCGCTGCATAGACGAACTAGGCGGGCTGATCGGCTTGCTTGCCAAGGTCGGTACCGGTACTAGTGCCGGTGCCGAAAGCTGTCCTTCTGCTTGTGCTTCTTCCTGTGCCTGTGTTGAGGCTGAAGGCCGAGAGCTGTTGCTACTGAAGAACTCGGCTGAGAGATGGTTGTCGTGGCCAGGTGGAGTGTGCTGACGCGGTGTCTGCGCATGTGTAAAGGGCTGCTCTCGCTCTTGAGACAGTTCCTCTCGAGGTTGGTATTGGCGGTGCTGCGTGTGCTGTTGTTGCTGGAATATATGGATCTCCTCAAAAGAAGGAGGGTGAGCAGGGCTGCCGAGGGCCATGCCAATCTGGATTTCTCCAGACGCAAGGGACTCAGGCCTGTAGACACGCTTGGAAAAAGACGAAGGTGGTGATTCTCTTAGGCTAGGCCCTTCAACAATGGTCTGGCTGCGTAGGGGAACGTGGAAAGCAGCCTTGTGGGCGGCTACTTGATGGTTTCCCAAAAACATATCGTCACGAGATATTCTCTTGGTGTTAAAGGTTGCAGCCCTTCTAGGCTGCGATGTGAGAAATAAGTCATCCCGGGACATTCTGTTATTGACGGATGCTGGCTTGGTGAGAGGTGCGAGGGACGAAGTCTCAGTAGAAGACGGAGCACGTCTGCTCCCAGACGTGCTTAGGCGACCAGAAGACGGCATGGTGGCAGAGTTCTTAGGTGGAAGTGGCGTTGGAAGAGGGTGATTGACGTATGGGCATTCTCGTCTACCGTTAATACCGGGAGATGGCGGTGATCGCGGCTTGCTTCCAATATGACCGATGACTGTTGATGTCTGCAGAACGGGTTCTAACCCGAGGCTGGCCTCAATGGGTGAAGATTTAGAAAGTATAGGAGCTTGAGATGACGGGAATAAAGATATTGGCTTTGTTGTTGCTGGTTTGGATTTCAAATATAGAGAAGGTGTTGAACTTGCACCGGGCTGTTTCGAAGTAGTCACAGAATATTGTAATGCTGAAGAAGGAGAATGTACATGTGGAAGAGGAGAAAGAAAACAAGCGGCAGTCACAGACGCAGCTGTTGAAGAAGCAGAAGAATCAAGAGAATTGGAAGAAGAAGAAGAGAAAGAAGAAGAAGTATCAGGCAGAGACAGAGAAGGAGTAGCCACACCAAACTCGGAGGAATCGGTGGGCAAAACAACGGAAGGGCCAGCTGGTGGTACAACCATAGTCGACAAGAGAGACAGAGACAACGGCGCGTTTGGGCCGTGCGCCTTAGCCTGACCACCTATGTGTAATTTTGCATTCGATGAGGTGTTTGTATCGTTTGTACCTACAGACGATGCAGGCGAGAGGGTGGAGGAGGATGGCGCCAAGGAGGATACACTCAGTGGCAGTAGCAGCCATAGTGGCCATAGTGGTCGTATTCGCCGCTGTGCTGCTTGTCGTGTTATGGTCATTCCCATTTCTGTAACCACCCCCCCCCCCTCTGAGAGATCTGGAACGATGTAAAAGAGAGAGCATCCTGTAATGTCGGTGTTAATAGTGGAGAATCTCAGACTGGCGCAGAAGATTGTGTTGCAGAAGCAAAGGTTAGGAGGAGGAGCACGGGCGAGTTGCAGTAGCGCAGACAGATCCCTACTGGCAGACAGGGTTTAGTGAAAATGTGTGTAAAAGACAAGGAAGACGCTGCAGGTACTGGTTTCACGAGTCCGATGAGGAGTGTAAAAGAGAGTTGAAAAGAGAGGGCCGAAGTAGTATTGCAAAGAGATGAGGAAACAAACAGTGGTCTAATAAGGTAGCAAATACACAGAAGGTTCGAAAGAAGGCGGCAAAGAAGGCGAGAAAGAAGACGATGAAGAAACAAGGTCTGTGTGTACGAAGTTTCCAAGTGACACTACCAAGAATGAGAGTAATGTGTGCGATAGTAAGAAATTAGAAATAAGGACTCAGAAATAGTGAGCGGGTGTAGTATCAAAAGAGGAACGCAAACAAAAGTAAATATACAAGTAAGGCAGGGAATTGCTCAGAAAGGGGGGAAGAGAACCGCCGAGAGGACGAAAGTAAACATCAGGGGATGCCGAGGTGCAGTAGACTGTTATTAAGAGCATATGACGAGAAAGGATTGAGGGAAAAAGAGAAGCAGAACATACCTATTCTATGTGCATGGTATCTCGAGTGTAAATGCATGGCAAAGGCAGGATAGCGGCAAAAGCAGAGAAGCCAGATCCGTGCCGACAGACATCGCCAGAAACGAGACGCGATGATCAAGACACGGCATCACGGAGGCGGCAAATGAGCTTTCACTGTCAAGAAGCTGCAAAGGGAGCAATAGAAAGGGTAGTAGGTGGGGAGATGAGCCGCATTCAGCCAGAGCCTGAGATGGCAATGATTGGCTCAAATGTTCTAGATGCCAGATGAGCAGCCAAGGGTCTTGGGCCAGAGACAAGGAAGACAGACACAATGGATAATCTCAAATCTCAAATTTCAAATCTCAAAGTGATACGTCTTGAAAAACTCCTGCATGCTGGCGAACAGGTCGCCTGCTGCTCGCGAGTACTCTGTAGCTGTTTGAGATGGATGGGACGGCTATTCTCGCAGGGTTGATCGTCATCAGGGGTCGAAAGTGTTTGGGCGAGTGAGGGGCAGGGAGTGGAAAGCCAGAATAGGCATGACTAGGCGGGTGGAAGGATAAATGACAGCGTTTTTGTACTGGAGGTGTGGAGCAAGAAAAAAAGAGAAAAGAAGGAAAGAAGAAGAAGAAAAGGCAAAAGACCGCAAGGCAAATCATTTGGTGATCAATGAGAGTGTGGAGGGTGAGGATGGAGATGTTGAGAAGACGTTGAAAAGAGCGATGCGAGTTGACAACCGTGTGGATTTGCTAAAAGGGAAGGAGCTGCCAATAAGGGAACAGCATAAGGAAGGAGCAAAGACTATCTTTCCTAACATAATTATAAATGGCAATGAACGGGAAAGAACGGGAAAGAACGGGAAAATAATAAAGAGAAATAACCATAAAAGGAAGAAGTGAACGTGAATCCTACTTGGCTCCTGCCCATCATCTTCTCCTGGATAATATGCAGTGTTCTCCCTCCGTACAGTATTACAGTGAAAGAGTGTGCCGTTGCAAGTTTCAGATTGTTCCACGAAAAGAACGCTTCTGTACTCTGTATTGTGTACTTTGTACTCTGAGATAACAGGGGTCCGGCAACAAAGGTAGAGTGACAATCGGCCATTGGCTTTCATTTGTAGTTATTAACGCATCTCTAAGTAGCAAGCCTCCAGTCGCCGTGTGACCTCGGAGGATAATGTTAATTCACAGTCCGTGTTTGGACTAGGGCACTGGCAAGGAAGGCGCAAACGGCAATGAGAAATATACAGAGCAAGGAGTGGGAAGAGCGGTCTTGCCACTTTGAATTTCGATGTTTGGACACATTTCATCAAATAACCCTTCGCACACCGCTATCTCCTTCCTAATTCACTTGCAATAAGATGCTCCAAACTGTAACATATATCACAGGCTAAATAGCAACAATGAACGCACAGGGTTTCTCTTAGGCTCTTGGGCACTCAGCATGAGCTTATTTGTCGTTGGCACGCCGCAAGAGACGACTCGCGTATTATCATGTTAATGCTGTTAATGCTGTCGGTGTTGTTGGTGTTGCGGATGCCCACATGCGGCTTAGGTGTGCCGTGTCTGATATTGCATTTATTGAGCTTATAACACGAAAGACCACCGTCCTGGTCTACATCTAAGTATTATTATTTTTTGCTGTATTTTATATTAGTAGTATTGTATATTGAATGCTTAATATGATATATATCTCTGCTTATCACTCTTCATCTATGACGCAACGTGATGCAGCTCTGGGTTCCCTTGATCGTCACCTTAGTATATGCTCGGCAAGCATTCAAGCTTGTCGGTTAGCCATTTTGTTCTAAGCTTAGGGCTTGACATATTCTTCTACATATCACGGTTTACAGTCTACTTGTTTGATTGGATTCATATCTCATATCTCATATACTTCCCAAGGGCTCTGCAACCCTATCCATCTGCCATCCTACTTATCCCGTGTGGGCTATGTGCTGTCGGTCAGCATGAGCTCATTGTCGCTCGTCGGTCGAGGATACTTTTAACCTGTCGGCCCATCATGGTTTCGCTTTTTTTGCGCATGCGACGATCAGGAGTACCACGCTTTTCTGATCGCATCGACTTGGGCTACATCAATGGTGCCTGCCATAACGGGCAGACTTACAAGTGCTTTTAGTCATCAATCCATCTGTTAGCCTCGGTTGTCCCGACTCCTTCCGTGCGAGGAACAGTATGTACCGGTGAGACACTGTACTCAGTTCATTCCTTACAATGTGTTTGCTGACAGAAGACGGGTCCTCTTCCACTATGGGGTCTCATCGTCGTCATTATTTGGTTGTTAACAAACGGTATTTAGTTGGCGCAGTTAAATAAAATACAATATTAAACTGATAAACTCGAGTCGAGGACGTGTACGGCCTAGCGCATCTAGGCAAGCCGAATCAACAAGCAACTCCGTGATCGCAGACTTCATTTTGTCTCACCGTAGAAACTGGGTTCCGAATTGTTAATTGATTGACTGATTCTATCAATTGATTTTTGATAGAGTTGATGGATTCCGTGTAAACTGCAGTGGCTTGGAGATAATATTATTGCCATGCCGTCTTTGAACTATCGGGTAACTTCTTAGTCTTTCCGATGTCATTTTTTATTATTAGTTTGTATTATTTTGCCTTTCGGCATTTAATCGTTTGTGTTACCTTGCACTTCAACAATTTTTTAGTTCATGTTTTTCGCTCAACTTCAACCTTGACGACATCCACCCTATCCGTCCATCCCGTATCACTCTTTTCATCTATTTCATAACAATAAAGAACCCATAAAGAACCCCTAAAGAACCCCTAAAGAACCCATCGCGCATTTCTCCTTTTTTCTCCTCGCGGTACCGAGATCATGCTAACTCATATCGTTCAAAGTCCATCCATCTACGCTGCCCTATCTGCTTGTGATTAATTAGTGCTATTTATTTACTAATTAATTTAACGCACTCTCTAATATTACCCTCTAATATCTAAGACGCCAGGACGTTTTTAATGTTTTTCTCCAAATTCCCTTCCGAGGTTTGGCCGGTTTCTTTCATCTCGACCTTCTTTCTTCTGTACCAATCTCGTTTGATTCTGTACTGAACATCATTTTATTCTGACATTGGCATCAATCTTGTACACCTCATCTCCATCTCAGCCATCTCATCCATCTCATAGCAAATCGCATCGGCCTAAATCATCATCACCACAGAATCGTCGGCTCCCTCATCCGCTGTATTACCTACCATCGGCCCTCCTCAGCATCATCACAAGCTTGCCACCATCTCCTCCAATTCCAACAAACAACCACGCCATCTACCCCCACGTCATTTTCTCTCCCTACCGTCTCTGCCGTCTCTCCTTCTGTCTACATCACACTCATATATAGCCATCCATCCATCTTGTCGTCTCGCACTCTCAAGCCGACAAGCCACCAATACGACTATACGATTGCAATACATATGCCCGATCAAGCAGCATTCCGTCTTACATAAAAAAGGTGTCCCGGCTCGCATTCCGACAACATCTTGTTTAGTCAGATCCTTACATTTTCATGTCTTGACTTGTTAACCTCGACACCTCATCTTCTCTTCGTCTTCAATATTACAACACTGCAAGTCTGTTTCTCTTCTCGGCTTTATTCCAGTCCTTAGTCTTCCACGGCATCGTATCGCTCTAGGCCACTCTTGAAGCATCTTTCTAGGCATCCAGCTATCTTACAATGTAAGTCTTGTCTATCCTTATCAACACGTATGCTGCAAATGCTGTATTCCTGGCCGATATTCTCACGGCCGGCTATATCTGCTATTTAATGCATGCACTAACACAGTTTCACAGTCTTCACACATCATGAACTCTTCAAAACAGTACTCTACGGCCTCGGCCGCGATAATTGGCTCGTCATCAACACTACTCTCCAATGGCCAGATTGCGCCGCCACCACCAAAGGGCGCCAAATCATCTACGACAGACTCTTTTTTGAAAGACTTCACACTCGTCGCCGAGGCAGCAAAACGAGCACAGATGGCCGTTATGATGCGCGAGTTTGAAAATGTCGGCTTATGATTACCGGCGACCAAAATCCATTGGATCGTAATGCCGGATTAAACATCGGATGGATGGATGGCGGGCACCGTTCAGACCCCGAAACCGTGCCGGCTACCCTCATCTACTTGGCTATTTCATCTTTGTTATCCCATTTGGATACACAATTTGAACTTGATTTCGACTCGACCTCAGCCCGACTCGCGACGATTAATACGCACTCGGCCTGACACACCTTATAATGATTGCTTTTATTACCTTATTCGCTGGGCAGCGGGATATGAATGGTCTGAATTTGTCTTGTGCTTTTCTTGCGTCAACTGCGTCAACTGCGTCATCCTCTGCGGATACTGGATACTCTCTTCTCCTGTATTGTTTTACCACTTTTTGATCGTTTCCTTTCGCTTTCCTATCTCTTATTTTTAGATTCTTACTCCGGTACCACTTCTGGGTTGGTCTTAGATGGTTACGGGTAGAATGTGATCTATACACAAGGCTTCCAGGCTGCCTTTCTTCGTCCTTGGTTTCCATAACAATCTCTTAATAATACATGCCATGCTTGTTACTTTACAAAACAGCAACAAACAGTTACCGCATGTCTACTTATGCCACAGTAACTGTATATCGGTAAGATTCGAAGTCGTTGTTCATAAAGCCTCTAAAAGGCATGATGTGAAGATGTTGGGGAAGTGATTGAAATCACGTGCTTCTTGTGAGACAACAACCCAGCGATAACGTCATACTACTTTCCTAGGACGGGACATACAGTCAGCTAAATGATAAATTATACTAAAAATGCAGCAATATAGACAAAGTAGGAAAGTGCAAAGAAGAAAGAGAAGGAACCGATACCAAAGGTTGGGGAAGTTGCATACAGGGGAAGAGCGAATCACTGAAATTGAATTAAATAAGAAAAAAAAACCTAAAAAAAAACAAACCCAGCCCATCAGCGTCGAGAGAAATCGGCAATTCATGACCATTTCGCTGTTTCTCCATGCCGATTTGTCTCCACTATTCGCCTTCTTTGGCCTCTGGCCAGCGTTCCCCGGTAATTTCTTTACAGAAACACCATCGGCTAGCTCCTTCCCCCGCACGCGCACCGCCTTTCTCGTCATTATTCAAGCGAGTCAACTTGATATAGTGCCGCTTCTAGGGCGATATGCACTACAAGATATGTACACTCCACTGCACTGTAATTAAACAGCTACAGTGCAGCTGGCGGTCTAGCGTGCAAGCCGAGGCATGCTAGGGAATAATAAGCATAGATGATTGATGATACGGAAGGAACTATCTAAGGCATCGCGTTCCTGCCTTTTGAATTTATTCAACCTGCCTTCACTCCTTCCTTACTTCTATCCAACGTCTTCTCCACCAGTTATTCGACTCGCCTCGTCATCGCGCAATTATTCCGCCTAATTTTGACATCCAAACTTGACGTCAACCTCCAATCAACCTCCAATACACCGTCGTCATGTCAAAATCATTTACCGTGGCCGAGGTCGCCAAGCACAAGACTGACGAGACTGGCCTCTACACCATCATCGACGGCGGCGTCTACGATATCACAGGTACAGCCCTTGTATAAATGGAGAGCATGCATGAAGATCACCACTGACACGATAGGTTTTGTTGAGGAGCACCCTGGCGGCACCAAGATCCTGAAGCGCATGGCCGGCAAAGACGCCAGCAAGCCGTTTTGGAAGTATCACAGCGCAAAGGTTCTCGAGAAGTACAACGAGCGACTCAAGGTCGGTACCATTACCGAGTCGGCCAAGTTGTAGGCGGCGCCGAGCAGAATGGCGACGTTAAGGGCGGCAGCATGTTAGGCGGTGGCTCACAGCCATTCGGCACGAGCGTGCCATGCCCGTGGATTTGTTGTCTTTGTTGCTAGGAGAGCATCTATCGAACATCAAATCATATCTACCATGCATCATAAGAGTATCACGAGAGTTTCACTACTATCACCGGATTATACCGAGAATATAACGAGTACAGTATCACAATCAAACCGATTACACCAAACATTTCAAATGAAGTAGAAGTGGATTTAGTGCCCTACAGGCAACGTGCAATCTTACCAGCGTGGTGGCAAATCACAACCGCACATGAAACAACGGCCAGATGACACGAGAAATAAATTAACAGACAGAAAACACAGACATGGAACATGAATGAAATCGAAAGTAGATGGAGAATAGAGGTAATAGAGTAAACAAGACCATATTCCACCGCAGACGCCGAAGCTCCCGTCGCTGCCGGAAACCAAAGAGATAAACCGAATAAAGAAGAGAAGACGAGAACAGAATAAAACAATAAAAGACAGGCTATTTCCGACAAACCCTAACGCCATGTAGCACCGTCTCCTGTTGACTAACAAAACAAAGCAGACCCAATTCCAAGCCCGGGTTGTGGTCCTTTCTGAAAGATAACCCATTATCTAGAGCCGCGTATACAATAAGAAGAAGAATGTTAAACTAGCAATGACAAAGATAAGAAGATTAAGAAAATAGAACCAACGCAGGGAATAGACACTTTTGTGTAACCTAAACTTTTGTGATCAATCGTAACGGATCATGAGGGACGAGGCAGAGATATAGGCAATAAGAGAGCAAGGAAACAACAGTGAAAAAAATACAATAAAGAAAGGAACAAAGAAAAAGAGCATTTTGGGGATAACGAAGACGAAAAGAGAAGAGAATAGATAGGGGGGAGGGGGGAGGACGGGTGATGGGTTGATGAGAGGGGAGAAAGTTGAGAAGGATGTCGATATGGATCAATGTCGGCAGGTGGATGTGAGCATCATAGGTATGAGGACCAAAGGCAAGGCCAGAAGAACAGAGTACGCTTGAACCATCAAAGCACGTCAAGAAGAAAGCTTAGAGGACAAGATGCATCCCCTTACAGACGCTTCTCGTACGCCTTGACAACACGGTCTGCCTCGTTCACCAGCAGCTTCTCCGCCTTGTCCATCTCCTGCCGCTCCGTCTCCGTCAATGGGTGCATCATGCTGCGGCTTGTGAATCCAAGCACCTGGTCAATTGCCGACAGCACAAGCCGCTCTGACCTGTCGCTGTCCATAACAGGGCTCATGATAGTCTTGAACTCCTTCTTGAACGCGTGCAGCTCCTTGAGCAGGTCGGGGTCCAGCGCCTGGCCCATCTTCTTCTTGGCCTGCTGGAACACCTCGGACAGCACATCGTCAATCTTTTGGTTGTTGGGAACCGTCATCTCCGATAGGCCCAGACCGCGGTTCACCACAATCATCACCGTCTCTTCAGTGTCCTCAATCAGCTCGCTTGCCTGCTGCATCACCTGCGACTTAAAGTGCTCGACGAGGTGAATGAGGTTAGCCGACACTGCACGACGTGCCACGGGGCCCGGAGTAGCTGAGCCGCTCGAGGTTCCGCCCTGGGTTGCAGGAGCGACTGCAGGTGCCGCCGATGAAGATAATTGTTGCGTAGAAGCTGCTGCTGCCTGAGAAGCTGATGCAGCGGGTGATGCTTGCTGGCCTTGGTTTTGGTTCGCCATAGGCATTCTGTTCTGGGGCATTGCGCCAGCACCAGGGGCCCCGGGAGCGCGGTACGCCCCAGGTGGGCCTTGTTGACCAGGAATTTGAGGTGCCTGCTGGGGTTGCAGGGGTTGCTGGGCCGGACGCGGCAGTCCGGGTGCAATTGAAGCAGGACTTCCCACAGCCGGGCCTGCCGCTGTTCCTGCCTGTGCCAGGCGTTGCTGTTGTGCGAGGGCAATGGGGTTCGTAGGTGCTCCAGTCACCCCTCCAGCAGGCGAACTGCGAGGCTGCTGCTGCTGCTGCTGTCCCTGTTGTGTCTGCTGGACCGGAAATTGATTGCGTGCAGCGTTTGCGGCAATCTGCTGTTGCTGCTGCAACTGCTGCTGTTGGGCAAAGGCTACCGGCTGCTGAGAAACAGGCTGCTGGGGCAACTGAGGAAGAAGAGGGTGCTGGCCGGGCTGAGCTTGCTGTGTTTGCTGAGCCTGCTGCACCGTTTGGGGCTGAGCTTGAGCTTGGCTTTGGCCTTGGCCTTGCGGAGGAAAGCCATGCTGGACGGCATTTCCAATGGCATCGACAACCGGCAGTTGTTGTTGCTGCTGCTGAGGTTGATGTTGTTGAGGCGGCGGCTGCTGCATTGGTTGTTGCTGCTGCTGCTGCTGCTGTTGGAGCTGCATCTGCTGATGTTGCTGCAACTGCATCTGTTGGTAATGCTGCTGCTGAGGCGGCCAGCCAACCTGGTGCGTACCAAAGTTTTGGAAGTGGTTGCCGTGCGTTGTGCGCTCCGGCGAGCCACCCTTACGCTTCTTGCCTGCATCCAGCTCCACGCCTGTCCGGTACCACAGATTGCTATTCTTGGGTTTGTAGAAGGCATCGTTCCCGATAAGGTTGTGCCGCACACTGCTCTCCCAGCCCTTGGTCTCCACACTAAAGTAAAAGTAGGGGTATTTGATCTGGATGCGCTTGTAGATCTGCCGCAGTGTGAGCCCGCATGGCTCGGCCTCGCGCAAAATCTCGTCGATGAGTATACTGTAGTTCTTGCCGGGCTTGGCCACTTGATCCTCAGTGTAGTCCTCGCGGTTCAGGTGCAAAGGCGGCGTCTTGTGGCGTTCCATCCGCTTGTCCTTTTCGGATGTCTTCTCTTGGCTGTTGCTTCGGCCGGCACCGCTGTTGGCGCGCGCCCGACCGATCGTGCTGCTGCTGCCCTGGCGGCCATCACCAGTCACACTGCCGCCGCCGCCGCCCATGATCACACCGTTATCGCCAATGTAGCTGCCATCGCCCTCGATGCTGTTGGCAATTCCAAGCCCATCGTCCATGCCGTCTTCGTCTCTAGACTTGCGGTGCTTATACTTGCGCTTGTCGCCATTGCGTTCTTCGGCACCTTCGGGCAGTGGGTGCTTGCGTGGCCGGCCCACCTTGCGCTTAAGAGGCGTGCCGTCCTCTGCGACCCCAGGAGTGCCGGGCATCGACATCAGCCCGGCATTAGCTTGCGTTGGCGTCGGAGGCATCATACCCACGGACATGCCCATGCTGACGCCGTCAACGCCCATTTCCATGTGTCCCTCAGCACCTCCTTGTGTTTGACCATAGACAGAACCGCCATCGGTGCGGGCTGCTCCAGGAACACCTGGCAGGCCGTGGGCCTGGTCCTCGCCAAGTGTGGTGAGGTACTTGAGCATCTGACCAGCATCACCCATCTGTCCGTTGCCTCCGGCGACTTGAGCATTTTGTCCCTGCGCATGCTGGTCGTACATTGTAGTATCGTGACCCGCAGTATTGGTCTTGACCTCGGCGTTGGCACCGTTGCCGCTTGCATTGCCGTTACCTGCAGACGCCGCATTACCGCTGCCGCTATAACCTGGGTCACCTGCAAGTTCGGCAGTGAGGTGCTCAAACAGCATGCTCTCAACCATATTATCGCCGCCCTCATGCGTTGCAGGGCCATGCTGCTGTGTATTGCCAGCACTGTGCTGCCGCTCTTCGTGTTGGGCATGAGCCATTTGGGCTTGAGCATGCCCCGATGCGTCATGCATAGAGCTATCGCCCTGTTGGTGCTGCTGCTGCTGCTGCTGCATTTGCATATGGGACTGCCAGTCCATATCCTGCTGGAACTGCTGCTGATGGTGCATCTGCATCTGCTGTTGGTGCTGCATCTGCTGTAGGTGATGTAGCTGGTGGTCAGGGTGCATCTCGCCGCCAGCTGCGTTTGCATGCATTTGCTGCTGTTGCATGTGCTGCATCTGCATCTGCTCGCCTTGTGGCCGCTTGTTGGCGTTCTTTGCGTCTTTGGCGTCTTTGGACATTTTGGACTCTTTGGAGCTAGGCTTCCGGTTCTTTTGGCGCACGGCCTGAATAGTCGCCTGGACATGCTGTCTCTCCTCCGGCGTGATGTTGGGGTATTCAAGGATCTGGCGCATCTCGCGCACGGAGAACAGGCCGAGCTTTGGCGGACGACCCGGACCCCGCTTCTTTTCAGCAACATCCTCAGTAGGTTTCTTGACGTAGCGCTGCATGATCTCCATAGACTTGGCAATCATCTCCTGGAACTCGGGGCTGTCTTGTGCAGGCTTCTTAGGTGGTGGGGCGCCTTGCGTGCTGTGCATCATGTTTTCGGGAGTCTCGTTCTCCATACCAGTCATCTGCATTTCCATGCTCGGGTTGGCGTACATGTTGGCCGCCGCCATTGCCGATGCCGCCGCCTGTGCCATGCCCTCATCCGCTGTTGTTGGGATACCTGCTGGGCTTGTAGGGCCGCCCATTATGGCTGAAGGGGCAATAGACGCACCTGTTGGTTGCGGCATTGTCGGTGCAGGTGCCAGCGGTACACCACCGCCTGCCAGTAACATGGCATCGGCGGGTGCCAGATCTTGTGGCACTTGTGACGGAGGCGCCATCTCCATATTTTCGAGCGTGCCTCCTGCTGCCATCAAATTTGCTGCTGCCATCAAGGCCTGCGATGGCTGTGCGAGAGCCTGTCCATTGCTGTTCATGTTATCGGCGTCGCCAGACAGAGATGCCCATGGCAAATTCTCACCAAGAGACGCACTACCAGCCATGTCTGGGTCTCCTCGTTTCTTGGGCTGCTCGTTGTCTGAATCTTCACCGTCGGCCTTAGCTTGGTCATCGCTTGTCGTGTCGCGTGCATCACCAGAATCACCATGGCGGTCTTCAAAAACAAAGCTCATCTCCTTGTTTCCCTTGAGCTTCTTGGGCTTCCGAAGGGGTTTGAGATTGACTTTCTTGTCGTACTCTGGCGAACCCGACAGGCCCAGCTGGGTACCACTGATAAAGAACTTGAACATGATATCTTTAATCTGAATAACATCACCAGATCGTAGAGTGACAGGCTTCATGTTGTAGTGAATGTCGTCGATGAAGAAGCCGTTGCTATGGATCGGATGCGCCTGGAAAACACCCAGCTTCGAATTGAACTTGATCTTCATATGGATACGTGAGATCGCTTGAGTATTACTGATCATCTGGTCCAGGTCACCGGGGCAGTGGATGCCGACAAAGACGGACTGAGTTGGACGTGGCATGTGCTGGATAGCATTGACGGCGGCGGCATCAGGTGTGTGTGAGACGTACTCGCGGTGAGGAATTAGGTGGTCGGAGACGGTTTGTGCTTGGTGTGGTGTTTCGGGACGTTTTTGGTCGCTGTTACTGGCTCCTTGTAGATCGGCACCCGTTGAGCCAGAGGCCTTCTCGCCAGTGCCAGAAGCTGCACCGGACGGGCCACCAGTTCCAGCACCGGTAGAGCCGGCAGTAGCGGCGGCAGCAGAAGCAGAAGCACTGCCACCGGCAGCACCGGATGCACTATTCGAGTCGGATGTAGCGGACGGTGCCTTGGCATCTCCTTGCCATGTGGCTGGACCCGAGGGGCCGAGAAAGCCACCCTTCTCGCTGTAGTATGACTGACTGTATTGTGGCCGGTCTTCATCACCAGCAAGCTTCTCAGCTCTACCAACAGGGCCACTGAAATCACCAAAGTCGTCAAATGTGCCGAAGCCGGGGATCTGGTGGATTCCACCGGCGAATACTTGTAGGTTATTGGAGGGGTCTGCAAAGGCGTTGGCGTTGATATCAGCGAGGCTGTTTGACCCGTCCGGGACAAAGCCTTCACGCAAAGCTTGTGCTTCTTGTGCCGCATCGCGGGCTTTTTTAATAGCCCGTGCCTGTCTAAGGGCAGCCATATCACGTCCAATGACGACCTCGAAACTGTTCATGTGGAATGTGCCGTCCTCGAACACGAGTCGGGCAAAGGAATCAAGAGCAAAAGTTGATCCTGGCTCCATGGCACCAATAGCTTTTCCATTGTGGTGCGGGTTATTAGCAGCATCAGACTCGTAAGACTCGACCGAGTCAGACGCGTTGCCATCACCACCAGCAGGGTTGGCTTCCTGGGGCTGGGACATCATGGGAGAATCCTCCATTCTTGGGGCGACTGGGCCGGCTAAGCCGGCCATCATTGTAGCCATATTGTTTGGATTGGGCTGCGGCCGGGGGTGGTCACAACACTGATGCCGTCCGTGGCGGCTATGTGGTCAATTGTGCCAGCACAGGTGCTTTTTGCTTCTGCTTTCTTTTGCGCCTGGCACGAATAGTAGGGAGGACTGGAAAGAGTAATCGAGTGATGACCGAAATATTCATCCAGACGCGTTGCGTGAGAGTGCTTAGGCTGCTACTGAGATGCCGAAGTGCTGGCAGGCAGAGAGGCAGAGAGGCAGAGAGGTAGAGAGGTAGAGAAATGCTGGGAGGCGTTGTGGATATCAATGGCAATTTTGAAAAGACGCAATGGTAAACGTCGTTGGTTTTCGAGCGGAAGAAGTACAAAGTCGAACACCTGAGAGAGCCGTCTCCCAGGCAGACATTGAAAGTGGTCGAGAAACGAGCAACAGCACTCTGATTCCTGGCCCCAAATTGCAGTCAGCGTTGATTTGAAGGCGTCGTGGGCTTCGAGGCGTCGGTATCGAAGTGGCGAGAATGTTGAAGACGATGAGGAGGGTGTAAGAGAAGGCAGCGTTCTGGAGCTGTGGCTGGGCTCTCGATAGCTAGAAGTAGGTCACTTGATTATCGGTGCCAAGAATCGTCCACGAGGAGATTTAAATTGATCGATGGAAACCGTCTCACGGCCGTGTGAGTGTCTTGATCGATGGCTTCAAGGTGGTGGTTGGCGACGCCGACGTCCCTCTTGGGCGGTGTGCTCAGCGCCATGTCATTGGCCGAATTGGCAAGGCCTAAAAAAAATTTTGGCTGGCAAAAAAGATGTCGAAGTGGGTACCCTAGAGGTAGTAGTAGCCAATCATGTGGCGTATCATTGAACTGTGGCTTTCCCTTTTGAGTAAGCTGGGGAGAGTGGGAGATAGCCGGTATGATGGGTCGAATGTGGTGTGAGACGGCTAATGGATTGGCCTGTGCGGCAGCCATGTAGTGTGGATCCTGAGTAAGGCTGAGACTCGTGATGGGCGACGACAATGCTATGCCTTGGCACATGCCATGTGGCAAGATGGAAGATGCACAGATGAGTCGATTATCAAGGGGAAAGAAAGGAGTGATTATGTAATACATATCAAAAGGACAGTATCCTATAGTTGTTAACTCTGCAAACGGTCGTCATGGAGAAAGGGGTATCTCCTAGGCACATTCTTTCTAAATGAGAATAGGAAAAGGTCTAGTAGAGATAGAACAGATGAGATAGCACAGTGTGCATATATATTGGATCAGGTAAGCAGAACTGAAAGCAAAAGGCACAGTGGCATTTATTGGTGTATTATGTAATTATATATTGTGGTCGCGTATGAGGAAGGTGGCGTCGTTCGTATGGTAGCATGAAAATAGGGAACAAGACACAGGAAAAAGCAAAGACGTTACAAAATAGGCATTATGGCAGCAAATACTGTCTCTCGCCGTGGTCGTGACGGTGAAGACGGCTATGATTGCCGTGGGACTCGAGACGGTCGGCAAGACGGTATGCGCCATGACACAGCAGGCCGGCCATGAAGCCTACTGCGTCGTTCTTAAAGGCCAGTAGGCAGGCAGCAGTCATCAGCATAACGGTCCATCGCTCCCTCTTCTCTTCAGCGGAAAAGTGGCTACCTGAGCCTTCGTTGAGAGACGCGACCGCGCCTGCCAATTCCAGGCCAGCGGCTAACACGAGCACACCCAAGAGACTACGCGGGAAAGAGCGCAGCAGGTCGACTAGTGTCTCACCGAGAAACAGGCCCAGGGTCACCTTGGTGAGTCCCAGAACGACAACACTTGCACCACTGCGAGCACCAAAGCGGTATTGTGCTGCGAGGCCACCGGCACCATGGCATACGGGCATAGCGCCAAACCAGCAGCCGACGAGGTTCATGAGGCCAACACTCGATCCGAAGGCCGTGACGGACTTGATTGCTGAAGGCGGCAGATGCGACGAGAAGGGGTCAGACCCAAATAGCTCATCAGCTAGCGCGCTGACGGCCACGACCGAGTTGAGAGTGGTGAGGGGCAGCTGAGCAGTGGCCATGGCCCAGGCATTGGAAGACAGCCAGTTGGGGATATAAAGATGGGGGTGCCACAGCCAAAAGTGTGGCAGCAGATGACCACCGTTGCTGATGGTCTGGCGGAAGTAGGACAGGACAAGGCCGACAGTAAAGACAAGGAGGGCATACGGCAGGAAAAAAGAGCGGCGACCGCCAGTGACCGAAGCGACTGCATCGGAGCCTTCACGGACGAGAGAACTGACTGGGATGGGCATACGCTGCGTCACGAGCAGGCCGACAAATGCGACAATGGCCCAGATACGGTTGTCGAGCAGTGAAGGATGGTGTAGCCAGCTGAGATCGCCGCCTAGCAAAGAGTTGCCACCGGCCGAGATGACCAGGGACAGGCCGGCACCGAGCTGAATGCCCTTGACTACGGGGCTCGGTATGGCATCTGCCAGGCGGCGTAGCAGACCTGTAACGGCCAAGAACAAGACGGCCATGCTGACAAGAGCACCGGCAGCCACAGTGTCGCGCAAGGAGGCATTATTGGCAATCGCGGCCGCAGCTATGGCCTTCATTGGCTGGACCGGCAGGGGAATACCAAACCAAAGGCCGGTGGTGAAATTGGAGAGACCAGAGAAGACAAGTGTCGATGACAGCGAGACAGAGTGCTGGAGAGTAAGTGCCGTCATGAGGGGCAGCAGGGTGCCGAGATCTCCCAGAGCGCCCGAGATCTCGGCAAGGGGGGCATTGCGCAGGACGTGCAGACTGTGCTTGTAGGACTGAGCGAGATGGTATCTGGGCTTGTTCCAGGAGTCAGGAAAGCGACCATATATACGGACAGAGAACGACCAGGTCATGGCTAACGCAGTATGTGAGATGGGATGAGGGGAGGTAGAGGATATCGGTGATGCCGACGACGACAAGGCTGCAGCGGAAAGAAGTAATAGCCGGGGGAGACTGCCCTGCTTTATATGTAAGCCGCTGGGGGTGCAGCTCAAAAGCAAGTAAGATGCGACAGTAGAGTTCAGCGTCGAGAAACGATGCTGTTGACGCCAATTATTACCCCTGTAAGCCCTGATAACGTGTGCTTATGCCTACAGTGCGATGCTTCCCCGCCACCTAACGTCTCGTGCTATGGTGCATTTTGATTGAGCTTTTAAAATTTGATAAAACTCGGCCGCATCACTCGAGTAACGGCCAGTTCCGATGCGCTATTGTAAATAGGCAGAACCTAGAGTGTTGGTAGATTATTAGTTCTATTCTTTGGGTTTTCGATTGATTATGGCTTTGATTTAGTAATATTCAGTTATTTTGAGTTCATGGAGAAAACTATCTGAATTTCAAACAGACATTGCGAGATCGCATATCAGGTTTCATTTTTTCTGAAAATAGAAATAAAAATTGAAAGATTATCTGTATAATACAGCTATTTAATTAAGTAAAGGAATGGGATATCATGTAGATGGTACAGAGACCGACAAATGTAAGCCGTGAGACAAATTGGGAATCGTTAAGGATCGTGAGTTTTAGGGAGTTTCTGGCAATGATAAGCCTTGAATGGGTTTCGAACGAGCATCAAATTTAGAAGAAGCGGCGGCGAGTGCGGGCAGGGGCGACATAGGTCGGCTCGACCTTGCTGTGTGAAACATTGCGCGAGCTGTGCAGACGCGAGCTACAGCAGGTGAGGAAGACGACGACAGTGCCGATGAGCGAGCAGATGGCAGCCGCCAGCAGTAGCCAGATGGCAACGCCGTATTTGGCGTGAGTCGTCGAAGAGTTGTTTTCGATAGTGTCGATGAAGTTATTGACATGTCTGCGCAGGATGCTAAAGAGGACAAAGTCGGTGATAAGGACAACGGCGGTGATGACAAAGGTGACGAGGGACACGAGCGAGCCGAGGAACGAGCCAATGAAGCCGGCACCGAGAGCGAGAATAAAGGCAATGAAAGCAATGCCAGCAGCAATAGGATGCAGGATCATGACCTTTGTAAGAGCCTTAGCAGCCTTGGTGTTGGCATTCGAAAAGGCATCGTCGATGCTGGCGTCGACGTCCAGGATCTCACCGACGGGGTCGTACCCAATGCGCTTGCCAGAGCAGACATCGTGGCCAGCGGCAGTGTTGACAACACAGTAGCCAAAGGTACCGAAATTGAGGGCTGTGTTGTGGTCATCGGTGGCGTTGACGAGGTTGACCTTGAATAGGGCAATGTCGTTGACGACAGGAGCCGAGATGGAGACCACTACCAAAAGGACGGTGGCAGCGAGCAGGAAGAAGCTGCCAATGTGGTGGAAGAAGCCGGTGCGACCCATTGTGGTAGATGTTGTTGTTGTGGCGGTGAAAGGGTATGGGATGCGATGTAGAAGGAGAAGGAGTAGAAGAAGGATGAAGTGAGATGGTATGATTTTGATGAGTGTCACGAGATGAATGTCAAAAAGAAAGTAGCCAAAGAACAAGGGCAAGCCATGTATTTATAAATCACCCACAAGACATTGAGACGGCACACAGACGGCTGGCGAGACACGACGTCAGACACAACAGGCTCCCCAGGTTGATTCATCTTACATTGCACGGAAGCGTCTGTGCCCAGTTGGAAGTTGTCGACGTCTGCTGTGCAATGGCTGTGTAAGTGGATGCTTGGCAGCCTTCTTTTGTTGCCTAGCAGGACTCACTCTATTGATTAAGAATAGCACACAGAGAACGAAGAACAGAGCGTCACTAGCAGGGGTGAGGTGAGCCCGGTAAGGGTGTGCCCAGACGGGCTGCAACGTCATCTGTCTTGTTTTTTGTCTCCTCTCTTTCTGGCTATTATTGTGTTATTCAGCCATATTACTTCCCTGTTTGCGACAGCCCTTCCTGTACCTTCCCAAGCCACAGTTTACGTACAACAGCGAGGAGAATGCTGTTGCCAGCACACACCGTTATGAAGGCGGCCTCTTGATTACTGATGCTCTGATGGTGTAGCATTACAGATGGCTGGATAGCTGGAGTTTGTTTTCTTTCACATAATCATACTTTAAAATCACTAGCACTGAAATGGACTGTTTCCATCAACGGTTTCTAACGGTGACTTTACGATGTATATTTGCACTGTTTTTTTTTAATGTAAAGGTACTTGTGTGATAAAATTCGATAGAAGTCAGCCGACTGTTGTGAATTTGATTATCTGATTTTAGCAGCTCAAGATGAGCACTCTTGCGTTCAGCTAAAAATGTCATCAGAGTCTTCATCACCCCCTGGTGCGCCTCTGCGCATAGTGTTCTATTCTAGTCGTCGACGCCCGAATTGTGGGATCGACAAGAGAAAAAATGACTTGAATGAAGGTTGCCTGATCCGTTACGTCACCACTTGGCACCAGCCACAAAGCCCAAGTTCAAACTCGAGTCGAGTACCGTTTCGGCTGCTATATACAAGTACACCACGGAACTATTGCGTCGATTGTCTGCATCGTCATAGGCCATCAATCAAAATTTTGAATAGCTTCATCAGGGTCGTATTCTCTCAGATGAAGATTCCCGGATATGACGATGTTCTCCCATCTCTAATCTCTTTGATTGTTTCAATAGCTCCCCGACACTACTCTTGCCCGTCCATCATCTTTGTTGAACGATCTGCTTCTATTAGCTGCTGCTCGCGTCTGTCTGTCGGCTATCAGCTTCCCCAGCATTTGCCACTCTGGATCGAAGATTTGCAGAGCCATCGTGTCTGATGCATGTGCCATGGCACCTCCCAGTTAAGTCTGCGAACTTGAATTTGACCTTGACTTTTGCTTTGCTTTACCAGTCCCCTTTCTTTGATTCTTCCTATTGCGATTCCAATTCCACACGCCTCATCACCGCCAACCTCGCTCTCGCTATTCGTTTTCGGTCTTATTAAACTTTGTAAACACACAGACAACCACACACGTGCAAGGGCCTGCCACGTCAGTGTCGACGCCCAGCAGTAGAGCCATATTAGTTAGTAGAGGCTAGCTCTTGTTATACCCTCCCAATAGTGAACCTTGATGATAATAATTATACTTCCACGTGCTATTAGTAAACATCACGTGTCGCGTGCCTCTCCGGGGTTCGATCTTCCCATTCAGCAGGCACGACGTCGTTTCCTTCCTTCACAAATATAATAGTCCATGTCCGGCATCTGCCCGATACGGTTTAGCTGGCAATAGAGGCGGGGCGATATCGAATGGGAAAGAATGCCCGTCAATAGGGAAGGTGACGATGCTTGACGAGTTGAGACTCAACCTCGCCTCTTAATCTGCGGTGCACGCAGCACTTTTACCCTCCTCTTTAACTTTTATGAGTAAACTATGTGTGTGTATCAAGTATTCTTCAGACTCCAATCTACAAAATTGAATGAGACGCCGTGGGAGTGCACCGTGATGCCGAAGCAGGGAAAGCTTCTCTTCCGTTGGTATAATGATGCCAATGCCCTGGAGATGTAACCACGTTGTGACCCAGGCCACGGCCTTTGCATGTTTCAACCATTTGTTCTCCCGAACTGGTTTATTTTGTGGAAATCTCACTGGGTCATTGTTTGACAGAAAGATATACAACCATCAGAACTAAAATCAAATCAAAGGAATCAAAACAGATTCGCGGCAATCTCGATCTATTGGTCCCGAATCATAGCCGCCAGGTGTGACGGTCTTGTATACGGTCTGGAGGCTGCGCTTGTTAATTATTTACACTCTGAAAACGGCAACAGAATGTGGAAATCATGAAAAGGAGCTCTTGATGAATATACAGAGTGAACCAAGATAATCACATAACAAACAGAGCAACTTTATAGAAAAGGGCCGAGTCTAGACTGGACTTGAAATGGCGTGTATCCCGCTCTCCGCTCACCCTCATGCCGAGCATGAACGGTGACCTAAAGAAGCTGAGCTCTGTTTTTGAACTACATCGATGTTAAACACCGCGTAAAAAGACACGCCTATATCCTTAGGCCTCCACGAAAATTCCCTAATGTGTTGCCGTAGCCGCGATCAAGGCCACCCTTTTGTCCATGCATACATGGCCACCCTCAGAACCGCGCCTGTCTCAAACTACTGCATGCCCACGCTTATAGTCGCTATCTTGTGCACCATCTCTTTATTGTTGCTCTTCACTTGTTCTTTTTATATCTATACTTGCCCACCCTCTCCTCCTCTTGTGCATATTGGGTTGCAGGTCACCGCATCCTCCTTCTGTCCTTCACTGTCTATTATTCTGCCATTTTTGGTACTCAAGACGATTTGCTCTTCGTCTTCTATCTCTCTTGCACATGCCCATCTCTATATTTACCCAATCTGCTGTTATATAGGCATGTCACCTGTCTCCTTGAGCTTTTTGGCTTGTCTTATCTCTGCCCCTGTTACTGTTCAACTTATCATATCTAACTGACACTCCCTGCGCCATAGTAGCCAATCTTAGCCGGCGATTAGCCGGCGATTAGTCGACAAGGTCAGCTTCTACGCGTCAAAGACGTCCACGTCCGCTCATGGCGCCACGGCCTAGCAGGTCTTGATTTACTACCTCCTCCACCCTAACTGACACTGGCTAACGCTACAGAGCACCGAGGACTACCGCCGAATATACATTTGAACAGTTCGGGCGGTGCTACTTGGTAGCCCACCCAGACTATAAGTCTCCTAGTGACCGCTGCGACTCGGAACGCATGATTCTGTTCCACGATGCTGCTCGTGATGCCCACTCTGCACCTCTGAACCGACTTAGCGATCACCTGCATATCCTTTATGTTGGCACTGGTAGTGGAAAATGGACCATCGAGATGGGAGAGTAAGCAGCCATCTACCTAAGTACAAGTATTTAAATTGAAATACATAGCGAATGGTAAGAGACAGAAGATACACCGGACGGTCTGCAGTTTGGGGCGTCGACGTCTCCCCGTGGCAGCCCCTACGACTGCATGAATGCTGTAGATCTGCCCGCACACGTCGACTCAGCAGCCACGCACGCAGCCCTCTACCATGCCGGCTTTACCAACGTCAGCGAATACACATATCTGTTACCATACAACACAATAGATGACAACTGCAACGATAAGTTCCCGCGTGTCTTTGACGACTGGATTGGGGGGCTGTCACTGCGACCGTTTCTCGAGGTGACAGGCTTTGGTTTCAACTTTGGCTCTGGACAATCACGGACGTGAGAATCGAGCTCGCTACTGTCCAGTATCCAGTATACTGCATAATGCAAGTGTTTGAGTGACCGGGCCGTGTAGAAGAAGGATGAGATAGATACTAATATTTATATAGGTACGTGTGGACAGTGATGCGGCCAAGTTCCAACGACGCAACAGTCTAGCATTCAGCATACAATACCCATTAAAGTTTCGATATGCTGGTAGCGAAAGCAACAATGATAGCAAACATGCAAACATGTAATTGTTCAAAATAATATATTCATGTAATGAAAACTCCCAAAACCTCACTTTGCCTTGGCATTTCTGCTCTTCTATCTTGCCCATCCTTCTTCCCATGGCCTTAATCTTATAATCAAGTCCTCTTATGCAACTGCTGATGTACACGTATGTGGTTAGGTGGTAATTTGTACATAGGAAAAGAAAATGACAAAATATGTAAAAAGAAAACAGGAATTAAAGAATAATGGGGTAACCCGATGAAATATGGCATATGAAAAAAGAAAGAAGAAAAAGACAGAGACAGGTAAAGACAAGAGTCGAGGTCGACAAGAGGGTGGGGAAACAAGAGAGCACAGAAATAAGTTGAAAGAAGAAAAGGTGAAAGGAGCAAGAAGAGATGGTAGAACAAAATAAAATGATGGATGGCCTGAACAAGCCGAGTAATGATTGGGTGTTCCTTGGGCACCATAGATATCGTCCTCCCCTCTCCAGCTATTCATCTGTCACCCGGTGCCTCATAGACCACCGTTCCTGCTTGAAAAGAAATACAACCCCTGCTCAGTCCACCTATAGTCTCTTGTTGACATTCCGTTCTTCGCTGATATTGTTACATTTTCTCCCATCCACAACTTTCTACTATGCAGATACTGCAGATATTATGCAAAATAGCATAGCTTAGTGGTGGGCGGCGGCAGCGGGCGAGGGGCCGTGGTAGCCGATAAGCTTGAAGCGGCCGATGATCTCACCAACGGTGAAGAAACCAAGGAGCTCAGCAGCCAGAACACCGCCAGCGGCGAGCTGGGCGGGGGTCACGCTACGGGCGGACTTGACAGCGGTGGTCGCGGACTGGATGAGCTTGGCGGGGTTCTGGAACTGCTTGAAGGCGCTCTCGAAAGCGGTCTGGAAAGTAGCCAAGGGGCTAGACTGTTAGTAGGCGCCGTTGCAAGATATAGATGATGGGTGCAGACAATGAACATACGGAGGAGCCATCTTCTGGGCGTGGAAGACGAGGCGAGACAGCTCAAGGCCGACGCGGGAGTAATAGACGACAAAGGGAGTTTGGCCTAAAAAGGAAGTAAGCAAGGTTGAAGCTGATACCTATAGAAGTATATGTACGCACTCTCGATGAAGTTGATGACCTTGCCAGTGCGGCCACCAACGCGGCCGAGGGCCGTGGTCAGACCCTTGGCGGCACCGGCAATAGCAGGGCCGGCAGCGGCCAGAGCGGGGCCAGCGGCAGCCTGGACACGCGACAGACCCTCAGCAGCCTTGGAGCTGACATCAGCAGCAGCCTGCCGTGCCTTGGCAGCGGCGTCAGTGGCTGTTGTGGAGGTGGAAGAGGTAGACTGGAAACGGCGAGGAGCAGAGCGGCGCAGGGCCAGGCGCGCCGGGGCGGCTATTGTGGTGCGGATAGCAGACATTGTGTGAGAGGATTGAGAAGGGAGAGGTTGGAGGTTGGAGATTAAGGATTGAGAATTGAAGTTTGAGGGATTAACGAAAGTGACTGGGCCAATTCGATATGTCGAGGTTTGGATATCGCGAAATGCCAAAGCGACGAAAAAGACGCGCGATTAGCGATTGAATAAGGGCCCCTCGGTAAGAGGTTGAAAGGGCGTATAGGGGGTTGGTGCAGATGCAGGCGACACAATAAGTCAACTAATGTCGGGATAAGGTCGAGAGATAGCGAGGTGAATGAAGCCGAGATTGGAGGTAAATGAGGAGAATCACGGGATGTCGTCAATTCAACGTCGAAGAGGTGGAAGAGGAAAGGAAGGAACGAGGGAGAGGGAAATTTCAGACGGCAGGGGGCATTGGGCAAAGGGGAAAAAAGGGCACCGTAGGGAAAGCACGGGCAGGAGCGAACGGCGTGCCGAATAAAGACAAGCCCCAGTAAAGTTGTTAACTAGTTAATAACGAACTAAAAAAAACAGAGCATCTTGTAGCAAGGAAAGCTCGGGAGATGTCGCCAGGTGGTGTGTATCCGGTAGCCCAGCCAATAGAATCGCGCCAATTGATGGATCTTGTGGGAACCGACTTGCAGAGAAGGAGCGACCGGTACGAAAACGCAATTGCCAGATGCTAGAATCAATTGAAGCCATACGAGGTAATCAGTTCTTCTAAAGATCGCATAAGAAGATCTTTATTGTTGATGAAGATGGTTGTTGCATCGATATACTCTCATCTTTCGACACTATTCTGACTGCTACTGACAGGTACACCTATCTAATCGCATAATTGACAATTCTATTTTCGACTCCATTTCGAGATTCACAGTTTAAAATAAAAGAACCCTGCCCTCTACTCCAAGCTCTGGATCTGCACCTTAATGGCGCCCGTTGCCGGGTTGGACGAGACACGGAAGGCTTCGACGGCATCCTCGAGCTTGAAGCGGTGCGTCACGAGAGGCTTGAGGTCGATGAGACCGCTCTGTACGAGGCGTATAGCGCGTGGCCATGTGTTGCTGTAGCGGTACTGGAAGTGAAGGTCAACCTCGCGCACGCTCGCACGCATAAAGGGCATGCGGATCTCGTTACGGCCGACACCAATGACAAACACACGGCCGCCAAACTGCACTGTCCACACAGCCGAGGCAATGCTGCTCTCAACACCTGTGCACTCCATCGCCAACAAGGGCTCGACACCGCCAAACGCCTCAAGGATCTTCTTGGAGGTCGCCTCGGCCGCAGCATCTAGCTCACCGGCAGCCGGGGGCGGTGAACCACCAACATTGACAGTCTTGATTCCGGGGACAAACTTTTCTGCAAATGCGAGACGGCCAGCGTCGACATCGGTAATGACGAGTGGACAAGCACCAGCCGCTCGCGCACATGCTGCCGTTACCAGGCCGATGGGGCCGGCACCGCAGATGAGGACGGGGTCACCGAGCTCAATACGGGCACGGTGAACGCCTGCAAGCGCAACACTGAGCGGCTCAAGCATGGAGCCCTCTTCCCAGGTCATGGTGTCTCCAATTTTGTGGCACCAGATGGCCGGGTGGTTGACGTAACGGCGCAGCAGACCGTCGACGGGTGGTGTTGAGAGGAACTGGACGCTCTCACATCCGTTGTAACGACCCTCGAGACAGGGTTTGCAGTTGCCGCAGATAATGTTGGGCTCGACAGCAACACGGTCGCCGACCTTGAGTCCGTGGGATGTGTCGCCGGGGTGGACCGCAACGATCTCACCGGAAGACTCGTGGCCGAGAACGTGGTCGCCAGTGACAATCATGGGGCCAATGCAGCCATGCTTCCAAAAGTGAACATCGGATCTGGGCGAGAGAGAAATGTTAGGTGGTTTTGTATGCATTTGTTGGTGAGGTGTTTTGATACGCACCCGCAAATACCGGTGCTTCGGATGGCAATGGTGACCTCGCCTGGCTTCAGGCCCTCGCCAGCATTTACACTCTCGACCTTGGGCTCGGCATCTGCAATCCACAGGTCATGGCCAGTGTTTGTGTAGACGCCAATGTTGGGCTTTGTTGGTGCCACGAATGCAGACATTCTTAAGGGAGTCGGTCGGGGTATGTATCACTGTAGACGCCGTATATATATTCCGTAGAACGTAGATGCAAAGAATCGAAAAGAGAAGGGGAAATTCCAACACTGTTATGTGAATGCAGGTTGTCGGGCAGCTATATATCTGACCTGCTCCCTCTCTTGGGTGTTGTCACCCGACCCAAAATCGATTTAAGTTGTTTAATTACCAGACTACTTCAAGTCAATCTTAGTCAAAGGGAAGAGGCGAGGCCTGGCCAGACTGCTCTGTAGTACACGTTACAAGACTGATGGGCACGAGCGGTGCGGGGTTTCGTAGTATCGTGAAAACAAGAGCTCCGTTCGTCGGGGGCTCGGGGGATCTGGGGTGCTGGCGCGGTGTTTCCCGTTGATAGGTGGCACATTCTGCAAGTAGACTTATACTCACTCCTCCCACCTTCCGCTGCTTGCCTCTAGCTGTAGGAATACACCCCCCGTTCTGTCCTTACTATTCCCACATCGAACACCCACGTGAATGTCGCGTACCATTACTCCGAGTATCATCCATAGAACAATGTGTCTAGCTGTCTAGTGTGTGGCAGGGTCTATCGTCTAACACAGCTTCCTACACCACTCACCACTCCACAAGCACGAGGCTCTCAACGTTTCCTGTTCAAGCAGTCCGATGTTGAAAGGGAGGCTTGCCAAGGCTAGAAGACGCAGAGTGAAATAAAAGGAAGTAAGAACTGAAGAAAGATGAACCGAAAGAAGAGTGGGCGGCATTGATTGGGCGATGATTGTGCTGTGGCTTAAAAGATGTAGATGTACTTGTAGCTCTTAATACGGAGCAGTGTGGGGGAACATTTGGAGACAGAGACGGGGAAGAGGAGAGAGTAGATAAACTACCACTCAAATTGGGTTGGTGGTTGGCTGTGAATATAGCCGGCGGGCACAAGCTGGACTATCCCCGTATGGGAAACAGTCACCAGTGGTGGAAAGGATAAATAAAGAACAAATAAAAAGTTAGGAAATTGAAGGAAAATAAAGAGAAAAAAAAACAGGTGACAGTATTGTAGCATGCAACTACTCGTATTGATCTCTGAGGGGTGATTCTTGCATAGAACAACTATCTAAATATAAAGCGTTCGGGAGTAAATATCCGTGCCAATCTTACAGCGATCAACGTCACTAAAGAAAGAGAGAAACATTGTAAGACTTTGTCCAGTCAAAGTGTCGTTATTGAGCGACGGGGAGTGTCGGGGAGAGTCCAAGTATCGCCTTGAGCTGCCACTGTGGATTTAATAAACTTATTGCACTGTAGGAATTAGGAAATATAGTCTCGAATTTATAGTCTGTTCAGAACTAGTTTATAACGAGTTGACAACTGGTGAAAGGTATAATCACAGGATAGCCTTGTTTTTTTTTTTTTTTTTGTATAATTTATGATAACATTTCTCGTGCCACTATATCCCCATTCAAATTAAACCGCTTTATACATTAAATGACACAAAAAAACAGCAGGACATAAATGCGGTGACAATGACAAGAGTTGTCGACTAATGAACGTGCTGACTAATGTACTGACTAAGAAATTATACCTAAGCCTAAGAAAGACAAGAATGGCCGGTCAATTCAAATTTAAATCAAAGTATGTATTATTTTCGGTTTGGTGGTAATCCAGAGGCGTGTGATAGATTGTGAAAAAGAACATGAAAAGGTAGAGCGTGATAGAAACTTAATAAACTGTGCATAGATGTGTCTTGGAGCTGCCATCAGCCGAGCAACACCCTTGTTTTGGCCAGAACATGCGTCTTGGCGTTTTCGCTATAGAAATAGCAAATAGGCAAACATGTAAGAGGTGATGAAGTGGCAGCAAAATAAACTAGCCCATAGCTGGCGCATTCGACTAGGTTTGTCAAGAGACAGTAGGTCTGCGGACACTCTACCATTCATACTCGCCGTTTGCCTTGTGGAAAAGGTACTCTTTGCCGTTAACAGTAAGAACGCCATCCTTGAGAGTGCACTTCCTGCGTAGTGTTAGTACTGCTTGGCCATCTGTTCACTGTTCTTCATCGCTGAGCACTTACCACTTGTTCTTCACTCTTTGCACCTTGTCGTATACACAGAGCATGATGGGGCTCATGGCATCCTCGTCATCCTCGTCCTCGTCGTGGTTGTCATCAGGGTCATCCAGGTCAGAGTTGATTGCGTCCTCATCGTCGATCTCGGCATCGTCATCGTCGCCTGGGCCGTCCGTCTGCACAATGGAAGACCCCATTGACTTGACCTGCGCCTCGTTCAAACCAAGGTGAGCGGCAGCCGCCGCAGAGATGCCAGCCTTACCACCGGCCTTGCGCTTGTTGCTGCGGCTCCTGAGAGGGGCACCGCGTCCGCTGGGGATCAGCGTCATGGGCATCATAAGACCGCCGCCCTCCATCTGCTTGGCATTGGCGGCAATCTGCTCATGCATCAGACGATCAATCTCAACACGGCCGAGCTCAACAGGAGGCTGGCCTGCCTTTTTCTTCTGCAGCAGTACACCCTCATACCGGCCCTCGATGTCGTCATCATTGGCGCCGTCATTCTGTGCATTGCCGAGGTTGTTTCCGTTCTGGCGGTATTGCTGCTGCTGCTGCTGTTGCGGCTGCTGGCTCATGCCGGAGTGAATGGCATTGATCGAAGCTGCTGCGCGCGGGCCAAATGTCTGGTGCAGCTGCTGCGCAGCACGTGCTGCAGCACCGCTACCACCACTCGGCATCTGGTAGGGAACATGGGGTGCAGGTACAGGTGTAGCATTTGGGACACCAGATAGGCCACCCTGGGCATCTTGCTCCATCTTGATGCCGCCGTTGTTCTCCGCCTTTATGCCATTGTCAAATGACGGCATGGGAAGGCTAGGCATCGGCAGACCCTGCGAGTTCGGACTCAGAGTTGCCTGTGAAAAGCCATTATCTGTCGACGGTGGCGCAGGCGACGCTACTGCTGCTGCTGTTGCCGCCGCTGCAGTTGACGTTTGCTCTGCAGGCATCTCAGGTTCTGGTCGGGGGTCCCATGGGAACTGTGCCACATTGAACTGCGTAAGCCTCCGCTGCCATCCCTTTCTCAAATCCTCCAAAACCGCCTCGTCGACTCCATTCTCTTCAAAATCCACGCGCGACGAGGAAATGACGTCCTCGATGATCTGCTCGTACACCGGACCGACAATATGGTTGGACATTATTGGTTGTCGAGTGGTCACGCGGACGTAATATTGAGGTGAGGGTTTGATGAATACAGTTGCTTTGAAACTCTATCTTGAGTCGTCTGGTAGTGTAGAGAGTGCCCAATTCGTGTCGTGCACACAGCCAAATCGCAGATCAGTCTTGCCGTCAGGTGTAGCTGGAGCCGCGAAGCTCGGAACTCGGCTGGGAAGAGCCTCGAGTCGTGGGATGCCAGGGTCAATTGCGAACCAGCCGTAGGTCGCAGAGTACTGATGCCAAATAAGGTACGCAATTAAGCAAGATCAGAGGTCATCAGAGATGCAGATGAAATGACGCCCTTGCATCCAAAAATGAAATGAATCACTAAAACAGTGCTTTGTTTCTGGCGAGTGCGCATTCTAGGCAGAGCTCCGCATTAAATACTCCCACTTTGCTTAGTCATTCAATTGGCTATTGTATAAGTCACATGACCCTATATTTGACCCCATCACATCACAGCCTGCCGCTTAATCACAAGCGGCCCATTCTCGCAGCACCTGAGCATCATCTACCAGCACACAGCCTCGGTCTCATCAATCCCATGCGGTCGCAGTCTGCCAGCCCGCAGCCGACCATTACCACCGACACTCCTACTTTTCCATCACTATCGTAAGTCACAACTGCCTCCAATTTGAAATTGAAATTATAAAAAATTGATTGAAATATACCAGCTCCGATCCGGCCATTCATGGCCACCGATATTAAAGAGAACACTATTGAAAGGGTAATAATAAAACTAAAAAACACAGTTTCTTGCTTCCGTCATAAAACAAGCAAGTTCGTTTCGTAAATCCATTTCCGTTGGCGAAGTTATCCGAACAATCGGCCAAGCTGTCCCTCGTGGTATACCGTGAACAAACCAAGCCCAAACTCCGCGCTGAAACAAAACGACCAGTGTACTTCTTTGTCGAGAGAGACGAAAGAACACGTGAAACAAAATTGCAATCCCAAGTGAATCCGAGTATAAAATGAAGAGACTGGGAGGGCGATGAGTCCGCAGAACTCTGATTATACCTACCGTTGCTGGTCACAAGTGGACAAGTGGTAAATCAAGCATTTTGCTAGTAAGGTGTCGAATGTTGTCGCTGTGAGGTTAGTAGAGTGCGTGATTCTGCATCGCGCTTAGCGGATGGTCATCTGCTTGACCATGTCGGCCTTGCCCGAAGCACCGGAGCTACCTGAGCTGGCACCGGCACCGGCCTTCTTCTCAAAGATCTTCCAGAACTTGAGGGACTCGTCGGCGGCGGCAGTAGCCAGCATCTGACCATCGGGGCTCAAGCAGCTGTGCAGGACACGGCTTTCGTGGGCAGGGATCTCAACGTTGCGCACGAGTGTCGGGTAGCTCCAGATGCTCAGGGAGTTGTCAGGGAAGCCACTAGTGCTGACGATCTCGCGGTAGTTGGTGCTCCAGCGAAGGCTGGTAACCTGAGAGCCAGTGTCAATGCTGTTGACGCGGGCACCGGAAGTGGTGTTCCAGAAGTGGATGTTGCGGTCGTACGAGCCACCGCCAGTGGCGAGCAGGTTCATGTTCCAGGGGCACCAGGCCAGAGCCTTGACGGCAGCCTTGTGGTTGGTCTTGGTGAACTTGGGCACAGCCAGCGAGCGGGCATCCCAGATCGAAACGAGGTTGTCGTTGCCGCCAGTAGCCAGCTGAGCGCCGTCCGAGCGCCACTCCAGGCCGCAGACCTCAGAAGTGTGAGAGACAAGCTCGGCAACCTTGTGCTCAGCGATGCGGACATCGTGGTTGTAGACGAGACCGCTACGGGCACCGGTGGACAAAAGGTGCTTGTTCCAGCCCATGACACCGACACGCGAGTCGTGACCAAACATGCTGCGGACCTTGGTGCCCTCGGCAACATCCCAAATCTGGACCTCACCAGAACCAAGGCCAACACCGACGTAGGCACCATCGCCAGACCACTTGACGCTGCTAACATAAGTGTCGGGGCTAGTCTCAAGAAGGCAACTGACATTGCCCTCCTCGGCAGACCAGACGTAGACGTTGCGCTCGAGGCCAATGGCGACCTGGTTGCCAGAGCTCCAGTCAAGCAGGTTCAAATAGTAGTCATCAACCAGGCCAGGGGCGTCAAGAACACGCTCGGGGGCAGTGGCAATACGGCGGCGAAGCTGGGCTGAGCTGGCACCGGCATGCTTCAGAGGACGATTGTACTGCTGACGCAGGTCAATGGGCTTTGACGACTCGGGAGCAGCGGGCTTAAACTGCAAAATGCGGGTGTTGATGTTGACGCCACACGCGCTAGCCAGCGAGTCCTGGTATGCGATAGACTGGGGAGACGGGCGGGTATAGTTGTCAGCGTCGTCATCAGCACGGTCATCCAGGTTCAGGGCCTCTAGGGCAGCCAGAGCATCATCAGTAGCAGAAGACAGGACGTTGGAGGCATCACCGGTGCGGCTAGAGGGACGCTGCTTGTCAGACAGCTCAAGCTTGCCGGAGCCGCCGTGAGAAATGGCAGAGCTTGCGCCACGGTTGGGGATGAAGCGATCAGCGCCAGAGTACGACAGAGTCGTCTTGGGGCCCTTGGGGCGGATGTTGGCCGTCTTCTTGGCGACGGGGGTCTTAACCTGCTGGCCAGTACCAGTCAGGGCAAAATCAGAAACGCCGAGCTCAAGAGCCTTGCGGGGAGTGGGAACACCACGAGCAATGTTGGACTTGGGGGAGTCACGGTGAGAGGACTTGGAGGCGCGGGCAAAGTGTGAGGTAAGGTTGCCGCCGTAGACGGACTTTGTGCAGATGCGCTCGTTGGCACCGTTGTTGGCGGCCTGACGGTCTGGTGTGAAGGGAGAAGAGTTGTAGTTGTTGGACGGGGCGTTGCGCTGCCGAGGAGAGGGAGTCAAGGGCATGCGGCCGCCAGCGGTTCGGGAAGAGAAGAGCCCAGTATGGGACTTCATGGGGGTCGATACAGACACGGAGGCCATTGTGAATGTGAGATTATATAAAGGTTGAGTGAGATATGTGAGATATCCAATAGATCAGTTCAGCTGTGAGATGCTGAGGCTGGTGATGAGAGGACGAGATAAGGTTCATAAGCTGTGCTGTAATCAAATGGACGCAAGACAATTTTTATGGCTTGAGTATGTGCTGATTAGCGAGAAAAAGACAGAAAAGCGGGTCTTAGGAAAGTAAAGAGGTGATGAGGATGAAGAGAAGGGAGAGAGAATCAGAATCGAACCCGTAGCAAAATGGTAGACTCGGCCTCTTTTTAACGACGATGTTTACATTGTGTGGGTCCGGGTCTGTTGATTAGGCAACGGTGATTTTGGTGTAAGAGGCAAGGTGCGGTCAGCTGTCTTGTGCCGTAGCGTCCAAATCTCCACACTCCACTGCATCCCCTGTAGCCCTCTGTAATCCACTGTAATACAGCATCTCGGCGCATGTGGCGATTTTGCATTCTTTCTACTTCTCTCAATCACGATGTTGTTTATATCTATTTCGGTCACTCTTAGAGTGTATGATTTATTCCGGATTTTTTGAATGCGTATTCACCTACATCGAGAAGCTACCAGAGCGGCCGCCGTGGTCAACCGCCGGCATACTATCTGGCATCCGCTGCATTCGGCACCCTCTAATCCACTGTAATAATATGTTGATGCAGCAACAGAGGAGTGGCAAGGCGGAGTGCTGTACAACTAGGAAGGCACGGCTGGCCATGATACCTCTTGTGGCAGTCCCAGTTTCACCCGAGTGGGAATTCTCATTTAAGGAAGGAGAAGGAGAGCGGTGTTCTATTCGGGAAAGAGTGGCAAGCAAATTAGCCTGGCTGGCGAGGTCTTTGATACCGTGTCCTGTGATATGGAGTATACACTGACGTAAGATGTTAGTTCCTTGCTGAGTACCGCCCACTTGGCTTGATAAAGACCTGTAATATATAGTATGTAGGCAGTTATATTTTAGGCGCCCCTCCCTAGCGCATTTGCGTTCCCCTCAGCGCATCTATATTAAAACAGGCGATAAAAGATATCTTATTTTTTGGGCTGCCTACGTAAGCAAGCTCAACAAAGAAGGACTCTCGACATCTGCATCGAACTCTCTAGGAACTCACATATTCACGACATAGTACAGACTATACACGATCATGGATGATAAAGCGGAACTTGTGGCATTTGCACGCGAGAGTGCCAAGTCTGGCATCGATCTCTACGACCTGCTGGGCGTGGACGGCTCGACGTCGCGCGATGACATCCACCGTGCCTGGCGCCGCAAAGGTCTCAAGTATCATCCCGACAAGGCCGGCGAAAACTATGATCCCACAATATACGAGCGGTTTATGCGGGCGCGCGACGTCCTGGTTGATGACGATGTCCGCAAAGTGTACGACACGGGCCGTGCAGCCGAGGCACAGCGGAAGATGGCGAGCGAGCAGATGAGCTCAGAGCGTCGACGGTTTAAGGACGAGCTAGAGGCGGCGGAAAAGGCACACGGTGCATCGACCAGCCTGACACCGTTTGGTGTGCCCTCGACTACATCTGCGCCAGAAACCTCGGAGCACGACAAACTGCGCGAGGCAGGCCGGCGGCGGGCAGAGGAGCGGACACGGCGCGAGCAAGAAGCTAAGGATCTTGCACAACAGCGCGAGGACGACCGGATCCTGGAGATTGAGCGTCGCCTGCGTGACAAAGAGGAAAAGGCAAAGCGGCGGGCAGAGAAGAAGCAGGCCGATGAGCCGGAGCCAGCACCGGCACTGACACCAGCACCAGCAGAGTCATCAGCAGCTTCAACTGCAACTTCAAAGCCAGCATCCGCCAAGCCACCGGCGACAAACATCGAGTCAGAATGGAAGCGTCTGGTGGAAAAGGGCATGGCGAAGACAAACAGTGGCGACAAGCCAGTTGTTGACCGGAATTCAAAGCTGTTTGCAGAGACAATGGCCCGTCTTGCTGCGGCGGGCAGAGCCCAAAGAAAACGTGAAAAGGATGCCGCAGCGGGCACGAAAACAGAAGCTCCAACACCGTCGGCAGCACCATCTACAGAATCTACACTGTCCACCGAAGAAACACCCGTCCTCTCCGACCCGAGAGCAACAGAGCTGAGAACAACGGTTGAGCCAGTCAGCGACATTGGCGACAACAACTCGGTCGTGGAACTCTTTGAGCCGCAGTGGGAGGCGGTTGACGACCCAGAGGTCAGCCAGTTCGTCAGCCGTGTGCCCAAGTTTGACTCTGCCTCGACGACAGGTGATATGTCGATGGAGACGGTTGGATAGATACGTGTCACTGGAGGGGGCGGAAACGAATATGAAAGGGATAAGAATATGACTCGGGGCTTGGTATTACAAAGGAAGTGGATAGGAAGGCGACACACGATGAATATCACACGATATATAGAAACGATACCCGTCCGTTTGATACGGACAATACAAAAGCTTGCTTATGCTGCGAGTGTCTATTTAAGTTTTATACAATTTGATGGCCGCAATATCACATAACATTGTCGATGTAGCCTAGGTGGCTTTGGGTGCCAGTCCTTGCCGAAGCCATGTAGGAACAATCGCCTTGATCTTCAGTGCAGGAAGAGATGTACTCGGTGTGGGTGCATCTTCGCTTTCGACCTCTGGAGCCTTGATGGTCAACGAAAACTCGCTCGCCGGGTCAAAAGTCGACCCTGCAGATGCGGCGGCGGCCTCGTCGGGTAGCACAATATTTGTCATCGTCTCGAGGCGGCACAGCGCGAGGCCGATATTGCCTACGCCGTTGAGCCACTTGCCAGCACTGCGGCCTTTCCTGCCGGCACGACCAATACTCGTCTCGGACGGCACACTAGCCGCCATCCCTGATGCGTCAAACAAAGGGAGCTCACCCTGCAGCGAAGCAGCGGCCTGTGTCGCTGCAGCTGCCGTTGCAGCGTCGCCGTCTTGGTAGACAATACATGGAAGAATCCGCTTCCGCACTACACCCCGATGCTTTGTGCGAATGGTCAGCTCCTGGCCCACGTAGCAGCCCTTTTTGTAATCAATGCCACCCATCAGGTCCATATTGCTCTCAAGCGGTAAAGCCGTGTTGCGGATAATCTCGCGCTGGCCCTCGGCCACGCCCAGCCGGTAACGGTGCACGCGGTAATGTGCCTCATCGACAAGAGTCAGGCTAGTTTGCGGTTCTGCGGCCGATATGAAACGCCAGCCCAGGCCGGGCGCACGTGTGTCGTTGTATGCAATGGCGCCTCCCTCTGTCGCGGCACGCAGCTGCTCCGCCAATACTCCATGTTCTTGAGCGCCCCAGCCGTGCCAGACAGTCACCTCGCCAGCATCCAGTAAACGGACGTCAAACTTGGCGCGCAGCTTGTATCGCTTGATGTGCTTTGTAAGAGTTGTAGCCTCGTCGGCATCGACCTCGATTAGAAACGCTCCGCCGTCTTCGCCATTGTCGGCCGCAGCCAGGCTCTTGGCACTCGCTGCGCCCAGTGTATCGCGGTACACTATGACATCATGGAGCACACGGCCCTGCGCGCTGAGGAATCCAGTATACAGTCCATTCTGACTTGCTGCCGCAGCATCAGAACCAGAACTGTTGTTCAGACGCAAGATGCTCGCCGTCACCACACCCTGCAGGAACTTTGCCGCATCCGGGCCGGCCACCGAGATCAGGCGCCGGGATGCCAGCGATGCGAATCCTGCACTCACAGGAAGTGTGCTATAAGCGCGTGTACTATATTGTTGGCAAGCTCGGCAAACAATAGCGGTTGAAGACTGCACAGCACGTAGTGCCAACGGTCGCAGTGCCGATGCCGGCCGGGCTGCGGCAGACCGCAAGCGCGGAACAACTTGTAATGGTGTGATCATTGGCCGTCGGGTGGTAAGTTGGGCTTCATAAAGAAATGATTGTTTCTGATTATGAATGGACTGTATGCTAATTCCGGAGTCTAGTCATGGGCGTCGTCGGCTTTGTAATTATCGCCTAGCTTGCTTAAAAATAGAAGGTGAGTCAGCCAGCCAATCAGATGCCGCTAATCACAGCCATCACGACTTCACCCTATTGAGCATCGAAATAATTGAATACCTTTAATTTTAGAATTTTCTAAACATCTTTATATTTTATTGGGGTATCACGCCTACTTGTGCTATTGTGATCAATTTAAACGCTGTTTATTATATTTGAAAACGTTTAATGCTTTCAGGAAATAATAAACGAGATGTTTTTAACCAGCTTTGAATTAGTTTAGGGATTCTTTTATTTTCTCCTGTTCTCACTGAAAAGGCCACTATTATATCAATGGCTTTTCATCGATCAAATAAGGTTCACACAAGTATAATATGCTGATATTTGTTGATTGGAGAGTGTATATATACAATGCTGGTCCTATACCCGTGCCGACCCATTCCCCTTCTTTTCCTTGCGCATAAGTCATCCGAACCTTTTATCTATACCCACGGAAAGAAAGAATAAAAAGAAAATAGCACCGCTTCTCGCCTCACTTCAGACTTGCTAGAAGAAGGAGAGGCTTCGAGGTGGTGTGAGAATGAACCAAAACAGAAAAAGAATCCAAGAATTCAAGACGAAAGAAAATATGCAAAAAGAAAGCAAATAATAAGAAATCCGCAAACCAGAGAAACAAGAAGAAAAAGAAAACAATGCTTATCAATGCTTTTTTTTTTTTAAGATGCTTTCCCTTTGTTTGTTGTGTTGATACACCCATATAAAAAGAGAGGCAAGGCAAACGCATCCGAAGACTGCAAAACTCCCGACCATCACGTCGTCTTCTTGTTTTCCTCATTCTTTTCCTTTTGTTTGCCTTTTGATTCGGCAACCTTTACTATTTCATCCCTTATGCCTTGCCGCCTCTCTTCTTGGGGTTGCTCTGCTTCTTGCCGCCCGACTTCTTCTTGCCGTCGGACCCCTCAATGTAACGCATGAGCTCATCAATGTTACGAGAGTCAACGTCGTCCTTGAGACCAGCACCGGCAGCCTTGGTCCGCACAACAGGGTCGACAAGACCAGTCGCTGGGGCACGCGTAGGGAAGCTCATGTTCGCCCGGAGGCGTCTGGCCTCTGCGTCCTTGTTGTTCTTAGCGATGTTGACGGCATTGGAGGTCAGCTGGGCCAGCCAGTGCGCGGCCTCCTTGGTGTTCTTGTCCTCGTCGCCGAGCTCGGCCTTGAAAATGTTGTAGCATTCGCGCATGCGCGTGACGGACGCCTTGCTGTCGTTGTCCAGAGCAAGGCTCTGTGCCAGCTGGAACAGCAAAGTGGCCGAGTTGATTGACGTCTCGCCAAACAGATTGTTAGACAAGCGCAGCGACTCCTCGAACCAGCGGCGCGACTCATGGAACGCCTTGAGGCTCTGCAGCATGACGGCGGCGTTGTTTACCGTCGTGATCGAGTCGGGGTGGTCCACACCGTACACGAGCTGCCACAATTTAAACGCGTGCTTAAGGAAGCCCAGCGCCAGAGCGCTGTCACCCTGCGAGTGCACAAACAGACCCAGGTTCAGGTAGCTCTGAATAGTCTCCGAGCTGTCCAGGCCAATGACACGCTCCGAGACAATGACAGCCTTGCGCGACAGCTCAATGGCCGCCTCCTTCTCCTCCAGCTGGTAGTAGATGGCGGCGAGCGTGCTGTATGCGCGTGCGACCTCGGGGTGTAGGATACCGTAGATTTGCTCGTGCAGAGACAGAGACTCGAGCAGCAGATCCTTGCCCATCTTGATCTCGTTCTGCTGCAGCGAAATACGGCCGGCCTCCATCGCCTCCTCGGCAAGAGTGCTGCGCGGCGCAGAGTTCTTTACAATTGGGACCACATTAACAATGTCTTCAGTAGAAAAGGTGTGCAGAGCACGGCGAGCATCGCTGCCAGCCGCCGAGCCGTTCTGAGCAGCCTTCTTGTTCTTCTTCTTCTTGCCACCCTCGGAACCGTTGGCACTGCCATTGGTCTTTCCATTCAGGACAGTCTCATTTGTGGCAGCAGCAGCTACCGATGCTGCCTGCTCAGCAGTGAAGACAAATTTCTTGCAAAGAACCTGGATACCAAGCTTCAGGGACACCTCGCGGAGAAGCTGCAGGTGGCCAGTCAGGCCTGTGTGCCAGTTAGCCGGCAGGGTGAAGCGGAAACGGCGAGTAACCTCGGTCTCAATATCTGTGCGCAGGCTCTCGGGGGTGACCTTCTCAAAGCCAAGATCGGCATTGCTGTATAGCGCACGAAGGGACGCCTCGACGTCGGATTCTGGCTTAGCATTAACAGCAGCGCCTAGCAGGCAGTTCAGCAGGTGCGAAATGCAGGCAGAGGTCAGCGGCAGAGGCAGGTAGCGCAGGTACTTGGCAGACACGTGCTTGAATGCACGAGCAATCATCTCGCGCACAGCAATAGTCTCCAGGCACACCAGGCGCTTCTCGCCCTCGCAGGCCTTGGCGATGCGGCCAAGGTAGCGCATGTTGATACCGATCTTGTGCAGCAGATGGGTAAGGGAACGGCCGTCCATGGGGAAATTGATCTCGGACTCGGACAGCTCACGGATAAAACCGGGGATGACGGTCAGGCGAAGGTGGTCACCGACAGCACGGACGTCCTTCTCGTCAGCAGCCATCTCCTCTTTCTCCTCGTCAGTCTGGGGAACCTGGCCACTGAAGGCATCGGGGTTCAGCGAAAACTTGAATTTGGAGACATCGATGCGGTCGTCGAGCTCGGGCTTCGCCTCCTTCTTCTCATTGTCGTCATCGTCCTCATCCGAGTCAGACTCGTCGGAGTCATCAGAGTCGTCAGACTCGGAATCCTCAGAATCATCGGAATCGGAAGACTCCTTCTTGGCGGCCTTGGCGGCCTTCTTAGCCTCCTTTGCAGCCTTCTTGGCCTCGGCCTCCTCCTTGACCTTGGTGCGCTTGGCCAGCTCACCGTCGAGCCACTCGCGCAGCTTGAAGCGGGAGTAGGCCTCGATAAGCTCGGGGCGCAGGACAGTCATGCGGTGAGGGTAAGCAATCTCGCCGGCCTTCTCGGCCGCGTCGTTCTCCTCTTGCCACTGAACGTCCAGGGGTGTTATCCGGTATAGGTCAAGGACGTACTTGCGACCGTCAGTGCCCATTAGGCCCTTGGTCTCAACACTAGCCTCCAGCTTGAAGGCCTTGCCCTCGCCGTCCCAGACAGTATGGGGCTTGACGTTGAGAGACTGCGACAGCTTTGCAAAGGGCGTAGCAAAGCGCTCGTCGGCTGCAACAACGTCCTTGCCATCAACTGCGCCATAGTCGATCTGGTTCTCGCCAGGCTCGCGCTGCTTGAAGATACCAGGGACAAGACTCTGACCGACAATGCGCTTACCGAGGTAGTCGACTACGACAGTGCCGGGAGAGTACAGGTTCTCAATGTCGAGCTGGTTGACGCGGCGCACGCCGGCAACATCCTTGCCAGTAGCAACGCGGGCAGCCTCGTCGCCACCCTCGGTAGTAAAAGTGCCGACACCGTCAGCGCCAAAGGAGAAGAAGATATTGTTGTAAACAAAGATCTGAGCGTCGCGGGCCTCGGTGGGGTTGAGAGGGTTAATTTCGCCAGAGGCCACAAGAAGAGCACCACGGGTAGCAGCATCGTTGTAGTCGGCGAAGACCTTGGACACGAGGCGCTCGCGGAAGATGCGGTCCTGGACGGTTTCACGAGGAAGCTCGCGGGCAGACTGCAGCTCCTCGTTCCAATCGCGCAGGTTGTCGACGCTGTCGGTGCCGGAGATCAGATAGGCCTCTTGTGTGCGGGTCAGATCAGCACTGTGAGCGCACGAGGGCGAGGACGGGGAAGGCACCACCCAAGGAGCGGCAGGGAGAGAGTTGCTGATCTGGTAGACGGACAAGGGGTCGCGCTTGGAGTTGAACTCCTGCAGCTTGGCAAAGCTATCATCAAATGAAGGCGAGAGTTGGCGGATGAGGGTGAGGAGCGAGTTGGCAGACTGGGGCTTGGGGACGGTGCGCGCCGAAGGATCAAACTTTGCGTTGGATGACTTGTTGACATAGAAGCCACCGACATGCGAGGTAACCTGAACCTGCTCGCCCTCATTGGTGGTGAGGGTAAGGTAGAGCAGGTGGCCCTGCTGGCGAAGGTAGGCTGGTGGCGGGTTCCAGGGAGAGATCTGAATAGCCTTGACAGTCTTGGGGGCGTTGACCTCGTCGGCGGTGAGACGGGGCAGGACAATGCTAGCATCAATAGTAGTGCTGAAATCGTACTCGGTAGGGCCAGCCTCGGCGGCTGCGGCTGCGACGGCCTCGGCGTTGATACTGTCGTAGATGGACAGACCGGGCAGGACACCCTGAGTGGCGTCAGGGCGAGGGGATGCAGCGCCAATCAAGTCCCGTATCCGGATGACATGGAGGCGAGCCTCCTTCTCGTTGTAGGGATCCTGGACGACGCGGATCTCGGCCTCGGGAGTCAGGTCAGGGATTTCGGAGACAAGGCCAAAGTCGTTGACGGGCTTGCCGTCGTATTCGATGTGAAAGCATGAGTACTCCTGGGCAGCCGGAGACTCGTTGATGATCTGACGGACCTCGCTAAAAGGCTCGCTGGGAGGGATCTGCAGTAGAGTAAAGTTAGCTTGGTGTCAAACAGGCGTGGCAGTAGCTCGGGGAAGCTCCATGTAAGCTACTTACCGTCACGGTCAGAGTCTCGGAGTTGGGCAGGATGATGGTGAAGTTGACAAATGTCTCTGTAGCGAGTCTGTTAGCTGGATTGATACACTAGACCCATACTCAATGTACAATGCACAATGGCCAATGGCCAATGGCCAGCGAGTCAGTGATGCATGGCCATGACGCGGGGTGTGACGTACCTTCAGCAGCGAGCTCGTCGCCCTCAACGCCCTCGCCGCCCTCAACCTGCTTGGCAACGGTATTCTCAGTCTTGCTAGTCTCCTCTACTAGTAGTTAGCAAGCTATTGGTACTCTGAAAGCTGACAAAAGCACAAGCAGAGTTGCTTACCGGCCTGAGGGGCCTTGGTCTGGTCCTCGGAAGTGGCCATCTTGCGGTGTCGAAGAGTGGGAAGATAGCTGCCGGCTGGTCACAATAGCCGGCAACAAAAAATGGATAGAGGGTGGAAATATAACGAAAAAATAACCTATAGGGTTAGCTGGGGTCAATCGAGGAGCTGACCGGTACAAGATGTCTATGATGATGCTGTGTCGTCGAGGCCGGGGTTAAAGTTAAAAGACCGGTGAAACGGCAAAGACAGAAATCAACGTAGGGAAGCGGGCAAGCTGGACAGCGGCAAAGAAATGGGAGCACCAAAACAGCACGACACCGGGCTTCGATGCCGGTACAAATATACGATCGTGAGGACCGAGGGGCTATTTGTGACGCAGATGAAGGAATAGAAGAAAAGAATGCAAAAAGGAAACCAAAAGATCACGCAACCGAGAAAACAGCGGGGGTACCAACTTTTTAAAAGACTAATAAAACCTCCCAAACAGAATAATAGATAGAGAGAAGAAAAGCCACACAACTGGGATTGTGTCACAGCCCAAGACGGAGTAATGGCGGTGGTGGACAGATGATGTGTAAGGTGTGTAAGGTGTGTGGTTTGGCTGTTTTGGACGAGGTCGTGAGAAACTTTTTCTCGGGTTAACATGAAAAGGCGACCGCTAAAAAAATAGCCAATGCAGACCCGAGAGTTGCGGCGGCTTACCCACTTGGGGTCAAGTGTTCAGGTGTATAAGGTGATAGGTGGGTGGTCTCTGGTCTTGTGTGGGAGCCGAGGAAAGAGACGGATCTTACCAGGCCTTGTTGGGGGAAGGAGTGATCCTCCCCTCTGCCATTATGTCTCTAGCGGTGTCGACTGTGCTTCGGCCGGGGCGGGGGCGGGCAGCTGCGCGCTTTCGCTCCTTCCCAGTCTGGCACGTCAGTCCTTTGGTCCTTCCCGATGTGTCTTTAACTCTTGCATTGGCCGTCTGGATCTCGGTCGCTCCTGCTGTTTACAAAGTACGGGCGGTTGCAATGTCTATTATTCTTTCCCTGTGCACCTCTTGATACTATTCTCTATCTATGATGTCGATTGTTCGCTCCTTCCAGTTTCACTTTCGCAGCTTTTACCATAATCGTTGATTTTTTATTTCGAGTTTATTTGGCTATTTCTTTTTCAATGGCCAAAGAGCAGATCCATAAAAACAGCATTCGTGCGGTCAATCGCCACTGTGCGAAAATAGTCCGTACTTTCAGAGCTGGCCAATCAGAAGGATGCCTAGGAACCGCCCTGAACGGTCTCGGGCGAGGTCGCGTTTAAACACACTAGCCAAAATAGGAAACCTGTAAACAGCTCCAAACGCCTCCCTGTACCAAAGTAGCTTACTACATCACCACTTTGGTCCTCTTAACTTCACCCTCACCCTAATTAGCATCGCCTTTTCTTCGCGCGCTTACATACCATACTAGGATACATCTGATGCATCTGCTACTACTATCATACTAATATCACCACTATTACTAAACAAAGTCTCGGTCATACCCATCTACCTGCGCAGCACCACGGCTGCAGCATCCATGGAGCATCGCTTATTGTCGACCTCAACTTGACTACATTTGGACCAGCTTTAACGACTTTGGCTACTGGTAACTGTCGCCTTGGAGCTTTGACATCTCGGAATCTGAATTTGGAAACCCAATCAATGTCCTTGGCTTAGCTGGCAACGCGGCACTGGAAGCAACAAAGCTAGGATGACGAGATAGGACGACCACTGGACAGGCACGATGGACAGTATATCATATACAGAACCAACATCTTTCCCATTCATCTACCGCCATGGAAATAGAGATATTCTACCAGCAAGGGCACAGCGCGAGGCTGCAGCGGCAGAGCAACCTTGGACGGCGACGCGCTGCCACCGCCAACTGCGACCTCTTCTGGCACACCTAACGGCTCTTCGAAGAGAGCGGGCCGCCGCAGAGCTAAAGAAGAAGAACGACGACTCGAGATTTCTCTGCAACAGCAGAAAGCATCCCTCAAATGACAGCGATGTAGCTGACCGCAAGCGATTGCGGTACACATACTCGCTGAAGGGCATAGGGCGACGGCGCAAGAGCCGACCCAGCGCAACCCCCTCGACTCTCGATACGCCAGACCGGCCAACAACGACCAAAGGGCCAACATATGTTCCGGCTAAGCAGCAGTCAAAGCGCTCCTTCTCGCCGGGTGAAATCGTGCTTGCGACCCCGATGATAAGTCGAGCACGCAAGAGCCAGCATCCTCAGTGCCTCCCATCGTCACCCCTCGCTTATATAACAGAGGCTCCACCGGCAACCGAAGAGCGGCCGAGGGAATCTGGTGCATCAAAACCAAAAGCCGAGAGGGCAATGCCCGGGTTTGGCTATTATCGCCGTGCTCCACGATTAGGAGGCAATGCGGCCATCAAGACACCGGCCGATGAAGAATGGGCGATACTATCAAAGGAGACGCCTACCGAGTACCACGCTCTCCACGAAGCAGTCTTCCGCACCGTTGCAGCAATTTTTCGGGCTACTGCCGACAACGCTCGTGAGACAAGTAGCAAGCCAACGTCGCTGCTGGCCATGTGTCTCCGGAAAGTGCCACAGTTTATATCCATGTGCGAAGGCGCGGACCGCGAAGGATCTGAAGAGGAAGAGACGGGAAAATCGAATGTGTCTATGGGCATCTATAACGATCTCGAGTCGATGGGATGGGCGGGTGGCGGGTGGAAGCATCTCCGTGTGGTTGTCCGAGAGCACGCCCTGAACATACTCAGGGAGGCCTGTGTCGACGGGCTCTTTCACTTTGCCTTTATCCGTCTGCTGGTGCGGCTGTGTATCAATACAAAAGCATACGTCGAAGCCGAAGCTCTTATGGTGGTGCTATTTGATGTGCATACGCAGAGTGCTCAAGCTGGCCAGCGCCTCTTCCCACAGCCGACCGATACCAACAGCTACTTCCCGGAATCAACCGGAGCATCCTCCTCACTCAATATGGTCATTCAATACTCTCGCGAGACTGGACGGACTTCTGCTCCTCTACACCTGATTACGGGTCTACTCAAGAGCAGGCATTTACATATTTCGTGGCTGTCGACACCAGCGTTGACCTCTGTATGGCACAGGGTGGCGCGCCTTCTTTCGAGTCGAGGACCAATGGCTTGCAACGAAGCCGGACTTGTCGATTTTGTGGTATCCGCCCTCTCAGCATTTATAACCTCTCGACCAGAAGACGACACTCAGCCGCAGAACCTTCATGCTAGCCCAAGAAATAGTGATCGCGCATGTCCCCTGTCCCCCTCTTCGTCATATCATGCTATAGTTAGCATTTTAGGCACCCTGTGCGCCATAAGTATTCTTCAGCAAGAAGCGTTATCCGAGGGATGCAGTCCAGTATCCCTGCGTGAGCCGGCAGTGGCAAAACGGCTCGCAAACATTTTCCACTACTGTCTTGCAGAGACCACACGCGAACTTGGGCGCCGAAAAAGACGGCCCTCTGTTGCCGATACGGCCTACATTTTCCCACGACGCTATCTCCTAGAACTAGCCCTGCGTGTCTTGGATGTCGGAATGTGCCGTCACGACGAAAGTGACGACAGAATACAGAGTTTTATCCAAGCTGATGAAGTCGTGAGAGGACAGCTGTACGATGTGACCGTGGCCTTTGCTACATCTGTTGCAGAAAATTGCGGACGTGGCTCAAAGTCAACCACATGGAGCGCGCCGGATGTCCGAGACTACCTGCACAACATTTGCCAGCACCTATCAAAACGATTAAGCGGTGTAGTCGAGTGTGAGTCGAGCGAAGGCTTGTCTCGGAGATTGCTTGCCGATTCAGCCTTTCTTCTTGCGAGTCGAAGCAATGACCTCCGAGACCTTGCATTTGCAGAGAGCCTGGGCAGAAGTATGAAGCGAGCAGCTAGTCTCAACTGTATTTCGATGCCCGGAGAAGCACGAGGCATATCCACACCAGCGCCTTTGAGATACATGGAAACACCACTAGAAAAGTTACAAAGAGGCGCAATCACAGGCACAACTACATTACCGGGATTGTTTGAAGGGTACCGGTGGGAGGAGGGTATCAGCGAATGGGTCATTTCCACTCCTGTATCCGCAGTTTCCAATGCGGATGCGGTTCCTAAACCCGCCGATTCAGTCAAGTTTGGAGGTTCTATACCGGGGAGCGGGGAGGCTGGTGATGTGGCAGGTATGAGACCCGGCCTGCTACGGACCCCAATGCCCTACCTCACACCATCACCTTCTATGCGGGAGTCTTCAAACATCGGGGCTACTGGGGCGACATTTGATGACAGTAGCGAGGAGAGCGAGCAAGCCGAAAATGACAACCATAGCGGCCATAGCGACCATAGCGACCATAGTGACGCAGGCGACCATGCAACTCCATCGCCTGAGCTGCCATCCAGGAGAGTCAATGCCAGTGTGGGCCGGCCTAGGAGGGCGACCTGCCAAAGTCTGTCGTCGTCAGACTTTTGCCCATATTCATCAGACTCTGATAGGATGGCCGGGACACGAAGGAGACCAAGAACCATGGTTGCCAAACGCGCAAGCCTTCCTGCATGCCGTGAGAGAAGTAGTGTGCGGGCACTGTCCCGGCCACGGCAGAGCCTGCGTATTCTCGACTTGGTGTCTGATGATGTTGCAGAAGATGAGTTTGAAGCCAGTCTCCGTACCGACGGCAAGAGTGTCAAGAGTGTCAAGAGCAGCACCACTGCACGAGCCCCATTGATAAGCCGGGTCATAAATGTTGGAAATGTCAGACGGTCAATTGGGGCTGGGCGAACTGGCAGCAAAAGTGGCGCAGAGACAGCAATTGCAGTTGCATCCAGCGACGACGAGCTTGGGCTCTAGAACTTGGGGTTTTCTACTCGGCCTCATGTGACTTGGTACTGTTTTGTCTTTTTGTCTTCTTGCTCTGATATATTTTGTTTATCAATTAATTACTTTTGGAGTCTCCTTGTTAGCAGATTATGGATAGTTAAATCTACGTCTCTGGGTTGTTGATAGCTTTATGGTGTATCATCGTTTTGGTGTGTTTGATAACATGTTTCGTTTGTTTGCTGGTTGTCGATTACTCCGTTGTATGCTTTTCTTTTTCTTCTTTCTGTAGTTCACTGCAACTGCCCCTATCCTGCTGTCTTTCTTGGCTTACAGACACGAAATGAGAAGGGCTCCGTAAGAAAGCAGAGAAGAGATAGGAACACTGCATGGATGTGTTGGTAGATTGCTGCAGATTGCAGATTGGACGTTGTCAACGATGGCTGCCCTGCTTGGGATGCAGGTCTTGAGTGTGTATCGTGTGGGTGGGCCTCTGTTTTCGTCTACCTCCATGCTTCTAATTGTTTTGTATTTATATTTTTGCTTCTTTGTGAGTCTATCTATTCACCCATTATCTAATACGTCTGCCGTCTTCCATCATCACGTCAGTCTACTCCCACTCTCTGCAATTTCTTCACCCAATCTAGACTACCCCGTGTCTTGCCCTGTACTTTTGTGATTTTGTCTCTGTCAATATCACATACGACATCGAATGCGGTGCTGCCTTTCTCTCCGCAGTCCTACTTGTGAAAATACACTGTATCGCTGTACTACGGATTCTTGTACGTGAAAAGACAAGTCATACCCTGAGATGGCAAGGGCAGACGGAAGAGAACTTGAATGCACACTCGCTTGGCGTCCACGTCGTTACTCAAGTTCCAAGCCTGTCATATTTCGCCTCTTGTGTCCTTGCGCTCTTGGGATACTGTAAGCATACTAGAGCTAGATGAGTCTTTGCCTCTTCGGTTTGCCTTTGCAGCCATGCATAGCACGATTCTGACAACCCTGATCAGCCTGACTCTGCAATGGCAACATCCGAACGCTGACCAGCTCGCTCATTACATCCAAAAAGACTGTCTCGTCTTGGTATGCTGCTGAAGTAATGATGGGCAGGGTTAGACATGTGCCATCAAGCGAGACAGGATCGGGGCTCGGGCACTTGGCCGGCGCAGGATGCTGGATTACCCAATATTGTATCTTGTGTATCTAGGATGAAGAGTGTGGCTGCCTGGGGAGTCTTCTTTTGCCTTGGTAGGTCATCACGGTTTGAAATGGATTGATGATTGCTGAATAGATGAGGGCACCCCCCCACGAAGTGGCACTGGCAATGATAGCACGGAGGATGCTGAGACCCAGCCAGTGCTTTAGCCGAGTCTGCATGTGTCAAGTGCAGAATAAGGATATTGCCAGTGCAGAGTATTCCGCCAGTCAGATAGAGAGAAGGCAGTTTCGGGCGGTACTATCTGTCAAATCTTTTCATCTCTTTGGTCTATGTGTTACAGGTGACGGCATGGGTGAATGGCATTGATTCAAATCAAGGACGACGAGAGAGAGGCAATACAGTAGCAATGTGTAATTCCAGGTGAAAAGCCAACGCGGCAGACTTGGGAATGGACGTTAAGAGCATACGAACAATGTACATTTAACACCAAAACGAACAGGATGCGAACGAGAAAGTATCCTCGTGGCAGACCTGTCCATGCGAGATGTGTGAGTGACTTGGACTCATCATCTGAACGAGACTATCCCGACGCCGAGCACCATCTGTCACTGCCAGCCATGTGTACACAATAGAATGCCAGTCTGTAGTATCTGCGTGTTTATCTGCATGTCTGTCGGTCATGAATCAGTCGCCGCAGTATCGAAGCTTCCAGGCCGGCTATATCCGCCAGGTTGAAGTGGTCAACGCCTGACGACACAAATCGGGCTCCAACTTTACTTCACACCATCTTCTCTCGTACAGGCATTCACCTTGATCATTCCTTCTTTTATCGACTTCTATTTTGAGATGATTTACACTCAATGCTTGATACTGATCACCCCTACTTGCCATAGCCGCCCCTAGAGCCATAGCTCTCGAAATATTGGAATCCAAATATACGTAATGCCTATTTCTTCTTAGTTTGTCTGACTCGTTGCACTGTAGCTGCATGTCTTGAACGCTGCTTGTTCACATCTTTGATTTCTACCGCATATACGTTGCCCCTGCGCAACTCTTGTTTGTTCTGTTGAATTTATTTCATCGACACTTGGACCTCGTCTGTTGTAAAATCAGTTTCCATCTTTCGTCGTCATCATGTTTGCAATGCTCATGACCCAAAGTCGGCTATTGGCTTACTGTCAACTTATGGACTTGTGGTTTCATCGGTGACGGTTGACTGACGACGCCGGCCAGTGAATCTCTTGGCATACTTAAGGCCCTGTCTTTTTCGAAAGCTCATTTCATTCTTTTGATAATACTTTCATTTTCAATTCATAGCCTGGCTTGGGCTTACTTTCTTTCTGGATTGTTTTTTTGGGGAAATTTTTCATAATAAATACCAGTGACGCGACATACGGGGTTTCGAGAAACTACATATGGAGAAATTCCTCGTATTGTGAAGCTGTAGTAAATTGCGATGGATCTGTCTCTGATCACTGTCTTTTCTTTTTATTGTCTTTTTTGGTCTTTTCCTTTTCTCCTTTTCATTACTCTCAATCACCATACTTGTAGAGTTCCATTAATCTCAGTAACTCAACATCAATACAACCTCATCGCAATTGCTACCATCTCGCCGAATGAGACACAGCCTGTTAATAGCGGCAATAACAAACATCTTCATAGAAGAGAAACAGAACATGCTCCGTTTATATGAATATGGCTTACGCGTGCTTGATCGACCACTGACATAGATACACACCCCTTATCTCTTGGCGTTTTCAAACAGTTATGCCTAGATAACGAGGAGGACGAAGAGGCCTACTATCTCCTAGGAGAGTTCGGGAGGGTGTGTTTTTGCATATTTCTGGGATGTTGATTCGCTCGCACAGCCTTGACCGGCGGCATAGGGGTAGTTTGAATTAATATATTTGCAACATAAGATGATATAAAATCGGGATTGATAAGTCATCGAGGTAGGTGAACGCATGTTGGGGTATATTATATAATCAATTTATTCGGGGCTGTAATCCGCGATATAGTGGCACCGCAATGCAGTTTCAATCAATCTAGCCACAAAGAGTCAGAAAGTCGAGATAAATTCCAGCTCGATAAAAGTGATGGAAAATACCTCTGATACCAATAGGAACCAACAAATTCTTCCTTGTAAGTAGTCTATCACGTCGTGTCTGTTGTGTAATATCGTTTGGGGTCGCGCTTAGTATCGACAGGAGAGACGATGGAAGCTCTGATACTCTAGCGGGCTTGGTACCTCCATCCTCCCTATTACCCGCCCTATGGCTCTGGGGAGAACGTTCGATCGAATATGATTCATCTTCTTTGATCTAAAGACATCTATTATCTTGGTATCGTTTAACTTTGCATGCCCCGGGCCATACCCCAGTCAGAGGCAAGATGCTTGTACGCCAATATGGAGTTGGACAATTTATGTTGCATGTTGCTGGTCCTGTGCAATCTCGACTTTACTCGTCCCCATGCTGTCCAGCAGCCCGACCCGGAGCATATTCCCGTTGCGTCGTTGGAGGGTATATTGGCGTGTCCTACAAAGTACGAAAGCACTCTGCTCCTTGTCTCGTATATAGCGTTCCTGCATTCCTACATTGGGCTTGTAAACGGAGTTTATGTATATATATATAACGCAGTATTTCAGAAGTGAAGAGATGTGTTCCAGCAATCATGCAGATTATCCCTTGCTGCTGCCAGGGAGCCGTAAAGGGAGACGCCGACTGTACGAAGTAAGATGTTTTGAGATCTAGCTGGCGATGGAGTGATTCCTCCGTATGAAGTACACAATAAACAGGAATCATTAAGAATAAAGCCGTGGATCAGACACAAGAATATGGTTCGTAAGAATCTGAGGCTGACAACCCCAAGAAACGAGAAGACATGAGAAAAGGATAATAGTTGACGGTGCTTGCTTGGCATATCTATAAGGAACTGCATTTTGATTCGTCGACGGGCGACGGCTGTTTGTATCTGTTTCATGTTGTCCAACAGATGCAGCCAATCAAGCTGATCATGTAAAGAAAGACGAGGCGCTGTCCACAACTGCCCACTGCTGTTGTCCACTCGCTGAAGTTGGCTGAAGCTGGGATGGAGCTGGAGGCCGAGAGAGTGGAGAGAGGGCTCAGTGATCGGGATGGTCATCACTGATAGAACCACAAAATGTCCCTTTCATTCAGGGTAGAGCTCTGCTTGCCTCTACTTAGTACTGCTCCCCTTTGGTGCGCATACTCTACTTCGTACTGCGTTCGTTGTTTTTTGGAGGGCACTGACCGTGGCTAGTGTGTTTCATAGCCTTGTTTCTCCTTTTTTATTTCTTTTGGCGGCTTGGTCTTTTGGTCTTTTCTTTCCAGGCATAGATATATCTGCTCACCATCCACTTCTGAATCAAATCGTTTGCCTATGCATGTGGACATAGGTAAGAATGTTTCTGTTTTGTTTCTTCCAGTGATTGCCTTTTCCTTTTCTTCTGAGCCCTCGTTACCCATTCTCGTGGCATCCCTGATCAAGGGCGTTTTCCACCCGAACAATAAACGCCACCACCGAGCATGCGAGGGATAGATGCTCTTGGAGTCACGATACGAACGACAAGAAACCCGAGAGAGCCAAGATAAGAGAAGTGAAGCGAACGGGCTTTACTGCTGTAGCTGACTTCTTGCCTGGCGAAAACTCAGATGTTCTGCGAAATCAAGGCAGAAGTACTTTACACTCATGGTGCATGCCATGAGAAAAGGTACTTTTGTACTCGTACAATATGTGCAGGGGTTGGCTGCTGGGGTGTACCAATCGTGGCGATCGACAAGCACCAGAGGAGACGAGTATTTGTAGGACCGTACTATGTAGAAGATACAGTAGGAAAGGCCGAAATATAGGCGGAACATTGCATAAGGAGGCACGGTAGAGAAGCCGTAAAGCCACTGACGCTGGGCGATCATCAGGCGATACGACGTTGTTGTAGGTCCAGATCGGGGCGTAGTCGGTGTTAACGACGCAGCGTAGCACTCTGTAGAAGAGCCAGAGAATAGGTATCTTCGTTCTCAATGCATCTTACTCCGTGGACTGGACATGTATACTTTTTACAGTAATAGTGTTTGAAGTATGAGAAGCAGAAATAGACCAAAACAGAAACAGAAACGAGCGGATGACGACTGATGATGGCACTGCACAATACAAACATAGACAATATGCATAACATGGAATAAGTATTAAAAAAACGTGAGGATGTCTAGATCTAAAAATACAGTGGTTACAAGGCAAATACCCATATAAAAAACAAGAAAAATAACAGCATTGGAATGTTGCGAGGCTGTGATATATAAAGTGCAACTACGAAGTAGAAACAATGGTCAAAGAAAACAGTAAAGCCTGGAATCGTACTACCAGTAGAATTAATAACAATAAGCATAGACGAAATGTATAGATACAGGCAAGACGCAAAAATCAAGTGAAAGAAGATGAAGGAAAGGAGAAAGACAATGAAGCAAACGGTGACACTCTGCCGGAATGCACCTACTGCAACACGGCCTCTCTCCGTCAGATAGACAATACGGCATGGATCAGTATTAATCCGTGCCTGTTTTGTCGTTCTCTTGTTTCTGCTGGTAACCTCGTCGTGGTCGCCTCGTTGTGGTCGCCTCGTTGTCATCACTATCGTCGTTGGCATTGGTCCCCAGTGCCGGCCAATTTGGACAAAACACGGCATGCAGCAGTAAAGCAATATATGGGCGGGCACGGGTGCAATTAACTCTGCTTCGAGCGTGCTAAGATAAGCTCGTCGGGAAGATTGTGTATTGTAGAATGACCGCCTCTAATCTATCTCTTCTGCTTTTCTAACCCGCGAAGTTGTTCTCATGATGTTGAAGCTGCCTGGATTATGCGATCATCTTTGCTCCTTCCTCCTATGGACTTGAAGATTACTTGTTTGCTATTTGTTTGGCAATATCCTGGCATCAGATCAGGAAAGCGCGAGCGACGTACGACGACGGAGTTCTTGCCAAACATCTACAGTCTGTACTGTATTGCACTTTAGTACCAAATTACGTAGTCAGGCCCGGGGGTTTCACCACCAGGGAAGGGTGGCATGGACGCCAGGGGAGGAAAGAGGGGTGTGGGTATATATATTCAATATGCATCGTGAAGTATACTTATTAATGGAATAAATCGATAAAAGTATTTATATGGTCAAAATATCCCAAAGAGGAAGGCAGGGCTCATAACCACCCCTGCCTGGCCCTTTTCTTTTGCTGCTTTTTCGTGCTTTTCGTGTTCCTATTCGCACGCCAACAACCTCAGTCGCTCCTTCCCGCCCAGCAGGCCTATTAGAAGGAAGGTACCGACGACAATCCTCTGCTCTTGGCTCTTTCCACAACTCATTTTTACTCGTATTTCCTTCCTTCCTTCCTCTTCTTATATCGCACTCAGTCTATTACCGTGCCTTACCTTTTCTTCGCTTTTCTCATCTTTTCGTTCTCATCCTCGTTCCTTCCCTTTTCACTCTCGACGAGTCTTCATCCATTCCTTGTGAAGGCATATCACGAGCAGGCAGGTCTCACTTTGTCATATAATCTCACAATCTCCTTTTTCATTCTCTCCCCCTTTCACTCCCCAGATACATCTCACTTTTTACTTCTTTTACGACTTTTTTCTGTCTCATCTTTTTTATATTTTCTTTTCTTCTTCTTCATCTATTTCTCATCTATCCCTTCCGTGCCCATCGTCTTCATTTCCCGCCTATAAGACGCCCTTTCCCAAAAAAGCTTCGACTCTCTTCCGTCTCATGATCACCTCTGTCCTCATCCACCAGTCAACAGTCATCAGTCATCAGTCATCAGTCATCAGTCACTTCAAACAGTACAGCCTTGTCGTGGGGATTGGATCCCTTGATGCTGACCGACCATCTATCATCTATCTTACACACATCTGAACAGTCGACTGTCTGAGCCTCATCTGAGCTGCATCTGAAAAGCTTTTGAACAACACCATCGACTTGAACAGCACAGCCTATCGAAATACAACAGTAAACAGGATTACGTTTTTGGACATCTCAATTGATCTGCACAAGAGAATATATAAGAAGCTGCCAAGACCTCCTCTACTGAAACAGCATCGTCGGTTTGCACCTCCCCAGTCGACATATCTCAATCTATTCATTCACTTTCTTCATCTTTTCATTTCTTCAATTCTACATCATTTTTCAGCCGCCGGCAGGTTTCCGGCTCTGTATTATCCACGCTCTCTTTGAGATACTCGGGAGAGATCACGTTCAACTACAACTACCATGTCTTCAGGAGCATCCAATGGCACTGCCGCGGGCGGTGCCACGTCCTCTAATGGCGTCCTCAACCCTGACGCCGAGAACGCTCTTCTTGCCAACTACCTGATGCTCATCTGCGGCTCAACCGTTGCCGCTATCATTGTCCACCATGTCGCTGCCACTATTGTCCGCTACGTGCGCACTGTCTCTTCGCTCAACAATGACACCCAGCGGTACTTTGCCCGTGAGGACACCCGTCTGTCCTGGATCAAGCGCAATATTGTCTACGCCCCCATCTTCAGCAAGCGCCACAACCGCGAGATTCAGATGAGCTCGGCCATCAACATCGGTACCCTGCCGTCGCGCATGCAGCTTGTCTTCATTGTCGGCTACTTTGCCACCAATATTGCCTTTTGCCTCATCGACATTCAGTACCACAGCAACTTCCGCACCACCGCCAGCCAGCTCCGCAACCGCAGCGGCATTCTTGCTGTTGTCAACATGGTGCCCCTGTTTCTCATGGCCGGCCGCAACAACCCGCTCATCAACCTGTTGGGCGTTTCCTTTGATACCTTCAACCTGATCCACCGCTGGTTCGGTCGGATCGTCGTTGCTGAGGCGCTCTTCCACACGCTCATCTTCCTGGCCAGCAGCTCTATGACCAGTGGCTTGGCCGCTGCCCTCCAGACGACGGTCACTGTCCCCTTTTTGCTGTACGGCTTCATCGGCACCATTGCTTTCGTCACTATTTCGATCCAGGCCATGAGCCCCATCCGCCACGCCTTCTACGAGACGTTCAAGATTCTGCACATAATTTTGGCTGTTGTTGCCATTGTCGGTGTTTGGTACCACCTTCGTCTCAAGGACCTGCCCCAGATCAAGTACCTGTTTGGCGTTGTTGGCCTGTGGGCGGGTGACCGTGCCCTGCGTTTCCTGCGCGTTGCCTACCACAACTTTGGCAGCGGCGGCACCCGCACTCTGGTCGAGGCTCTGCCCGGCAACGCCTGCCGTGTCACTGTCACAATGGCTCGCCCTTGGAAGTTTGAGCCCGGTCAGCACGCCTACCTGTACTTCCCGTCGGTTGGTTTGTGGCAGTCGCACCCCTTCTCGGTTGCCTGGAGTGAGGAGGCTGAGTCGCTGGATACTGAGAAGCTGGCCATGAACCGCCAGGACGTCCTGTCGATGCGCAAGACCACCATGTCGTTTGTCATTCGTGGCCGTACCGGTATGACTGGCAGTCTCTTCAAGAAGGCTTCAGCGCAGCCTGATGGACGCTACATTACCAAGTGTCTTGTTGAGGGTCCCTACGGTGGCCTGCACCCGATGCACTCGTACGGCACGGTGATGCTGTTTGCCGGCGGTGTGGGTGTGACGCAAGCGGTGCCACATGTCCGCGATTTGGTGGCCGGCTATGCTAACGGCACGGTGGCTACTCGCAAGATTGTGCTGGTCTGGATTATCCAGAGCCCTGAGCACCTGGAATGGATCCGTCCGTGGATGACACAGATCCTGGCTCTGGATAAACGTCGCGATGTGCTGCGGATTATGCTCTTTGTCAGCCGGCCGCGGTCGACCAAGGAGATTAATTCGCCGAGCGCGACCGTCCAGATGTTCCCCGGCCGGCCCAACATTGACACACTGCTGGGCATTGAGATGGAGAACCAGGTGGGCACCCTAGGTGTGTCTGTCTGCGGTCCTGGCGCGCTGAGCGACGAGGTGCGTCGAGGTGTGCGCCAGCGGCAATACCAAGGCTCAATTGAGTTTGTGGAGGAGGCATTTTCTTGGTAGATGTCCTTTCCCGTGAGCCTGTTTGTTTTTGGTTTGCTTGTTCTCTTTTTGTTCTCTTGTCCTGGTCGGTGAGCTTCTTCGGCCTCTCCCACACAGTCTTTACTTCTTTTCTCTCATGTACATATTTGGGTTTTAACTTTGAGTTGCTTCTTCTGTCTTTTATTCTTTGTTTTCGTTTTCTTGTCTTCTTTTATCTTTCCTTTGTGTTCATTCAGATGCTCGTCAGTCGCTACTGAAGCAATCTTATGTCAGCATGTTCAATATCATGCTTGCCTCAATGCCATTTGTTATCTGCAACATATTTTCTTCATGACTTCTGATTTCGATATTGTGTTCAAGCTCTATGCTCACTTGTACACGTATTATCTGGCAGCTAGTCAGTTCAGCTTCTTTGTTTGCTGCCAACAACCCTATCTAGCTCAACCTCGTCACATGCTGAGTAAATGGCGAACGAGCTCTACTTGATCGAAGCTACAGCTTATTTGCCATCCTTGAGCTGTTGCTGATGACTGTTTTCTTCTTCCATGCCATTCGAGTTCTTTTCCTCTGCGTTTTTCTCCTCGTTTTTTTCTCCTCGTCTTTTTTCCTCGAGCTTTCCAAAGCTTTCTCGCGTCTTCCGTGCTAACGCCACATTGACCCCTCTTGCCTCCTTCGTTTGACGCAACGCTGCGTGTGAAACAAATCTTTGCGTATCAGTGAATGTGCAGATCTAAGACAGTACTCATGGCTAGCGATTGTATCTCCTTGTCTTGTGTTTGTTGGATGGCCGTAATAAATGCTGTCTGCGGTGTTAGTGGTCAAAGGGTGAATGAATGCATGGTGGCGCCCCGTTCGCAGTGTATTGGTCACCTGAACAGCAGTCGCACCGCCCCCTCCACCCCTCTTTCTTGCCTTTTACGGGTGGCCCGGTCTCTGGACCTTCTGTCATCACCCTTTGTTGTAGGGCATTTAAATAATTAATTGCTATGCTTAAATTAACGTGGTATTTCGGTTTGAGTCTCTTCTTCCTGCTTATTACGGCCTGTTTTCCCTCGCTCTTTTCTCACGTTTGAATCTTTTCTTCCTTCCTCTTTCTCTTTTCCATTCGCATTTGCACCTTCCTAATTTATCCACTATCGTCAACATCTGCATCTACTCAACCTCGCCCAATTTCACCTATTCCTTTCGATATCCTTGCCTCACTTTTGAGAAGAGATATTCGCTCGCCACCTTCTCTCGTCTACCTATTCACACTACAGTCACCCGACCGCCTTTTGAGTCCCCGCTTTGCCCATTAAACGCCACGCTATCCGCCTCCGGTTCTTATCGCAGTGAATTGCCGCCATCAACAACGACATCGAAATTAGCTACTACAACGATTTGTTAAAGAAGGTGCTTCTTTATTCTTTCTTCTTTCTTCTTTCTTCTTTCTCCTCTTTTCATTATTCTCTCTCTCTCTCTCTCTTAATTACCAGCTTGATTTTTGTCCCACGATCCCACGATCCCACGATCCCACGATCCCACGGTCCATCACCTCACGACAACCACCCTACCACGGTACCATCCCCTTATCCGCAATCACTCCATCTCCCATTCCCATCACACCTTTGCTACGTCACTCGACATCAGCATCCACCCAGCATCCACTTGCACTCGCCGTACACCGCGTCCAGCCAGCTAACTTCGCCAGCTTTCAACTTTCACATTCTCAGCTGAAATTGTAGCCTCCCAAATAAAATCATCAAAATGGGTCTCACGTACAACACCTACCTGGAGAGCCAGACCAAGATCTACGGCTGCCGCACATGCAAGGCCCATCTTTCCAACCACGAAGATTTGATTAGCAGAGTGAGTTGCAACTTGCACGCATTGCACGCAAGATGATAAGATGGTACCTGATCTCTAATAAAACTTAACAGAACTTCCGCGGCCAACACGGAAAGGCATTCCTGTTCGGCAACGTTGTCAACGTCGACACGTGCTCGCCGGTGGAACGCAAGATGACCACCGGCAAGCACATTGTCCGTGACATTACCTGCCGTGGCTGTAGCGAGGTTGTCGGCTGGAAGTACGACAAGGCCTTTGAAGCGCAAGAGAAGTACAAGGAGAACAAGTTCATCCTTGAGGCTGAGCTGTTGTGCCAGGTTAATTAACGACACGGCCAGCGTTGAGTGGTGAACCTGGTATCGAGCCTGAGCTGACGGTGGCTCTCTGCATACATTGTTCACCGAGGCCACAAGTACATACAGGCTTGCATGCCTGTGAGGTTTTCTATTAAGCTCAGCGATCTCCGCGTCTGCCATCTTCCATTCCTTGCTTTATTTCCCGGAGTTGTTCCTATTATTTTTTTTTCGCTTTATTCCCTCGGATTTCGTTGTTTTTCTGCCCCCCCCCCCCTCTCCCCCTCGGTTGCTTTTCTACTTTCTTCTGTTCCGCTGCTAGTTTACTTCCTATCTTGCTACCGATGATTCCCTACCCTCTTTTGCTTCCTGGAGTCTACTTCAATTCACTCGGTTTTCTTTCAGTCTTTTGCCATAAGAAGACTGACCCATGGAAATCATCGTCCTTGGAGCCCTTTGCTTATTCCCTTTGATTTCACCTTGATCTGCTTCTGCATTGTCGTCTGATGGTTGCTTTTGCTCAAACTATTTCTCGTGTGGGTGATGTATCCGATGCCTGCTATGTGCTAGTCACCGTGCTTGTATCCTTGCTTTGACTCGGTCGGCCTTTTCTCTATACTCGCTCTTTCCACAAGTTCATTTGTATCTCTAGCATATGCACTGCTCGCTCTTCATGCATATGTAGAGGATAGAGGATAGACGAATACACGTACTCTGTTTAACAAATCTGGAGCCGAGGCAACCACTTCTATTGCGTCCATGCTGTGTGCCGTACTTTGGTCATTGCTGGACTGCGATGGGCTCTTTTCACGTGTTTAATGCTGCAGGCCAAGTCACTGGCTGGCCAGTGCATCGTTAATGATATAAACGAGATGAGATTAATGCTTTGTATACTTAATGAATTTTGATGCGCCAAGCTGAACAGCCGCAATGCTAAAAATATGGAAGGCTGCGTATCCGGGGATAGTCGTCAGTATCACACTGGTACTAACAAGCAGCTCCTAGGGGGATTCTCCGGTGGAAGAATCCAAGTTTGAGGACTTCAAAGGGCCCAAGAACTTTAAGGATCTGTGGAATGTCATCAGGACTGCATTATACTATCGTAGATCGCAACTCGGTCCTACCTCCTATCTCTTTAATCGTTTGCAGCCCCTTAGCCAAAAATTGACAAAATGTATTTTCAACAACTGGTCAAATATGGTCCGTTGGTGAGATTCTCCTGCGTGTGCTGGTAGTTGAAACATTAAGGCTAGTGCCTGGTACTGATGCTGGTCATGGCGGTCGTTATGCTCCGAGTTACTCTGTTTCAGGGCCATCCATATAATAAGCTCTACATTTTATAAGGATGGTATAGGATCGATGCTGTCTACGTGATGGGACGGAGGCAGGAACGCCATGTGCGGCGAAGCACAGGCAAGTAAAATCATTTTACCAAATGAGAAAAAGAGCTAATTGCGGCCTCTTGCCAAGAAGATGTCTCTATTCTATTGACTCGTTGGCATGTGCTTCTATATCTGCACCCGGATGCATGCTTATCAGTAATATGAGCTCTTATGGCAGTATCTTACATCTCCAGATACAATGTGCTCGCCTTTCATGTGTAAAAGAGTGAGATAAATGGGGAATAATCAGCCTTGTCACAGCATCTACACTTACACTGCCACTATCTGATAAAAGATGAAAAGCGAATGCGAGATAGACTGCCACCGGACTGATAAAGTCACAGCATGAAACGAGACGGAAACAGCGCGCCCATCTTCTCTAGACAAAGTAGCTTCGTCCGGCTTGATTTGTTAATCAGTTCTCCTGGACGCTGGCGATGTGTATTTAACCCACTACATCTGCCACGATATCTTGCGGCTATCGCCAAGTACACTGAACGGCAGTACTAGTGGGTAAGGGTCTTGCATTTCAAACAGCGGGCGAGGATGGATTTCTTTTTCCTTTTCCTGGTTCCTCCCATTTTCTCTTGTCCGTGTCTTCTGCGCGTGTCTTCTGCGGGTCCGAACGTAGAATATGGTAGAAAAATACATGTAGTCTCTCGCTACTTCAAAGTAGCTATGCAGATAGGACAGTGAAACAAAGAAGTAATGCTCTCGTATGCTCACATTACTTCAAAAGTATCTTACCCTGTCCGCGGACGTTGCCCTCTCGCCGGCTATGTATCTTATTAGTTTCGGGTTTGTGATTTGGTGATCTGCTGAGGTACTTCGTAGAATGGTGCCGAGGTGAGATCAGCACACAGACACACATGTGGAAAAATCACATAGACAGCTCTTGATATAACGCCATACGTAGCACATACGGAGTAGCGTAGCGACGTCTGTTGTCTTTTTTTCAAGTGCATACAGCTTCTGTGAACTATATATATACCAACAGTTGTTCCGCGGTCTTTGCATTATCATGTTCTTGGTAGACTCTGATGTATTCGATTTCCATAACAGATCCTTGCAAGAATCAAAGCAAAAGCAGTAAAGCCAAAGACCAAAAATAACTTGGGCCTGGAGTTATTCAACGGCACAGGACAGGGATCAGAGCAGTGATCAACGTCTGAGGAATAACTATCCTCATCGCATCATTGTGTAGATGAGTAACTCGCTCTGAATTTGATGTTATGTGTCGAGGATAGCATAATGGCAAACCCAAGAGAACACCAAGTTTATAGGCTGACTAATCAATCACCATTCCGCCTATTTGTTGTTTCCACTTCCTATCCTACAGTCAATCAGACAGGCAGGACATGGATTAGCGAATAGAAATGCAGCGTGCAAGATGGCAATCAGTTACAGCAACTATAAGCAATCGTCAGACTCATCAGACATCCTGCCACATACACCTATCCCTGTCGTCTCATCATCTGGTGCCCCTTGTTGGCGTGTGTTCGCATGAGAGGCAGAGAGTGGCTTGTGAACTTCGCCCCGGGCGTGTTCGAGTCCTGGCGTCGTAGAGTGCAACGCTGCAGCTGGCCCGAGCAGAACTCCGTTATATGCACCCTCATTGCCGTGCTTGGTCCAGCAGCAAATAGCAACTAATAGTTGCGAACAGCTACGAATAAGGAAGCTCTAAGCAGAAAATAAGAAGGCACACATGACACTTTGTACCTGAATGCCAAGCCTTTCTCTCTTTTCGCTCCTTTGCTTATTTTGCTCATTTGCTCCATTGTCTTTGCACATATGGTCAGGCACACTCGTGCCCCTGGTTCGGGAACGACGACATTAGTATAATATCTACAGGGCTAAAATAAGATACATGCTAACCAGGTACAAGCCTCTCTTCTGTTCGCCGCGAGGATTCTTTGTCCTGTCCTGCATAGGCAGATGGCCATCTCCTCAAAGTGCATCATTGGAAGTGAGGAAACGACGTGCCTTTACTGAGAGCCTCGAATGTTGTGTGCCTTTCTTCGTGTCGCTTGATATCACCCCGTATCTAATAGCATACTGACTGGGCATGGACTACTCCTTGTTGCTATCTTATTAATCCCATACGATGTTTATATTATATTTACTCTTGTTTATCTCACTTCAAAATACCCCCTCGTGTATGGCGTGGGCTAGCCAAAGGCGAATAAAGAACATCAGGCATACTATCTTTATACTGGGATAAATGGCATCAAGCCGGGCAAGGTTAGCTCCAGTTGTCTGTCGATAGTGCATGTGCAGACCTCATACTGTCTTGTGGCTGTATACCTTGAGTCTCCGAATCGTCCGGGTCGTCATCTAGACACTATCTGACTGGCTAGAGCCAACATCTCAACTGCTTCCGGCTTCTTGCATCTTCGCTGAGATGAAGCAAAATACGTAGATACATACATGCCCAAGTTTTTTTTGCTTTCTTTTCTTCGTTTTTCGTATATGGCATGCTCATTCACAGCACGTTTTCTTTAGCAATCCATTCATCGTTATAGCCCTGGTCTAATTAATTGTCTCATCTTGTCTGTGCGAGGCTTGTTCTCTTTGAGAAAATAATTCCCGTTTTTATTTGCAAGTTTTACTGCATCTCTGCTTTTTTCACGTCGTCTTTCTCCTCTCCTCCCTCATCTCACGAAATGATCTTTACATTAGCAGTAGCCATACAGAGTATCCTTGTGAATACAAAGATAAATCGACTAGGAACCGTTTGGAATAAATATAACTATATCCTAACCATATACATATAACGCGAAGCAGACGACACTGTAGCATGAGCATAACCATAGGACACTATCCCAAGAGGGCATGGCGGAAGGGTATAGCCTCTCCAACGGCACGCTCTAGTTGAAACAGAGGCTGCTCTTGGGTGTTGGCAATGTCTCGTGTCTCGGTTTCTTTTCTATTCCTGTTTTGTTAGATTCAATCTACTTCCTTCATCCTCTTGTGAGCACATCTGGTTGCGAGCTTCGTGCACATAAGCTCAAGTCGTCTCGACATCAGATCAACTCTCTTTTGATATTCACATGATTTCTTCTGCATATTGCTTTACTTGATCACAGAAGTGTTCAGTATTTCTGAATGTCTTTTCTAGTCATGATTTTATATCTCCGAATGGCCTTTTCAAATCCATACCCCCTCCCCTCCTTTTCCCCTTCCTTCTGCTCGCTCTACCCCCCTCAATATGATTTCGAGAGAAAAATACAAGATAAATTCAACAGTAAATACTGAGTACAAGATACACATACCCCTGCCGCTCTGTTGAGCCACTGCCCACCCCAGAGAACTACGTACCTTTGCACAGTTCTCCCAACTTACAGACAGGGGTATCAACACTTTCATCTTTCTTTTCTTTTTCCCATATGTATATCCTAGCTCGCTTTCCTCGACCCTGGCTTGCTACATATTATGCTCTCATGAGCCCCATTTCTCCATTCTCTCATGTAGGCGGCCCTACACGAGATATGTTCAAGATGGGTTCATTTCCTGCACCCCCCCCCCCCCCCCCCCTTCCCTCTGATATCCCATTATCCGTTGTAAGCCTTGGGCTCGTCAACAGACATAAAGATCACGACCCCCTCGATGTTTGAACTGTTCTGTTTCTTCTCCTCCTCCTCCTCATCCATCTTCGTTTCTCAGAAAACCAAGTCATTCGTTACATTTCTTTTTCTATTTCTTTATTCCTTCTTTTTTAGTATATATTTCTCCTCTCTTTTACTTCTGATCTTACAGATATCTCCTAGCGAGACAGATATCTGTTCATCAACACTGTCATTATTTTAACGCACTATTTTTCTGTCCTTATTGTCATTATTTTCACCACTATCGTTATATCCTACTTCACAGCCACAGCAAAATGTTCTTCTCAAAGCTCATCAACCCTCTGGGCCTGGCCGCTCTGGCCGCTTCTGTCTGTGCCAGCCCCGTTGCTCCAGCCGTTGGCCTGGCTGACCTGGCCGTCGTGCGTGCTGCCTCTCCCATTAACGTCGAAAGACTTGAGAGCCGCCGCATCCTCGTCGATGCCCGCACTGTCAACGAGAAGAGCACTGCAGCCACCTTTGATCTTGGTCACTTTCGGAGCGGCGAGACCCTCTTCAATGGCATGTACTCTAATGGCATGGGCGGCTTCGTCGGCCTTAATGTCTTCTGCAAGACCTGCTACACCAAGGGTTCTATTGGCGCCTCCATCACCAACCTTGAGGAGCTCAAGCCTTCTCTGCGCATCGACTTCTCTGCTGTCGAGGCCTATGTCGACCTCGCCGTCGCCGTGAACGACTCCGCCACCTACACTGTTAACCTCTTTACCTCCAACACCCCCATCGGTTTTGGTGTTGCAGGCATCGATTGCGGTATCATCTTTGCCGTCGACCTGGTCTTTTACCTGTCTGCCGGGATTGACATCTTGGGTGGTGGTTTCTACGTCACTCTTCCCGACGGTGCCTACGTTGAGTCCAGCTTGGATGAGGGTGAGGTCAGCGATTACTTCTTCACCGGCATCTCGGCCAAGACCCTGCCTGTGACTGTCTCCAGTGGAACTGCCACCTTCAAGTGCGGTCTGCGTCTCCGCACCCAGGCCGGTATCACGGGCGATCTTGCCATTATCGGTACTGGTCTCGTTGCCGGTATCTACATCAACATCATTGAGCTTGTCACTATCATTGAGACGTCTGAGAAGTGCGGTCTGCAGCGCCGCGAGTTTATCAACCTCAACGTTGGTGCCTTTGCCCGTGCCGCTATCAAAGTTATCAAATCTTTTGGCCCTACTCCCACTGTCTCGACCACTCTGTTCTCGCTGCCCACTGCCACCCAGTGCATCGGTGCTATTGTCAGCGATGTCGTCTCCGTCACTGGTGGCGGCTCTGGCTCCGGAGTTGGCTCCATCTCCACTGGTCTGTCTGCTGGTCTTACTGTGTCTGCCGGCATCTCCGTCGGTGCAACCGCCACTACTGGTCTATCTGCTACCGCCACTGCGTCTGTTGACCTTGGTGTCGGCAATGGTGCCCACCTCGGCAACTCTACACTGTCTTTTTGTGGCTCATCGTCTGGCTTGTCGTTCGGCTCGCACATTGCCTCGTCGACTGCCTCTTCATCTGCCTCTTCCGCCGCCACCTCATCCGCTGGTTCGTCTGCTGCGTTTTCCTCCGTCAGCAGCGCTGCCACCACCACCGACAGCGTCAGCAAGGCTACCATCACAGCCACTGCTACTGACATTGGCCTCGTGACTTCGACCGTCCTGGCCATCAAGACCTACACCATCACCAGCTGCAAGGCCACCGTCGTCAACTGCCCTGCCTCCTTGCAGACTGCCATCACCGTCACCCAGACTTACACCAACAAGCACAGCAACGGCGGCAACACTGCCACTGAGACCACCACCACTACTGCTGCATCGGTCGCAGCTACTACTACTGCTATCACTGATGTCATCATCCTGGTTCCCTGCCCGACCCCCATCATTGATACCTTTTTCTTCCCTTCCACCACAACTGCTTTCACCACTATTGGTGCCTCTGCTGCTTCCAGTGTCACTGTCCCCGCTGCTTCAGCCGCTGTCACTACCGCCGCTGCCGTCTACACCCCCCCAGCAGCTGCTTTCTACACCATTGGCACTGGTGCCTCAGCCGGTTTCACAGCTAGCAAAAACGGCTCTCTAAGTGGCACCTACGCACCTACTGCGTCTTCCACGAACTCTACCGTCGTAACTGCCGGTGCTACCATTGCTAAGCTGAGTAGTACTCTGGCTGCCGCTGCTAGTATCTTTGCCGCCGCCGCCATGCTGCTGTAAGGTGTATGGAGATGTCTTTGTAATTGTATAACGTCATCCTTTTCTTTAAACTGCCTCGATATCTTATTATTTTTTGAGGATCAGAAACGCAACAGTCTCACTCTCTCCGATACCAGTCTAATGTTATTCTTACTCTCTTTAATTCTGTTACAATAATGTATATTAGCACACATTTTGAAAAGTTTGGACATGACAGAGAAATGAAACAAAAATGAACATTCACTTGGCTGTATCTGATGTCGTCTATGGATGAGTAATACAACTCAGACTTGCACCGTCAGTACTAATAGCTCTTTCCCTTTTGTGTCTTGCTCTCCATGAATCTTTCCGCATATGACTAAAATGCTTATTTATTATTCGGATACGCCCGATTTAGATCTATAGTGTGGAGAGGCAAGGGCGGGCCCATAATTTAGAGACATGCCAATGACGTATGGTGTAATCACTGCCTCTTGCAATCGACGTCATCCACAAGCATTACATACATGAATCGGGATGTTCTGTAGCAGTATTATCTTTCCTTTGTATCTGTGCAGTTCGTAGGTCAGACTTGTCATACTGCTGAAGCTAACGATCTATGCACATCGGTGTGAGATGAGCTCATGAGCCACGACATGCCACCGTGTCAGACCATGTCGCCATCGAGGGAGACATCCCAATGGACAGTTTTAAAGTAGTCAACTAAGACTTCAATGGATCTGACAGTCTCGTAATTATATTTCTTAGTGTTGTCGATCCAATTCTTGGTCTCACGGGAAGGGTGGCTCGGGTGGGAATGCGGAGACCAGATGAACATGACAGCATGGGTCGAAGCTTGGTTCTTTTTGCACATCCTGTTTTTAATAGCTTTTCTTTCCTTTTTTTTCTTTTTCTTATCATGTTCTTTCAGGAAATCTATTGGGTCAGACTAGCCAGTGGTAGCTCGCTAATATTTCCGGGGATGCTTGTTTTTGGAAATACGTAAAAAGGACCATCGACGTCAGAGAGTACAGGCGCAGGCGCAGGAGAAACAAGCATAGTAACAAAGGACATGTCTCACCCCCATCTTTGGCAGACTAGTATATATATATCATGTTTCGACCTGTGTATCTATACCGGATTTCGTCTCCTTAATTCGTCTCCCCAATAAAAATCCATCATATACCAAGACACCAATATCAATCACATATAAATCGCAATGGAAACCATCAACAACGCCGTCAACGCCGCAGCCGAGGCCATTTGGCCTAGCACAAACGAGCAGACCGGAAACACAACCACTGGCAACTACGCTAGCAGCAACACTACTGCCACGCAGACCCAGACTGGCTCTGCACCCAGAACAGGTGTCTACGACAGCGCTACCAAATCCGGCTCGACGTCGCACCTAGACAGCTCTGAGGAGCCTCTGTCGGGTGTTCTTGGCAACACAAAGAGAGGCGAGCCTTATGATGCCGGCAACAAGGCTGAGCAGGATGCTGCCCTCGAGGCCAATCGCACCTCATCCTCCTTCTCGGGCGGTAACGACGCCTACACCTCGGGTAATAACGCCGCTTATGCCAGTGCAGGCACCAACGCAAACTCTAGCACATACAACAATCAGAACCCTGCAGGCACCTCCGAGGCTGCGGGTGCTGCTGGTCTGAACAACTCCAGAGTGCCCAGCACGTCTGTTGATGATGGCAGTGCACGCCGGACCAACCTAGAAGGCAGCCGTGACTCGTACAACCCCAGTGGCGGTGCCACGAGCAGCAACGCTTCCATTGCCAGCGGCAGAGTGGCCGGCGGTGGCAGTGTCGGTACACCGGGCAGCGCCTCTGGCGGCCCTCCTGCTGGCAACGCTACTAGTGTGATTCATACCAACTCCCAGGGTGAAGGTACCGGCGAGAAATACATTCGCAGCACGGGCCTCAAGGCTGACGGTGGCGACTTTGATGCCGCCCGTGAAGGTGCCGGCCGCGAGGCAGACCGTAAGTTTTCGTGTAGCAGTAGACCAATGTCTGATACAGATTGTATAAACTAACAAATCAGGTCTTTTGGAAGAAAAGGGCATCTCGGTCTCCAAGCCGTCCGCAAGCCATGATGTGCCGTCCGAGACCAAGCCGACGAGCAGCTCTACCGCGGCTGCTGCCACCACCAGCACTAGCCCCAACACCGGAAGCTCTTTCGACGAGCCGAAGGACAAGAAGAGTATTGGAGACAAGATCAAGGAAAAGCTTCACCACAAGTAGAGGCGAAGTAGTATGATATCAAGAATCGTTTCATAGCATAACTCATGCATTTGTGTATTTGCCTAATTCAATTGTCGACCATATATTTCTATACACCATATGCTACTGGCTGTGACAGTGTTGTCATGATCGAGTCCCAGATGCCCGAGTCAAATTCAAAGCCAATGAAACCAACCGGATCGCTGGCTGCAGGGCCCAGCATTTTGAACGGGTCCGCGGTTTCACTGCCTGAAATGAACCCTGTCCATTCTGCAGAGGATTGGTGTTGATAAGTTGTGTGGGTCGCCATGTACTGATGTGTTTGTGTTTGGGGAAACGGCTGCACTCCAGGCCAGCGGGATGTTACGCAAGCTTGTCTTTGCTGCTCTTGTCGCTCATACCGCCCTTGCTGCTCGGGCTGCTGAGATTCCCGGTACTCTGCGATTACCCGGAACAACACTCCCGTCATGACCCGTGCCGGATAGTAGACACTTGCATACGCATGGAGTGACTCTGCCAGGCTCTGCAGGTGCAGCAGGGTCTCAGTAAGCTTGGCTTTGTCTGTCACTTTAACCGCCTTTGCTTTGAGGCCATCCACGATAGCAAATGCTGCCGTCGCCGCGTGCTGCATGCCGGTAACAAACATTGTGCGGCATGGGAAGTGAGTACAGAATGCCTCGTAGATGCGAGCAATCTCAATGGCGTGTGAAAAGCATGTCTTGCGGGCCATGTGCATAACAATGTGACCGCCATGGTCCGCGTCGCCGTCAATATCGTTGACATTTTCGATTCTGTCGATTCTGTCGATTCTGTCAGTGTTGTCGGCGTCGTCAGTTTCATCGCTATAGGCAGTGACCCGGCTGTCAGTGTGCCCTTTGTCGCTCATTCCTTGAAATCCACCACCGGTGCTGTGCGTCCCAGGTGGTGAAACTTCTCCAGTCAGCAGAAAAGGGCGGTATAAGAGTATGAATAACGTATGGTACTGCTGGTGCAAATTGTAAAAGGCAGACGGCGGGTTGCGTGCCAAGTTTTCTGGTATCCAACGCAAATGGCGTGGCAGCTGGCGGTACCAATTGCGCGTCTCGCGTTCCAAGCTGGCGACAAAACAAAAAGAACTGGCGTCAGATACAGTGTATTGACGGTGAGCAGCATCTGTCAGTTTTGAAGCGATATCGGTAAGCCCTATCAGTGACTCGTAAATTTCCGTCTCGAAGCGGCATTCGAGACCCATTGGCAGACAGCCCTGCATTTGATGTGGCTTGTTGGGTCCTTTGGGGATAGAGATGTCGGTATACTTGATGCTTGTCGGGCGGCCTAAGAATAGACCCCAGTTTCTTGGATGGTCAGTAGGGGAAGCTCCGGCTTGTGGCATATCTCGCTAGACGGATATAAGAGCTTACCGATCAATGACAATGCTAGCGTAGAGTACAGTACGCTTTACCTCCATGTCCAGTCGGGACTGGCCAGGCTGCTGGTCACACTGCCGATTGAGACCCAAGTCAAAGACAAGTCGGCACGCCATCCCTGCATACATCCAGCCCGTGTTGTACCGCCCGACACCACACTCTAGGTCACCCATCAGTAGCAGTGACTGCACCGAAGGCACACCACCGGGCATCTTAAGCTCATTCTCAGCCAGAATCCTGGCTTCGTCGTGCAGCAGCGACTCGCCTTGGGGTGTTGCCAAAGCCTGAATCTCAGGCCGCGTGCGATCGGCATAACGAAACCCGACGGCAAGCATGCACACATGGAGGAATGGCGTGTAATAACTGCCGCTCTCTGGTCCACCCAGTCCAGGAAGGCCGGCACCAAAGATAGGGTCTCCGCTGTCGGTCTCAAGTGCCCCGCGGTGCACAATGTGGATGATGGAGTTGTAGCAGTTCCAGAACTGGTAGATGAGGTGGTGGTGGGCCTCGTATGGAATATTGGACAAGAACTTGCGTGTTCGGGCCGCACTCTTCTCGCACTCCAGCCGTACCTCATCCTTCTCGGCATGGTACATGTTGGAGTATATGTGGTAGTTGGTTGTTTTGCCGACAAACCGAGAGTGGCCACCAGGGATACGCATCGAGCCAGTAGACAGTTGATGTCCAGAGTTCAAGTTGTTGGAGTGCATGGGCGATGATGGTACGGGGTCAGATGCAGATATCAATGTTGCGGAAGTCGGCTGTGACGAGTCGGTATGGTCCATTGCCGTTTCCGTTGCAGGTCCGCCAGCACTGCTGATACTCCCGTTACTGCAGCCTCTTGGTCCGACATATTCAACTACCGGATTAGATTGGGCTGGCAGCATCGACGGTATCGATGGCGGCCATGCTGGTCCAGCTGCGGCCTCGGCCAGCTTGTCGAGTGAACGCGATTCAGACCCATCGTCTCTTGATACTGCAGCTCCATTTCCTTGAACGTTATATGTGCCCAAGTTCACGCCGTCTTCTGGTGCTACCATCCGGCTTTCCGCAGCCCCGGATGCATTGTTGGACAGCTTCAGAAGTGGTGCACTCTCAAGCATCGGTGGTAAATCAAGGCCAGCATCGCTCAGGCGCTGCTCGAGAGACCCAATACGCTGTATCAGCGCATTCACTTGCGCCTTTGTAACTGGCCTCTTGCGTTCATCGTCGTCGCGCAGCATGCATGTCCTGTTGAGCCGCGTGCACCGCTCGCACGATGACTGGCCCTCAGCGATAATGCACTTGGTGCGCCGCGCTCGACATCCAGCGCAGGCTATAGACGCGCGCGACCGCGGTTTCGATGACCGGCCGAGGATCATTTTTTTTTGTTCTTTGCCTTTCTGTGAACTCCTCCGTCAATGTTCTCGTCTTGAGCAGCTATCTATTCTGATATCTTCACGGGTTTCACGGGTTTGAGACTGATAAACATGCTCTCCATGCTCGTTTTGTAACAACAGGAGCCATCCAAGAGTATCAGTCAGGAAAAAGACAAGGGTTGGCAAGGGCTGGCAACAACTTGCTTATTCCTCATCCGGCAGTGTGCCATTCTTCCTCCTATCCACTAGCCACTCACTTCTTTCCTGCGAGCCCGCTACCAAAAATGGCAGGAGCTGTCCCGATCAACGGGAATTAAATCAAGAGTGTCCGGAGTCAAGAGGATAGCTGAGTAGAAGTGGAAAATAGGGACTTAGTGCTGCAGCTGTGGGTAGTAAAGTGGTGTCCCTAAGCCTCGGGAGCGCTAAAAACACTCCGTTGTACGCTAGAAGGCCAGGCCACCCTAGCGTGCGGGGTTATATCTTGCGGAGAAGGTGCAACTCAACAGTGCCTTCCCTCTTGAGGACGACATTGCTCTTGCTAATTTCAACCATACATGTGAATCATGGCCGTGATGCCTTCTTCACCAAATCCTTACATAGTAACTGCTTCATATGTGGAAGAATAGCTAGTAGATTTACCAGACAGAGTGCACAAAAACACAAAATCAGTGTCTGATGCCGATCGAAAGGTAGCTTGACATTATGTCAATACCACCTCGGCTGCAGTAGAGAGAGCAAAATGCGGAGAAGAAGGAAAATAATCCTCTCTACCTAAAGCTCACTGCTCGCACCTGTAGCGCTCTAGTCATTTTTCCCGTCAGCCAGTAAGATGCGCATAACAATATCCGCTGGGCAGTCACAGATAGAAGATGGTTCGCCAACTTACACTCAAAGTCAAGCCAATAATCGGCAAGCTGTGGGGGAATGGGCACGTCAATAATCTCAACAAAGGGGCAAGAAAGGCTACCAACTTGGACATTGGCACTGTGGTGTTGCAGAACCATTAAGTGCTGGTGCAGATTTCCTCATCTTCGGCAATGTTGCTGACGCTGCGCTGACGATCGCCGCTGCTATCTGGAGGCACGGTCAGGGCCACGAGTGCATCGATGCTCTTGTTGACTCGCTCATGGCAGGCCACTTGATTGAGTGTTCGGCCTGTGTCATGGGTGATTTCTTGGTTGCTTTCAAGAATCTTCTTGACATGTCCAGGCCTGCAACGATGAGGTATGCGTGTCCGGGGCATAGGATAGGGCCTCCGGCAACAACGGTCAGCTCGATTACCCTCCTTGCTGCATGCGACTTTTGAGTCATTGTACAGACCAAAACTCATTCAGTTCTAGGGTCTGTTAGTTTTCTTTGTTCTATAGTTACCGGTCATTCTCCCAGACATACCTCGACCCCAGACCCGAAAATATGCCAGGATACAATTCACTCGGTGATGTATGGAAGACTTTCTTCAAAGCGCTGTCCCAACCAGCACTAGGCCGCCGCCAGGTCAATTCGTGAGTCCCAGATAGCCAAGAGATGTGAGAGCCGCAGTGTAGACAGACTCGAGATGCCGGGTTTGCAAACTGCTCACTTCTAACTTGAAGAGCATCTTGAAGCTTCAACTCGACATCCTCACTAGATGGGTTGCAAGTACCAGTGTAAATTTATTCGCTACAGGTACGTTAAATTCCAACGAATTCGTAGCTTGAGACAATATGCCGAGTAAAATCTCAGTAACATGGCGGCAAGATATGTTCAAACTCAAAAGTGGTATGAGCCGGCTATTCTGCAAGCAATAAAGGCTGGGTAGATGGAAATAGTGACGACAGGATATGGGCTAAAACAAACACCACCAACTAATATGAAAGTTAGGAAGACTCGCGACCAAATTTCAAATAAACAAAAACATCAACGGCCAGAGACTGAAGTCGAGCCTTGATACAAATACACCAAGCCAATTAATAACAAAAAAAAGGCTCAAATATCGAACAGGAGAAAACATAGCATGATACAAGACTACAGTCAAAAAAGACGAGCCAATATATAACAGGGTAACACAGAAACAGAACTACAATAATAATACATATTCATGATACCAGAAGATGAACTCGCAAGGGGACATATTCCAAGTCAACTGAGGTGAAATTCACCAAAAACACTGAAAGAGATGATTCGGAACCAAAAGCAAGAAAAAAAGCACCCGTTTCAACGGCTGCTGTTCATAGCATTGGGCACTGGTAAGCCGTGCTGAACAGGTGCGTGATAGGAACCAATACTCTGGAAGCCCCTGATATTATGTTAGTAAATGTCGAGTTTCAAATCTGCTTGTTACTTCTTCAAGATCAACTTACTTTGTGAGATCAAAGCCAGCATCATCCTCCTCTTCTTCCTCGACGGGTGGAGGAGGCAGTTGTGACCCAATGGCCGAGGTAGGTGCTGGACCTGGGGTTGATATCGTAGGCACAGAGGGGGCGGCGGCAGAAGACCGAACACCGGTGGTTCGCTCTTGTTTTGGAGTCTCGTCGTCCATGTTGCGAGAAGGGCGCGTGGGACTAGAAACGGGAGATTTACTCCCAGATCTCTTGACCGGTGGTGGGCTGCTGCTAGCAGGCATAACGACGGTGCTCGGGCCGCTGCTAAGGCCGAGGGCTTTCGAAGGACTGTAGTCGTATGGGGCAGGCTTCAGAGGGGTGCTACCGATCTCGGCATATCTCCAGAATGGGGCAGGCGAGCTTGTTGGCATGTGCTGGCTGGGTCGTTGCAGGGTGCTGGGGGGATTCAACTTTAGCTCTACGCGGTGCGGCGCCGGCGTCACAAAGGAGGAGTTGATGTCGTCTTGGAGAAAAGTCGACGTCAGTGTTGGAGAGCGGGGGGTGGGCTCGTCGGCTGCGCCGCTGACTGAGGCATCATTAGCAGCTGCCGTGCCGACTTTGGGTGTGCTGGTGGTGTTCGTTCTACTTGCAGCTGTGCCTCTCCGATAACGAGGCAGTGGACTTCCGTCTGATGACGCAGGCGCTTCAACTGGCAGGAGCCGGCGCGAACTACGATCGGGTGTCATGTGAAGGTCACGGAGACTAGAACGGGGCTGGGGAGAGCCTGAAGGAGACACGCGTCTCTTGCGGGCAGATCCGGAATCTCTTGCGGCGAGGTCCCGAGGACCTTGATTGACGTAGCTCAGCTGGTTGGGTGATGATGGGTTCGAGGAGCCGCGGTGGCCGCCGCGACCACCCCTGTAGGCAACGCGGACCAGTTCCTCCTTGTACTCGGGCAAAATGTACCACTTCATTCCCTTGCCGGGCTCTTCGGTGGAGCGGGCCAGCTTCTCAAAAGCTTTGTTCAGGGATAGGTTGTGTCTAATAGAGTTCTGAAAAAAGGGGGGCAAATGTCAGTCCATAACACGGCAAACAAGCATGCAAGTAAAATAAAAAATCGGGATGCGTGTTGGGCAGGATTCGAGAAGAAATTAAACTCAAAGGTAAGCCGGCTATATCTTACCTGCCAACCACTAGCCTGCTGGTGCCGGTAGTATGAGTAGTTTTGAATAATGTAGTTGTAGATGCCAGCCAGGTTAAGCTTCTCCTCTTGCGTCTGCATGATAGCCTGAGTGATCATCTGAGCATAGCTGTACTGGGGCTTGAGATTTCTGTTCTCGTCGAGGCTCAGGTCAACATCGTGCTGTGCCATCATAGGGCTGTCTCTGTACGAGGAGGGAGATCTGAGCTGCGAGCCCGGAACAGAAGCGCGGCTTTTTGCAGAGGGGGGGGTGCCAAGTCGTCTGTAGTCTGGGGGTGCCGGTGCAATTGCCTGGGGTGTCGGCTGGCCCCGCGGCAGTGTGTTGCGGCCTCCGCGCGGCGAAGAGTCAGAAGCGCCAAGTGGCGTGGTGGCACGCAGGGTGCGCGAAGCGCTTGCCGGTTCACCCTCTTTCTTGAGAATACCAGCACGCTGCAGGTACTCATCGTCGATTTGGATTGAGTGAGACTCCAGAGGGAGGACAAACATCATCTCAATGGTACCAACTTCGATAACGTCACCACTCTCAAGCGGCTTTGACTGGCCTAGGCGCCATGCTACCTGGTTGACCTTGACACCGTTCCGGCCTTTTACAATGAGGTTCCATCTCTCGGTAGCAGCGTTGAAGGCGATTTGTGCATGCTGACGTGAAACCATCTTGGCAGGGCCCAGGTCAATGTGGAGGAATTCGGGGTCGTTGTCAGGGTTGTATGTCGGGGGCAGCTTCGGTGCTGGTTCGGGTGCACGGCCAATGTTGACGGACAACTTTGTCACATAAAAAGTCCAATCCCGTCCAGCAATCTTTGCATAGGCCTGAACACCTTCGTTGTTTTCTTCGTGGATGGAGTTGGCGTGTACTTGGCTCGCGCGAACAGCGACATCTGCACAGTGGAGATGTTCGGTGACCTTTGCAACAAGCTGGCTGTCGTCAGCCGGAGCGATAGCGGAGCTGTCCGCAACGATGCTGGAGGTATCTTCTTCGGGTATGTCGGCGGGTGCATCTTCGGTCTAGAGTCAAGATAGCATGTGAGTAAGCGTGTCGCGACAGGCTAGCCAAATTGTCTTAACAAGCAGCTCAGAGAATATGCATGCTCTGAATGTGACTTACGTGCTTTCTGCGCTTTGCAGGCCGTGATGGGGAGGAATCGTCGGGACGCTCAGTCACGTCATCCTTAATCTGAGAATTGCGGCGAGGCCGCTGAGCTTTCCGGGGGGAAGGCATCGTCGAGTGTGAGATGTGTGAGATGCGAGAGGTGTCAAAGGTGAGAGGCTGGTGAGAAGGAAAGCAAGGTGGGTTTCCGAGATGGCTTTTTGCTCAAAGAGCAGGGCGAGATGATTGGCGATGAAATCCCAATCGCAAAAACCAAAGGCAGATAAAACAAGAAAGTAGTGGTGGCGGAGATGGAGAAAGACTCGAGTGAGGATCGATGCCGGGCAGATGATACAGAGATATGCAGAGATATGCAGAGAGATGCAGAAACGTCGCTGCTAGAAGGGTGCTTTAGTCAGATTGGTGTGTGGCGAGGATGCGACGCGACGTAAAACGGAGCCTTGGTAAGAGATAAAGAGAGGAGAAGACAGGGGAGCAGGGGACAAAGTGCAGAAGACGGAGCACGTCGTAGTGGCAGGGTCGCGCAAAAAGAAACAGGTATCGATTGGTTTTGGAGGGTTGGAGGTCTAGAGATTTGTTGACACAGACACAAACACTCGAAGGCAGGGAGGAAGAGAGCCGAGCGCAGCAAATGAGGATGTGTGAAAAGGAAGATTGAAGAGAGGGAGAGCAAAGGACTGGAAGGGGATGATGTTGTGGTGGTTGACAGAAACAGAGACAGTATTAAAGATGGCGCAAAAAGGGCGGGTTCTCGAGACAAAGTCAATATTGATTTTCGAGCTTTCCACGAGCTATCAGCGAACGGCAGCGCAGAGATTCGCGGCGCGTTAAGAGCAGACAGCGGGCGTCGAGTGGGATTTCGTATTTTTTTTTGGTGGGTAATATAAAACCGACCACCACACCAAGGGGGTAAAAATAATACACCAAATTGAGGGGAAAAAAGAGGGTGAAAATAGGCCGGAAAATACCAAAAAAAAAAAGTGAAAGAAAAGCAGAATGATACTTATCACACTCACATAGAAGCAGTGAACAATGCTGCAATTGTTCTTTTATTTTATCATTCGGCCTTTCGGTCTCGGGCCGTTCGTTCTTTGCTTTGAGTAGGGCTGACGATCTGTAGATGTGAAGGCGTTGAGCACCAGAAATCAAGAGATTAAAAGGGCAGGTTGGGCTATATTTTTCTTGCAGTGTTTGCGAAACCCGGTATGGAGTAGACGGCAACAGGGGGCTGGTTAGAGTGCCAGTGAACGCACGTAAAGAGGTGGGCGACGCAGAATCAGACAAGTAGAGAAAAGATATTTAGGAGGGAGAGAAAGAGACAGAGACAGAGAGAGACAGGGAGAAAGCCGCAAGGTATCTTAAGAATGTGGTTAGCCCCAATACGACAATTAATCAAAACGGTAGGGGAGGAGTGCAGATGGAGATTGAAGTGGGTTATGGATGGGCGATCCGAGCTCGTGGCCGTTCAAGGGTAACGATGCTGAATGGTGGTGGGCTGTGATGTGGATGGGTGGTGATGAAGCCGAGAGATGGCGACAATTTGGTGGGAAAAGAGAACTGAAAACAGATGATGGATGGCGAGAAGGGATGGAAAGAAGTAAGGAGATATGGGTTGTTAGGTGGGCTACAAAGGGCGAGAGCATTCAATCGTTCCTTCCTTGCATATGTCGTCAAATATCTGCCTCCTTCCCATTCAAGACAAGGACACAAAAACACACGACATGCCGCAAGTTAACACTCTAAATATACACTGTGGTTGATGAAACAGAAGGCGAATAGGCAAAAGAACCAGCCAAAGTACGTGAACTGTCGTCATAAATACACGCTTCGGCATAGGCGGTAGCTAATGGAAAGTAAACACTAGACACTTATAAGCATACCTATCATGACAATGTATCTACAGTAGCTTGTTCTTGGTCCATCGCGGTTTCACTTTGAGACTCGCGTCTTGTTCTCTTTAATTACGTACCGTGTTAATACAGTGTGTATACTAGCCCCGCCACCAGAATTCACCAGCAATTGCAAGTACCGACAGTGCCACAGTGCTGACTTGTAGACTAATTTCTAGCTTCTTTGTTTTGTTGCGCCAGCCATATGATTTGTCCTTTGTGATTTGCTATTGTATTTTCGCCTCTCCTCAATATTTATGTCTTTTGGTCCAGAGGTCCTGTGGTCACGCACGTCACGCACGGTAGCTCATTTACATGTGCTTTTCTAGCTGCCAAGGTAAATGTCCTATTGAATTGTAAACTATTGGAAGGAGCTATGGACAGGCGTGTGGATGACGGAAAGAACGGGCGATCTGCGTTAAATGTTTTTTTTGTCGTTTTTTTTCTTTGGGAAAGAGCCACAAAACTCAATCTCATGGGGAAGTCGCGTTCCAGACGTGATTTATGTCTTATGATTGGCTGGCGCGCTACATAATGATCCACAACACTTACGGGATAGCAATCACCAGCAATTGCGCTCTAATCAATTTTTTAGAATTAACAAGGCTGCAAGGGAAGGCATAGCATGCCAATCTAGACGAACACGAAGATCACAAAATTAATAAAGTCTTGTACGATCGAGGGCGGATCTCTAAGCCTACAGCTGCCTGGATAGCTTAAGCATACATTGTCTTGAAAGGGCCGACGACATAAGGAGCGTGAGTAAGGGAAAGAGCAACCATCGTCAAAATATGTCGTCAGAGCACGTACATTTAGATCTTAGTCATCTTAAAGCATAAACACAGAGAGGGAAGGGAGGAAAGAAAGGAAAGTAAACGGTGAAACGAGACAAAAAATATTTGTAAACTCGCACTATTTCTTCCGCCACATCAAAGACAACGTGGCCATGGTGCTCATTAAATTCATATTCGTCCAACAAGAAAGAAGTAGTATCCAAACCAACAAACGCAAAAGGCTAAATAGAGATGAGTTACAAGTGTATCTATACACACTTGCACAAAAACGGGAAAGGATGAAAGGAGTACAGGGTGGCAAGCAAGAGCTACCTGTACCATGCACTAATCACCCGTCAGTAGTCGGTTATGGCGCGGGTGAAACAGCCTTCTTGCTGTGCTTCGTTACCAGCGGTGCTATGCCGAAGGCTTCCAGCATGGGGTTGTAGTCAGGCACGTCCTCGGACGCCTTGGACACGTGTGACCACCGCACAATGCCCATAGCATCCACGGCAAACGCGCCGCCCATCTGCCACTTGTTTCCCTTGAAGGAGTTGCCAGTCACTTCCGGGTTGGAGGGTGCAGCAGCGTCCGACTCGCTAGAGCCTTCGTGTTCATCGGCCGGCTGTGGCTTGTGGATGGGCGTCTTCTTCTGGCCACCCCACATGGGGCTCCAGATACCCTCGTCGCGGCCCAGGGCATATGTTGCGTACAGAGCACGCGGGTTAAACATCTGCCACGATGTGTTGAGACCAAGCCCCCAGTCGGCATACATGTCGCGCTTTGGGTCAGCTACAACCTCGACCTCCCACGTACCGCCAATCTCGGCGACCCAATTGTCGGTGAGCTCACGCGCTGCCTGCGAGACGGCAATGCATGTCAGCTCCCGGCGCTGGTCCGACAGAGCCGCAAGGTTGCGAAACGTCTTCTCCGCAACTGGGTCGTTAGCACTTATAAGTCCTGCATAATATTGAGTTGGTGGGTATAGTAGATAAACACATACAAGGATCGCCGCATTGGCGCAGAAAAACTATCAGTGTCGGTTTCGACCGCGGCAGGTTGAGCTCGGGCGAGAAGGGTGCCGCCTCGCCGACCTTGGGGGGCGGGATAACATGCGGCTTTGCTGGAGGAGCGGCAGGACCAGTGGGAGTCGTAGGCGTTGGGGGAGCCGCTGCGGGAGCTGGTTCTGCCATCATTGGTGCGAGTGTGTCGTCGGGTAGCGATGATTATGGCAGGTTGCTCGAGTGTCTATAGGAGATGACGGTGAGATTCGAGTTCACCATAGAAAGCTAACGAGTACAAAAAGGCAAGTACGATCAAGTACATAACATGGGCACGTGAAGGAAGAAGAAGAAGGAAGAAGGAAGAGTTCAAAAAAAACCCGCAGATAACCCGGAAAGTGCTACTGTGGTGATTCGTGGCTATTTTGGAAGTCGCGAATGGCCCTGTTCGCAGTATTGAAGGCACAGGTCAATATGGCATAAACTGTGGGGCGGTGTGAATCAGGGATGTCGTTCATGCAGTTGGTCCATGGTTTTACAATAGGATTGTGAGGATTGTGATAAGATAAAGCTCTTCCAGCTGGTTCCAGCTAGCCTGGAGTGGCACGTAGTAGTTCTGCACTACAAAATTGCTTTTGGTGGGATGTCAGTGGCTGGTTCAAACGTCACTCGATATTCTGCTCAGCAACACATCTCACTTTTGGAGTGGTTCATATTTCTTGGAGTATTTTTTAATAATATCTAGTACCTACACTTGTCTTTCTGTGGTTTTTGGATGGTTTTTGTTATCACTTTTTGTATATTTTGCTACCACTATATTTTTCATTAATACGACTATCACCAAGTTTCGGCGTTGGTCAAACCTCACTTCATTCCAACTGTCAGTGCCACAAGAAGGCACCAAGAAAGAACATCAAGAACACCCGCAATTCGATACAGTCCATTCAACGATTGCAATGCATGAGATTATCACGCTCCAGCTTGGCCGCCAGAGCAACTACGTGGCTACGCATTTCTGGAATGCCCAAGTAAGCGGCCTTGAAGATGCCTCGAATCTATCTTCGACGGGTGGACAGCGACACTGACACTCTAGGAATCGTACTTTACATATGGCGATGATGGCATATCGCCTATCGACCATGACATTCACTGGCGTGCAGGCATAGGTGCCGACGGCAGTGAGACCTACTTGCCGCGCACCGTCGTCTATGACCGCAAAGGCGGCTTTGGCTCGCTGCGCAAGGTGAACGCCCTGTATGACTCGCAAGAGGCCGACAGCACTCAGCAACAGTCGGCCCTAGACCTCCCGGCGGCTGTTACAAACAGTCTATGGGGTGGCCCTGCCGTTGTTCAGCGTGCAACACCCATCCAGCCCAGCGCCTACACCCAGAGCCTCGATTCCGGCATCGCCCCAACAGAGCCGCTGAACCCCTCGACTGTGCGATACTGGTCTGATTATAACCGAGTCTACTACCACCCGCGGTCTATGATCGAGGTTGGTGATGAGCCAGAGGTTACTCCCGCGCCACAGTCAGCAAACGGCGCCTCGGCCGGGTCGGGGTCGGGGTTGGGTGCTGTCACCGCCCCCCGCGAGTACTCCTGGGCGGATGGTGAGGCCCTGTTTGCAGACCTTGACCGCGAGCACGATATTTTGGACCGCGACCTGCGCCCCTTTGTCGAGGAGGCCGATCAAATGCAAGGCCTGCAGGTGATTGCGAGCATTGACGACAGTTGGGGTGGGTTTGCCTCGCGGTACCTCGAACGGATGCGCGATGAATACGGCAAGTCCACCATCTGGCTATGGGCTCTCCAGCAGCCCGTATCCCGCCTCCCAAGGGTATGTATCTTTCATTTCCTTTATATAGTCTGCTTTGTATAATCTCCTTGACAACGTTCACTACTGACAGTCAGGAAAAACGCATCACACGTCTAGCAAACAAGGCCCGGTCGCTCGTCGACGCCTATGCCCAAGCCTCGCTCGTCATCCCCCTGTCAGTTCCTTCTATGCCACTCAAGTCGGTTCTCACATCTACGTTTGATCCGTCATCTACCTGGCACACTTCAGCACTGCTTGCCACCGCTATTGAGACGGCTATGCTGCCTGCTCGTCTGCGCGCGTCCCACAATGGAAACAACCTCACATACCTCACTGACCTGCTCAACGCGACCGGCAAGCAGACCGTTGCCAACCTGCAGATGAGCGTTGTGCAGCCGTGGAAGGAAGTCGTCAAGGATGCGCGCGCCCGTCGCGAGGCTGCTGGCTGGGATGAAGATGACTATGGCGACAACACTAAGAACGATAGCGGCGACCTTCAGCTGCCCATTGACTTTGCGCCCAAGGACGAGTCGGATATTGTCAGCAACAGAACCTCCCGCATGCACCAGAAGAAACCACGCATGTTTGGCCAGGCCGTGGTCACGCGCGACGGCGACAACAAGGAGGAGGACTATGCTGATGACGAGGACGAGGAGACTGGCCTTGACCGCCAAGCCATGATGCACCGCCGCTTCGCCCTCAAGCCCGTCAGCCAGCGCTACAAGGCCGACCTTGGCTTCCCGCTGCTCGACAGCTTCCCATACATCTACCAAAAAACAACCGACAGCACGTCATTCGTCCCCGTCACAACAGCACTGGCCACTGACCGCGCTGTGGCTGGCCGTCTCCAGTCTCTGCGGACGACTGTGACCGTCGGCGCTGCCTGGGCTATCGGCATCGAGGATCGTGAGGCTCTTAGCAACGATCTAGCTGGCATGGCTGATGCCTACCACGACGGCTGGTCCAGTGGAAGCGATAATGGCGACGACGAAGAGTGATTTCTTAATTTGAGTATTTTTTTAACCTTGTATACCATACCAGTTACAGTAGAAAACCAGCTACAGTAAATTTTCTTTTCTTTTTTTTGCATGCTCATGCTGTTCATCATGCTCATCATATTCATCATGTGATTTGATTATGCGAGGATATACATATCCGATTTACTTACAATAGCACTATAGCCACTACACAAATGAAGTGACATATCTAGCTGTGAAGTAAAACTTGGAAAATAAAAACAGGGAAACTATTCAAAACGCCGGTGATGGTGCACAGGGGGGCCGAGCAAAAAGAAGAAAAAAGGCAGGAAGAAACTTTTTAAGAAACGAGAGAGAGCGGGAGCAAGACGCACTCGGTTCCCTCTCACATCCGATCATGTTGGCGCTGTGGTTTAGCAATGCACAAGGTAAAAAAACGGTGATATGGAAGGGGTGGGATGATGAGGAACTCCTAAAAATGTGCTAGGACGAGATATACTTGATGATGCCTAGCAATGGTTCATTCTCGTCCCACCAACCATGCCTCGTAGTGGCACTATCCTGGTATGAACGGCATCGCAATCAGCTGCACATCATGAATTCGCGATCGAAAGTGTGACGGCTGAGCCGATCTTGGAAGTCCTTGGCTGGGCGTAATGATAGCTTTGAAGATCTTTTAGGCGACTTTTCAGACGATTTTCCGGACGGCATAGAGCTTGCAGGTTAGCTTAAACCAGTCAAATGTGTTGTCTCGGGCGCTGCTTCGAAACATATCTGCTCGGTTTGGCTTCTTCTCCTTCTCGTAAGTATCGCTGTGGCTATACAAGGGGGACACCTTCTCATGCTGTATCGTGCTTGATATCGTTTTCAACATATTTTTTCTTCGTTTTTTTTCCTTTGCATGTTTTTTTAATCTCTCGTTTTCGTGCCTGGTAAGCAACGAGCCGTGAGCAAGCTGTTCGTTCATGTCCGACGGGGTGCTTATCCGCATCTGTGTCTCTGGCCTGGGCAAGAGGCAAGGCTGATTCAGGGCTGCCGATTTTGACCGTGTGGATGGGAGCGAGCTGTGCATCGTTATTTCTTGGGTCTTGGTCTGGCCTCGTTGGCCACTTGCATAGCATGTCGTCAATCAGGCATAGTCACTCCTGATGGTTTCGAAAACACTGATCTTTCCTCAACCCGAAAATGGTAGGTCTTGGCGGCTCGGCATGCTTGCGTATTTCTAGTCGGAAACACTCGTGCAGATTAGCTCAGCCACCAGCCGCTGCCGCAACAGTGCTGGGCTGCTGCTGCTGCCCATTTTCGTTGTGGTTCGGCGCTTGCGACTGCTGACGCTTGGAGGGGGGTGCGGCATCCTGTTTAGAGTGTTAGAAGGTTGAATCGTGACGCCGGAGTGAGGCTATAAGTCGAGTGTCATTGTGAATACATACCTCGGACACGATGCGTCTCTTATTTCCGTTGGTGCCAGCTGGTGGGTTGCGCCGACTAGGGCGTTGGGCGCGAACTGGCTTCGCTGGTTTGATCTCACCGGCCTCAAACACATCATCAGGCAGGTAAATGTTCCGAACATGCTGAATGCTCAGAGAACAAGTTTTTTCAAGTGTCTCCTTGTACTTATCCCATGCTTTGCACAGTTCCTTGAACTCTTGAACTTCGTGTGACAGGTCCAGCGATTTGGCTCCTACATTTGTTAGCTCATTGTGAACAAACTAAAAAAGGGGCACCGAAGAAGAGAAGAAAGCATACCTGTAACAAGCTCGATACCAATATAGTGCGTCAGGGTGTAGACCTTGAACCCTTCAACTTCCTTGTCCTCGCCCAAAGACTCTGCATCGTCCTTCTTTAAATAGTCCATGTTGCCATCTTCCACCAACTTCATCTCATCCTCGTTCTTGCAGGAGTGCGTGCGCTCATAGCCCTTATTGAACGCACGTGCAAGTGAAATCGACTGATGTCTCTCGAGCCCTTGGACCAGGACACGCACTTTGGACTCGACAAAGCCAGACCAAGTGTTCTGGTCGTCCTTGTTTGTGCTAGTCGAGATGACAGAGATGTAGTACTTGTAGTCGCTAGTGAAAAAGGTGTGCTTTGTAAAGAGATCCTTCCACGGCTGGCGTCCACCGATGATCTGCTGTGCCGTCTCGGATGCGCGCTCAAGTTCGCGCTTAATGATGCTGAGCGAAGACTGAGAAATGTTGTAGGTTGCACACATGGACGGGTATGCTGGCGTAATGATGGGCATCAGGTGGAACTGGTCGCCGCGGTAGATCTTGGGATTCCACACACGGACAGGCAGAGGGCCGTCCTCGATCGGCTTCAGAAGGACCGGGTTGGGCCAGGGCCACCGCAAGATGATGCCAAAGAACTTTGACACAATCACTGCACCTGTGGCCTTGGGGTACAGCTGGCACACACGGGCTACCATCATGGCCCAGGCTACACCACCGGGAAAGCCCATAATGTTCGCGTAAATAGCGCGGCGCTGGGCCCAGAGCTTGATCGCACGCAAGGCATCTCGGAAAGTCCGCTGCTCCGGAACGAGTGCGAGGATCTCGTCCGTGACACGAGTACCGTTAACGGACCGTAGCTCGGCTTCATCGAGGCCGCGTAGAAGGTTTGAGTCCTTCAGGCCCCAATTAGGATCGGCTGGTAGCTGAGTCAACAACACTCGAGAGAAGATCAGATCAATGCTGATGCCTGAATATTCAAACTTGATGATGGGCACAAACGCGTCCTCAACCGCAGTCAGATCTGTGATCGAGCCGGGAGGTGACATGGACTGCAACATCTCTGGAAAGTACTTGAAGTAGTCCTCGCGAGTGACATACTTGGGCGCCAGGACAAGAGTATCGATATCGGAGCCGGGCATATAGACACCGAGGCGAAAACTGCCATACGTGAAGATTTTGGCAATGGCATCTTTCGAGAGAGTCGGGTTATCGGGTGCCTTTTCCTTTGCGACGCGCTTGACAAAAGCATTAGCGACAGCACCTAGAGACTCGAGGACCTTGTATCTGCAGAGGAAGCACTTGTAAGCATTCTGCGGTTATCACTGAAAGAACAAATGAAGAAGCCTACCTTTTTTGTGTCTCTACTGCGCTCTCAAAGGTGCCCTGATTACGGAGTTCCTCGAGCAACGCGTCGGTAGCGCGACGCTGCTCCTCAGTTGGCATCTCTGTCGACAGCGGTGGCGTCACGCCGTACTGCTTTTCGAAATTCATGATGGCGGAAGCGTGGATATTTTTTTCTTCTTTAAAGCTGGTTCCAGTGAGAAAAAAGAGCGCCTTGTTTCAGCCTTGGGGGACTGGTTATCGATGGAGCTGTTTGATGTTTTTTTGAGGCCGTGTTTATCTGCCGAGCATCAGAAGAGCAATTGCGTCGAAGTATCAGGTGGTAGAGTAGAACTAAGGGGCGGCAAGTTGTTGGAAAATGTTTAAAAATGGTGCAGGAGTCGAGGAATATAATACAAGCGGAGCGTCGAACAAGCAGGAAGCTCGGGTTATAACGCGATGATGATTCGGTTGTCGTGGCCGATTGGTGAAAGAGAGCGACGTAGGATAGGTGTCCTGGACTGGGAACCAATGGACGCAAGCCAATCTCGTTCAGTCGAGGATATATGAACTAATGATGCAAAGGCGACGATATAGCAAAGAAAACAGTGTAGGGAATGCCAGGAATGAAAGGTAAACGGACGAGGAGGATGGAAAGAGCCGAAAATGAAAAGGAAGCGAAGCAAACCAAGGCGCCCTAGCAGCGGCGCAAAGCGCAGGATATGGATTAGGGTGCGTGCAAAAACGCGGCAACAATATGTACTCGGGAAGGATGGTAAGGGTTGGTGTAAAAGGCGAGTCTCGACAGCGGTGATGAGGTCGTGATGGCTGGAGATGCAGAAGGAGAGAACGATATTAGGAGAAGGAAAGAAGAAGCCCAAAAGGCTCGAACACGATCCGAATAGTTATACCGCGTTCTAACAATAACGGCAAGAGCGATGTGGCACTTGGGCTAGGTTTTCCAGGGGCAACCCACTATACACGCTAGTGCAAACTACTGCACCTACCAGGGAAGAAGGACCCGGGGGATATGGAATAGCGGGAAGGAAGCACCCAAGAGGGCACCTGGGTCTGCATGGGTAAATCTAGCTAACATATCTTAGCTAATACGGTTCATCACCGATTCGCTTGCAAAATTGATACCACACAGCCTCATTTTGCATTTGATTACAGATACGTGGCTCTGTTACACTGCTGGTTTGTAAATCAATACTGTTATTGTTGGTATGGGATTGTCCTTGCAGAAGTACAATAAAGAAGTGAGATGTCCAAAACTGCTTGATGGGTGTTTTTTTTTTTCTTTTTTTTTTTTTTTTTTTTTTATATAAAAAAAAGATTATTCAGAAGGAAAAGTAAAAGAAAAGAAATTCAGAAAACGTAAAGGCAAGACAAAAAAGAAAAAAAAAAAAAGAAAACATAGTAAAATTAAACTCGTTGAAAATGAAAATTAGATCATAAAAACGCTAGAGATGCCTATTCTGTGGTATAATGATGATGATGATGATGATGAGAAATAAGAATGAATAAAGCTAAAGATGACAAGAATACTTGTCGCATCGCAGGTCACTCGTCAACATGATGAGGCCTCAGGTCCTAGTGCTCGCCGTTCCACAGCCTCGCCCATTCTACAACTGCCCATTCGTAGAGCTGTACGTGGTAGTTATAGCTGGCCATCCATACTGTGACGCCTCCCAGGACGCCCAGGCCCCCGAGAGCTTCAAGGACAGACAGACTTCGGGCCCTGAGTTCGGCTGTTACTTCAAGCAGACCAAGAGGATCTTCGTGTGAAAAGGAAGTAGGCAGAGAAAGCTTGGAAGAACGGGGTGTGCTTGATGTGCCCTTCCACATGCTTCTCCGCGCACTTTTGCTTGCCTTTTTAGTCTCCTGCTTCTTGTTTGTGACTGCGACAGTGTGCTCCGCAGCTTGTTGCTGTTGAATGATATTGGCAGCATTGAACGCATTTACCGCAGTAGGTGGTACAGCTACCAACGTGCCGTCCTTGACACACTCACCCAACCGCTCAGTTAGCCATATGGCGCGGTCGCTGCGCGCTAGGTTCTCGTAGTGAGCCCGCTCCGCATCCAGACTGCGTTGAAGCCCCGCCGCCCAGTTTGCGAGACGAATCTGTGCAAGCTGCTCCTCGCGCTGCGTGTGGTCTGTGATCCGCGCCAGGGCAAACGACGAGGGCGCTCCTAATGGGGCAGTGATGACACCGGGAGCGAGAATGTTTGGCGAGCTCGCAAATATGCCTAGTTCATTCAGACCACCTCCCCGACTAATGTTCAACGGACGGTAGAGGCTCCGTGGGCGAGGAGCATACTTGTTGTTGGCAGAGTCAGAATCACCATCCTCTGCGACGGATGGTTTCCTCCACTGGGCAAACTTGCGAGCCGCAGCATGCCGAAGACGAGAAATGCCGTCTGGACAAAAGACCTGCTCAACGAGGAGAGAAAGATCTGTTGATACTAGGGGCTGGACATAGTCGGGACTCATTAGCAGGCTAGCATCCATGACATTGTGGTCAGAGCCGTTGGCACTCGACACTGCATAAGGCTGCGGAAGTCCCGACGAGGTTGGAAGTGCGAGAGCGAGTTCGCAATTTTCTGTAGGGACTGTGAAGACAAAGGGCTTAATGTTTGCCTCATGTAACTGCCGTGCAATCCTCTCCTTGGCGTCGGCGACTTCGCTATCTGTGTGCAGGAAATCCGCCTGTGCCAATAAGGGGATGACATTCGTCAGAGGTGTGAGGCGCCTGATGAAATCGATATCAGCAGGCTTGAGACTGTCAGAGACCATGTAAAAGACCACATCAACACATGTGCCGCCGTCACCGCTAACGAGGCCGACGAAATCAGCATCGTTTAGGGAGTTTGAGCAGAGTCTATGCAGTTGGCCCTCGATATGCTCAACTATGGGAATGATGATATCCATGGGCTACATCTGTTAGCAAACTTGCAACAAAACAACGCGTATGAACAAAAGCTCATGTGACAGAAAAGTGTACGAACCGATGTATTTCCTGTGAAACCTGGGGTATCGACAAAGCAGATGTTTCGGTCGAGCACACTGTCTCCAAGACTCTTTCGCCGCCGCGGACCGTGGACATCAGATATCTCATTCCACCATGCCGGATATGGCTTGGTGCTGGCATATATTTCGGATATTTGTGCTGTAGACAGATTAGGCGGGCTTGAGCGAGACGGCTTGTGCCGAGCGTGGATAGTGGTCTGGCTGACATCCACTGTGTTGGAAACTGTGACAGCAGACGAGCGCCTGCTTGTACCTAGAGAAAGAGACCCTGCCGAAATTGGGTCGACATGGACTATATGAGGACAAGACTGCACAATAGCCTTGATGAGTGATGTTTTGCCGAGGCCTGCCATTGTTAGCAAATGCCATGATCATTTTAGCAACATAAGTTTTAAAAAAGCAAGAATTGCAGGACTTACCCGTATCACCGGCAATTAACACCTTGAGCCGACCCATGTTCTTGCCCATCTCCGTAAATGGTCGCCGGCTCGGCATCTTGATACTGGGCATGATTAACTGCGGGGCGCTGCCGCTGTCCATCATCCTGCTGTTCTCGGCCGTTGAAAGACCAGCCGAAGAGGATGATAGTATATAGGAGGCTGCTTCCGTATCGACCTGCGACGGTGACTGAGAGCCGCTGCCCGCGCCGCTAGAGGTACCGAGGCTGGGGCCGAAACCGGCACCTCCAATCAGCCCGCCGGCCTCGACACTGTTCGCCAAGTCCGAGGCCCCATCACGGTTGTATGTTTCGTCCCCACCACCGCTGCTGAGGTGATCGTCGATCATGAATGAGCTGCTGAGTGAATTACGCCTAGATGATCTACTGCTCATAGCCGACAAAGACGCCGGGCCGGGTGTACCGAAAAGACTTGTCGAGCCCGGCTGTGAATACATGGGAGAGAATGACGGAGGAATCGAAGAATATAGGCCGGCCAGGTGAGAGATGCTCGAAGTTGAACGCGTGTGGACGTGGGCTTGGGCTTGACCAAGACGGGTACGGGCTTCGGGTGTAGATGGCCGCGACGGTTGAGCTGCAGCTGAAGTTGGAGCTGGGCGACTCTGGTCGAACTGTACGCTCTCGGGTGTTTGTGTCGGCATTTGCTCGAGGGCTGCACTCTTGGTGTGAGGATGTGCTGGTGCAGCTGTTTTGCTGCGAATATGCCGCGCATTCTGAATAGCATTTTTGAAGCTCTCCGCATCCTGTCCAGCTGCCTCGAGAGCTGCGTCCACATCATCCTCATCCGCCAGGAAATAGGTCATCATAGGTGCTGTCAAGGTACCTGGCCCACTGATACGGATGTCGCTACCGACACCGTTGATGGTGTCGTTGATGGTGGTCCCCACAGGCCCGCTTGCACAACTCGAGATGCGAGTCGCCGTTGCGTCGGAACCTACGGCGGCGACAGGCCGGGGACGCACAAAGGCGTCAGACGGGCGCATATTTGGAGACGATACCAAAATGACAAAGGACGGAAGAGTCGACGAAACGACGTACTGAAGAACAAAAATAGGATAGTCCGTCACACAATCGGGGCTGAGAGGTTACATGTGCGACGAGTAGGAGTACGTGAAAGAGAACATGGAAGAGAGGGGAGAGGATGTAGATAGGGCGACAGGGTAGTGTTCGATAAGATACGGGAGTTTCTGGAGTGTGTACGCGGTAGGAGTATGCAGAGAAAGTGAAGCTATTCAAAGGTCAAGTTGTGACAATATGTGAGTAATATGATAAGAGATACATGGAAGGTGCAAGGGCTAAGGTTGAGATAAGATACAACTGCACAGAACTGGAAACTGCTTGAAGAAGTCTGGCAAGTGTAATATGGAAGCGCCCTGGATAGCTCCTTCCCTCCTCCTCCCCTCCTCCATTTTCCCCTCTTCCCTCTTTCGCTCCCAGGTCCCCAACAAGGTAAGACATGCATAACGACAGCTAGTCTTGCCATATCGGCAGCCAAATGGCGTACTACTCAGTATGCCGATGCCTCCCTATCGGAGCGTCGTACAGACCAGCCGTTCCTTCCAGGGCTGGTGGTAATAGTGCGTATATAAAGGGATAGTTGTGGAAAGACCCCCCCCCCCCCCCCCCCCCCCCCCGCCTTTCCCGTTTTGGGGTCGCGCCCTCGAACAAAGAACCCACTTTTGTACAGCTGTTCAAACTTTGAACGGAGACGCGTGACCCCATATTACTAGTCTGGCTCTTGCTGGACATCGCATCACCAGATCACGCTTGCTGAGACTACTTGTACTTGGAGAGGGTCAAGTTATTTTTCATTTTGGTGTTTACTAGACAATAATTTTCCCCACATTAGACTGCTAGTCTTTCATCCCGGTTTCTGTTGATTTTGAAATTAAAGTATGCCGCCCAAATGTTTATGTGCCCTCACCCAATGTCCTGTGGCGTTGCTTTTGTAGATGCTGAAAGAAAGATTGCAAAAGAAAAAGAAAATTATAACAGAAAAAATGAAGCAAAAGAGGAACTGAACATCCAAGTATGCCTCAAATCTTGGTGGCAGAAGATAGGAGATCAAAATCCCGAGTTATTAGGGTATAGTAATTGCAGCATGGTACTGGCTTCATGTGGTAAATGACAGTCGCATAGATTTGCTCGTCCGTCCGTGGCACGGCTCTCGCGTCGTATCGCTCTGACCTTCCCGATTCTAACGGTGGCCGTCGCGATCAACCTCGCCCTCGCCACGCCGGCCCTTGCGCCTGTTCCGGCGGCCACTACTGCCTCCGCCGCCACCTGGCCCATCCTCAAAGTCATCACGGCCACGCTTGGAGCCTGCCAGACTTGATATGCCGGCCCGCTTCTGCGCTTCGGCTGCAACCCGCTCGCGTGTTCTGCGCTCACGCTCGGCTGCATAGGGGTCGCCGGCACCGTCCGCTGCAGCACTACCCTTGGTATCAGATGCTTTGCCGCTGCTGCCACGGTCACCCCGGTCCTTGTCGCGACCAACGGATCTGCCGTGGTCTCTGTCCCGGTCCCGTTCACGATCACGGTCCCGGTTGCGACCACTGCGTTCCTTGTCCTTGTCTCGCCGGTCCTTGTCCTTGTCACGGTCGCGGCGGTCCTCACGGTCCCGGCCACGGTCGCGATCACGGTGCTCGCGATGTTCGCGGTCTCTGTCGCGGTCATCGTCCCGGCGGGATCTGCGGTGATGGTCATCGTCGCGTCCTCGGCCACGGTCTTTTTCTCTGTCGCGGTCACGGTAGTCTCTGTCGCGCTTCTTGTCCTTGTCTGTATCGCGTTCGCGGTGACTGCGATGGCCACCGTTCCGCCGCGAATCGTCGACAGGTGACATAGAACGGGTACGAACAACCTCGCCACCAGCCTCAGCTTGGCGATCTACACCTCTCCGCCGACGCTTGCGTCCACTGCGGTTCTTGCGCCGGGAAGACGTACCATCAACACCCTTGCCATCTTCATCCGCGTGGTTCACACCAGCCGCCGCAGAGTCTTCAGAATGTACGCGTTTGTGTCCACGGCTTGAGCGAGACTCGGAGCGGCCACGGTCTTCACCGCCGTTTGCATGGCCAGTCCAGTCCCGGTCACCAGCGTCAAAGTCACCACCCTGAGAGCCATTGTCCCAGTCATCGTGACGATCGTAGTCAAGATCTTGGTCTGCAGGTGGGCGCTTCTCTTCGGGCATCGCAACATCATCTTGTGTGCGTTCATGTCCATGACCATTGTCGCGGTCACGGCCACGCTCCCGCTCAGTTGATCGGTCACGCTTGTGGCCATGGTTTCCGTTGCGGTCGCTACGCCCTTCCCGATCGTTGCGGCCATTGCGGCGACGGCTGTTACGGCCTCCGCGATCCCGACTGCGATCCCGGCTCCGGTCGCGGTACTTGTCATGGTCACGCCGTCTGGTGCTGACAGAGTTGCTCCTAGAGCGGCCGTGGCTGCCGTGCTCGGCTGTTGGGCTGTTATGACCCGATCCGTCGGCAGTTCCGTTGGCAGTTCCATTGGCAGTTCCGTTGAAGCTGTTGTGACGATTGTTGTCACCAATCATGCCGCGCGCACGGAGGTGGTACAGGCTAGTGTTGGGCAGACCCTGGCGCATGGCCTTGGGCTCTGATGGCGCATTAAAGGGCACATCAGCAGCCGGGCCCGTGGCGGTGAGCGGAATAGCATTAGTGCCCCGCGGGTTAAATCCGCCTTGGTGAACACCAATCTGAGGAAGATCGTTACGTTCCTGGGATTCCAGCACAGGGATAGGAGCTCCATCCTGGCTCTCCTCATTACTGGGTTCCGCAGCACCAGCGGCGTTATCATCTCCATTGGAAGCATTGTTGCCATCTGTGGCTATGTTAGAATCATCATTGTTGGTGGTGGTGGTGTTTCCATTGGTGCCGGGTTGTTGTTGTCCGGAGCTTTCGGGATCCATACCTCCTTGCTGAGACCCAAAGGACTGATCTTGGTGCGGGAAATTGCCGTTTAGGGGACTGTTCATGCCGTTGGATCCGAAGCCATTGCCACCGCTTCCAAAGTTGCTGTTATTGTTGAAGTAGCCACCACGACCATAGTTGCTGTTGTTGTAGAAGCCTCTGCCACGGCCTCTGCCACGACCAAAACCGCGGTAGTTATTGAACTGGTTCTGGTAGCCAAACGGTTGATTGTAGCCTCCTTGGAAGCCCGAGTTATATGTACCATAATCCCCGTTTCCTGCATTAGAATGATTGAAGTTTTCATGGCCGCCGCTCCACGGGCCGTTGCCTGCTCCGCCAAAACCGCCACTCATCATGTTTGGGCTGTTCAAGCCCATGCCTGGGAAGCCTCCGTTCATGAACATTGAGGGATCCATAGCCATACCAGGTATACCTGCGGAGTTAGATGCTGAAAACTTTGGACTACTAGTTGTATTTGTTTCTTGTTTTTTTTTTTTTTTTCTGTTGGAAAAGGAGCACTAACCCATCATTGGAAAATTGAAGCCATTAGGCATCATTCCGTTTTGCATGGCCATCATCATCTGCATCTGCGTGAGATCGCCACCGGCACCATTCGTATTTGGGTACGCGCCAGTAGGAGTCACGCTAGCCTCGCTCTTGGTGAGCGTGGCATCAGCTGTGGTGTCAACTCCCTCGCCGGCTTCAGCGTTGGGGGCGCCGCCGTTCTCGACTGATGCATCGCTGTCTGCAATGGGCTGCTCGCTGTTGACTTGGGCGTCGTTCATGGCGACATCGCCGTCTGTCTTCTTAATACTATCAGCTGCCTTTATAGTTACAATGTCGTTAGCAAATGGATGGTTCCCGCGTTGAAAAAGTTAAATATCAGACAAGCAGCACTGTCACTGATGCTGTTTGACCAGCACCGCCGCTGGCATTGGGTTTCCCCGGGTTTCAAAGTAAGGCCAGCATGCAAATGAAAAAGTTGAGTATTACGAACATGTTGAGTTTCAGAAGCTATACCGCCATCTGCGGTGGTGTCTGTGTTGCCGTCACCATTGATGTTATTGGCGCTGCTGTCGTCATTGGTGCCGTTAACGGCAGTGTTGGTGTTTGTGTCTATATCGACGTTGCTGGTGTTGATGCCATTGTTGCCATTGTTGCTGCCGATGCCTTGGCTAGCTGGAACACTTTCTTGTCTTGCATGTGTGTGTCCATTGTCTTGCATTAGAGAGTTTTCTACCCCAGACGGAGCATTATCCACAGTCTTTGAAGAAAACGATAAAGTTCCTGCGCCCTGAGTTTCTCCCACCGCAATAGCTGCCACTCCATCTGTCACTGTCGACTGCGATAATTCACTTGTTGCAGGGGGCTCCACTGGAGTCGCCAGCTCAACTGGCGAAGTTTCATTGGTGTGCTTGGCCCGTGAAGTCTCACGCTTCTTGAGCTCGGTCTTGATAAATACACGGATTGTGGACCGCATCACCTTGTTGGGATTGCAGTCGGCTGCAGACAACGGCGTGTGTTCGCACACGGGGCATGTCGAGGGTAGAGTTGCATGGCCTATGTGTGCCATTAGTAGGAGTATATATGAAGAATGCCGGTATCTTAAGGTACTCACAGTACTCATCGATGAGCTGCTCACAGCATGGAAGCTTGTAGGCGTTGACAGCCAGTTTGCTGCAGATGGCACAACGAAGCTTGGTGGGAATATCATCTTCCGTAAGCGAGCTGTATAAGCGAAAAGAAAGGGACTAGTCAGCTATACTGCGATCAATGCGTTCTCCAGGGCCTGAGACAGGCTGTGGTTATGCAGCTTACCTGACAAGCTCTGTTTCTGCGGGTGTGAGAGCTTTGACAGCCATTGTATAGTTTGGCAGCGCGCAAGGTGTTGAGTTGATGCAATTAGAAATGCGTAATGCCTATTAGATGTGGGTGTCCATGGGTGCCAATGTCTGGTACCCGAAATTGTTGTTTGTTGGGGGTATAACGAAGGCAAAGGTGGTGTCGTGATATCAACAAGGGCTGGAAAACGCGTCGAAAGAATGCTCGAGAGAATAGTCGGATGTTGGAGGTTCGTGTAATAGTAACGATACGTACGTCGATGCGTGCTCAGGTCAGTCGCCAAGTTGGCAGGAAATTTGAGTCTACTTTTTGGCCGAGAGACGTGCTGCAAGGCTTTGATGCGCGTCGCCGAGCAGAGGTGAAAAGTGAAGCAAGATCTGCTTTTTGGCGGAGAATTCGGGGCTCATTGCCACTGGAGAAAACGGATACCTCATTCGTTGGATTATGTGGAGTATCACGTGCACAAAAGAAGCTCAGGATCACTAACACATTGGCTGGCCTAATACGGTAGGTAACCCATTGATGTGGTGCGTCTGTGTCCACGCTGTATTGATTCTATCGTGAAGATGAATGATATCCAGCAGAAGAGCGCACATGATATAGCTATAGGTTCCTTTATGAAGCCTAGTTTTGTCTTATGTGTTAGGATGATATTGTTGCAGCCTCTTCGCATCGCATGATTTGCTTTGATCAAGGGCTGGCTGTGAGGAATATATTCCACTATTCTATGAGTAGATCAAAAAAAGTAAAAGTCTGCAATGGTATCATGAGTCTGGTATACTAATGTAACATGGCATTAAGTGTAAAGTTGGCTGATAAGTATGCCGGTGTGGTGTGCTGTGATTTGCATATACGATCGAGTTTGAGCTTCATCCGAGAATCAGACATGATTCTGAAAACAACTGCCACGATTACATAATCAAAGCAACTACTGTATTGTATCACTTCTTACATCGCATTGGTTCATTATATGCTTGACTTTTGGAAGAGTTTATTCTTTTTGTTTTGCCCAAAACTTGTGCCGTGCCCGTTTTATTTTCCTTTCCCATTATGCTGATACAAATGAAAATCGAAAACTCATCCGCAAGCAGTCAAGACAGTCTATGCAGCTATGAAGCCGACATGAAACAGTCTCGATACGCTTACTGCTCGGTCTGGAAGTAGTTGAGCAGGATGGAGCGCTCCTGCGACTCCTCACCCCAGTCCTTGACGACAACGCAAGAGCAGTTGACGACCTTGCGGGCGTTGCCCTCACGGTCCAGGACGCCTGTTTTGTTAGCAAAGTGCTCACTTGGAGACGTAGAAATAGGGAAATAGGGAAATAGGGAAATAGATAAATAGGGAGATAGGGAGAAGAACGTACAAAGACCGGCCCACTCGCCGAGCTGCTTGCCATCGGGAACCTTGATCAGGGGGATCTTGTGCTCGGAGCACAGGGCGATGACGAGCTTCTTGTAAGCATCCTCCTCGCAGGCCTCGTTCAGGACACACATGTGTGCCTGGCGACGGTCGAGGGCCTTGGAAGCCTCACGGAGACCACGGGCAAGGCCGTCGTGGATGAGAGACAGGCGGAGAACACCCTTCAGGGCGTCCAGAACGGACATCTGGCCCTTGGAAGCATCGGCCGAAACCTCAACATCCTCGACGACGACCTCAGGCTGGTTATCTTCTACGTCCGACTGGAGATGTTAGTGTGTTGGTTTTTGTGTGGGGTAGTTTGATGGCGCCTGCTCTAAGCATTGTCTCGAATTCGTCTTCTCGACTTGTCGTCTTTCGTCTGTCGTCTGTCCGTGGTCTCGTCATTTGCCTACCACCCCAGCATCTTGAAGTCCGATCCCTGCCGAGTCTAGACAGTGTCCATAGCTACAGGACGTGGATTGTCTAGATTTGTAAGGTAAATTTTCGGGTATGGTCGAGTGGCTACCGATGGCGGAGGGGTTTAATGATCGAGACATGGCGAGCAGACGAAAAAACGAAAAGCCAAAAAGGCGAGAATGTGACATTTGAGAGAGGCGTTCGTTGGACGGTATAACTCACCATCTTTGCGGTTTATTTGTCTTGAAGTTGTCGATACGATCCTCGAAGAGTAGATAATTTGTAATTGTTGAAGAGAAAAGAGCTCGGAGAAAATTGCGTTGCTTCTTTCGGAGACCAGAAAAGAGGCTGCGTGCTTCCCAACTAGGGGCAGCAAAAAATGTGTGAACGAAACTTTTTTGGACCCACCGCTTAGATAAGCCAGCGGCAAGTGAAAACGCGCTTACGGCATTGGCTGGTGCTTAGGGTCCACTACAAAAATGGTCTCTACTTGTGTGGCACGGTTCCGGACAAAGAATCCTCCGGGTCCATTCTGGCCACACGAAGCACTTTTTGGACGGTAAATAAGTGGGACCGCAGGCGAAAAATCTGAGTAGAGCTACCGAACTAACAAAAGTAGGGAGAAGTTTTGTCTCTCATTCCTCGCTTCGTTCAACTTAACCGTCAGTTCATCATCCACGACAACCACCTTCTCCCACCCCAAAGGTAGGTCGACCCGTACCACTTCACGATGGTTGATTATCTTTGATCAACCGGTGGTTCCTCGTCACGCGAAAAGAAGAAAGAACCCAGAAAGACAGGCGAAAGAGGAGGAACAGGGTTGTCGTTGACAATAGTCGCGAGATCAACCATGAGGAGGACATGATCAAGATATAATGGCGACATGAGGAGGCGCAGATGGTATAGATAAAGGGCGAAACCCTGCTGTCTATGGCTAGTCTAGCTACTCAAGTTGCAAGACACCAGTTGTTGAAAAACCAGACCGAACGAGCGTCTCTTGTAGACAATCACCCGGGAGGCCGGAGACAGCAATCACGCAAGCCTTGGAAACTTGGCTTTGCCTGATACGCTGCTCTCCTTCAGCACTGAGCAGGCAGAACCCTTCTTTCGAAAGATCTTATCTTCTTTTCCGTCAAAGGGCACTCTCCACGCTCCAGAGCCTCATGTACTAACTTGTATTTTTTCTATAAAGAGAACTACTCAAACCGACAAAATGGTCCGCACTTCCGTCCTCCACGATGCTCTTAAGAGCATCAACAACGCCGAGAAGGCTGGCAAGCGCCAGGTCCTGATCCGCCCCAGCTCCAAGGTCATTGTCAAGTTCCTGAGCGTCATGCAGAAGCACGGTATGTCTTCACCTTCCACTTTCCACTTTCAGCAGTATTCATCATGGATTGGCTATGAAAGATTGCATGTTGTGTCCCCCTCCCCCTATTCGGCATGATAACTGGACGACGGTTTCGCTATCCTACGACTCTAGTCTTTTAAGTTGCCGATAGATCATACACAACATGCGAGAGAACCTTACACGTTTCTCGGAGCTTTTATTAGCCACTACACATGACGTTAGTACGTTTAATCCCTCGCAACATCCAACTGACTCTTCTGTCTGCAGGCTACATTGGCGAGTTCGAGGAGGTCGACGACCACCGCTCTGGCAAGATTGTCGTTCAGCTGAACGGCCGCCTGAACAAGACCGCTGTCATCTCTCCCCGCTACAACGTCCGCCTGTCCGACCTGGAGAAGTGGGTTGTCAAGCTGCTGCCTGCCCGTCAGTTCGGTTACATCATCCTGACCACCTCGGCCGGTATTATGGACCACGAGGAGGCGAGACGCAAGCACGTTTCTGGCAAGATCATTGGCTTCTTCTACTAAGCTAGAGGCTACCAATGGTGTATGCTAGATATAGCTTCGGGCGCAGACACAGTTGATGAATAAAATAAAAAGGTTTCGCTGTGATCGGGCTGCATTTTTGGGCATTCTCGGCGTTTTGGGACTGGAAAAAGGACGACCGGAGTCTTTACGATTCAATTGAAATCTATAAACGAAAGGAATTATCTTCGTACAACAGACAAAAGAAAGAGCGTGTTTGCCCACATGATTTGCGTGTATTGTGATTTGCTATGTGAGGCTGGATAGGTTGGTGCTGTCTGACGCTGATTGGTTATGTAATACTTGGTTGGAGGCACAAGCTGAATGGCATACATGCCCCTTTTTGTGATCCTTGTAAATACCGTCTTAGTAATCAGGGGTAATTTGCAGTTTGCCGCATTGTTGTCGTAGTATTCATTGAGAGTGATGGCCTCCCATACTAACACACTTGTAATTACACTGTGCCAAGCCCTGACGTATCCAGCGTGCCAGCTAGTGTGCAAGGCAATCGCTGCACGCCCAGACAACCATCCCACTGCAAGCACAAGCTCTTGCGCGCACTGGGCCCTCCTACTTCTAGCAGCACAACAAATCACAAAATCTGTTTATCTGCACAACGAATCTCCAAATTCCAATCTCACAACCAATCCTGTTGCCGATTCTTTACCAAACACTGCCATCTGCGGCTGTCTCGCATTGTTCCAACACGAGTCGAGATCTATGTGGCACTAACGGTGCTTACCAGAGCTCTTTTCGCTCTGCACAGTGAATTCGATCCATTCGATCTTCATCTTTGCGCACCGACATCTGACGACATCTGGCACACCACTCTGCCGGCGAGCATCGTCTGTGTCTGCGCCTCTTCTAGCGCGGTAACGTCTTTCAACGTCCCGCGTTTCTGTCTTTATTGTCTCGTCTTCAAGCCACATCATACCGCCTCTACATCATGCGGTCCCGACAGTTTACAATCCTCGGCGGCATCGTCTTCTTTGTTGTGTGCTTCTACTCTATCACCAAGCTCGAGAACAAGGGCCGGCTAAGCGTAGCTCTGCCACTCCAAGGCGATTCTCCTCCAGCCCCGGACTCGTCGCCACCATCAGACGTCATCGTCGGCCATGTTACGCCACCACTCCCCGAACTTCTCCCTCCTCTGTCCAAGCCAAAGGCAGCGTCCAAGACATCCCACCCCATGTGGTCTCTGATCAGCGCTGCAGAAAGCAACCTCAAAAAAATTAAGGGCAAGCAGTCTAAGACGCTCAAGGCAGCCGTTGCCGAGTACCGGAGACGCTACGGCATTGCGCCGCCGCCGCACTTTGACAAGTGGTTTGCCTTTGCACAGGAGAACAATGTGCAGCTTGTGGACGAGTTTGACACGATCTACGAGTTGTTGACTCCCTTCTGGGGCCTCAAGCCGGCCACGATCCGCGCACGCGCCAAGGAGGCCCTAGGTTTTGGCAATGGCTTGCTCGGCCTGGCTATTCGCGACGGCAATGTCTCACTCATTGAGGGCGGCGGTGATTGGCAGCGCGAAGCTACACAGGGCATGCTGAAGCCGTTTATCCAGTATCTGCCGGACATGGATCTGTGCTTCAACATCCACGATGAGCCGCGTGTGGTAGTGCCGCACGAGGATATGTTGCGGCTCGTCAATAAGGGCAAGGACGTCAACATGGCCAAGGCGCGAGCCAATGCCGAGACACCAGGCACGCTGCGCAACCAGTTCACCAAGCATATGTATGGCGTCAACAGTGGCAGCCGATTCGAGGCGTCGTCCGTGACGCGCTTCAATGTGTTTGCGCACCAGCCGACGTGGACACACTCACGCATGTCGTGCCCACCCGAGAGCCCGGCACGGGCACTGGAGGAGGATGAACGCCGCGACGACGTGGCACAATACGGACTTGGCGAGCTGGGATTTGTGTACAATACAACAGCCTTGTCTGACATTTGCTACACGCCGTCGCTGAGCGAGACCTTTGGCTTCTTTGATCGGCCCAACGCTTATAATGTAGTGCACGACTTGTTTCCCATTTTCTCGCAGTCCAAGGTGTCGTCGTATGCCGACATTCTGTACCCATCGCCCTGGTATTGGTTTGAAAAGGTTGCCTATGACGAGAAGCTTGACTACGAGTGGGAGGACAAGGCCGACCAGCTGTACTGGCGCGGTTCGACCACGGGCGGTTTCAGCCGAGATGGCGGCTGGCGCCGGCAGCATCGCCAGCGGTTTGTCCAAAAGATCAACGCAGCTGACAAGGCCAAGGTGCTGGAGAACCGGGCGGCGAGCAACGAAGGCGGCGAGCAGGACTGGGAGGTGCGCGATGTGACCCGCAGCGAGTACAAGGACCTGTTTAACGTGTACTTTTCGCATGTTGGCCAATGCGATGACGGCGACTGCGAGGCACAGAAACAGTTCTTTACTATCCAGGGCCACGCTGACCAGCAGGCGGCATGGAAGTACAAGTACCTGGTCGACCTGGACGGCAATGCCTTCTCGGGCCGCTTCTATGCGTTCCTCAAGAGCCGCAGCCTGGTGTACAAGCAGGCTATTTTCCGTGAGTGGCACTACGAGTGGATCAAGCCGTGGGCACACTACATCCCGCTGAGCCTCCGTGGCGACGAGTTTCTCGAGGCTGTGCGCTTCTTTGGCGACGGTGTGCTGGGCAAGAACGAGGCCGAGCGCCTGGCGCTGCAAAGCCGCGATTGGGCCAACAAGGTTGTGCGCAATGTCGACCTTGAGGCGTGGTTCTTCCGTCTGTTATTAGAGTGAGTGATATCATTATCCCCTTTGTTTGCCTTTGCTTTACTGATACTGACAAATTAGATACGGCCGTGTCATTGACGACGACCGCGAGACACTGGGATTCTCTGTCTAACGATCTTGTCTTTTCTTCTCATTTTGGTGTTTCTCGTCTTTGTTTTCTCTGGATGGCACAACCTCTTCGGTGCTTACATATTACGGATAGCGGCGTTATTCACAAAGTGCATTTCTTGATTCTACTTTTTGAATTGTATTACATTATCATGACCCCTCACGTCACTCTGATCAGCGTTTATATGTGTTTGGATATTAATTCTACAAATCTCTTTTGTTTATGTACCCATCCCCATGACTCTTTAAGTGACACTAGTGAACCCGATGTTCTTACATGTTGTGTCTGCAAACAAGATGTAGCAATATGATGAAAATGACAATTTTCCGCTGATAATAATTTCAAAGTGTTACAATATAGAACGGCAGATATGAAACGTTGCCGGCCAAGGCTTCTCCAAAATCCCACGACGGTTTTTCCTCTACTCGACCTCCTCGCCTTCGTCGTCGTCATCCTCGTCATCACTGCCGCGATAATGCTTGCTGCCGTTGCTGCGGCGTGGTGCAGGACTGCTGCTGCCATCGCGCCGTCCGTTGTGGCGGTCGTTTTCGTCGTCGTCGTCGTCGTTGTCGCCGCTATATCTTCCCTGCTCAACCACCTCATCATCGTCGTCATCCGAGTCGACGCGGTTGCCCCGGCGCTGGGCATTGCTCCGTGACCGCGACTCCTGCTCCTCGACTTCCTCATGCTCGCCATCCTGCTCCTGCTCTTCTACTAGTAGCTGCAGAGGATCAGTGCGGTACTTTCCTATGTGCTCGCGCATTTCCTCAGACTGGGGCTTGACGCTAATCAGCAGTCGGTCAACAGGCCGGTCAGTGCCGTCAGTATTCTCATTGTCCAGATCACGTGCCGACGGTTTTTGCCGCTGGCTCCGTAGAACGCTGCGCAGCATGACCGGGTAGTAGAGTGCAGCCCGAGGACCGCCAGCCACAGGACCGCCCAGATCGGGTGCAGACACCAAAGCATCCTCGGTGAACGCCAGCAGAACCTCGTTGGCGTACTTGGTAGCGTGCCCCAACTCCTTCTCCTCAATGGATTCGTATGCGCGCACGCGGGTAAAGCTGTACTTTTCGTCGCTGTTCTCGTCGTCATCCTCGCCATCGACCTTTGAAAAAGTGTTCCGAAAGTTCTCGCCAGTAGTCTTCCTCTCGGGCAGGTAGTACTCGTAGTGCGATTGGTTGTGCGGGCGCGGGTTGCGCCGCGGGTCGCGCTCGTACGCCTTGGAGGCGGCCTCGAATGCAGCGCGCTCCTCTTCAGTCTGGTTGACGGGGCGAAACACACCCGATAGCACACGCGTGTCGTAGACACCTGTGCCAGCATTGACGGGGTTGTGGCTGAACTTTATAGTCACGTAGGCACCGCTGTCGGGGAACGCGCCGAGGTCTGGTAGCAGCGGGTAGGCAGCAGCAAGACGTAGGTTCTTCTTGGATGGATGGCGCACGCGGCTGTAGCGATCGCGCGAGGCATTCTGGGCGGCAACAAAGCTCTGCTCGATCTTGCGCTTGACAAACGCTGGAGTGCCAGCATCGGGCTCTGGCGAGGCGCGCTTCTCAATGCGACGGGCCTTGGGGGCAGTGAGGAAAGGGTTAGCTCCCGAACCGCTCTTGGCGCCGACAGACGAGATATATTCGGTACGACGTAAAAAGGAAACGGCGGCTTCGGTCGGGCGTGGCTTGCCCAGCGAAGAGAGAGGCTTAAGCAGGGCGCGGTCGTGGGGGTGAATAGCAGGTGGGTTAGGGTCGGATTGGATAGCTGGATGGTTGATTAGAAAATTACCCCGAGACCGCAAACAGAGTGTATAGCAAAAAAAAACTCACAGCTGTCATCGCCGTCAAAGACACCTGGCATGCCGATCAGGTCAAGCGGCATACCAAGCTCAGCGTCGACTTCAATGTTGAGCGCCTGTTCACGAGCAAGACGCGTTGCAAACGCAGACGATGTGTAGTACCCGCTGCCCAGGCCAGTGTTGGGGATCTCTAGCAGCTTCGGTGGGTTAGGAGGTGGCGGCAGGGTGTTGGAGTAGCGGATGCGCGCAATGAAGTCCTGATGGACGGTCCTTTCGGCGCCGCCGCGCGATGCAGACGACGACATTGTGGTGGTTTGATATAGCTCTGGTAGTTTAAGATATGGCTGCTGGTGGGATGAAAGGGAGAGAGCGGGTGACCGAGGAGCTGGGATATTGATGGTGGCGATGGTCGCTGTCGCGCTGGAGCTCTATTCTTGAAGCGGTCGATGTGTTGGCTGCTGGAAAGGGAGAGGAGGCTAGGAACAGGCAGAAAAGAAAGGGAATTAAATTAAATACCAAATTAATTTGAAGAAATACAGCCCGTTCGTGGTGGATCCCGTCTTCTTTCAGGTAGTACCGGGGCTCAACAGGGATAGCGCTGAGAGCTATTGACGACAACGTCAACCTTTGACTGAGTTTTTGTTATATTGTGGTACAGATGGGTTTTATTATCTCGTATTGTTAAATACAGTGTTTGGATAGTGGGAAATTGCAAAACTCCGTAGATGCCCGCGACCGTTGCAGCCCCCAAGAGAATAGACACCGAAAGACGAAGAGAAATCCGAGGACACATTTGAACGGAGAAGACCAAGGCACAACAGAAGAAGAAAGTTGAACATAGGAGTAGAAAACTCAAAGTAAAGATAATAGCTGAGAGTTTCCTTCCCATTAAAAACACAACACGATATACTTTGATTTGAGAATAGACGAAACGAAGGCAAACACGGGACGCTCCGAGAGAGAGGGTAGGGGAAGGCAGGACGAGAGTGAGTCGGAGAGAAAGGCCAACTGGACACTGATGAGTGCATACAGCCTCGCAGACAGCTGGTAGACAGCCTAGTGTCTGTGGGATAGAGTTTGGATTTGGAGGGAGCGTCTAGTGTTGCCATTCTTCCGCATACCCGAAAGTCATGATCGGTTCAAGGTGCCGAAAAGGGATATTGACCGGCATGATAGTAGAGGACTCAAGGACTAGACGTGGCGTGCTCCAACGCGTAAAATAGCGCCCGAAACCGTGCTGAGTCGGGTGGCGGATGTGGTTGAGGCGGCTTTGTATGCGGAGGCTGGAATGCGCCTCTATGACCACCCGCCCATCCTGGAAACAGCCATAACAGCACATCTAGAACAGCTTACGAGCTGTTCTTGGCACCGTAGCGGGCCTTGCCAAAAGAGAAAGGAACGTAGCGGTACTTGATCATGTGCTGGATCTGCTTGCGCATGGTGAGGACAAACAGGATGAACCAGTACATGACCAGGACAGGCCAGAAGACAGGGACGTCAAAGATGGCGAACCAACTGCAGACAAAAGAGATGGCAATAGCGCGGGTGGCTGAGTGCCAGAATTTGAACTCGGGCAGGCGGCGGATAAAGGGGCGGAACTCCTCGTCCTGCTTGGTGGGCAGGCCGCTAGCCGTGCCATCTTCCATCTCGTTGTCGAGAGCATCGTTGGAGGGGTCAAACTTGGGCGAGAGGAAGGCGAGGAAGAGGTTCAGGAGGTAGATGCCGAGAGCGTATGCGACTGGGGGTGAATTAGCATTACTGATGTAGCTAGAATTGAAGCGATCGAGGTTGCATAGTGCATACCAATGTACCAGCCCTGGGCAAGGAGGATGCGCAGGAAGAAGACGACCAGGAAGGCGCCGGTGCCAATCCATCTGTACAGGACATGGGGTGTTGACTGGTCGAGGAGGGCCTGGTATTGCTGGGAGTGTTAGCATTGGTCGCGGTTTAAGCAGAACACACACGCTCTGCCGTCGAAAAGACTTACTCTCTGGAGGCGCGAGGTGTGGACGGAGACAGCCTCAAAGGGCGTCTGCTCGGGCTCGGCGGCGTTCATTGTGGAAAGGGACAGGTGAAAGCGGCGTCGTCGGCGATAATACGAGACGGTAGACGGGGGTGTCGAGAGGTCGAAGACCAACGTCGAGGTAGATGACAGGGGGATTGGAGATCGAGAGGAGACGAGGCTGCGATGCGCCAAAAGGGGGTTGTGAGCAGAGAGGGGAGGTTGCAGGAGTCCGAAAGAAGCAAGAGCAAACGAGATAAAGAGGCAAGAGGCAAGATAGGCTGTGGCCACTGTGATGTGGAAAATTCGCGACGGATGGTAATGGTCCCTATTTCGTGCTGTAGTCAGAGGACGGATTTGTGGCGCATAGTTGCTATGGCTTGCTGTACAGACGTGTGCGTACGCGGTCTCGGCGGGCTCCAGTCTCGTCAGTGTAATCTGGCCGCTTTCCTAGCGTGCTGCACGCTACAGACTCGGGACCAATCATGTGATTGCAGTTTAGAGCAACCAGGGGCAGTGGCTCAAGTGGCTGATGCGTGGCTGGTGTTTATGATTAGTCATTATTGAAGACTCCTACAACTTGTCCCCAATTCTGTAATAACACCTGAATCTTGGGGTCCCCGCCAGCAATACAGCACTATCTGACCCTCGGTACATCGGCTTTGGACGGCTTACACTAACGAAGCGGCTGCCCATGTTTGTCTCTCGAGCTGCTGGCCGAGGCTTCTGATTGTCTCTGGTTAACCTTGTGATTTATTTGCTCATTACATTTGCGACCTCGTTCTCATAGACACTCTCTGGTCTTACTTTCCTCACCGACGTCATCGCCTCCTCTCGTCAAACCCCCCTCCTCCTCTCCCGTCGACGTCATCGCAGTTCACAATGAACGCCCTCAAGAGATTCCAGCCCATTGCGGCCCAGCTACGCTCACCGGCTATGTCCCGGTATTCTGTGCGCAGCTTCTCAGCCTCTGCCATCCGCTCCTACGAGTACATTGAGGTCTCGGAGCCGCGGCCAGGTGTCGGCCAGGGTGTGTAGAATTTCCAATGCTAGTGCTATCATGCAAAGACAGCCACTGACCGGCTACACAAAGTCACACTGCACCGCCCCAAGGCGTTCAATGCCCTGTGCACGCCTCTCATCGCCGAGCTCAACGAGGCGCTCGGCAAGTTCAACGAATCCGATAGCGTGCTTGCCATTGTCCTAACCGGCTCCAAGCGTGCCTTTGCCGCCGGCGCCGACATCAAGGAGATGGCCCCCCTTACATTCAGCAAGGCCTACACAACCGCATTCATTGAGTCCTGGTCCGATGCGACAACTCGCGTCAAAAAGCCCATTATCGCCGCCGTTTCTGGCCATGCCCTCGGCGGCGGCTGTGAGCTCGCACTCATGTGCGACACACTTTACTGCACAGAATCGGCAAACTTTGGGCAGCCGGAGATCAAGCTAGGCACCATCCCTGGTGCCGGTGGTAGCCAGCGTCTGACCCGTGCTGTCGGCAAGGCACGCGCCATGGAGCTTATCTTGACGGGCAAGTCCTTCTCGGGCGTTGAGGCTGGCCAGTGGGGTGTGGCTGCTCGTGTCTTTGCGACATACGAGGAGCTGATGGAGGAGACGCTCAAGACGGCCGAGACGATTGCGAGCTACTCCAAGGTGGCCATTTTGGGCTGCAAGGAGGTTGTCAACAAGAGCCAGGACCTGCCTTTGCGGGACGGTGTCGAGTATGAGCGCCGCGTGTTCCACGGCATCTTTGGCAGCCAGGACCAAAAGATCGGCATGAAGGCGTTTGCCGAGAAGGAGAAGCCAACATGGACTCACGAGTAGGAGGTGGATACTATGCTCTGATGAGACTACGACTACAATACACAAGGTATCCTTTATAATGGCGACGAAACGAGACGGAAGACGATGTCCGTGATGAAGCGATGCAGTGATGTCTAGTTGTCGAGTCAAGTGTCTTACTGTAGCACAGGCGAATGCGACAGCCGAGTGGTGGTGGTCTCTCAAAGCCGACAATCCGATGCTGTGACTACGCACGAGCGAGACTTGGGGTATTGAACAAATGATGTCTTTGGTTGTATATATACCCGGTTCATCACGTCTTGAGATACTTTGTCTTGCCTGACTTGCCTTTCCGTCTGCATTACCTAATCCGGCCATGTAGTGATTCTCGTATCTCACCAACTGAGGGGTGTGGGATGCGAGCTGGGGGAAGCTAGTCCCTCATGGCGGTTGGAAAGGCTTGCTTTCCCAAGCCAACGGATGACAGCGGCCTATCCCTATCTTATATAGCTCAAGGAGGGCGCACAAAATGGAAAAGTAAATAAAGAAGGAGCGAGCTGTGGTCTTGCCAAATCGAGACCAGGGCACTGAGGCAAAATGTCAAGAAAATAGTTACAAAAATAGAAAGAACGACCTAAGCCATATCAGACGTAGAAACGGAAGATACAACCCGAAGCTTATATAAACGGAAGGAGCTTGTCGATTGTCGCCGGTTTGCATGTTCCTTTATTTATTCTAGGAAGGAGCCACCGACACAACATAAGATACCCAATTCTGCAGCCTGCAGCCCGACTGACGTCGTACTCTTGCCCTCTTGATTTTAAGCGCAAATTCTTTCTCACATCTTCCTCTTCCTCCCTCTTTTTTCATTTGAGTTCATTCATAGTCGTTCTCTTCACCTCCACTTCCCTACCTTTGGAAGCTGGTTCTCAACACATCCCACTTCCACCACTACCTTCACCAGCCAAGACGACGGGGCCACCGCCAAAGTTGCCACAGCCCCAGACTGTAGGCGCCAAAGACGCAAGGCGGCGAGCTGCAACCTAGGTCCGCCGCTCTCTTTTACTTCAATAGCCTGCTCTCGCCTTTGCTTTTGTCTTTGTTGCTTCTTCCCGTTATTACTCTTTTCTCGTCCACATTCTGCCTTTTCATTCTTCCGTCTTTCACGATCCTGCACTTGTCCGACTTAGGCGGACAACAAGCATCAGGTGCACTTGGCCGCCCCAGCAAACAGCAAACAGCAAACAGCATCGAAGCTTGAAGTCTGAAGCCCCAGCAAACAACGACAGAATGACCTCACCGCATGGTCACCGCTAAATGCTGAGAGTCGTGCTTGTGCCCCCCCCCCGTTTACAATCGGCAGTCGCTATCTTTGCATGTTCGCAGTTGTTTGCTGACCATCGTCATCATCCCTCATCTGCCTCTCTCGCTCCTGCCCTTCTCCTTTCCGACTCTTACGCCTGACTCTCCCAGATTATCCCTCCGTGATAAACATTATAAACACTACAATTTCACTTCTTCCTCCTACAACTACAGGCTTGGCCGTATCGCAATGGATCTCGAAAAGGAGCTCACCTGCTCGGTATGAATTTCTCAACTTCTTTCCCAACCTTGATACTTCTCCCCCTTCCCCCCTCTTCCCCTCCTTGCCGTCCCGCTCCCGCTTTGCTAATCTTTAGATCTGCACCGATATCCTATATCAACCACTCACTCTGCTCGACTGCCTCCACACATTTTGTGGCGCATGCCTAAAGGAATGGTTTAGCTGGCAGGCCCTGGCCGCCGAGAACAGCCCAACCCCCCCTCTGCCCGGAGCTCCGATATTCACTTGCCCGTCATGCCGCGATGCTGTTCGTAGCACAAAGCACAATGCAACTGTCGTCACACTACTCGATATGCTGATGACGACACAGCCCGATAAGCGCAAACCCGAAAATGAAAAGGCTGAGTTGGACAGCAAGTACCGACCTGGTGATAACGTTCTCCCCAAAGTCCGCATCCCTACGCGCTCGGCCGAGCAGCAGCGCATCGAATCTGCTGAACAGCGGATGATTGACGAAGTCCGAGAAATCAGTCGTCGGGAAGCTGTTGCTGCAGCAGAATCAGCAGAAGACAGCGGCGGGAGTGTTCCATCTGCTCGCGAAGCTCGAAGACAACAAAGAGTTGCGACATCTCGGACCAGAACGGGTGCAGGCGATTCATCCGAAGAAGATGTGCGGCGGCGCCGTGTCGCAAACAACTCTATACCGCGTATTATGGGGCACCAGTCATCCTTGCGCTCTCTAATCAGTAACTCTCAAGATCTCGCGGGTAATTCTGGCATTACGCTCGATATCGAACAGGAAATTGAATCATTCGCTCGTCAGATCGAGGAAGAGGGCATTTTGGATGGATTAGATCTTGACAATATCGACATCAACAACGATGATGAGCTTAATCGGCGCATTGCGGAAGCATTCGAACGACGTCAACGGGGTCGAACACGTCATAACAACACTGGGCGCAATGAGGGAGGTCGTCGCGATGTTTCACGACAAGACAGCTCGCGGCACGATGGCAACACCACCAACCGTCACAGGGCGTCGAGTGCCGTGTCGCACCGCTCACAAGTCATTGGATCAGGTGCAACCCCAGCTGCCACTTCCCAGACAGAGCGTTCCCCCGCCCGGCCTACGCTGTCTGTGTCCGCAGCCGCCACAGCTAGCCGCCCACCGTCCTCATCAGCTCGACCAAGAAGCAGCCGTCGCCGCTCGCAGTCGCAGTCTTCACATCGTTCCCAATCGTCAACAGGCGGTGCTCGACTTCAAACCCCAGTCACAACTAATGGGGCTTTGAGTACTACAACACTTACTGTGCCTACAACATCTTCAGCTTCAGCTGCCCGCCCCCAGACCTCGACCTCGTCCAGCCACCATCTTGAAGTCCGTGACAATTCAAGACGGCATCACCAGCGCAGGCGCACTGCTAGTGAGGGCCGTAGCACCAGCCTCCCAGTAACAAGTTTGGATCCTTCTGCTGGCCGCTTAAGTGCTGCACGTTCTCAGATGGATCTAGCCTTGCGTCCCGTCGAACTTCCTGGTAGCAGCGTTGCACCTGTTGAGCTTCCTTCACCGCCACCCCCTGTATTGCCTCTGACTGCTTCACGAGTGGCTATGCGACAGTCTGAAGAACGGACCTCATCTTTCCCAACGCCATCGCCATCATCCTCTTCTTCGTCGCTGCAGTCTAATCAGAACTCGTCCCCCTCAGCTGGTGCAGCAGCGTCGTTCCAAGCACGAGCACTGGCCAGGGGCCTCCCCACTCTACCAAATCAGAGCAACTCTTTTCCAGTTTCCAGGGCACCCGAATCACCCACGGCGTCCGATGGAAGCAGGACTCGTGTCAAGCGTGCCCCAATCAGCCCCGAGCCATCACCCATGATGGCTTCACAGTTAGCAATGTCACCCATCGTAGCCGAAACACACGAGCTCCCCGCACTCGCATCCCCAACATCACACCCTTTCCAGCACCAGCACCACCAGCCGCAAGAACAGTCTTGGCGTCACCACCAAGAGAGTGTCGTATACTCGGAGCCTGATATTCACTGCTCGCGATGTGCTCACAAGCGAATCCAGTACGCGGTGCACTACAATTGCAGCACCTGCAGCGAAGGCAACTGGAACATTTGCCTAACATGTTACCGGGCAGGCAAGGGTTGTCAGCACTGGTTTGGATTCGGCTACTCTGCCCAGAGCAAGTGGGAAAAGAGGGCTGCGCAATGGCGGTCTGAAAACCCGGCCGCAGCAGCCAACGGGGTGCCTTTCCCACCATTTCATACACTGACGGCCAACCGTTACCTTGCACCACGAAACAATCCTGTCGGTGTTGATGGCACAACAACTGAAGATCCTCAAGCTCGCCTACAGAGCGGTGTTTTCTGCGCGAGATGCAATGCATGGGCAAATAGCTGCTTCTGGCGCTGTGATGTTTGCAACGAGGGCGACTGGGGATTCTGTAACGACTGTGTCAACCAAGGCTTCTCCTGTACGCACCCATTGTTGCCACTGACATACCTGCCACCGCACAAGGAACCGATAGTCCCTCTACCCTCGCAGTCTCAATGCGATCAGCATCATCCCCATCTGCCAACACCGCCACCGCGCCCACAAGCATCGGCGCTGTTCCAGCCTCCAGGGCTACCATTCGAGACCCCGTTAGCTTCTGTATCCAGAACAGGGCGTTTCCGTCCTCTGGCCTTTACAACAACATGCGACATTTGCCGAAATTCTATTCCACCAAATAATCTACGCTTTCATTGCTACTCTTGCAAAAGCAATGTCGTCCCCGATACACGCCCTGGCGACTATGATATCTGCCAAGGCTGTTACGACCTGCTGATCGTTGCGCAGCCTCCATCCCCAGATGGACCCTCTACAGGCAATCGGCCGGCGGTAGCACCCGAGAACGGCCCGAACGGTTGGCGAAGGTGTCCCTCTGGCGGTCACCGTATGGTTGTTGTGGCATTTTTTGAAGACAAAAAGGGCGGTGTCCCACGCCGTGTTATCCTAGAAGACCTTGTCGGCGGTTATCGGCTCGAGACCGAAAAGGTGTCCACGACAACACCGGCTGCGATCGAGGCCAAGAAAAGAGGCGTCGACCTTGAGTCGTGGTTTGTTTGGTATGCCGAAAAGAAAATGTATGAGCGCTTTGTCTCACGCGATGTGCGTATGGGTGCTGGCATTTTCCCTTCTTCGTCCACTGCGGAAGCTTCAAGATCGTCGGGGGCCGTCATGAGTGCCAGTGCCGCCGCAGCTGTCGCGGTTGTCAGCCAGCCCTTCCCGCCTCTTGGCGGTGTGGGCTATACAGCGACTGCACGATGGGCATACTATCCAGAAGCAAGCAACGGTGATGAAGCAACTGCCGACGACGAGCTTCAGTTCCCACGCCATGCCGAGATTCGCGAAGTTGAAGATGTCAATGGCGAATGGTTCCATGGAGTCTACATGGGCCGCAAGGGACTGTTTCCCAGTGGCTTTGTACGTATCATGCAGCATGGGCGTTAAACTTTAACTACAATAACACTTAATGCTGCATAGCTTGCCGTATCTGCTTTTGGATAATTGTTCAAGATGTCATCTCTCGGTTCCTCTCATCTCCGTTACTGAGACAGCGGCCGTTTAAACTTGCCATTTTATGTGTATACATCATACTATTCTGTGATATCTCAAGATAAGAATATTTTATTCAGAGGCCCAAGTATTCGCTTCAACTCTGTCTTTCGTATTAGTTTATTTATTAGCTTTAAAATGGAATACATTGCATCTCGAATCATTAAAGTGATTGTGCCAGCATGCGATGCCGAAAGCAGTAATAGTACTAATTAGACGATAGTTGACCCAGGGCGGCAATTGCGCCATTCTCCCGCCGGCATAGTATTTGACAGGGCATGTTAAGAATTCTGACGTCCGCACCTGCCCCACTGATTTCGACCGACGGCCGCCCGCCCTTGCCCTTTGTCACACTATAATCCATGATTAATAAGGCCTACGGAGTGCTAACGTCATTTCGAATTGATTGTCTTTCTCGCAGATTGTCAGTTCACGATACTTGTGATCCTTGACCTGTACCTCTACGATATCGAGCTACCCCTCTCGACTCATCCCCCCAATTCGACCATGTTTCGGACAAGCGTGCGTCGGATCGCTACTGCGGCCCCGGCCCAGAGCTTCTTGAGACCAGCAGCGCTCTCTGCCTCGTCTGCCGCATACAGCACAGCTGCCGTTGCTCCTCAGCCTCCTAGCGCACATACAATCGGCATTTCCAAGGCTGGCGGTGTCGTTGACGGCTTTGTTGGTGCTATCGGCAACACGCCACTCATCCGTCTGCGCCGTATCTCGGAGGAGACGGGATGTGAGGTTTTGGGCAAGGCCGAGTTCGCTAACCCCGGCGGCTCTGTCAAGGACCGTGCAGCTCTGTACGTGGTCAAGGATGCCGAGGAGCGTGGTCTACTGCGTCCTGGTGGTACTGTTGTTGAGGGTACTGCAGGCAACACCGGCATCGGCCTCGCCCACGTTTGCGCCGCGCGCGGTTACAAGCTCGTCATCTACATGCCCGACACACAGTCGCAAGGCAAGATTGACCTGCTGCGCCTGCTGGGTGCCGAGGTGCACCCTGTTCCCGCCGTTGCTTTTGACAATCCGCAAAACTACAACCACCAGGCTGCCCGCCACGCCGCCAGCCTCGACAATGCCGTGTGGACTAACCAGTTCGACAACACGGCCAACCGCCGCGCGCACATTGAGACGACCGGCCCCGAAATCTGGAACCAGACTAATGGCAAGGTGGATGCTTTTACATGCGCGACCGGCACAGGTGGCACACTGGCCGGCACGACGCGGTACCTCAAGGACATTTCGGGCGGCAAGGTCAAGTGCTTCCTGGCCGATCCTCCTGGCAGTGTTCTGCATGGCTACATCAGCAGCGGAGGCAAGAAGCTGAATGAGCGGTCCGGCTCGTCCATTACCGAGGGTATTGGCCAGGGCCGTGTGACTGACAACCTACAGCCCGATATCGACCTTCTGGACGGGTCGCTGAACATTGCCGACGAGAAGAGCATTGAGATGGTGTACCGCTGCCTGGCCGAGGAGGGTTTGTACCTGGGCGCAAGCTCTGCGCTCAACGTTGTGGCAGCCAAGGAGGTTGCGCAGAAGCTGGGCAAAGGCCACACCGTTGTGACAATTTTGTGCGATGGTGCATATCGGTACGCGGACCGCCTGTTTTCGCGCAAGTGGCTGACATCAAAGGGCCTCCTCGGCGCCATTCCCAAGGAGCTGGAGCACCACATTGTTCTGCCATAAATTTAAACATGTTATGATAAATCACACCAAATTCATTAAACTATAGACCAGAGATCAAAACAATAAGAGCGATCAAGCAATTCCAAGAAGCAGTGTACATTATTATACATGTTAAGTGAATATACGTTTTTTGTTCCGTGAGATGGTGAATAGAAAAACACAAAATATAAATTAAAAAAAAAATAAAAACATACAGGTGTTATCTTCTCGCCCTTGGGTGTCTGTTGCGGCCTCGCATCAGATACACACGTCATCCTCATTGTCTAGATGCGATATAAATCCAATATGAAAATCAAAAGTCATGTTGTGCTTTTTGTTGCGAAATTTATTCTACTGCTCGCCATAGTACTTGGCGTAGATGGCAGCGCCGCGGCGGCCTGGTACATTGGCCAGGGCTGCGTCGACCTCGGCCTTAACAGCATCCAACCGCGACTGGAGCTCACCAACCAGGGCGGCGCTATCACCCTGGCTGCCACCCAGCACGCGCACGGCCGTCTCCAAGCCGTACAAAATTGGTGCAGCAATGCCGAGGAACTTGCTGTCGTCGTTGAGGTAGCTCATCTCACCGCGGCGCACTTGGTAGGCCTCGGGCGCGTGCAGAGACCGCAAGCCCTTGCCGCCTGCAGGCCACAGCTGGACCAGCTCCGTCGCATAGCGTGAAACCTTGCCGTCGGTGTCAACGCCGTCAGTGAACTTGTCGGCGACAACAGCTGCCAGATGCAGGCGCGATGCCAGGATCTGGGGGTCACGCGAAAGTGGGATGGTGATCTGGGGTGGATGGGGATGGAGGGGAGCGGCAGCGGTAGAGCCGGGTAGAGTAGCGCCGATGAAACCAACGCCTAGTGGCTTGTTCTGGCGGCCGTGGTTCTCGTCCTGCAGCAGGTCAATGACTTGCTCAGACCATGCCAGAGCCTGACGGGTCTGGGCCTCGTCCCACTTGCTGTCGACGGCCTTCATCTCCAGGTTGTAGAGGATCTGGGAGACAATCTCGGACGTGTCAAGACGGAATCCTGTGCGGCGGACGGAGCGGGCGCACTCGATAATGGTGTAGACACAGCCCTGCTCGCCGGCCAGACGGGCCATGCGAGCATACTCATCGGACTTGAGGCGGCGGCCAGCACGCTGCAGGCCCTCGAGCAGACGCGGCAGGTTCTGGAAATCACCAGGCGTCTTCATGAGTCCAATGGACTCATGGGCCATTTTGCGGACGTTGGGTAGCTCTTGCATGGGGTCCGTGTAAGTGAAGCGGTGCTCCTCGCCGCCCACTTCGATAGTGATTGGGTTAATGCGAAGAGCTTCCTTGAAGTCGGAGTTGTAGATCTTGCGGCGGCTCTCAAAATTGAGGTAGGATGGCACAATGACCTTTGTGTAGACTTCCTCGAGGTTGGAGTCCAGTCGCGGGTCGGACGAAGGAGTGAACTTGATGTCGGCGGCTATAGTAAATGGCGAAGAAGGGCCCAAAGTTAGCTTTTATATACTCGAGCTTGTGAGGTTTGTCTGCTGCGTGTTGTCTGCTGCTTGCTGCTTAGTTGCTGCGAAAGTCGCGTCCTTTATATGGTAGCAAGCGTCGAGCTAATATTTGGTGTGCGCTGGCTGGCTAGTGCTTGCGATGCTCGTCTGATGTCTTGCCTCGATCTGTCGATGTAGTCCTGTGGTTCCGTGGTTCAATCTCGGTCGTCAAGCTCAGTTGGGTTTTTGTTGTATACATTGACCAGTGTCTTTTGAACTTCTCTGGGATATCAACGCCAGTGACGTCCCTTTTGTTTGGCAAGCTGGAAAGGGTAAGCTCAAGGTACTCTTTATTTTTATCCATGACCCCTGCTGATGTTTGGTTCCCAATTTTGCACCTAGTGCTAATCATCGTATTATCTTAGTACTATCATAGTAATATCATAGTACTAATACTATAATACTATGATACTATAATACCATGTTAGACTAGGAGCAATAATAGTAATACCAACCGGTCTAATGCGCGACCTGTAATGCAAGAAGGCCGGCGACGCCAGCTGGAAGATGAGATGGAGGAGCTGCATAATGAACCACTCGAACCACAGGAACGGAATACCGGGAAAAACATCTAGGCGAGTATGATTGCCCCAGTATAGGGGGTGGGAAAGCCGAATCGACGAATGAGAAGAGTGAGACAGTTGAGATGAGCAGATGGGCAGACGGGCAAGTATATGAGCAGACGGCCTTGAGCGAGCAGAGCGTCATCAGGCATCGGACATACCGAAGGCCAACTCGGGCATAACGAAGCATGCATAGCGGCAAATCAGGCATATCAAGCAATCCAAGAGATGCCAAGTGACAGATAGACGACAAATCAAATAAGATAGGGGGATTTACAAACCAAAGCGTGGCGCTGTCGAAGACAGCAGTCTAACGTGCCCCTGGCATGACAAAGGCTGCAGGCGCGATGCAAGAGCTTGGGACAAGGTGGAGGAGGTGGTCGATCGTCTGGCGCGAGCCGTGGCTGAAGATGTGGATGAGCACGACGACGACGACGACGACGACGACAAGGTGGTGGTGGTGGAATAAGAGCAGGGAGACGAGGAAGTGAGAGAGGGAGGGGAGGGGGTGGTCCGAAGGCAGGCGGCTGTCATATTGCCATGGAGGGCACTGCCGCATGTCCTCAGGACATGGCGGATCGAGTGGCGCGACATGATAGAGGGTAAAAGGTAGAGGATGTGTGACGAAGAGTAAAGAGAGACGGACGGCAGACAACAGGCGACTTCAGATGCCCGACGTTCAGATGAGATGAAGAAATGAAGAGACGTTCCGACGTTCTCCGACGAGGCGGGCGATATAGGGGTCCGGAAGTGAGATAGATCTGAGCAATCCAGGGTAGGCTGGCAAGAAAACCAAGCTGGACAGCGTTAAAACCGAATAAAGGAAGTCAAATCGAAACCGACAAAAAGGAAAAAATAAAAGAAAAAGAAAAGGGGTGGACTCGATTGTGCACGCTGAGTGACCCCGGGCAGCTTCTAGTCGCTTTCTGGCTTCTTTCAAAATTTCCGCATTAATGTTTCTTATGCGAAGAGGCTGAGGCGGGCGACGGGGGTCTGGCTGTTGGTGGTAGTGGTGGTGGTGGTGGTGGTTGACGTCGAGAAGTGGTGGAGGACGGAGTGCAAAACTCGAGACGACGTCGTCTTGAAAACCGCAAGGCGTGGGGGGAAAAGTTTGATATGCATCACTACTGTTCCAGAATACGGCAGGGGCTACCCACTTACCACTTACCACTTACCTCTGGAAGGGGTCATGGTCGTGCCTGCCCTCACTTGAAAATGCGGTTAGTGCCGGGCGGTGAGCAGTCGTGAGACATTGGCCAATCAGCGACTATGAATCATCCTACCGGGGGGACTGGGCGGCCGGGAACCCACTAGGCGAGAAAAAAACAAGAGACTAACCGACAGCTCAGTGAACATTGATCGACGACGACAGCGACAGCGACGACGACAAAAACACGGCTGGAACAACCAAGGAACTAAGCAGGCATATCTTCTTGGCTCTTCATGCTTCCATAAGCCTCCATAAGCCTCCATACGCCTCCATCAGCAAATTTTCTCCTATTTCCGACTGTCGATCACCAGCACTGTTTGCAAGGCATAGCTGACAACAACGACAACGAAGACGACATTGAAGACCTCAGTTCACGCTCCGACGACGGGAACTCCTAGATAACAAAGTCAGAAAGACTAACAATTACATACAAAATGAATGCTGCTGTTCCCCTGGCCCGGCGGCCATTGAGCTGCTGCATCCAGGCGGCCACGCGACAGACCTGGAGCCGCTTTGCCTCGACGGCGACGGCGACCACCTCGGGACCTGTCAAGCTTCGTGCGTGCTCTCTCCACTGATCTTGAAGATGAACACAATTGCATAGAGAAGCACACGCAATACTAACAGTCTAGACCCCCTCCTCGACAAAAAGGCCAACATCCGGTCAGCATTTGCCGTCTATGCACCCCCCTCCAAGACGACCACCGCACAACCCCAGACATCTACATCATCGCCATCACCATTACCAGCACCATCATCACAAGCTGCTACCGCTACCTCAGAATCAGCAGAAACTGCTACAAAAACATCCAAGGTGCATGTCATCTCTGCATACGACCAGCAGCAGATCCGCCGCATGGACCCTACCGGTGCCCGCACATTGCTCTTCTCGCGCAAGAACCCTGACGCTGCCAAGCCCGGCGATGTCCTACTTGTCACGCCCAGCAAGGCCGGTGCTGAAGGGTTTGCCGGTGTGTGCCTGGCTATTCGCCGCTCAGGCATTGAGACGGCCATTCTTTTGCGCGGCCAGTTGGCCAAGACCGGTGTCGAGATGTGGTACAAGATCTACTCGCGTGCCGTCTCTGCTATTGACATTATCGAGCGCCGCCCCAAGCGTGCCCGCCGCGCCAAGCTGACGTACATGCGCAAGCCCGAACACGACCGGGGCTCTGTCGAGGACATTGTTAAGACTTGGCGTCGTGGCCGCAATGCTCTGCGCGGCAAGTCGGCGGCAGCCAAGGCAAGCGGCCCGAGAAAGTATGTGTCCAAGAAAAAATAGACGAGGTAGACTACCGAAAAGAGAGTAATAAAGCGCTGTACCTGCTTCAGAGTCTAGCGAGGTCATGGGCATGGAATGATGCAGGGGGGGTAGAGCATACTCTTATATGCATGTAAAATAACCAACCAAATTTATGGTATATTCCAACTTGACAAGCCTATGATCTATGATGACAGCGAGCAACTGTATAGACATAAGAAAGAAGACAATAATCAGAATGAAAGAGCATTGCCGTGGTGATTTGCCACGACAGTCAGCAGTATAGAGATTATACTATATAGTAGTCTGACTTGAAGAATCCAATACAAGCAAATCAACGATAGAACACAAAAACAAGAGAACGACTAAAGAGCTAAGAACTGAAATATGCAATGGACAATGCCCGTATACACCAATATTCGCCGTGTATGATCCCATCTATAAAACTCCCAAGTGCAGCAGCCTTGAAACAATACCAGGCTTGGCCGCTTCGCTGCCCCCATTTGCTAATGCATGTGTCTAAAATACGCCCGAGCGCGCCGAACAGATAATAAGGAGAATTAAAAAGAAACAAGAAAAATAGAAAAGGGAAAAATATAAAAGAAAAAAGAAATACGAGAAGAGAAATATTAGGATAAAAAGAAGAAAGGATAAAGGCTGAAGATAGCTAACCAAAAATGTGACGAGAATCAAGTATTCGGCTGCTGGGATCGCGGCCTCCATATTTGCTCCGCAAAATCAATGCCGCTTGCATGCGCCGTGCTCTCATTGACTGGCGCGGCATCATTAAGTGACCACCGGCTCGGTGGAGGTACGTGCATGCTATCATGCTTGGGCGGGCCGGGGTGCAGAAACTGCGTCAAGATGTTGCTATTGACCCGGTCGATACTACGGCTGCGGCGATGGTCCCGGTTCAAGCTAGTGCTATGCGCCCCGGTAGCATGCGTCGGAAGCGATCCCCCCGAGTTGCGCCTAGTAGCAGCAGTCATGAAGGATACACCCCGTGCAAGCTCTATCTCGGCCGACGCCGCTTCCTTTGCGTTGAGAGACTCGCTAGGTAGCAGAATGGCACGGTCGAGGCCGTACGGAAGACCACGGTGACGGCCACGGACCATCATGGCAATAATCACCAGCTTGCCAATAACACTAAACTGCGAGCAGAGCGACTCGTTTCCATTGGCATAGCCGAGACTCATGCCCACGGTACCGTATGCGCTGACAACCTCGAACAGGACAGCAAACATGGAAAAGTCATTGTTCTGCAAACTGCCGCCCTCGGAAATTGTCAGGATGAAGAAGCCGACAGACAGGAACCACAAATCGAAAGACAGTTGACGGCGCAAATGGGCACCAACGTATTCGAGATCGGTTCCGTTTGCAGGCTCCTCGACGTCGCTGCCAGGGTAGACACCCAGCGACTTTTCTTCGTACACGTTGGTGCGACGGACCGAGATGGCAATCGGGAACACCGAGATGTACATCATGATCATATATGATGCCTGCACCGCCGGGTGCACTTCGGCAAGGTTCACACAAGAGAAGCCAGCCGTCCGTGTGGAAAAGGCTTGAAAAAGGCCGTCCAGAATACGAATTCCAGGGGGCAAGGCGTAGATGGGGCCATTGCCCAACTAGAAAAGGTCAGCAGATGATTACAGAGTAACAATGGAAAGATGCAACTTACGTCGAGAATGATAAAAAAAAGCAGGTCGACACCGTTGAGCACTACCAGGAGCCAAAACAGCCACCATGTAGCACCTGATGGGAACAAAAGGGTAAAGCAACGACGAGGGTGGTCAAGCAAGAACTTGAGCTCTTCATAGACACCACTGCCATGCGGCACAATGTTGGACGTGACCCAAATGACAATGCGCAACATGACAGGGAACCCCGTGTTACCAATGACAATGAGGAAAGACATGAGAAGAAGGGGGAAGATGGCTGTGTTGAATGAGTTCATGCTGTCCGGTGTCAAAGTGAATCCCAGATCCATAAACGCCGAGTGAGGCGTGAAGAAGCCCCACCAGACACGGCTCTGGCTAGCAGCCGTGACAATGGCGCCGTAGGTATCCGTCTTGAGAATCCACGGCAGGAGGCAGACAACACCCAACAGCCAGAAGCCCCAGTAGTATCCGAGCAGAACAAGAGCCAGCGTCTTGAGAGACCGATACTCAATGCCACCAAGCTCCTCACGTTGCTCCTCCGTCAGGCCAAGGAATGCAGAGTTACGACCGATTGTCGGCTCCCAGCTGATGTATGGTGCAGGGTCTTCCTCCTTGTCCCGTGAAAACGCCCGCCTGAGGTTGGTCAGCGTTGGGCGACGAATGCGCGCAGAGGCAGTTCGCTGCAGGTTGCCTGTCTCATCTACGCTCGACTGGCCGTTGCTTCTCTTTTTGTATAGATGATGCAGTCGGGGCCGGAGCGAACTTGCGACTTGAGCTGCTGCCTCGGCATTCTCGCTAAGATGGTCTGTCCGCGATGGCCTCTCGGGCTCTTGAATCGTAATGGCCTGTGGCAGTTTAGGCCGGCCTCTTTCGCCATCTTCGCCGTCCACGTCCTTTCCGCCGTCACTACCGTTTTGGCTGCTCTTACCATTGGCAGTAGCAGAGGATGATGTAGCCAGACGCATAGAGTTGGCAGAGTCGTCGCTGTGCTGGCGGGTCCGGGGCATTGTGGGTGAACCTGGCTCGTTGTCGTCGTCAGACTCGCCACGAACAACACGGCTAGGAAGAACACCACGCTCTGCATCACGCGGGCCCGGTATGTACAGAACTTCGTCGTCGTTGGTGATATTTCGCTGGCGCTGCAGGATCGCAATGTGTTCCTCGTCAGTCAGGCGAGGCGGCAGCTTTGTGTAGTCGTCGTCGAGGCCGTCACTACGCTTCACCGTAGGCGCAAACTTGATTTCCGGTCTTCTAGCTTCGAGCGGTTCGGAGAATGTAAACGTGGGTGGCAGAGTCCCGCTGGTACCATTTGCGCCATTTGCGTCACTTATGTCATTTACGTCATTTGCGCCACCGGCATTGCCATTGGCATCGTTGACAGAAGTGTTGACTGCTCCATCAGTCGCAGCAGCAGCCATCGGGCCCAGATAGGTGCCGTCGTTGGCCAGCCGGGACTGGGGACCATTGTGCACGACAGTAATGCGCCGACCAGCGACGCCGTTTTCCAGACGCGACAAGTCGCCCATAGCCTTAGATTTTGATTTGCTGATGGTGCCGCGCCGCAAACGCGCTTCGTTAACAATATGCTGGAAACGCTTTTCGAACCAGTAGAGGCGAAGAAGTACGACAAAAGAGTTGATGGTGATGGGGTTGGCGATACCGGCAATGACGAAGATGACGACCTGCTGGTATGTGGTCAGGAGGTTGACATTAACCGTGTTCAGGCCGGCTTGGGTGGCGCCGCCGGCCGAGAAGACCAGAGCATCAATGTAGCGGATATTGCCCTTGCCAGGGGCATAAATCAATACAGAGCCGATAATTGCGAGTCCCAAAATGTAGAAGTCTAGTTGTGCACATGTTAGCAAAGCAATGCGACGGGGCCACTGGCAATGGCGATGCGCAGGTAAGCAGATGGGCTGGTTTGATCATGAGCGCCAAGACAAAAGTGCAATTCTCATAGTGCAAAAAACGTACAATGCGAAGTGATAAAGTTGAAATGTGGCTTCTTGGTTAGGAATGACGGCCGCAGGGCCTTAAGCTGGCCAAAGATGATATCTTTGCAACTTTCCATTATGCTCGTCGAATGAGGAGAATGCGAGGAGAAGTTACAAAGTATATCGTGGATCGGGTCTTAGCGTACGCCGTCCCAATTGGGTAACCAAAAAAAAAAAATCCAACACAATGTGTTGAAGAGACAAAACTCGCCGACGAGAATCAAGAGTAGAAGTAGTTCGAAAAGGCCGAAAATAAGAGTCGCACAAATAGAAAGAGTAGCGGCTGGTGAAAGGTGAGGTCAAGTAATCCTGGATGGGGATGCAGAACCCCGATGCGGAGCCAACTGGCTCTGTTAGACGGGGACCATTGTGACCAAGAAGAAGAGGCGAGTTGGAGATAGTAAGGCTGTAGATGGCGAGGAATGCAGAGCGAGTCACGCCGGCGAGGTTGAAGATGAAGATAGTATGCCGAGGTTGAGGTAAGTTTGCAGCTGGGATATAGTAAAGCTGACGGTGGAGAGGCCAGTTGGTAAGCGTGCTCAATGGCTAATAAGTTGCTTCAACCTTGAACGGGTCTGGGGCAGGCTGTCGTCGCGGTGCCGTGATGCTGTCGAGGTGGTGAATACTGATGAGAGAGGAAGAAGAGGCGAGAAAGGAGATGATGGCGATGACAAAGATAGAAGGAGCTCAAAGGACAGAAAAAATAGGAGACAAAGAAACGAAGGAAGGAGCCACGAACGAGAGCCACCCAAAACGGAGACAACCCAGATATATTGAGACGACAGGGGAGGAGCGACCGGCAACAACAAATGCAGATGGAAAGATCAAGAGAGGGTCGATCTAGGGATCACAGGACATGATGGCACACCGGGCCAGACCAGAGAAAAATAAATATCAGCAAATGCCAGCGGATGACAGTGTGTATGTGGTTGCGCTAGTAGTGCGTGTTTTCCGAGTTAGCGCGCGCAGGGTGGAAATGATATAGGCAGCTTGCAAACTAAAAGCAATCGAGACAGACAGGGAAGGTGTGAAGCGGAGCACTTTCGTTCTTTCCGGGTTCTAGCCGTCTCAGCGTATTAGTCAGTGCATATCGCACAGTGCCAGGTGGTCCTGTGTTTACGAGAAAATCGCAATTACATATGGCTCCATGTCTCACTGACCAGATTGACAAGGTCTCTGACAGCCATTAACCAGTATCAAGATCCATTCCCTTTCAGACTCTATTGTTACTTTCTCAGCCGACATAACACCGCCTGTGCCGGCTTATTCGGTTTGACGCACACACAGCCGGAATCGTCCACGTGATTTATAACAGTTTAGAAGGCAAGAGGCACAAAACACATGCAATTCTAGTGCCCAAAAAACAAAACCCCAGCAAATATGTGAGGGACGATAGGAGCACATTTGCAGATAGAAGGAGCGATGGACAGTCTCAACCCGACTAACAATAATATCCTATCAAGACGACGACGCCAAGACACCATCAATACCAAGACGTCTAAGCCATATACTTGGGGCAAAACAAAGTAAAAAATCAAGACAAAAGGGCCACTGCAGAAGAACAAGCATGTTGTGAATCAGCAAATAGAAGAAGAGAGACGGGATAAATCACACGCGCGGTGTAATATCAGGGCCAAGGCGCATGGCTGTCCTGGCCATGTTGCCAAGAAAAGAAGGAATGGGTCTGCCGACACAGGCAAGGACGAGCAAGACTGAATCATAGACTTATCTACCATTAATTACACTATATGCGTATCTTATTATTCCTGCAATTCTAGCAATTTAATATAGCCATATTTTCACGCCAAGATGAAAGCACAGGGCACAGCCGTTAATCTAATATCTCATACCGTTGGAGCCCTCCCGCATCCTCCCAGGACGGGTTCGCCAAGACCAGGCCACACGATAGGGCTCCGCTGTACTGGAACGTCAAGGCAGTCAAGCTCAGAGCTCTCGTCGAGCTATCCGTCTACGGCAGCAGCCAGCTTGTTGAGTCCGGCCGGAGAGATTGCAGAGATATGGCAGCACGGGAAACTTCCCTGTTTGTGGTTGTAGGTGCAGGAAACAGTAGAAATCAGGGTCGCATGGCGATCAGCAAAGTAGAGAAGAAAAGCTGATGGAATCGACAAGACTCGACTGAATGATCGTAGCATATCACAATAATGGGGCGGATACGTACGTGTACAGCTATTTGAACGCTGACATTGGCTGATGGCCATGTAGCAGGTGGTGTTATTGTACGTTGTTGTGTTGGGTGTCTATGAGTTGTTACGCTGGTATCCCGCAAGCTACGGAGTATACCGCGAGCCGGCGTCAACTGATGACGATTGCACTGTTGATTGTAAGCTGACTGACTTTCAATGACTATATTTCACTCAGGATAGAGGTTTGTTCATCCTATCTCTTCGTCGGGGACGCACACGTGTGGCGGAATAGCCAGAGCTTGTCAGATTCTCACCTGCAGATATAAGACAGGAACTGAAGATGAGACAAGGGCAGACAGAAACAAAATTAGAAACAGGGCGGGAGAATGACAAGACAGAAAAGTAGGGGTCTTATTTAATTATTTTAGAATTTGTTGGGTTGGGGAGGGTATTTGTTTCACCGTTATCTGGTCGTATTCGCTGCTCCTATTACTATTCTGTTGTGCAGAACGACAGTGTGAAATATTAGAACTCCTAGAAGTTGGATATATTATTGAATTTAAATTGTTTGAATATAACTACTATTCTATGTATATTTATATATATATATATATATATATATATATATATATTATTTCTATAATATCCCAGTTTGTGTCTAGACAATTATTATTATTACACTGGTTTTGCTTATGTGCGTTTGAATTTGTTACTATTATATTAAGGTATCAATTTAACAATATACACTTTTGATCATATCGATAAATAATAGAAGGGGAAAAAATGTAGACGAGTTATGTCTAAAGAATCAATATCATTCAACTGCCACAATTTGAAACAGAAATAAAAGAGTAATGACTAAAGATAACATGCTTTCAGTCATGTTTATTATTAACCTCCATCTCGATCCGAGCTCGGGCTTTGTCAATCCTCCGTTCTCTGTTGCATTCGCATGCGGTATCCGTCTGCATTGTTGTATGTTTACATATACCTGATTGCCTGATTGCCCGACTGCCAAAGGGAACAAGAAAGGTACCCGACCGTGCACGGGGAGACGGGATAGAGGTGACATCACTAGGTTGATGTAAAGCAACTTGGCTCCAAATGTACGGCAGGTAAGATAGTGTATTCCAAGTGATTCTTATGCGAATTATCTTCATTGTTCATGCCCAGTTGCGCCAATGGCTAGAGTAACCAAACACGGATGAGAGGACGAAAACAATGCAGTCGCAGATGGTGAATTACAGAAAAGAAAACTGACAGAACAATGGGCCGAAAGCTGCCGTCGTTACCTTGCATGCCGTAAAGTGGAAAGAGAGAAAAAATATATGATAATATTATGAGGAGGGTAGGGGACCCATAATGTCATGAATATATGAGATATTATAACATGAACATGAAATGGGCTTTTTAAAAGAAACACAGACAAAACAAGACAAAGGACCAATTCCATGACTGCCGTGCATGCCTTGTGCCGGGACATACCGGAATCGTTTTGATCTACCGTCAACCAGCAGCCTCTATACCCGCGACTCCTGCGTCGCAAAGAACTTCTTCGACTCCAGACAGCGCTCGCTCTTGCAGCCGGGACACCGCAGCGACATTTGTGCCGAGCATGTGCTGCCGCTCTGCAGATGCGACTGTGCGAGATCGGCCAGCGCCTTGATAAACGTTGGGCTGCCATTGAGACTCTCTGCCCGCTTCACTGTGTCTGCGTGGCCTGACTCGCCAATCACCTCCTCATCCAGCTCAAACAACGTCTCAATGTGATCTGATGTAAATGCAATCGGGATCAAGATCAGATCCTTTTGGCCCTTTGCAATGTATTCCTCGACGCTCGACTGTGTTTGCGGGCCTAGCCACGGCTGCGGGCCGACCTGCGACTGCCAGCATAGCCGGTACGGGTTCGAGAAGCCTAGGCGCTGGTTCACTGCGTAGACGGTTGCTGCCACCTCGGCCGGGTATGTATCGCCGCGGTTGACTACGGTCATGGGCAGACTGTGCGCTGAAAACAGCAGCACAACGTCTTTGCGCCGCTCCTCGGGATACTCGAGCAGCTTCGCCTCAATATTCTCAGCAAACGCTTCGACAAGACCAGGGTGCACCGGCCACCGATCAATCACGCTCCAGGAAATCGAGCCACCCTGCAGATCACCAGTGGCCGACGCACCGCCAGCACCGTTCTTCTTACCCTCTAGCCTTTGGCGCCACTTCCACAGCTCGTTCAGACTGCTGCCCGTTGTTGAGCAGGAGTACTGCGGATACTGTGTGAAAGCAACAGCGCGACCGCCATTGCCACCGCCAAAACCGTCTTCGAGCAGTTGCTTGTACATGTCTTCTGTCAAAGGGTTGGCGTAGCGGAAGGCCACATAAGGCTTGTGGGGTGCGGTCTCGGGGGAAATCTGGTCGAGAAGCTTGCACATTTCAGCGCATTGGTACTCGGACCATTTGCGAATGGGCGAGCCGCCGCCAATGGCAGCATACTGCTTTTGGATTTTGGGAGTGCGGCGCTTCGAGATGAGGGGGCCGATGTAGTTTTGGAGCCGGCCCAGAGGGATAAGGTCGCCGTCAGCCTGAGTAGTTAGTATTGGCTGAAACAAGATAAGAAGTAGAAAGAGAACTTACAAACAACCGGCTGAGAAAGTCGCCGACCTCGTCTACTGTCGACGGGCCGCCCATGTTGAGGAAGACCATGGCCGTCGGGCCTTTGGAGCCGTGCGCATTCTGTGTGACTGGGGGTGCCTGCACTGTCGTGGCAAGGCTCCGTATGAAAGGAGATATGGATGTGATGGGTGCTGCAGAGCGGGTGATGGAGGTTGACAGGGCTGTCTTGAAAGCCTGGGAGCCCAGCTGCAGGCTTCGGACAGGTTGCCGCAATGCCGCCATTGTGAAGTGGAGAGCAGAGGTGACGTTGAGAGCGCGAAAAATAAAAAGCGGCAAGAGGGAATCACGGATAGACACTGGATCGAGTATTCGCAGAAGCGTACAGTGTGTCGGAGACGATGAGAAGCTGTGATGTTGACGTCAGGTGCAACAGCGAGCGATGCGGGAGGACAGGTGTTGCAGATGGGGAAGGAGCACCTTGTTTGAGAAGTTTGGCCAGAGCACAATTGCTAGGATAATAAGCAGGCAGCTAACTGAGACACTGAGTAACTTTAATCAGTGACAATCCAATCCAATAGAAAGTCAATTAATATATAGTTCGAAAATAAGAGGAATTAAAGACGAACCCGACCAATGTTCGATCTTGGCCTATTCTGGATTTTCTTTGCTTTGCCCATCATAGCGGACCCATAGCGACCGCCGACGACATTGCCACTCATGCCTCAGAGTTTTGGTGGGTGCACCTTCCTATTCGGAGACACGAGCTCGCTGGCTCTGAGACAGGCAGACGGAGCTTCAATTGACCAATCACAGCATATCTGATACTCATAATTGCCACGTGACTCCGCGACACACTTCTTCACGAATCGACAGGGAAGGTGCGTCATTCGTGTGCTGACCGCGCCGCGCCTTCTCTCTGTTTCAGTGGGCCTGCCTGCCTGGATAGCTCCATTCACCACTTGGGCGCACAGCTGCCTACTTGCTTGGCCCACTTTCAGCTCTTTGGTGTGATGATATCAAGACAACAATCATTCTTCGAGGACGGCCAAGTTTGATTGTTACGAGAGTGTTGTTTACTTCAAAATTTCTGACCGATTGCAATCAAAGTCAAACTGTCTTCTCAGGACGAATAATAACTACTCACAATGGCCGATTACAAGCGCGAGGACGAAGACGAGGCCGACGAGGAGCTCGACGAGTTTGTGAGTGGAAAGCTTCATTGTAAACGCCATGAGCCTGCTAACATGGCAGAACTACAAATCCCAGAATGATGCCATTATCTTCGCCATTGACATCAGTGCGTCTATGCTCGAGCGGCCACCGCCGAGCACTTCCAAAAAGGCCGACAAGGACAGCGCAACCTCGGCTGCTCTGAGATGTGCGTACCAGATCATGCAGCAGCGGATCATCGCACAGCCGAAAGACCTTATGGGTATTCTGTTCTTTGGCACCGAAAAGTCCAAGTTTCGTGAATATTCCGGCGAAGACGAACAAAACGAGGACGATGCCGGAGGCTTGACTATAAGGCATGGACTGGGATACCCACACTGCTACCTGTTCATGGACTTGGACGTGCCCGCGACCGATGATGTACGCGCTCTAAAAAGCCTGGTCGAAGAAGGTGAGGACCCAGACGAGATTCTAGTGCCCGCGTCGTCTCCATCCGACGGCGTCGCAATGTCCAACGTACTATTTTGTGCCAACCAGATCTTTACTACAAATGCGCCCAATTTTGGCTCGCGGCGGCTCTTTATCATCACCGACAACGATGACCCACACTCGGGCGACAAGGCTGCTCGCTCGGCGGCCGCAGTGCGTGCAAAGGATCTCTACGACCTGGGCGTTGGCATCGAGCTCTTCCCCATCAGCCGCGGCGATAAGAAGTTCGACCTCACAAAGTTCTACGACGACATCATCTACCGTGACCCTGACACCGAGGCAGGCACTTCAGATAGAGTCGTGTCGGCCAGGTCTGGCGACGGCTTGACTCTTTTGTCGTCTCTCATCTCCAATATCAATGCAAAGCACACCCCGAAGCGGTCTTATTTTTCAAATCTCACCTTTGAGATTGCGCCCGGTCTCGACATCTCGGTCAAAGGCTATATTCTCCTCAACCGCCAGAAGCCGGCACGTACATGCTACGTGTGGATTGACGGTGAAAAGCCGCTAATCGCAACTGGCAAGACCACCCGCGTCGACGACGATTGCGCCCGTACAGTGGAAGCTGGCGAAATAAAAAAGGCATATAAGTTTGGCGGCGAGTACGTCTACTTCACGCCCGATGAGCTCAAAACGCTGAAGCAGTGGTCATTCCCAGAGGGCTGGAAGGGAAAAGGACTGCGCATTATTGGGTTCAAGCCTCGTGTTCTCATTCCGCCATGGGCTGCCGTGAAGCGGTCTACATTTATCTACCCGAGTGAAGAAGACTATGTCGGCTCGACGCGCGTCTTCTCTGCCCTGTGGCAGAAGCTTACAAAGTCTGAAAAGGTGGCCATTGCATGGTTTGTGCCTCGCATCAATGCCAACCCCTTGCTAGTCGCCATTATCCCTTCGAGAGGGCCTGAGATTGAAGGCGAAGAGGCTCCTGAGGCTGGTGAGGCTGGTGAGGCTGGTGAGGCTGCTGTCAAAACAGAAACAAACGCAAAACCATCTTCTACGGCAAAGCCCAACCCGATTGCACAACTGCCAGCCGGACTCTGGCTGTACCCGCTACCTTTTACCGAGGATATCCGCCGTGTCGACGATGGCCGCACGCCAATCCGGTCCTCGCAACAGCTCACCGAGATCATGAAGCCAATTATCGAAAACCTGTATTTGCCCAAGATGGCATACAATCCGGCCAAGTACCCTAACCCTGCGCTGCAGTGGCACTACAAGATCCTGCAAGCTATGGCGCTCGAAGAAGAGGTGCCGGAGGAAGGTGAGGACTTGACACTACCAAAGTACAAGGCCATTGTCAAGCGTGTAGGCGCTAGTCTAGGAGACCTCAACGAGACCATCAAAGAAGAGGCAGTCAAGCTGCAGACCATGCGGGCAACCAAGCGCGAAGGTGATGATGACGATGATCTTGGTAGTGGTGGTGCACGACCACTTGCAAAACGACCTAAAACAACAGGGGCCGCTTCCAAAGGCGCAGGTGGCGCCAACATTTCTGACAAGGAGCTGCGGAAGGTAGTCCAGGACGAGAAGCTATCTGCAATGTCTGTGGCTCAGTTGAAGGAAATTTTGGCTGGCAAGAGTCTGACCACCTCGGGCCGCAAGGCCGACCTCATCGAGCGCATAGAGCAGTGGGCAGATGCAAATCTGTAATTGAAATTCACTCGAGCTGCTTCTTTACTCTGGTGCGGAGCGGTTGGCTATCGTTCCCGCTGTTATAACGTTAATGACTATTATATTTGAAAAATACACAGCAGTTTTTACAATAATTATATACCATTATGGACAACATCGACAATTTGTATAAATTAGATTAGCATAATGTGAGATCATGGTGACCCCGAAGTGAGAGTTCTGTAGCTGATATAATACGATGACTAATCAATCGAATTTCCCAAGACTACCACCTGAGACGCGCTTGGGTGGAGATCAACACTTGAGTATCGCATCTCTTGGCAGCGGCGCGACACATACTTGCGCCAGTGTACATTCGGCCGGCGATCGCGAATATCCTGCGTACAGTTTATCATTTTACTGGATATCTGGTTTTCTCTCAATAATATATTCCGCGCACTGCACAGCAATTACGGACGCAATTACAACAACCACAATCGCAACCTCGCCAGCATCCAATCCTACACATGAGTTAGATGCGATCAAAGAATGCGCGTGTGATACTACGGCACGACCAGACGACTGAAACAAATGGAGGCGCTTCTGCGGGAGGCGGGCGAAGGCCTGGCTCTGGGGAGTAGCAGTGGTGACGGACCCCAGTGTCGCTCCGCCGGCGAGCTGAAGAACAAAATTGCACTGCTGTTTGGAGGAAAAGTATCGGATACAAGGGCTGAGCGGGTGTCGGCGTCTTTCGAAATCCCGGCTGATGTCGTGCTCAAGTTATCTGAAGTGTCGCTTGACCCAACTCCGTCCGTGCCTGACCTTGACGTTAACGCCGGCCAGGCGTCGAGCATATTACGGAAATCTTATACAGTGCGCGAAGTTGTTGTCAGCCAGCCAGATGCCGAGACGGACCCGCTGGCGCAAAAGGCTGTGGCGGCATTCCTCATGATGCATGTACGCCAAGCCGACGGCAGTGTATGGGGTGTGCAGTCGGCGTCGCGCACGACCCAGGGGTGGACAGTCTCATACGTCTGCCAGCACTCCATGGCATGTTGGAAGCAGGGGAACACAAGACAGAAGAAACATATCATCGGCCTGTCCACATCTGACGATATGATCAATTATGGCAGTCTAGCTCGGCCGGCCTTTGACTGTCGAGGTGTTGTCAATATCACATTCTCGCGCTTCAGCCGCTCGGTTGTTATAAAGTACGACCACACAAACTTTCACCGCTCCGTGTCTGATCTCGTCAAGCTGTTTCCTCCTCCACAACCACCGTCGCCGCTGCAACTCCCAGTATCAGCATCAGCATCAGCATCGACAAATAAGCGCTCAAAGGACGGACAAAACGAGAGTGGTGCTACACCCAAGCGAAAGAAGCCTAGGAACTCGGCGACGGTACAAGGAGGCGAAACTGCAGCAGAAGAGACGGCTGGGGCGACTGCAGAGACCTTTGGTCTTGCAGAACAGAGTGCAAGAGCTTCTGCACCTAAAAGAAAGAGGCCGAGGAAATTGGCGGCGGCAATGTCGGGAGATGCAGACACAGCAGAAGGGACAGGCGGGGTCTCGGGGCCCATACAACAAGATGAAACTCCAGCTGCGATTCCCAAAAAGGTAAAGAAACCAAGAAAGCCGTATGTGAGAAAGATCAATAAGAGTGCTGTTGCTGCTTTAACGGACGGCAGTGCGACGGCTGCAGAGGCTAGCTCAGCCCAGGATGCAACAAACATTGCGGCAGCTGCTGTGGATGTGATGATGGACCTAGGCATCGACGTAAACCCGAACGCTGACCCGAACGCTGACCCGAACGCTGACCTGAACGAGGCCCAAGTCGCAGAAGCCCTGCTGCATCACCTCCACGAGTTCCCAGAAGACAACACTGGGACGGCAGCGGCCATGATGGATGAACTGGCCGATAATGCGAGCGCGTCTGATGCAAACTGGCAGCTGAGTAGGGAACCAGCACCAGCAGCAACATCACCGCCAGATACCGTTGCTCCTACTACAGGCCAGACATTTTCAAATGACCAGGCCGCAGTGGCAACAGCAGCACCGCTAAGAGAGACTCTAGGAAACACAACAGAGCCACCTCGACCGTATATGCTAGTCACGGAAGCCGAGGTATCAAATACACGCAAGGCCACAGCCATCAAGCTGCTGAGTGAGCGTGGCGTTGAGCCTGGTACGCTGACGCACGAGCAGTTCTGCACCTTTTCTAACCAGGCACCCGCATTGCAGAAAGAATCACTCGAGCTGCTTGCTCACTATGGTGCGGAGCGGTTGGCTATCGTCCCCGCTGCTAACGGATCCAATTCCGATATCCAGTCGCCGGCACCCACGCCTGCTCCGACTGCAAACAGAGATGGTTCGGCACAGGCCTCTACCACACCACAACCGGCGCATCAAGCCCATGCATCGCCACCTGTTGTGACACCAGTGCTTGCACCAGCACCAGCACCAGCACTGCCCACAAGCAGCCCTGCGAAGTCAGAAGCTGCAAAGCAACCCGCAAAAAGGAGGCAAAGCAAAGCAGCAGCAGCAGCGACTCAAACACCTATACCAGCTCCAGATCACACAGCAACTACCGCGCAAAACACTGCAGTCTCATTAACCGGGCTTCATAACGGCAATGCTACTGCTTCATTACCGAGTACCACCCAGTCCAGCTGGCAAGCCCAGCAACAACAGGAGCAACAGCAGAATGCAGCTCCACCGGCCTTTGCGGCCGGTGGAAGACGCAAGTCGAGTGCAACCGTAGCATCTACAACACCAGTACAGAGCCAAGTGCTTCCCCTGCAGGCTCAGGCCATCCCAGGGCCTCTCCCCGCAACTGCTTACCCCCGACAAGCCTTTGCCGGCACCCCTGCAGCTTCTGCGGCTCCTGTGTCCGCTATAGTTGACAAGCCTGCAAGAGCACCTCGGAAACCTAGGGCACCACGCCAGAGAAAGTCTGCAGCTACAATACCAGTTGAAGAGGACGACTCTAATGTGCTGCCGGCAGCTGGTCTCGCCCAGCAGACAGCGACTACAGCTGCCCCGGAAAGCTCTGCTGCAGCGCATACTACAGGTAGCCGAGAACAACAGGCGACGATCGACTACTACAGGAAATACACTCAGCAACCACAGCAACCCCATCAGTCCCAGCAGCAGCAGTACGCACACCAACCGTCTGCATCTGGTGGGCAGAGAAACACTACATCTGCAGTACTGTCGCCTCCTATGACAGTAGCAGAACAAGCGGCGCCTAGTCTGGCCTCATATCAGTCCCCCAACCGACAACACGTAGGCGGAGTACCATACAGCCAGCCGAGTACTGTAGGAGCTATTAGCACTGGCACAAGCAGTACAGGAAATGACTATTCTCGGTACAACAATCATGGCCGTGCTGCCAGCACCGGCAAAAACACTGCTTTAACAGCGGCTGCGGCCGTTACTACGACGGCTCAGGTACCGTCTACAACGACGGCGCAGCCCCTGTTTGACACATATTTGAATGACTATCAGCGCCGGACGAGCTCCATCAACTACAGCAGCAACACATCGACGACGGGCGCGACAAGCATGGCTGCTGCTAATTCAACTAGCAATCGGTGGCCGACGACAAATGTTGATAACTCGTACATGGCAAAACATGCGGCTCAACAGCAGAGACAAGAGCCACAACCACAGCAATCACAGCAGCCGCCGCGGACGACGACGTCTGTAGGATATGGCGCTCCTTCACGGCCAAGTGACGCTGGGTATGCCCAGCTGTTGCAACAGCAACAGCATCAACAGCAACAGGGACAACAGTCCACCTCCCGTACTGCACAGCACCGGCAGCAACAGGCACGGACACAGCCACCCGTGGTAGCGTATGGAGACCGGCCTTCTCACCCGCCGGTCAGCTCAGGCTATGGGCAAGGGACTTTGTCGGCAGCGGCTCCAGCAGCACCGATGCATCATTTGGGAAGTGGTAGTGAATACCAAAGGCAAGTACAACTACAACAGCATCATACGTTGCATGGTCAGGCACAACAACACTACACACAGCCATATGGACAACACTCATATCAACATCAAAACCAGCATCAACCACACCAACAGCACCAAAACAATCAACAACACCAGAGTGCTGGCCCGGGACTTGGAAATGGGAGAAACGCGTATGGTAACCAAGTGATGACTGATGAAATGTACGACGTGTTACGGCGGCAGCAGAGCCAGTAGAGGCTACGTCAGAAAAGATAACTGCATAATGATACAAGATCATTGGTGTTTTCTAGCTAAATTACATTGTTACTTCTTACTGAATGTTGCAGAGGCAAAGCCGTGCCGTGTATAATCTATCAAACTGAGAATGCTTCTATTGAAAATCGAGAGTCTACTCATTACTTCTCTGCTACAACAGCGACACCCAAACGCCCCCGCCATCCATCAACTATAACTGGATATTTCTCTTGCACTATCCAAAACCCGCCCACTCTCTTATTAGGTAGCAAACTTGGACATGGCCCGCAGACGCGCGCCGTAAAAGTAAAGCAGCCAGATTCCGGCGATGCCAATCGTGGACAAGCCGCCGAGGACCGAAACGCCACGGCCGATGCCGAGGTTGATGAACAGCGGACGGCCAAAAAGAATAGAGCCAGCGGCAAAGGCAGAACGGAACAAGTCATTGGCAGCAAAGAGGCTGGCAGCGTACTGTGGGTAGGACAGGGGGATATACACAAAGACACACTGCATCACGACAAACACGGTGGCGCCATAGAGCGTGATACCAATCGTAGGTGCGATCCAGGGGATACGGGGAGCCCCATTGGCAGTCCAGGCAAAGATGAAAAGACCGATTGTGGGACCAAAGGCGGCATACATAGCCGGGATCAAACGGTCCTCGTTTGGAGGGAACTGGCCAGTCTTGCGGATACCACGGTTCAGCACGAGGGCCACATATGTGCAGTAGACGACAATGCCAATGATGGCAGACACCAGGATGCACAGGAACACCAGTCCAACCTCACCGGCACTCATTCCGTAGGACACCGGATATACAAGCGGGAAAGCCTCAAAAAAGGAGTAGTAGATGCCGTAGATGATGGCAGTGTACAGCTGTACAAAAAGAACGGCCGGGTCTTTGATTGTAATCTCAAGGGGCTTGATCAAGGCGTCGATGACAATGGCGACGGCCTTTGATTTGACAACCTCACCATTGGCCTGCTGGGCCATCTTCTCGTTATAGGCAGCTACCTCGGACGGTGCCTGAAAGCGGTTGGAGCCAGTTAGCTTGCGAAGGCGCTTCGCACGGCGCAGCAGAATGTTGGGAGTCGAGGTCTCGGGCAGGAAAGCGAGCATAATGACAGCAACGGGTGCAGCCGCCCAGAGAATCTCGAGCAGAGACCAACGCCAGCCCTTGGCAGGGACAGAAAAGCCAGAAAGCAGAGGTCCTAGTGCCGGGGCACTGAAACCGGCTGAGACCCATGCCACGAGGCCGTATGGGAGGTTCAGCATCGAGAAGATATCGCCGAGCGACGCAGCACCTGAGGCTAAGCAAGGCGAGCCGAAGAAGCCCTGCAGGAAGCGTAGAACGAGCAGACCACCAAAGCTGCCGCTGCTGTGGCCTCCAGCCAAGTTGCCATATGCAAGCGCGGTGGGCAGCGAGAATATGACAAAGAAGACCACTGTCACGGCATATACAGGATTGCGGCCAATGGAGGGGATTTCAGAGAGTGGGCTGAACAGCAGTGGGCCGACACCATAGCCCAGGACGAACATGGACAGTCCCAGCGACGATGCGGTTGCACTGACACCAAACGTTTCCATCACACCTTCTTGCGAGTTGGTATAGATGGCGGAGGACATGTACACGACAAAGGTGTAGATCCAGATGATCAGGGCGACAACAAAGCGACGGCTGGTGGACCAATTCAAGGGGTTGGAGCGGTCATCGGTGGTGTACCAGTCGACGACAATGGCCGTCTCAAACTCGGGCTCGGCGACCTTCTCACCTGCTCCTGTAGCTCCTGTGGCACCCGTACGTGTCTGGACAAGGCGAGGCACAACTGGTGTGGACTGTGTCCGCTGAGCATCATGCAGCTCATCGACGTATAGTCGGTCCTGGGTGTATGGGAGAGTTTCCTCCCGCGAACGAGTGTGCTGGACTGAGTTGATGGGATGGGCAGCCGAGCCAACAACGGAGTGAGCCGTAGTAGCACGTCGTAAAGCCGCATAAGGACTGCTGTCTGCATTGGTATCGTTGACATTGTCGCCGCTGATGATGTTTGGCTTGTCAGAGTCAATGTGGCGGATGTTTTCCTCGTCAGATGATGCAATGGCTGTGTCGTCGCCGTCGGGGCTGACGTCAAACATGGACCGCTGCTCTACCGGTCTCTCTGACGGCTGGATCACCTCGCCGTTTTCGTCCAATACCTCAACATCGCCATCGAGCATCTTCTGCCATAGTTCGGGGACCTTGAAATCAGCCCGTTCCTCGGGGAACTGTAGATAACGGTTACCGGAGAAGTAACGGATAACCGTCCCGATGGCGGTATCCCGGAATGTCTCTGCCATTGTTGTGTAGGATGAGGTGTGAGAAGTTGATGTGTTTTGGGGGATGTCCGTATGACAGTATACAGAATCGAGCTATAACAAATTTTTGATATTCAAACAACTCTGATGCTCAAACTCAGAAGGATCTCGGACTGGGACAGCTTGCTTTTATATAGATACCTCGGAGGTTGGAAGTCCAAAATAACATTAAATAAATAATAACGGTTCTCGATTCGTGTACCTAGTCACAAGAGATTTCAACGGCAAACACACAACCAGCACGGTACTTGCCGTTGATCCCATATACTCTTTACGTGAAGAGATGCTTTGTACATCCCTTGAACGTATCGGAGGATTCGAAATACAGTTTACAAATTCCTGATAGAAAGGTTGGCACTAGGGTATACTTTTCTTTGGGCTTCGCCACGTCATATGCTTGAAAGGTAAGCTGAGCAATGTGTGAGATCGTGCTGACAGTGACAGATGTCTGGACATATCGCGTTTAAAACTTACAAATGGTAATCTCTCCTTTTAGATGAGTGAGTTTTGATGCTTTTCCAGAACCTTCTTTTTTCATTTTATCTTCTACTCTCTATTTTATACGGAGTCTGTTCTTCTTGTTTCGTATAACGCTTGCCACTGTCGCTTTCTCATTTAGCTTTTTCATTCTTATTTCTTCATATTTCAAGTCTTCTCTGCACTCTGACTAACAGCTGATTTTCAGCCAAAGTTGTTAATTGGTCTGCACACACACACAGATACACGTTGGCTGATCTATGGATAAGCTGCAACATAGATGCTGACCGCACAATAACATGAGATAGGTAGCTTCGACCGCTTCGGCGGTGATGAAACATTCATGCAGCCCAACACAAGCTGAAAAGCCATGCAGGATGAAGGTTGCTGTGTGAAGCGAGTGCTGCAGTAGTGCTTACAGTACCGGAGAAGCGCGTTATAAATACAAAGTTCCATTAGTAAAGCATAATAGCATGCAAAGTTGTAATTCTGATCATTAATCGTATGGGCTCCAGTTTGTAAAGCACGAGAAACAGAATGATGCCGTCGTCTTGAGGTGCTGTTGTTTAACATCGGCTTTTTTCTAATTTTCTTTCAAAAGAGAAACTGCAAGTTTCTTCACACAGGTTCCCATCAAGTACTCTATCTGTTTTGATTTTTTTACTTGATATTTTCATTTGTGAATTTTAGTTCTCTGTTTTCTTTTGGGGAGAAAAAAATCAATATTTTTCATCATTCTTATTAGATTATTATATTCGGGCTAGAATCTGACCGGCCAGTCTTTGCTTTAGGCACCAGATATATGAAAAAAACTTGTGTACATGAGTCACATTGGCTGCCAAAGTCTCCGAGTCAAAATTGCATGTCGGTGTTGAAGATGACGTTCGTCTATTTGTAAGACGCGCTGACAAAGCTACATGGCTTAACAGAGTAGGACTAGCGGATCGGTAGATGACTGTTTCTTCCATATTTCCGCAGTGTCGCTCTTGCCGTTTCTCAAACTTCAAACTAGTGCCTTCCGGTTTGGTGAGACTCCGAAATATGAACTATAATCATCGCCCGAAACGTTGTAGAGTGGACATTGCGCTTAGCTCATGATGGCCAGATACCAATGAGTCAAGGGGTCTACAGTCCTGACATGATATCCTTGGATCTCATAGATGGATGCATTTATCGGGTAACCTCCTGTTCAAGTTTCACTTTTTTTTTTTTCAATCAACATATGCACACAAAAAGATAGCACACCCGTGGCTCCGCGTCTGATCAACTTGTTATATTTATAAAATTTAATAGTCCAAAACAGTTCACTATCTGACTCAGTCTCACAGATGTGGTCTGGAGGTGGGTGTAGGTCATGTTAGCTACGTATAAATTTACAATTCGCGGGGTGGTTATTGCTGCGCTGACTTATTGCGCCGATTGGGTAGATTTTACTACAATGGGCTTGATATTACTAAACAAAGTGCAGAGAGAACGCGTTTCATGCATGGCTCGTATACATCAAATAGATACCTAAAAGTTGGGTATGGTGGTGCCAATGTTTTGTTCAGCACCCAACTTCAGCAGAGCACGTCCAATGCAGAGGTCCATGATACCAATACCAACACTCTTGTAGATGACACTTCCCTGTGAAAGCCACTGTTTCAGGTGCAGCTGCCTATTCGCGTCTTTCTCCACATCTTCCTGCAGCTTCAAAAGCTCTCCCGTTTCCAAAATGTGAGTATTGGGTATGTCGGCTTTGACAAGCTCACCAGCCTCTGCGGCACAGGCATCACGACTGTCAACTAGAACAACACCACCGTCGCTATCGATGCTGCTGCTGCCAGGGAAGTAAGTCTGCGGGTATGTCTTGTCGGTAGCAACGGCCCGCAGCAGGGCCGGGTCGATTTCTTGCATGTCTAGCTTGTATGAGCCAATGGCCGAAATAAAACGTGTCTTTGCCCGACCTGTCTCACAGTCAACCCACTCCGCTGGAAACACCGGATCTAGTGACGGCGTCGTGCAGTAGATGACATCGGCCTGCTGAACAGCGGCCTTGACAGTCGCAAGATCAGTCGGTGCGACAACGGCAAACTTGATGTGTGCCAGGTCGCTCGGGTCTGTTGCCATTGTTCGCAGCTCGGTGATCAAAGACTCGGCGCGCGTTGCTGACCGATTCACAATCGTGATAGAGGATATATCAGGGCGTCGCAGCACAAGGGATAGGTGCAGGTGCCACAGGGCTTGCTTGCCAGCACCAAACACGACAATGTCCTTGGTTACAGACCGATAGCGGTACAGAAGAATGACACCCAGCGATGTGCGGAAAGCTGTTAATGCAGCTGCATTCAGCACACCAATTGCTTTGCCGTCAGCATCAGTAATCATGACAACACCTGTGATGGCTTTGGGCGCATAGGCTGGCCCGACATCGGCAGGGGCCGGCGGGGGAACACCGACGACCTTCACCGATGATCCGTCTGCCAGTGTCGCGGGCATAAACAGCATAGTTGAGCCTCCCGGCCGCGTGACACCCTGGCGATGGCATTGGTATTTTTTTTCACCCTTGTTGGAGTAAGAGTAGAGTGCCGAGCCGAGGGTATCGCACAACGTATTGAGAGCCGCCTTGTTCAACCCAGCCAGAACGGAACGCACACCCGCATCAGAGAGGATGTGAAGGGACATTCTGATGGATGAAGTTAAAGTCCGACCAGTATCGATTTGATTGTCTGATTGATTGCGGTGAGGTTGTTTAGGGTGTTTGGTTATAGAGCTAGGAATTGCTTTGGTGCTTGTCCCATATACCCACGACTATAGATCCCACCCTAGCCCCGCGACTAGCCGTTGTAAGCTACTGGATGGAGTGACCGGGCCGGAGCTCTTATCATCATAGATTGTCATTTGCCATTAAGTGTCTCATCGATGCGTATCGTTTCTTATGTCGGGCTATATTATGACAAATTGCCCTGGTATTCTGCGAATATATGATATTATTGAAAAAAATAATAACCTCTACTGACTTTCGCTATGGATCTGTACGAGTCACTCCAAAACAATGCGTCACTCTCTCCGATCCGATGCATAGACATGCACACAACAGGCGAGGCAACACGCATTGTGCTGTCTGGCTTCCCGAAGCTAGAAGGAAATCTTTAGAGCAGCGCGAGACTTACCGTACCAAGCATGATGAGTATCGCCGCAAGATCATGCTTGAGCCTCGAGGACACGACGGAATGTACGGAGGCCGGTATCTGCTTTTTCGCTAACCAGCAGATTGATCGATCTCCAACGGGTGGGCGTGTAGCTGCACGCATGGCCCTGGCCCATGCCCAGGGCATCGCAGAGCTCCACGAGCGTCGAGCATTCCATTCTTTAGTCTCAAATGATACCCATACGAGTGGACGGGGCACATTTATCGGTACAAATGTCAAAGAAGTTGATATCCCGGGAGGAAGAGACTTGTCAGCCATGGGTGCTATCGTCCGGGTTGACGGTGAAGCTTTCTACACCGGCGCTATGGCATTTGTCCGCGAGGAAAGTGACCCAATCGCGGATGGATTCTCTATATAAAAATTACTCATACCAGATGAGATTGATGCCGCTTTAGAATGAACTATGGAAAGCATAAAACAATCACTTACTTGTGAGATTTTAAACAGTGATCATTTTCTTACAGGTGGATTACGCTGCCAATTTTGGTATCCCCTCGCGTGACATATTAGCACCACTAACCCAATCAGCTACTCTGCTGATGCGCCGGAGCCACTACCACCTCTTCCACTTCCCCCCTTAACACCATACACCCTCAAAATGACAGGCTGCCCTATCCGTCTGCTTGACGGCGGCCTCGGTACCACCCTACAAGATCGTTACGATGTGCAGTTCTCGGCCGAAACCACACCGCTGTGGTCATCACACCTGCTCGTCGACGATGCACAGGCCGCCGTTTTGCGCCGCTGCCAGGCCGAATTTGTGCGCGCCGGCGCTGATCTTCTCGAGACAGCGACGTATCAGGTGTCGGTAGCAGGGCTGGCGCTCACAGGCGTCTCATCTGCCGACACCAATGCTTTTTTGACGCGTGCTGTAGACGTCGCCGAGGGTGCTATTGCGGATGCTGTTGCGAATACCAAAGATAGTCCCGCATCCCTCGGGGCCTCCAGATCCCCCGGCATTGCGCTCTCGCTTGGGCCCTATGGCGCTTGTATGATCCCCAGCACTGAATATTCGGGTGCATATGATCCCGCTATCTGCAACACCAAAGCTCTATGTCACTGGCACGCCGACCGGCTGCGCCTTTTTGCCCATGTGCCACGTCTTGCTGACCGCGTCCGCTTTCTCGCTTTCGAGACTGTGCCACGCCTGGATGAGATCTGCGCCGTGCGCCAGCTATATACCTCATCTGAGCACATGGACCCGGCTCTCGCACGCCTCCCCTACTGGATATCGTGTGTTTTCCCCGGTACCAACGACGCCTTGCCTGACGGTACTGCTGTTATAGATGCTGTCTCTGCCATGCTGGCCCCTATTCCTGGCGGCCGGCCGCCTTGGGGCATCGGCATTAACTGCACCAAGATTGGCCGTCTTGATGCACTTGTAGCACAGTACCAGACCGCCGTCAAAGCCCACCTGGCTGCATCCCCGTCTATTCCCCGTCCGGCTCTCGTCCTCTACCCCGACGGCACCAACGGCGAGGTTTATAACACCACCACACAAGTGTGGGAACTGCCTCCGGGTGTTGCGCCGCCGGCCGTTGCATGGGAGACTCAGCTGAGCGATATTGTTCGCTCTGCTGCAGCCAGCGGCTACTGGTCTGAGGTCATCGTCGGCGGCTGCTGTAAGGCCACCGATCGGGACATTGGCGCACTACGAGCGGTGTTGAATTGACCATAAATCGTTATATTAGAAACAGATAAATGCACACGCTGGTACAAGCTTCTGATGGTCTTGATCACGGTGAAATTGTCCAACTACATGATTGCAAAACTATCCAGAAGACCACCACCAAATATACCCTTTTGGTCTCTGACGACACGACCAGACCCGAAAACTGCCACAATCCCAGTCTCAGACCGGCCAAGAACGGTGATATCATCAAGAGGGTTTAGATCCAAAAACAATCAGATCCGCCTCAAAGCCAGTCGCGATCTGTCCAACCACCCTGTCTAGATCCATCATACGCGCCGGGTTAATAGTCGCACTCTACAGGATACTTTCAGCCGGCAGGACTTGAGTACGAATGGCAAACTCGTCGGCCTGGTACCGTCCAGGGGCCCAAGAAGATCGGAACCGTAGCACACAGAGACGCCGCACTCATGAACTAGGCGGAGTGCTTCCAAACCTGTAGCAATGCTGGTGCAAGGTGAAGCTTGTGGTGAATATGTCGAAGCTGGCGACTCGGTATAGCAGCGGTCGACAAATCGGTATGCCCAAGCTACTTCGATGCAGTATAGGCTGGTCTGGGTATATCTGAAGAACACTTTGAGTAGAAATAGAACTATCTCGCGGGGCGGAAACGCGTTGAGTGCAGCTCCCAAAGCAGTCATGCGCACGGAGTCATCAGAAGATGCGTGTGTGGTTGTGAATGCCGACTAGAGAGTCGCTGTGATAGATATCGCGAAGCATGTTGGCGAGCCCGGGTGCGAAATTTTTGATCCGCACTATCGACAGCGTGTCAATTGCCCTCATTTCTGGTAACCTGGTTGCTATATTTAGTGTCGAGCTCTTCTTTTTCCTCAATAGCAGACCCCAATCGGTGGGTGAACTTGTGAAGTAACAGGTCCTTCTCGCATGGTTTCTCGGTCTTTTTCTCGGAAGACGTGCTAGAAACAAAAGGCCTAGCTGGAACTGCTGATCCCAGTGTCGTTGTCGCTATGCAAGTCCTTAAAAGTGAGGTGTGAGACTTGCCGTGGTCACAGTCGTCGCGAAGAGGCTTATCAGGTCATACCGGCACGAGAGGTGGCATCGCGTACAGCAACCGCAGCTCGATTAGCTGTCGCATTTCTCCTTTACACTCGGTACAGCACCAACTTAATAGTCCGTAATAAAGAGCGGGCAACTCACGCTCTTGCGGATCGTTTCCCGAAGATCGTCTGGAACTTGGGATCGCGACCATCTCCCATGAGATGGAGTTAAGCATAGGTATGAAAACTACCTTGTGCGCTGGAAGTCACTGTGTGATGGAGTGGCTGTGATGAGCCTGCGCGAGCAGCCATGGCCTTTGATGTGTAGCAATCAGCATTCCGAGTGTTCCGTCTTGTATGTGTAATGGTTGACTATAAAATTCAGCAGAGTAGTTGGCGGACTGTAGATTAGAGGAAAGAGCGACCAATGCAGCTGCCAGATTAGCGTTCCTACCTCGACCAGGTTAGTCATCCAATGATAATGAAATGCAACCAATACGTTTGATGAAAAATAATGTTCATGGTATAGGTAACCCAATGCGGAGATCATCGCAACTGATTGTGATGATTCTGATGCAGCAGATATTCCACAGCTCGAGCGTAAGAAATTCAATGGCTATATGCATCCCAATGATGGGCAACGATGATATTTTTTTCGGGCAAGCATTTGATTTTCTCTGTGGGGGAGCATGCAGCAGGTTTTTTTGGGATTTTTTTTTTTAACTTTAAGTAGCAATAATAAAGCACTTGCTGTATCTTTTGATTGTTTAATCATCTTCGATGTCATTGCGATTAAAGCTGCATGCTTCTCCGTCATGTCTCCATTATTTTGGTTGCACATATTGGTGGTAAATAATTGTGGATCTACGCAGATTCAGGGGTACACCTGCGACCAATTATGTAATCACGTCGGTAATCACACTATACCGAAATGTGACGTAGGAGCTTCATCAACCTTCATCGACCTTTATCAACACGCGGCGCGTTCAGTTGTATCGTTTACAGTACGCCATATATGTAAACTTTACTGCTCTCTTGTTGAAATCAATCGGCCATTCCCTTCACAAACTGACGGTCATGCTGCGACAGCGCCATCAGCTTGACCCAGCATCGTTCTCAACATCACCATCAGCATCACTAGCAGCTGTGAGCATACAGCCTAGCAAGGACATCAAGAGCAAGAGCGAGTGCAAGAACGCCATGGCGTCACCAAACTTTGACCCGACATTGGAACAACAGTCGCTATTTGAGGAAGACGCACCGCCGGCGCCGCCAGGACTGCCTACCGAGAGCAAGCCTGCAGCTCCCTCTACCTGGCTTGGTCGGAATCAATGGGTTGGCCTTGCATTGGCCAGCGGAGCCTGTGCCGCCTTCAATGGCGTCTTTGCCAAGCTGACAACTACTGAGCTGACAACCCGCCTATCAGAGGCTGTGGCAAGTCTTGTCGGCCTCGATTCAGTAGAAGGATATGTTGAGATTGTTGTTCGTGGGACCTTCTTCGCACTCAACCTGGTCTTCAACGGCATTGTATGTTCTTCGCTTTCCGGATTTCACAATCCAGTTCCAAGTACTGTACTGACAGCATAGATGTGGACACTGTTCACTCGTGCACTAGCGCGAGGCCACTCTGCCACCCAGGTGTCCATCATGAACACGTCGGCCAACTTTGTGCTTACGGCATTGTTGGGCTTTGCAATCTTTTCCGAATCGCTGCCGCCGCTGTGGTGGCTGGGTGCTGCCATGCTCGTGGCCGGCAATGTCATCATTGGCCGCAAGGACGAGACTTCTCCCAATGAGGCGGCCGAAGCAGCATCAGAAGCAGATGTGCCCGAGGCTGTCCCTCTCATTGCAACATCTAGTTTCTCAGAGGCCCAAGACTCCGAGACAGACACCCCCAATGCCTCATCTGGTCGACGAACATCGCGTAGGCTTGCTGCTCAACATGGATCAGACACCATTGCCTCTTCGTCGACATCTGTCTCCAACATGTCCACAATCCGCAGAGCGGAAGAGAAGTTGGATGAAGACCGTGATCAAACTTGATGTGTGTATATGCCATGTTATCCATCATGTATAGCGAGTACTGTGTAGGCATCATATTTCAGAAAATTACTGGTTTTTATTTTTTCTTTCCTCTCATGAAAGACTAATGTGTATACGTCCTGACAAGCCGTCCAATAAATAGTTCCTATCTCTCAAATACCATGCTCCAAATAAATCAAAACGCCGCAAGGAAATCACAAATGTCCGTCACCCAGGAATTGTTACACAAGAGAGCCAAAAATCTTCAAAGACGAAACAATTGGTATAAAATTACAAGTGAAGATCTTTCAAGTAGGCCACAGAAAAGAAATTATGAAGGGGGAAAAACAAATGAACCCGGCAGGGAGATCGAGGTGTCTCGGTGTTTTTGAGAAAACTTGATAAGAGACGTGTGAAAAACAAACAAAACAACAAATTTTGGTATGTGATTGAAAGCAGAGGTTTTGTGAATATTCAGACACTGACGCTCGCCACAGCGACTGATTTATGCAGGGTACCCTGAAATATGATGTTAGTTGATACTTGACAGAATAGAATATGGGGGAGTGAAACCTACACCATGAGCAGACAGCAATAATGCAGTACAGGCATATCAGAAGCATGCCTTCCAGCCAGTGACTCTTGCCATCACCTATTAGGTAATTGACCAGCAGGACAGATACGAACAGAACGGCAACTTGGAATATGTCAAAGCTCAGTGACATGTCATCGTTGCCCATGCCCCAGCCAATGACAACCAAAAGAGGAATCAGGAATAGGGCGACCTGCATACTGGAGCCGACAGCAACACCAATAGCTAGGTCCATCTTGTCCTTCACAGCGACTGCAACAGCAGTGGCGTGCTCAGCAGCGTTTCCGACGATAGGGAGAAGAATAAGACCGAGGAACTCCTTGCTGATATTTCCCTTTGTCGTGACGTAATCGATGCTATCCACAAGGAACTCGGCACAGAGAGCAATGACTACCGTCGAGCCAGTAAGAACAGCAATGGCGACGAAAAAGTGCAGCTGCGGCTCCTCGCTCTCGTCCTCCTCCTCTTCGACCACCACGGGCCCAGCCTCAACGACGGTATTGCGGTGTCTGTGAAAGTACTTCTTGGCGTTCATGGGCTTAGCTGGCACTTTCTGGCTCTCCTCGCTGAAGACGGCCTGGTGAGTCTTCAGCTGGAAGAGAAGGTATGCGGCGTAGACAACAAGCAGAATGATAGAGGTACCGCGCGAGAGCATAGCGACATCCTTGGTCGAAGTGATACTGGCAGCGTCGAAAACGGTAGGGACAATGACGCCAGCAACAGCCATGGCCAAAAGACTCGCTGCGGTCTGGGCGACGGTGGTGTTAAAGTACTGCTCCTGGCGACGCAGGCCACCAAAAAAGAAGCACATGCCCATGACAAGAAGCAGGTTAGACAGAATACTGCCAATCAGCGAGGTCTGAACAATGACGACCTCGCCCTTGACCAAGGCCATAATAGCAACAATCAGCTCGACAGCGTTACCGAATGTGGCATTAAGAAGACCACCAAGAGTCTCGCCTGTGCGCAGAGCAATCTCCTCCGTTGCGAAACTGAGCATTGCCGCCAATGGGACGATAGCGATGAAGTTGACAACAAAGATCACAATAGGGTCGACGTTGGTAAAGTGGAGGGCAATGCCGGCGGGGGCAGCAAAGAGGAGAATGTTGATGTACGAGTTAAGGAACGTGCGCTGCAGCTGGTTGGCGACGGTAAAGGGCTCCTTGGGTTCGATGTGCTTAAACATGCTGGTCTTCTTGGACTTCTCATCTTCGTTCTTATGCGAGTCGTCGGGCTCCTGGCGTCCCTCGCTCGAATCCGCCCCGCTTCCACGGCTCCGGTTCTTCAGACCGCCATCGGCAGCTAGTGTCGCTGTTGGGGATTCCGGTGTTGCCTCAATGGAATCTTCACCACGAGTCACGCCCTCGCTGCCTTCTGTGAGAACACCGCCGTGGGGGGCAAAACCATTTGTGCCATTCGCAAAGTTGCTGGTTAGGGGGCTCTTGGAGTTGGCGGAGCCGGTAGGTGCGGTTTGAACATGGCCGAGCCGATAGCTGGATTCTACTCCTCTGGTAGCACTGTCGATGCCAGCTTCTTCATCAACTTCACGGGGAAACGTACTGCTTCTCTTGCTACCGTTGTCGCGCCACGCAATGTGCCCAAATGGGTTGAAACCGCTGTTCCGCCCTTCGCGATGAGCCTCCTTCTTGATGTTGAACGCGTTGACTATTGGAGCCATGTCAGCAAGAATTCAGTATTAATGATGTGATGGTTGAGGTGGAAGAGATGGGGCGTTGTCTTTGCAAAAAATTCAGACAAGCAAACAAGGAAGGAGGACAATAACTAAAAGAGAGCCGCACAAATGTCGAACGAATGCGAGATACGATCAATGCTAAAATAAAATAAAAGTCCGAAGGTTAAAGCTGAAAGCAGTGGCGCAGAAGGCAGCCACTTGAAGCCTAGAATAACCCGATGCCCGCTTAGCCATCGCATGTGGGTTGTGCAACGAAACGCTATGTGCCTGACAGGAGCTCCATCTTTGAGATGTTGCCCACTGCAAAAACTAGTGCCGATGGAGAAGAACAAGATCCAGTGCGTGTCGCTACGAGGCGCTGTGGTGAATAGTGGAAAGCAGCGAGCGACAATGGTGAACGGGATTTGCAGGCAAGGAAAGAGTATGATATGGTGTAATAGAGTGAATCGACTGATGGAGTGCAAACGAGGAGAGTAGTCATTGTGTTCGGGGTAGGGGTCGTCATCGACTCGTCGGTCAAAATTGCTTACATGACATTGTAGCTAAATCTGGGGCATGCCTTTGCAGTATGTCAAGGAGAGCTGGGCAAGATCAAGCTGACTGGGTGTGTAGAAATGACGGATAGGTACTCGCAAGTCGGTTGGACGCAAGTTCGAGATGGATGACGCCGGGGAAAGGATGCCAATTGAAGAAATATGAAGTATGGCAAAGGAGGGTCGGTGCCAATTGTTGGATTTGACGTCAATCGAAAGGGTGTTATACCTGGACAAAACTGCGAGTGAGGGCGAAAAGAGACAATGCACGGAGCCAAAGACAGGCGAAAAGGTCTAGTCAACCTTGTAGTGCCCTGGGCCTAGTTTGATATCTGGGGATTGGGCGTTAATTTGGAGGCTCAGAGAGGCGCGAAAGCGAGGCACAGCAAGAGGGACGAAAAGGCGACGCGGTGTTTAGATATCTGCGGCACAAGAGCGAGAGCAATCTAGAAGGACAGCTATAGACTGAGCTAAATAGATGTACACAGCCTGACAGTAGTGGTAAGGATATCGTAGTGGCGATGTGATGATATGGTGAGAGAAGAGGAAGATGAGAAAGGAGGAGGGGACGAGGACGGGAGATACTAAGGAATGACGTGGGAGGGCATATGAACTCGAGGAAAGACCGACCGTTACAAGCTGCCGGAAAGAGGCCAAAGTGTAGTGTGCCGTGACGATAAGAAAGGGAAGGGGATCAAACAGCGCGTTCTGTTTGCGTGTTGCGCCTTCCTTGCGCGGCTTTGTTGGTGCTGTTGGACGTACGCACTTTGGAGAGCAGATGTTTTCCTTTGTCGGCAGGCGCGACTGATGTGTGCAATGTGAACAAAGGACGAAAATAGAAGGCACGATGTGTTCCGATGCAGAGTTGAAAGGCAAGAGAGTGGAAGAGTGAAACGAATGGGAAGGAGCGAAGGTAAGAATAGAACAATCAGTAGAGGGTGACAAAAAGGAGAATGCGTATAGGACAACCAAAAGGAGAACTAGAAAGGAAGGGACGAAGAATGTGACATGATGTGACAGGCAGGTGCGACAGGAGCAATAACTATTACTGCTATTTGCTATTATTGATATTACATGTAGCACTACATACTGACAGGCATGGGCTAACAAAGACGGACTACTGGAAATAGAAAAAGCAGAAAAAATCAAGACAAGAGCGTAAAAGCAAAAGCAAAAGCAAAAGCAAAACAAATAGTGGTTGAGCCAGCAGCGCCAAGACTTGGTGTTGAAATAAGACTTCTACGGGTGCTTGGTATCTCCTTGGTATTCCGTTTCAAGCCTGACGCCAACACATCAGGAAGAAGCCAAGTGCACACAAGCAATTCTTGGAAGGGGCGATCGGGTTGGCAGCATTGGCAGCGAATGATGACATAATGCTCTGATTTCATATTCCAGACCGCATCTAGACGTCACTCGATGCACTGCGACGGACATGCAGCGCATGCAAGGAGACAATGAAAGGAAATTACACTTGGAAGAGGGCCAATGATGCATGGCAATTAATCGCTGAGAATGAACTGAGAATAAATTTCAGGCTTGAATCGGAGACAAATAGCGAGCCAAAAGCAGAGGCAGTCGAAGAAGAGGAGAGCCACAGTGGCTTGATGAATAGAACTTGAGTTTAATAAAACATTAAATAAAACCGATGCGGGCAATATAACTCCAAAAGTTGAATAATGAAGCACACAAGTATCGAAACAGTTAGACAGTCTTGGCGCCCCTATCGACTTATGACTTTAGCGGCGCGCATACATGTTTTTCGGCAGCTTTATGCTGGTTTCTGGCGGGCAGACCATTGCCAGTGGGGTGAAAGGAGATTAGCTACGAAGTAGCCAAAGAGATTGAAGAGCAGCAAAACATGAGGACGTTCGGGGGTGTTGAGATCTGCTTGTTCTCTGCCGGCGTCATGAGTTGTACGCTACAGGTAAAACAATATCCCAAGAGAGCCCGATAGACAGCACATACAATACTGAAAAGTAATCATGTTTTGTGTCTGTGATCGCCGTGCATAAAATCGATGGATCTGGTTGATCCGATTCCATATCCGAGTACTGAATATAGGCATGTCTGTTGCAACCCTGTGCTGAAGAGCCCTCGTGGCACCACGCATCAACGTTGACTATCTCACCGTCGAATAAGAAAGCGTTTTCTATAGTGTGATCTGATACGTAATTACACAAGACACGGCTATGGCTAATCGACTGTCGTCTATCGAAGCCACTGATCACTGATCATTGACGGTGCTGCGCGTCCACTGGAGTACTGGAGGCCTCTCCTCATGTCTACTTCGTAGTAAGGCATCTTAACAACTGAAACGGCAGACTACCCCTGCTGAAACACGGTCTGTTCGTGGCCATCCGTTGGGATGACAGGCGGATTGTTAGTCTCGATTAGTACTCCATACGGTTGGGGTTGGTGTCTTTGTGTTATGAGTAGGATATTGACTTTATTTGTCCTGCCATGCCTGGGGTGAATAGTCATGTTGGTAATAGACTTTTGGCTATGCGCCTGATGGAGCATCTATTGTGAGTTGAATAGGCCTAATAATCAATATATCATCAATATTCCCTCGCATCTGATATAGTCAATATAGAGGCATTCCGCTCGACACTACGAGAACATACGTGCATGTCTGTCTATCTATGCAGACCTATCAACATTAATCTTGCACTTCGCGTCGGCACCATACTATTGCGGATCTGATGTGATATCGGCCCAACTGCATCATGTATCTTACTGTTGGCGAAGGCGGTAAGGGATCCTAGGGTGTGTTGCGCTGGTCGTGCTTCACCGCAACCGATGGCATACAATGCATTGTTGCGCTTCTGTGTTGGCATATTTGCTCAAAGCCACGGTTCGCGGGGGTCAAGTCGACAATGACCCAAAAAGTGACCATGTCCTCATCGGAGCGGCATCATGCGTCCTACCAGGCTGCATGTCAACAAATCGGAACATGCCGAGCAACGTCGTGTGAAAAACAACATAGAAGACCTGAAGAAGACACGACAAAATGGCATGTCATAGGAATGGGGGAAAGCGAGGCCGGTTGCCCGTCAGCTTGACGTCAACGGCAACACGGAGACTGTTTAGGGATGCCAGAGATTAGCAGCGGCCTCATCCAGCGTTTATGCACGCTGTAATCACTTCTTGTGTTGGTCAATAGCTGCGAAGCATCTTGACTTTGTCGTGGACGACATGATAGTATAGAAGAACCACCAAGAAAGTAAATGTATTCATGAATTTGAATACATAAATTTTTTTGTTATATTTCTTCGACAAGATGCGTTTATGCCAAAGCCGACTATTGAAAAGTGAATTAAATAGAAATAAATACAAACAAATAAATACAATGTCCGCTATCATTGTAGACTAATGTGTCAATCATTCGATAATCGTATACCGGTTTGAGCAAGATATTGGTAGTAGACGAAAACCGGTAGCATACCATCATTATTCTCACACTATCAAAACAAAATTGTCCAAAATAAACAAATACTCTTACGTATCCCAGACCCAATATTATCCCCATATTCGCTTTTCTCGTAACAACAAATCCCAAAAGTCCAACAAAAAAAAAGCCCTCGAGCCCTAATCTTGCCCGTTGGGTGGTGGGTTCTGCCCGTTCTGCCTATTCTCCGCATTTTGCCCATTCTGTGCAGGCTGTGCATTCTGGAGTGCAACGTCGTCTACGCTTCCGCGCCGTAAGAACAACCGAGATGCTAGGAAGCCCGGGCTTGTTGTCCGGGTCGGTGTCACAGGCGCGCCGCCTAAAGCATGGTATTGATGTTGTTGGTGGTGGTGCGTATTGTGTGTGTGTTGGTGCTGCGAGTGTTGCGAGTGCTGCGGGTGATGAGGGTGATGAGGGTGATGAGGTTGATGAGGGTGGTGGTGCAGCGGAGGCGGCGGTGACCGTAACGTAGAGCCACCGCTGGCACTTATCCTCGGACTGCCGAGTCCCGAGTTGTTAAGTAAACCAGGTGGCAGACCTAGATCTGGGATGCTGGTGTCCGGCACCTCAGTCGTTGCACGCGCTGCTGCAGCTGCAAGTGCCGTTGGGTTGACCCCGCTACCACTGGCAAATAGCGTTGGCGTCGAGCCCGAAAAGGCACGTGTTGACGGTGTACTCCCTGAGCTGCTGCCCGCACCAGCGGTACTAGCAACACCAGTATGCGAGAAGGGTGCTGGGCCAGGGATACCCGTGACGCCGACACCGGCACGCACTGCAGCCGCGCGTTTCTCCAGCACTTCTGCATAGAATGCCTCCAATGCATCGCCGTCTTGGCAGAACGCCTCAAGATCGTCCATAACACTCTCGGGGTCGTCCCCAGGCGGAAGGCCCAAGGCCGTAATGGGGAACAGAACAGCAGACGCGGCAGTAACAGGCATATTGCCGGCAGCACCGGCTGTACCAAGCGACCCTGCTGCAACGCCTGCACCGGCCGCTCCATTGCCGTTGCTATTGCTAGTGACAATGGAGCTCGTGCCAGGTCCAGGCCCGCCAGCAGCACTGCTAGCCTTATTGAGCAGGCTGGAACTACCAACCTGCTTCAGGGAATCCAGACCACCAGTAGGCCGCAGCCGTGGCGAGTTGAACAGGCTCGACTTGACAATGGGCGACTGCAGAGGGTTGGCATCGCCAACTCCCTGAACTTGGGCTTGTGTTGAGTTCTGATTTGAGACCTGGGCCTGGCTCTGCTCGCTATTGTTGTTGCTGCGCATATTGTCTCGTGCGGAGGGTGCCACGGACCGGTTGCTGTAGAGTCGGTTGACAAGCAGAATGAAGTTGCCCTCGTCGTTGATCTGCGCAAGAATCACACCCGACCGGTGAATGTACTGCGTAAATTTGTACGACGGCCGGCCCCATGAGTACTGTACATCCACACTCGGCGGGAAGTTGGAGGCTGCCTCTGTATCAAGTACGAACCCAAATCTGCGCAAGATCGCCTTTTGGTAGAAATGCCGACCGGGCTGGGCTTGGGGTGCCAGCGAATTGGCGTCAAAGTATGTCGCAGGCCGCTCCGTCGGCGGTGCCCGTGACAGCTGCACCTTGTATGGCCGCCGCAGCGGGTTGACCTCGGAGATGGCCGAGGCTTCAGCAATCGGGACCTCAACCAGCCGCAGGCCGTGTTGGTACGCCTCACGCGCCCACACTTCAACGGCATCTTCAATCAGCTTGGCAGTTGCGTTCATCCACTCGATGCGAATATGGTAGCAGTTGTCCGGATTGTGCAGCCGGTCGTAGTGCAGATCGATCCGTTCAGGGCGGTACGACCGCTTACGGTGGTCAACGTCATACTTCATCATCTTGCTTAGTGTCACCCGCGTTCGCTTGTTTTTGTTGGGACCATTCGACGTATTGGCGTTGCTGCTGCCGATCCCACTTGCACCTACGGCGCTCATCACGGGTGTCGATGCACCCGATGGAGGTATGCCGCTGATATTACTGTCCTCGTGCACAGACGCTGGATGCGATAGTAATACACGTGAGCTGTCCCCTCCTATGCCTGTGCCAGTATTACTCCCACTAGTTCCGCCCGCAACTCCTTCACGGTGTGCATCCAGTAGAGGTGTCATTGGTGCTACCTTTCTCGCATTGAACCAGCTGCCAACACCACCACTGTGTGGCCGCGCGTACTCGCTGCTGATCTGGTAAAAATACTGTCCGTCACGGAATGGGTGGCGTCGCTCGACGTGCACAAAGATGCCCTGGGCCTTGGTTGGTTCTTTGGCAGTATTGTTAGCACTGCCAGATGATGAACCACCAGCTGCCAAGCCCGTCCCGTAAGCACCATCTGCATTGCCAGCCGCGGAGTCTTTGTCAGACACCATGAGCCAGTTGCCCAGGATCTCAGCCTCTTCGCGGCTCTCCAAGTCCTCCACATTGTCCAGGAGCCAGGTAGTCATATCCGAGCCGATAAAACAGCTGTAATGCAACCGTAGATGCCAGCGTCGGTTCTGCATGCGTACACCACCTTGGTCGACTGGCTGCTGAATCGCCTCGGCGAGTGCTGCAAGGTTAAGACTGTCCTTGCGGAACTGGTCGCGGTCTGTCACTAGCTGGCTCTTGTTGCGCGGCACCATACCGCCGCTACCGTCTAGTAGAGGTAGTGTCGATTCAAGCTCTGCCGCGATGACGAGCGACGGATCTTCGGTCTTGTAGACGACATCGAGTGGATTCTGGTTTGTGTCGCGATGCCAGCGGCGGGGCTGCCGGGCTGACAATGACGTTTGCAAAAAGTTGCGCTCTGATGCTGGGATCACGCGGTGCTTCTGCCACAGCTGACCCAGTTTGCGGATACCCTCGATGCGGATTTCTTCATCATTATCACCGGGCCGGTTGGGGTTACTTGTAGAGGCATTGGTAGACGCACCCGCGCCAGCAGCCGCGTTGTTCGAAGTAGAAGGCGCCAGGTTGGCATTATTGGCCGACTTGGGTGTCGGAATGGGAATCAACACAAAGCGTGCGCGCCAAAAACGCAGGCTCTCTGTCAGCTGTTCACCGTGACCTGCTAGATATGAATCAATATAGTTCCAGTTGCGCTCAGTGCGCGGCGCCGAAATGTCAATAGTCGTGGTGTTGTAGTCTCTGTCTAGCAGTGTCCGAATCGCCGGCCGGTACATTGGCACTACGCTGCTGTTGGTGGTCCCCGCAGTACCGCCAGTACCGTCCCCTTGCGGCCGCACACCGCCGTTGAAAGCGTCCGTCTTACGCTGGTAGATGTTCACCTGCACCTCAGAGGTGTTGGCAAAGGACAGCTGGTGGATTGTGTTGCCAATTGACATGAAGATGCTTGTGCCGTCCTCAAAAGGCTGCTCCGTAGAGAAGATATCGGCAATTTTCATCTGCTTCTGGCCAAAGGCCTTGGCTACAACTGGGCCAACAACTACTTGGAAGCCTTGCGAGAGCCGGAGACTAATAAGCTCTCTCAGCAGGTCGTCGCGTGTCTGGGGCATCTCGGGTAACAGGTCCTCGTCGGCCTGTGACACGCTGTAAGGCTGCTGCTGGAACTCCGTCTCAAACTGCGCCTTGGTCGGAAAGTACTCTGTCGTCAGGGGAACGGATGCCGGCGAGCACATCACCTTCCACCGCATCGCTCTGATCTCTCCCGGCCGAGGGAACACATGCTGCCAGCGACTGTTAAACGTGACAGAGTCCATTTTGTTCACCTCGGGCTTGGACGGGTTCATGATCATCAGCCATGGTGCCATGGCTGCAATGGGTGACAGTGCCTTAGTCACCTCGGGCACAGCCTCGGCCAGTAGTTTTGAGTTGTACACGCGCTGTACATCCTCGACACGGACAGCGTTTGAGTAGCGGCTGCCGCGCTCGTCGGTGTCTGCTCCGCGGTCGGCGCGACCTGCAAGGCCAGCACCTAGGAATGAGCCAGTCCCCATCTGGCCTGAGCCGTCTGGACCCCGGATGGCAATAGGCCGCGTCGGAGTTTCTGCGAGTCTGCGGAGGTCTGTGCTGCTACCACCACCACCGATACTACGTCCTTTTCCTATCAAACCGAGTCCTTGGCGGTATGAACGATCAGTTGACGAAAAGCCGCTCTGCGGAATTGTGACTGGCGAGAACCGGCCATCGTGTGCAAACGCCGTAGCCGTGGAGGTACTAGGATACTGCTTGCTCGGGGTAGACGGCGGCTTGGACGGCATGGACACATTGAATGCTGACGTGGTGTTGAGGCCCGATGCAGATACGGCTTGCACATTGACCTCGGCTGCCACCGCCTTGGGTGCTGCAATACCAAAGCCCTTTTTACCCAAGCTGATCTGGCGCATGGCCCTGGGCATCTTGGACGAGGCCGAGTGCGAGCTTGTTATGCTCACCTTGTCAAAGCTCACGGATCGGTTGACATCACGCGTTCCCTTGTTATACGTGAGACCGCGACTGGATGCCAGGGCGGAAGTGGGTGTGGACCCGAGTGTGCTCTGTGCGCCGGGCACATTGTGTATAAGAATACTAGGACCTGCGTGGCCGTTTGCCGACATGAAGCCGGCCGTTGATAAGCGTCGGTCAACATGCAGAGACTGGTTTCCAGAGTCAAGTGCTCCTGGCCCGCCCGCGCCTAGGTAATTCTGCTTCCGTAGTGTGCTTGGCCCCGATATGAGACCGCTTGCAAAATGTCCCTCTTCGTACTCGCGCCTGTATGAGGGAGCATGAGTCGGTCCACGGCGAGTTGTGGGCAGCTTTTGGCGTGTTGTGTCATAGTCTTGAAGCTGTTTCCATATCGACTTGCTATCCATTTTGGCTAGTTTTTCGCCAAAGGACTTGAACCCCAACACCTGATCGTACAGCACATTGGAAGGGATCTTGTTCTGGATAGTAAAGACACCATTGGTGCTGACCGGTGTTGTTATTGACGATCTCGATAGTGGCTTGAAGGCTGCGCGCGGAAATAGGGGGTCCATGTGCAGTGGTGTCGTCTCGATCTCGTTGGTCTCGAGGACACCGCGCATCTGTAAGTCGTACATGCGGCAACGGACGGCAAACTCCTCGAGATGTTTTCCGGGTTCCATGCCCTCGAGAGGGATTGGAGGCGGTGGAACACCCTGGCGTGTAAGCAGCTCGCCTGGCTCAGTGGCCCAGTATGACACATGCAGCCATTGTGGAAGGGCGTAGATCCAGGTATCAGTGAAACGGTCGGCAGACATGGCCTCGTATGCACGCTGTGTCTCGGACTTTCCCGGTGAGAACGAGCTTACCCCGATGCTAGAATAACTGCCATAGATTGGTGTCGTCTGTTTCGGGGTGCTGCCGCCTATGTTGGCGCCAAGTCCGCCGTGGCTGCCACGTTGGCTAGCCCCTTGATTTGTTCGATGGCTGGTATTGCTGTAGGCCCGGGATTTCATAAAGTCTCGCTCAAGAAACTGAGGATGCCGGAAGCGAAAGAGTGGCGCGTAGTGGAGAGGGACGCGTGGCACACATATCAGGTCAATGCCGATACCATTGCCGATGAGGGCCTCCGTCGTTCTCCGCAACGCGTCATACTCGACCTCGAACACACCCGATCCCGGCGTGATGACTACAACGGAGATACCAGTGCGCATCAGGTCGCGGTCGACATAGTCATGGGAGAAAAGGGTGGATGCCATGTTGATGGCCTCTAGGACGTTTCCATGCATGGCCGACGACGACTCTGCTTGAATATGCTGGCTCTTTTGGTGGTTCGCAGGCTTCTTATACGGGTCATCTGATGTCGATGCAGCGGTGTCGGGCCGCAGGTGGGACAGGTGGTGAAGACTGATGTCGCGTCGAAAGATGTTAAACTCACGCTTCAATTGATATAGGATGCGTGTCCACTCTCCGCTCGACATCTCGCTAACAACGACGCGATAAAAGTCCTTGTAGGGTCGTCGGTTACCGAGCGATTGTACGCCAGTGTAATAGTCGTGCTGCATGGATGCTTCAGACAAGTCAAAGGTGAGGCCGGTGTCGTACTCGACGCGCGCAAACAGGACAATGGTCACGAGATGCTTGACCTTGCGAGCAGCCCATTTCTTAAAGAGGGCGGGCAGCAGGCCGTTGACGACCTTGCTGAATATGATCTCGCCCGAGCAATCAGAATCAAAGTCCCACATCTCGCGCGCCATCTGGATGAAGAGGACAAAGCGTGCCGACTCGCTTCGAAAGATGGGTCGCGTGTTTTTGCCGAAGAAGGCGGACTGAACCTGCTTGCCATCGACAAAGACATGTGTCACGGTCGCCTTGATCGTGCTCATGAAAAGCACCATCTGTCCACGGTAGATTGTGCGCTCAGAGAGCTCCGAGACGGATAGACGCCACATGTCGGCGCGCGAAAGATACTGGTCCTTGAACACCAGCTCGACGTGTGAGGCCTCGACGGCCGGGTTGCTGGCATCGACATGCGTCAACAGCACTGTCGAGCCCTTTTTCATACCAAATACGTCGGCAATACGTTTAGCCACAAATATCTGCACCGTGGAGTGCCGGGCCTTGGTCTCCTTTGGCATATCCTTGACAATGAATAGATAACGACGGCCGGAGTCGAGTTCGGGCTGTCCGGCATTGCTGGCTGTGTCCGTCCCGGCGTGTGTGGACCCGGCATATGTGCTTGCGTTGTCACCGCCGTTTCCAACCGAGCCCGTGTATATGACAGAAGATGCCAGATCATCTTTGCGGCCAGTGGCTGTGGACCGCCGCATGCTGTTGTAGTTTGCGCGCTGGTCGGGAAGCACGTCAATGGCCATCAGCTGGCCCGGCTGGATGCTGTCGTCAAAAAGATTGAGATTTAGCAAGACCTCATCGCGCGCGTACGCCTCGTTGATTGTAACTGTGCAGGTGTGGCCTGTATTTGGAGGGGTGGTTTTGGAGAAGCTGTGTTCGCGGATAGTCGAGTTGCTAGACATTGTATCGGGCGAGCGTGCGCGGGGGGGTGTTGAGGAAGCATCGGAGCTGTTATAGAAGTAATGCTGGCCATCATGACCGCTTGGGTCGTTGTTTATGATGCCATCGTCGGAGCTATTGCGGCTTGGCTGGCGTAAGTGGGACGACCATCGCGATGCTTGGTTCTTGCGCGAGTACGCCGGGGAGAATCCGTTGCGAGACATCGCAGGCAAGGGTGTAGCAGGGGCGTCATCGGCAGGAGAGCCACCTTTGGGATTCCAGAATAGGCTGAAGGTCTTAAATTGTTGGTAGGCGCGACGAGGTTGCTATAGTCGCCGTGATTGCGTCACGTACAGCCAGATCGCTCATAGCTTAAGCTTGGTTATGTTCTTGGAAGGGAGTTCGCGATAGCGGCAGAATGGCAGATGTGGAGTCATGTGTATTAGCTATTCTCACCGCTTTCCTGATTTGGTCTCTTACAATAATGCACGTAAAACATAACATGGACTGAAGCGATCTTGCAATCATGATCAATTTGGTTTTGAACGGTTATATTGTATATTATATTGTGACTACACATTATTTTCACTACTCTGAGCTGATGATACACAAGATTTCTGGCGAAACGGTTTTGTGTGGCCATGTCTGGTCAGTAAACTGCCAACATAAATCTCTGAGCCCTAAGACGAATACTCCATCATCGCACAAAATCGACGGTTTTCATTTTCTCTTCGATCTCATATATTTGTACTGATGTTGTGGCCAGTTTGTAATTGCACGGGTAGAACCAACAGTAGTAGCACAGGTAAGCCGAACGTGGTGCCGCAATGAAACGGTGTTGACAAGACCAGGACAAGTGCCTCTCGGGGCGATTGAACGTATAAAACGCAAGAGCTACAACCCATACGACCACATGGGGTTGTATGGTACGGTGATTAACTCTATTATCTCTAGCAAAAGTGCACACCTCGTAATTATCCGGGGGAGAACAGTGCAAGCCGGCACTAGGAGAATGCTGTAGCCTGGACTAGCAGCAGTTCTCGCCTTCTCCGGGGTTCCCAGCGTACGACGACATAACAAAGATAGGCATGACTGAAAGATAAATCAATACTAAGGGATGTCTGCAAAAATAACAAAAACTGTGACAAGCAAACGACGTGTGAGTGATTATGTAACACAACCGTATCACTGTGTTTTGGAATAAGAAGGCACTCCCTCAGTGTACAGTCTGTACCTGCCGATTATTGCTCTTTCATTAAACGCATCTCTACACAAACTCCGACCGGGACCACACATCGCCAAACAGCAAGAGCGTCTCACGAACCACAGAAGTTGTACCACACTCCCTTCCTCTTTTGTCTTTTATTTACTCTTCAAACTTAGCATTGAGTTTCGACATTTGGACGCTTCCTGTTTTAGGGAGTTGGGGACTTCTGGACCATTTGAGCTTTTTTGCCCATCATCACCCGACACTTGATCTCGACCAGCACAAGCTCCTCGAGCCTCGTTGTGACTGACACCTCCTTCTATTGAGTCCCCCACATCTGCATTCTTCAACCGAAATTCAACCGTCATCATCTCGCCATCCATCAACCGTTCCCGACCGTTTCTACCGTTTTAATATCAAGTCTAGCCTTATATAAGACTGCCAGCAAGACTATCTCTTGATTTTAGAAACCCTCCCCCATCTCTACAAATACACAACACGAATGCAACACCTAGCAATCGACATCAGCAAACATGGTGTTCAGAATCACACATAAGCAGCGCCTGATGGCAACTATTGGCATCTCATTCGCCTTTTTTGTTGCCGAGATTGTCGGTGTGTTGATATATAACCACAACCAGTCGTCATTGTCCTCAAGTTGCTCACATATATAGTTGCCTTCATGACCGGGTCTCTGGCCCTGCTAGCTGATGCATTTCACTACGTACGACTAGATTCCTCGACCAAATCAAGATCGGATACACCAGCTAACATCTTAGATGAACGATCTTATTGGGTTTATTGTCGCTTTGGTCGCGGTCATTGTAAGCTATGATCATTCTCGCACCATTGCATATAACTAACTCCCGAGATCTCTGAGCGCTCCGACTTTCCCCAGGAGCTCTCGTTTGGCTGGCAGCGGGCACGCCTACTGGGTGCTTTTTTCAACGGCGTCTTCCTCTTGGCCCTCGGCATTAGTGTCTTCCTCCAGTCGATCGAAAGATTTGTCAGTCTTGACGGTAAGTTATGCAAACGTTTTGTCTACAGTACCTATCATCATATCTTCATTGCTGACACATTCAGAGGTTGAAAATCCCAAGCTCGTTCTCATTATGGGCTGTGTTGGGTTTGCCCTCAACGTCGTCAGTGCTGCATTCTTGCACGGTAAGGAATATCTGGCTTATTCATTTGTGTTCGCTCGCTAATTTCACAGAGCATGATCATGCTGACGGCAGCGGTCACGGACACAACCATGCCCCCAACGAGGAATCTGCACATGGCCACGTACATATCGAGAATGACATTGCGGTAAGCTTAAGCTTCATGTCTATCTAGGTTGGCTTCTACTCTGGCGACCTATCACGATACTGACAGTATAGTTGCATGTGTTGCACGCCGAACACCGGCATCTTTCCGCGGAGTCAAAGAACTCTGGCCGTGATCTGAACATGCTGGGTGCTATGATCCACGTCCTTGGAGACGCCATTAACAACATTGGTGTGATGGTTTCGGCAGTCGTCATCTGGAAGACGCACTACGCAGGCCGATTCTACGCTGACCCAGGCGTCAGCATAGGCATTGCAGTGATGATCCTTGTGTCGTCAATCCCCCTTGTCAAGAACAGTGGCACTATCCTACTCGAGAGTGCTCCGATTGGTGTAGAAATCAAGGACGTGAAGCACGACCTCGAAAAGATCCCGGGAATCGAATCGGTCCATGAACTACATATCTGGCGTCTCGATCAGAAAAAGGCGATTGCTTCAGCCCACTTGGTGGTCTCTGACCAGTCAGTGTCTAGCTTTATGGATAAAGCACGCACAGTTAGTGAATGTTTGCATGCATACGGTGTGCACTCGGCCACTCTACAACCGGAGCTGTCATTCTCATCTCAGGCAGCTCTATCTGGCACAGTGTCTATTGGAGGAAATGAAGGTACGCTGCTGTCCCGGGCAATTGTGTCAGGCGGTAATGTGTCAGGCGAGCCCGTCGATGTACACTCCGATGACCGCAGCATCCGTAGCCATCGGAGCAGCAATAGCAGTGGTACTAGGAATATGTTCAGCGGCCCGTCAAATGCAGTCTCGGTCATCCGTAGAAGGCGGACCGAGGCGGGCGGCTGTCAGATCCAGTGCGGCACCGTGTGCGAGGACCTCATGTGCTGCAAATAGCGCAGGGGTAGATGGATGCTGCCGAACAAGTGGCGGTCATGGCGGCTGCTGAGAGGAAAAGGAACGCACGAGCATATGGCGCGCTGTATATATGAATATGAATGTGGATGGCTTTGTATGGACCATGGACCTAATGGATCATATGAATCGTATGGAGTCATATGGGGTCATATAGGACAGCAGTGCAAGTTGATTGTAATCGCAAAGGCGTGGATGTGGCGGCTACGACAGTATCGAGACGGGGCCGTCTCCAGTCTTTGACGAGATCGCTATGGGGCTGTGTTGGGTTTCTTGTGTCGCTTCATATCTTGTTGTGTCGATTGTGTCGATCTCATGTCATATTCTGTCATTACGAGGGATCTAGGTTTGTGTTGAGAATACTTGCCACGAATGTAATAACAAACGGCCAATATGGGGCAATAGAGGCATTTTATTGGAAGACTGACGTTTATTACGTGAAACAACCACAGTCTACTGGAGTCCATCGAGAAATTTGTTAAGCTCGTGGGCATTCCAACCCGCACGAAGCAGTGGATGTGGGGGATGGCAGTGGATAGGGAGCCGATATAAGTCAAGCGTTTGATGTCAAGTATGTCGACACTTGGTAAGGCAGCCTTGTACAAGTTACATCGCAGCTGGTATGGTCCGTTGGCTGAGATTCTACATGGTCGTCGACATAGCTCTGCGAAGCCAATGATTATAAGCTGGTTACGCTTGAAATAGCCATTCAATGCTATGCCACTTGCTGTTATCTTTTTTCTCCATTGTGCATAAGCAACTAGCAATTGAAATACGAGGCTGCCAGATATACTCGCTTAAATACAAGGTTGCACACAGGGATATCATGACAAGCACGATTTCAATACCAAAGTCATCATGATAACAGGCGGGTAATTTGGACGAGTCGAAGCATCGAGCTGCCACCTTAACCGAGCGGATAGATAAATTGGCCGAGATTAGGGATTCAAGAAGATGCTTACAACCCTTCACCGCTTCGTTCTGCTGCCAACCTTGTTGATCGTCTTTATCTTTAGAGTCTTGATAAAAGATGTGGATTGGCTCATGCCGTCATACCTGCATGTGTTTATGAAAGTACTCAACTTCCTTATCTGTTTGTCGTTGGGGGCTGTTTTATTCTTCAACCGACCCTTTCGATTGTGTTATTTTGGTATTTTCGTATTTTGTTTAGTAGCTTCTATATCAAAGCTTACTTCACCGGGAATTGGGCTCTTATCTTACCAAAATCAAAGAGACTGGCTGTTGTACAACATACTTGCAAGTGCATCTCATATCTCATATCCACGAGTGAATACGCATGCAATTTTTGATTCAGGATGCGCGTTTATATCAATGGTGGTGTGCATACATGACCGGTGGACAATAAATGAGTAATATGTCTCATCTACAGAGTAGACGTTTTTAGAGTATAGTACTTTGGATGCAGTGAGGTGTGACACACTTGCAAGAGGACGCCAACAGGTCTCACCGCAACGTGCGGCCTCGTCTATTCGGGAGGCTCGAGCCGACCACTTGAGCAGCCAACCTGTACGTTGATTCGCAACAAAGACTGGTGGTGTGCAGTTGTATTCCTGTATTCCTGTATTCTTGTACTCTTGTACTTTTGTATCCTCGTATTCTGTATCTTTTGTAAATTCTATGTTTACCATGACTTCCCAATCTCTGGCGGTCAGTGTTTGACCTGTCGAGTATCTGTACATTCTGTTCAGGCCTTTAATGTATCACTAGCAACGGCCGTTCCAGATATATCAGACGTCTAATATACCCATGGTTCCAGCCAGCCAAATTAGAATGAGAATAAAAGTTCAGTATCATCACCGCCATGTGACTGAATGAGTCTCTAGCGTTGAAGCCCAACGGCTGCCGGGGGGTGTTCTGGCGTCTTGGATCCCTGGGCTGTCTAGTGAGATTGCAGCAATAAAAAGCCACGGGTCATATCACTTTTGAGGAGATTGATATTGCCAGTAGTCATTATTAGGCTGCTCGTGCCGCCGGCATTTTCATCTTAATCAAAGCGACTCGCTGGCCGTCAGTCGGTTGGTTGCTCGACGGAGATGACTGTCTCCATCAATAACTGGCCAGAGGATTTCGTTCATACCGCACATTAGTCACACCACATCTGAACGGTGGCTAGGGTATATCTACACTGAAAGTAGCAAAGAAAAAAGGAAGAAAAAAAGAATGAAAAAAGAGGAAGAAAAAAAAGAGCAAACACCAAGAGCCTGCAGACCTGGACCGGTGGACCAGCAGGTAAACAACGGTCCAGTGACATGGTTCGAATTTCAACACTTCAAAATCCGGCCAAGACCTTGAAGCTTCAATTCTACTTCTTCCATTAGGGGCCCGTCTGCCCATCAGGCAAGGCTCGCCCAAGCGACGACAACGCGCTGGCAACTCGGTCTTTGACGAGGCCAGCTCCGTTTTGGATGCGACATTAGTACCATGCTCGAGTTCCCATAAGCTACTCCTCTTCTCCAGGATTACTATCTTACATTGCCTTATGAGTTGAGTTAAGAGTATTGGATGAGGCTTTTATTTGGTAGTTGTTCTTCTGAATCTTCAAGTTTGGTTCATCTTTTCTTTTTCTTCTTTTTTCAAGAAGAAGAAGAAAAACTTCTCCAGATCAACTTTTAAGGCGATTACCTAATATAGTGGATCATTGCAGTAGGCGCAACGGAGCACGTACGGAGTTCTTGAATGGGGCGCGGTCTGAAGACTTAGAGGGTCCGATAGAACCTTACCCCCGGGACGCTGTGCTCCAGTTGATTATGGTTGGAAGTGTTTCTTGTGGTGGCGCGCTAGTGACTGCCATTCTCGTCCGTGCTAGGGTGCATGTGCACTGGCGCCGCCCTTGCGCCTTGCCCCTACAGTGACTAGAAAGCGGGCTAACAGACTAAGAAAGGAAAGTATCCAACGCCCTCTCTGCCACTCCGAAGCCGCCCCCATCGCACCTCCCAATTCGGATTTCATCCCAAATTAGCAAGTCCTGTGACATAACTCTTTCCCTACCCTATCCCACCCCTTCTCCTCCTACTTGGGTGCCCATATTCCCTTGACAGTAAGTAGTACCCAGTGGCTACTCCGTACTGACAGCCACCCCACCGGGTCATAGTGGCGGTTTTACTCTTTGCTGTTCACCGCCGCTCTACTATCTGCTTCGATTACTTCGTAAGTGATATGGCTAGAAATCTCCACCAAACTTGAATATGGAAGGAATATATGAGTTGAATACGGGAAATAGGGAAGGAACGGCAATATAAAGACATAAATGGAAAGAACTAGATAATTGAAAGACCCCCCCCCCTAAAAACGGAAGGAACGATCGAGTTGCATGCCACAATGTACGTAATATGGCAATATGCAAAGAGATCTTGTGAACCTCCTCCTTTGGAATCGCATCTGTAAAAAACAGACATCTTTTGCCCTTTCTCCATATCGCATATCGGAGCTTTTCTTCCCACATGCCCTGCTACCACCCCGCGCACGCTACGTTGTCGCTGTCGCTGCCTTTGCCTTTGCCATTGTCTCCTGTCTTCTCCGTATTTCACCATCTCTGTCTCGGTCTGGAATGCGTATCCAAGGCCTGTGTGGCATGCAGCTCTCTGGATCTAGCTCAAAAGTCTCGTCGTTGTTGATTGCCAGGCTGATAGAGCTGGAGTGCCTGTCAGCGACGACTGACTCGGTTTTGCTGTCTCAGATTCACGCAAGCCGGTCTGAGCACACATTCAAACAGGCAAACGTCGACTGTCAAAGACGACAAACGAGGCGACTCCTCCATACCCGTTGACTCGTCGGCTGAGGCTAGACCGGCTGATCTTCTCGACGGTTCTGCGCTTGTCTTTGCTAGGCTTCTTTTTCCTCTGCAGGCTGGTTTCTGTTCTGTCTTCGTCTTTGTCTGCTTGTAGTTGTCTGTTGACTTCCTTTCTTCTGTTTCTTTTCTCTCTTTTCTCTCTTTTCCCTTTCTACAGGCTCGAGTCTGGTCGCCAGCCAGCGTCAACTCGCCCTTCACCTTTGTCAGCCTCGCTCCCTCGCTCTGTCATTCTCTATTCCTACATCTCTTAATATTATTGCTACTTTTCTACCGCCCTCGCATCACCCCTCGATCCGCTACCGACAGCATTCATCGTATCTTTTGCCTCTCCTCCTCCCTTGACGTGCCTTGACGTCCCGTGGCTCATCTCAACTACAACCACTGCAGCAACAACGATCTTCAGCTGGCCCCATCACGTCTATTACTCTAGCCAATCGCCCGCTATCTATTTCTCGCCCTGTTGTTCCTCTCTCTTGTTTGCCATATTTCCCGTCCTTCCGCCCATATACCGTACGGAGTATATCATGCAACGATAACACTACATTGCGCATCGCACACACTACATGAAGTAACTCAGACCTCGTTCCCGTGTGACTTGCCTTTCGAAATCCTACGTCTCGTGGACATGGCATGGACTGTAGCCAGCCTGTTTCTCAGCTTGTCTCGCCCTTTCTTTGTCATTCCAGCTGCCTTTGTCGTCCACATACCTCCGTCCCTCTTCCTCTCACCTAGATTGCAATAGCTCGCACTCACGAAGCAAGCTCAGCATACTGATATCAAAGCATGCACACAGGCCAACATCCTAGCCACAGCCCAGTCGCAACGCTCCTGACTGCCAATATCAACACTGCCTGCCTGCCAGCCAGCATCGCCCAAATCACAAATACAATACCAACCGTCAGCCATACAATATCGGGTTGCAGACTCCTTTTATGCGCCACTTCTTACCCATTCCGTTTACGTCACCACCTGCGTTCCCATCGTGCCGCTCAACTGGCTCCTGTTGCCTGTCACCGAATCGCCACTTCAATAATTACCCATTACTCTGTCATTGTATGGCATTTTATGTCATTGTGTGCTGCTGCCCCAGAGGACAGCAGGATAAACACCAGAAACACATAAGCAAGCTGGCCGCAGCTTGAAGATATACTGCATACAGTGTGAAAACGTATAGCACCTCTATATTACGCCAGATCACGTCAGATTACTTCAAATACGCATCCAGATTCCACAGCCGCTAGCCCTTGGAAATCAAGGCAAGCATAGAGCTGGAACACAAGATACCGTCTGCAGCCGCTTCGCGTCACACAGGACAACCTCTGGCTGACTTTGTGCTCCAACCAGGCTCAACCGGACGCAGCCTCTGAACTACCTTTACTTATTATCTCACCACTACACTCCCTGCCTGCTCCTGTGTCAGCAGACAATTATTGGCCTTGTGCACTGGTGGCACCTCTGACCGCCACAGTGTGCTTGAGCCCGAGCTCATATTTGTCTGAGCACACTGTCATATTTACTCGATTCTTCTTTTACCATAACTTTGTTTGATATTTTCCTTTGGATCATTGCTGGGGACGCACTTTACTACACGCCAGGCAAATGGACTTTACCAGACAACATCCAGATAGCTTCTCTTTTCGCCCTCCGCTTTAAGGTTATAATCTAGACGGCAACAAATACACCAAACATCAAACATCAAAATCGGCAAATATCAACACTGCGTCTGGCAACACTTCAGTTCAGTCTTTCGTTGGCCGGCCATGCTGGGAAAGCTGTTCAACCTTACGGCTGGCGCCGGCGTCAGCAATGGTGCCACTTCCCAGACCGACCAGTCTTTTGCGTCACCCGAACTAGTGTCGCAGCTGGAATCGGTACAGGAAGACCTCCACACAAGAAGCCTGCTCTATCCAGATGAGCAAGCTCTGTTTCAAAATCAGCACGACCAGGTCTTTCCCCTCCCCGACCACCCACATCTCTCTGCGGCCGCGGCGTCAACATCTACATTCGATTACGATGCCAACATCGATCTAGATATGCGCGATGTTCGCATTCTCATTATGCAAGACGGCGTTAGTTCCATTCCCTCGGCATTACTATACGACTCTCAGGCGCCGCCTCCGCAGCTGGCCCCTACCGTCCCAGATCGACCCGCGACAATGGCCGGCATGTCACATCTCAATATACAGGACACATCGAGACGAGTGCCTCCATCACCACGAAAGTCGAGTTTAGGGCATGGTACACGTCCAGTAGGCATCCAACCAGATGGACCGCAGCTCCGACAAAGTTCCACATTTGACCGCCAACCGTCCTTCCACTCACGCAGCCACTCCAGGCTCGAAACGGAACCCCAGCGCGCATACCGCGAGTATGCGGACGAGATTGCTGTGTTTGCAAGTTGCATTTTTGGCAGCTCTGAAGTGTTGACATACCGTGGCACATCCACCAAAGTCCATGTTCTTCCATCAGAGTCAAAAAGTGCCGACTCATCTTCCTCTATGCTCTACGACGGCCGGGGCTCTCTAGGCCGATCCAGCATGCGATCCAGTAAATTGTCCCAGTCATTTTCTTCTGAATCTGCGGGCATGTTTCCAAACCATGTTCCAGCAGCATCAGCCTCACGATCTACAGATAGGAAAAAGGTCCTCATCACACGACTTTTCCCCGTCGTATTGTCGGCCGAAGATGATGCAAGCCAGCGATCTCCGCACAGTCAACCACAAGGCCGTCAGGGCGAAGAGAGTTATCCATTTCCTTTGTCATCCGATGACGCAACTTTGCTGAAGAAAAAACGCAAGGCCCATCTCAAACAGAAACGTACACCAATGTACGCCATTGCACTCATCGTCAACCTTCCGCAACCTCCCCCCGCCCCAATTCCGTCTTTCTCTGGATCGCGCGACACATCCCGTGGGCCTGGTTCTTACACGGAGCAGCAAGATTCTTTTCCATCCTCGTATGGCTCCGGGCGAAGAATTGGGTGGGCACTTGCCACAGCTGCCATGGGTGGTGGAAACGGTAACGGCCTGGGAATTGACGTGCCTGAGGCCGACTCCCATGCCGGCGTCAATGCCGTGTCTGGTGGAGCAATAGGTGCCATGACGGATCTGGAGGAACGGATGGACCCTGTCACGCAGCACTGGGACATTGTCATGCGGACACTTACGCAGCTGCAGGTCGCATCTTCGTCGACTATCCTTGCTTTATTGCGGACTGTCGATATCTCGTCTCCCGACCAATACCCACCATCAGCTTCCTCAAATCGGACACCCTCCTTCGGAAGACGGCGAGATGATGGCTCGTTTAAGGTGCCAAAATCAAATGCCAAGCTTGTGACTCTGATGCCGAATGCGTTGATGGACGCTGAAAAGTTAATCAAAGACGTGGCCAACGCCAGGACACGCATTGCTGTCGGTCTGCGTGCTTTGAGAGTTGTCACTGGCCAGAACCGATGGGGTATCTGGCGCGACGAAGCCCGGTGGGTGTCGCGTTGGGCCGCAACTCTTCGCGAACAAAAGCAAAAGTCGCGGCAAGCACCGCCAAACCTGCAATCGCCGATGCTCCAACCACCTCTCCAGCAGACACAAGACAGGTTCCTATTCAATCTTTTGACAGCCTTTTTGTCTACACACACCGACTGGCTCCAAGCTCTGAGCCCTTCAAAGTATCGCAAACGGCATCTTATGCTGCACTCTTCAAAAGAAAACGACGATGCGCTTACTGCCAGGACGATTATCGTGTCCCGAGACAAGGCTGCTGCACGACGTATCATTTTTATGTTATCCGCGTTCCTCCCTGCAGCACAGAGCATCGGCAACAGTGTGCGTGTCCACCGCCCCAGCACTTCGACCTCGTGGGGCGCTCTTTCTCAGTCCCCTCCAGCGTTTGTTGTGCCTATTGCTAAGGAGCAATCCTTACGCCGTAAGATCAACAAGCGTGCACCTGGGAACGGCAATGCCCGCCGATCGTCTCACTCACGCAACCTTAGTCTCCAGGGTGGCGCAGTCTTGAGCAATCTTCCAACACAGCGCTCTGCCTCCATGTCAGTGACTGGAGTCCCTGCTCCTCTTGCACATCTGAACGCGCATCGTGGACGCCACGAACGACGACCTTCAGACACATCCTCGATCCGGACCGCTAATCTTCCTTTTACTGGAAGCGACTTTGCAACCCGCAAGAGCAGTGCTGCCGTCATGACTACTATCACTTCAGATACAACGGTACCACACTTTGCGACTCTGCAGCGAACAGGGTCTTTTGCGGCACGTCCCAACAGCAGTGCTAGCAGCGTTGCCGCAGATGATTTACTGCGGACTCTACGGAGAGGCGACAGCAACACAAGTCAGCATAGCATCCTCTCGCCTTACCCTCTGCCTGGGAGCGCTGGCCTGGGACCTGTCGATGGGGACGGTGATCCTAGGAACCAGACTCCTAGATGGGGTAACATGTTTACCGGTTTTCTCAGCAGTCGACGTCGAGACTCGACATCCAGCAATACTGGTGCAGGCCATGCTCGAAACTCGTCCTTGACATCGTGGGATCCTCTAGGCAGACAAGGTGCACCTTCTCAGTCTCCAATCAAGCAAAACTTCGACTCAAGGCAGCAGGATAAATCACTGCTGCGGTACCCGCCGTCGATGGGCAACAGCCAGACGCTGGAAGATGCGGACAGGACTAGAGAGGCATCAAGCAGCAACGGAAAGTCCATCACTGCGCGATCTTCAGATGAAGGAATTGACCCGCACACCCCTCGCCTCTCACAGGATAGCCCAAACCCAACAGCCGGAACCTTTGCGACGAGCGATTCTTTCCACCGAATCCCTGATCCCCAGGGCGCTTTCGAATCTCACGTGAAAACAACAATACATGCAGACGATGGCGTTATCGACGTTGATATGGCGTTCCCAGAGTATATCCGGTCTTTTGAGACTGCAGTCAGCTCACCTTCCAGCAGCGGATTTCTGTCGACTCCGGGCTTTAGCAGTGGTCTAGATTCGTTCGAGCAGTCGTGTCGTGTGTCTGTCGATGGTGACCTGCCAGTCAATGTAGCTGGATGGCTTCAGAGCTTTCATCCTGACTTTTGTCTACAGGCAGTCCCGCCACAAAGCAATGTCATCTCGCAGATAAAGGAGTCTCTACGCAGCGAGCCTTTGCCATCAGGCTTTGCCTTTGACTCCGAGGCGTACAGCGAACGATGGGTGGATGTTGCGAGCGCTGTGATCGTAGATGCAAACAAGCTGACTATCACGCGGATTAACTACAGCCGCCTAGTGAAGCCAAAGCCGACAGCCGAGATATCCAGCCCGCAGACAAACGGCGGTGGCTCGTCAACACACGCCGGTGTGTCATTACCGGCCACTGTCAGCTCTCAGGATATGTATCAGCTTGACGAACGGTTTGTACAGGAGCCAATCCTGTCAACAGACAGCGTTCTCAGCCAGGCCATTGAGCGAGTTATCGCGCAAGGTGTGGCCGGCTCTGGCACCAATACAGGCACAAACACGAGCACAGGCTCAGGTGTTGGCACTAGCGCAGTCACATCAAGTGGCGGCATGGGCGCCAATGTCGGTGTCAACTTTGATCCCCCAACCAGGGGTGAAAGCGCAGTCGACAGCAGCGCTATCAACACGGACGATTCGGGACTCTCTTCTCGGGCGCCCAGCATCCATCGAGTACGACACGAGAGTGTCTCGGTTGGCCTTGATGGGCTGCATACTGCACCTGCACAACCACGTCAAGTCAATCCATCTCCGACAACGCCGTATTTGCCCTTGACACCTCTGGGCTTCGAGGAAGTGCCGCGTGCAGAGTGCAAGACAGTCATCTTGTCGGCACTCGAGGAGATTGTGCGTGATGAGGTACAGGGCAGGAGCCATACCGATACAGACAGTTGCGCTGTGGAAGATGACGACGGAGAGCCGAGTCTTTTACGGCAGGCAGTGCGGTCCTGGCTCGAGAATATCGAGTCTGGCGAAGTCTGATATATCCCTCCGTCAGCTTGATCTCATACCATTTATATTTTCTATCTCCTTTTTTAGTTTATTATATTCCTCTAGCCTTATATCCTTTTTTTTGTACTTTATTGTTCGCGGCTTTTCTACCTAATTCTTCAGGTCATTTCACATATGAACAGTAGCAATTGTCTCTCGATTGGCGTCATATGCAGGACACAAGGGTGTCTGCTTGGTATCTCATCAGCTAATATACTAGAAACTATTTGGGTGTTGGCCATCTTGCATTTATAGTCTGCCATGTTTGTCATGGTGAAGCGTTCGTCAATCACTTTATCTTGCTCATCCATCATGTTCTCGTTTAGTCTGCTTGGTTGCTTTTCCCGGTCGATTACCAATTGGATGTTATTAGTTAGCGTCATCCTTCCGCTACTTAACCACATAATTGCGAAATAGCTTTAAGTATACCGGCCCGGTAAGGATTCCTACGTTGCGTCTTCGCGATGGGGGAGAGGAGTGATTGTCTACTGAGTATTACTAGGAACAAAGCGTCTTCGTCTCAACGTTCGACGCCCTGTCGGTGGATCGACGCCGATTCAATGCAACACAGCAACACACCGCCAATATCGGAGACCCAGCTAGGATCGACGTCAAATCCTTCTCTTCCGGATTGCTAGAGAGCTAGAGTTTTGGCCACGGAGTCCTGTACTACGATCCGAAATACACAAATATAGGTTCGGCTTCTGATCCACGCACGCTTTCTGACTGGATCATGGGACTGGAAGATCAAGGACTCTGGCACAGCAGTAACCATACAATTTTAATAGGATATAGTACTTGTCTAGAGGCACACGAAACGACAGGATAAGTGGACAACTGAAGTTCAAAATGGACTTATTACATGCCTGGGCTCTTGGCGGGCGGACCTCTAGAACGACCCGGGGTATTATTTCGAACGAAACCCCAGAGTTGTCAACCATGAGATCGCCTTTTTACGCAAATTAAGGAGTATATCACACTTTGGCACTTTGGAGCCGTCTGAATCGGACTAATGTCCGGCAAAGATATCCGGCGGAGAGATCCGTCCAAGAGATCCGTCCAAGGGATCCGTCCATCTCAACCCTTTTGTTCATCTCAGGAACGCACGGGTAGCCATCAAATATCATCTGCCTGCAGCCGAGTCGCCGTTCTCTAGGATGCATCGCATTTAGTTCAGTTGCATCGTTCATCTCCTGCTCGGACTCTACTTGTATGTGTCTCTCTACAGCGTGCCCCTGCCGATCGTCTCCATCACGTGTCCATTGACTACATGTTTGCATGGTGACTTCTCTTGGCACAGGCACTTGATTTCTGATTATCGGTGTAGACGTCAAGCCGTTGCTGGAAAATAGGTGAGGCTATTACGGCTTTGCTATGACTTTTGCCATTTCTGCAATACCCCCTCATCTCATATTGTTTGCGTCGTTTGTCAACACCTACCTATTACATTCTAGCTGCTAGTTGTTCCACGGCAGATCGTCGGTGTCTCGGGCTTTCTGCCATTCCTTTCATCTAGTTGTTTTATAAATAGTTACCGCCCTGCCGCTCCTCTGTTTCTAGGCTTGACTCTCTTGTGTTTGCTTTGTTCTTCTTGTTCTTCTTGTTCTTCTTGATCTTCTAGATCTTCTAACTGGCCCACCTCTTCCATAATGTTGAACTCCAATTCCCTCTTCCGTGCCGGTACAGCTGCACTCGCACTCGGCTTGACTCCTCAGGCAGCCGCCGTGCTCGTCTATGTCGCATCGTATGACGGCACACTCACATCGCTCAACCTCACACTCTCGGCCGGAGGCTACGGATGGAACGCCGGCCAACCCCAGGCTCAGATCGAGCAACTTGCTGTCGACACCGGCTGTGCACCACAACCATCGTGGCTAACACTTGACAAGTCTAACAACATCCTCTACTGCCTCGACGAGAACTTTGCCGGTCCCAATGGCTCACTGTCGTCTTACAAGACGAGCGATGACGGCGTACTTGAGCAGATCAAGCGTGTGCCCACACCCAATGGTCCCGTGTCCTCCACCATCTATGGGGAGAATGCTCGCGGTATTGCTGTTGCCAACTAGTATGTGCTTAACAAAGACTCATAAAATTCAAGGTCCCTGAGAACAGACACTAATAAACAGCGCCGGCGGATCGTTCTCTACGTACCTCAAAGACCCCAGCAGCCTCGCATTGGTGCAGGAGGCTACTTGGACACTGTCACAGCCTGGTGCCAACCCTAGCCGGCAGGAGGCGCCGCACCCGCATGAGGTCATAACGGATCCCACCGGGAACTTCTTCATCGTGCCTGACCTGGGCGCCGATCTAGTGCGCATTTTCCGCATCGACCCGAAGAACCTGACTTGGACACCCGTTGCACCACTGGTGACACCACCCGGCTCTGGCCCTCGCCACGCATCCTTTGTTGTGGCCGGGAGCAAGACATACTTGTATCTCACGAATGAGCTGATCAACACGGTCACTGGCTACGAGGTAGGCTACACCAAAGGCTACAACAGCTCGCTATCGTTTAAGCAAGTGTTTACCTCGCCTACCCACGGTCCCGGAACAACGGTCCCATCCGGCGCTACTGCTGCCGAGGTGATCACGTCGCCCGACCACCGATTTGTGCTGGTGTCAACCCGCAGCGACAACGCCTTTAACATTACCAACTTTGACAAGACGAACTCGACACAACTCGTGTCCGACTCGATCACGACATTCAAGGTGGACCTGGAAAGCGGCAGCTTGTCGCTGGTGCAGTTGTACCCTTCGGGCGGCCAGCTCCCTCGGCAGTTCACCATTAATAAGGCGGGCACACTTTTGGGCGTGGGTAATCAGGGCTCGGAGCGAGTCGTGTTCATCAACCGCGATACCCAGAGTGGCAAGCTGACGGGTTTCGCCGGGGCCATTGGCATTGCTGGACAAGTAACGTCCGTTGTGTTTGACGAGTAGGGCACCGTCAGGCATCCATATTTGGCAAGAACTGGGTTTCAGCTACCAGCATAGACAATACATCAATATATATCTATCTCTTAAGAGCAATTGTATTGACGGCATGTCCCATCTCGGCAGGAATTTGTGAAACCTGGACAAGTAATGGCAGATGACAGTACTAGCTCTGAAGACGTCGATCCCGACTATGCAGTAACGAGATCTGTCACCATGGTAGTAAAGGGCCGATACGAGCTATTGTTTGAACTGTGCATGACGTGTTCGCCTCTATATTTATTAGTCCAGAGTAGTCAAGTGGTAAAGTCAAGACAAATCTCGAGCGGCAGGACTATACCTAAAGCGGGCATGCAAGAGGTTCTTCCAATTCAGGAAACTAGGACGACGCTTTCATCCGTCTTCTCTTTCGGTGTAATACCGAGGAGAGCCCTGCAGGCCGTGTGTCCGCACTCCATGTCTACGCATATATATATCCGTGGCTATGCAGCTGCAGTGCATGCAGCTCTAGTGCATGCATCGTCCAATGTTTGCCGCCCGCTGCCGTTGTCATATATCCATAGGCTCCGGTTATCTCCATGTATACCAGGCTATCATTTTATCAAATTCTACACTCCAAAACTTGTCCTGCACTTTGCATAGGCTGCTATCCTTCATCTTGTTTAGTGTATCTCGTGTATGTGATTGTGGAACATTGTAGGTGTCAACGAGTCAAGCAGGCCATTAAAATTTTACCACTTGTTCCGTAATCTATTAGCAATATAACCGAGTTCAAAAGAGACAACCACAAAATCAAAAGCCTGGGTGAAGAGCACGACGTTGTATTTAACAGCACCCAAGACAGGCATTCTCTTAGCTGTCCGTTCTCAGAGTGGTTAATATGGATGGTTAATGTATTCAAGAATGAGGAAGACAAAACAAAAGGGCAGGGATCAGCAGAGACGACAACGGTTGAAGTCCACGTCTGGGTTGGCATGATTCTCGCCCAAACATGCACTTGAATGCCAAGACGAACTTGGTTCTGGCCTCTGGCCCGTACTACTTTATGGGAGTTTTATGATAGAGCTTCGTGAGTGAAATGTTAGCTGGCCTGGGCTAAATCGTGTGGTTGTCGAGGCGTGTTCCATTTAGCCGGTGACGACTCTAGTGGAATTTGACAATATCATGAATCTGTCATGTCCGCCATCCCTATTGTCTTTAGCAGTCTTGCCTCTTTATTGCCCATTATTTCCTTGAGATCCTCCATGTACAATCGTCGTATACTATCGTATACTATCGTATATCATCGTACATTATTGTCCTTGGGCTTCGTCCTCATACATATCCCGGTCTCCTCGTCATCTTGCTTCTCACAGTCTCGTCTTGGTAGCGCATCCCGAATACATATACAGAAAGTAACACATCACTTCAGATGAGCACCGCTTTGGACGAACCAAATAATCACTGGCAGCTAAGCCACACCGTTACATTGCATTTCGTCACCTTTCCACTGAGCCCTCGCTTCCCCAGTCCATCATCTTCACATCCAAGCGTTCTCCACCCCCTGGCGCCACCGAGTCCTGTACCCTGCTCTAGTGAATTTCTTGCGTTTGCCTGTGGTATTCCTGTGATATTAATATTTGTATCTGTTTTGCAGGATTAAGCTTACTCAGAAATGTAAATTAGATATGGTTTTGGCAGCAGTTTCTCATCGCTACATACACTACATGTTACAAGAGATAGCACGCGCAAGTAACGGTGTTGTTATGCCTTCCGAATGTAGAACAGAATATGGGGTAGCGTCTCCTCTCCGCTTACTCCTCCTATTTTCAACTCTGTCTTTAACTCTCGAATCATACCCCCTCCCAAGTCTTTAATTCTACTCCATGTGCTTGCCCCAGGTTCTGTCTCAAAACCCCGGATTTTTTTTCATTTCAAACTTTACAGTTTTGGTCTTTTATTTGCATCATCGCATCTATCATCTTGATCTTCTGGTTCTTGTGCTTCATCTCATTAATCAACATTACCCCGCGACCGACGACATCAGACGGATCAGCCCGACCTCGAGTCTGGTCGACAACAGCCAAGGCACGCGTTACAGATCGACGACGCGCGTGGTTGAGACAGAGCCCCCTGCCCGGATTGCCTTTGCCCGCGTTCGAGGATCATCTTTGAAAAAGACAACCAAACTAACAGAGCATAAGTTGAATAGATACAGAAGAGAGAGACAGAGGTTGGGAGAGAAGAGAAAAGAGTTGAGACGAACCTCACACAGCCGAGATCCACACGATCGTCTTAGATCGGACGAGAGTAAAGACAAGAGTAAAGACGAAAAGAGAGGCGTAGAAGCAAAGAAGAAGTTTGACCAGAACACCTTCTATGAAGACGGCTAAAACAAAAAGAGCGAAAAAGAAAGAAAAAAAAGCGAGACAGGACTATAAACGGTCACTGCCGCCACTCTGATCGACATCATGACGGCAACTTTTTCGCACGGGTTTTCTTCCTCTTCTTCTGTCAGCATTCCTTTGCATCACGAGACCAGCTTCTCTCTCAACAATCTTGATTCTCTAGACGAAGTGCCGTCGTCACCGAGCGACAACATCACAAGAAGGGCTCGGGCAGCACACGCCACGACACAGCGGACAGCAAGTGCAGATTCAAAGGATCAACCTGAGACCGGCGGCAATTTCAGTGGCTTATCTCCAACAGCGGCCTCCTTTGCAAGAGCCAATCCAAAGCCTGGCGCATCATATAACACCAACAGTACCAGCACCTCCAACATCATGGCAGAGTCTGCCGACGACGGCATCAACCCGCTCAAGCGGCGCAACACTGATGTCGGTGGCAGTGTAGACTACCCACGACGGCGAGCAACCATTGCAGTACGTTTGGCGCAAGTCCTACTTCCGTAAGCCAGTGACACTGACTATTTAGTGTGAGGTTTGCCGGTCGCGCAAGTCGCGGTGTGACGGCACAAAACCAAAATGCAAGCTGTGCACAGAGCTGGGCGCAGAGTGTGTGTATCGCGAGCCGGGTATCAAGCTTGATGCAGGCGACAAGCTGATTCTAGAAAGACTGAGTCGCATCGAGGGTATGCTACAGAAAAGTCTGGCGTCAGGGCACAATGTCAGCTTATCCCTTGCCGAAGGCTCGCCATCGAGTATCAGCAACAGCGGAGTCTTGACGTCTGCTGGAGCCGGCGGTACGGGAGGCAGTCATGGACCACACAGTGTGGCAGGCGGCCATATCTCTCTCGGCGGTCTCGGCACGGTAGGAACCAACATGTGGTCAGAGCAGACGGCAGCGGCGGCAGCTGCAGCTGCTGCGACTGGATTTGTATCAGTCATCCCAGCCGGCGGCATCGGCACATGGACCAGCGGCACCAACATCTCGACGATGCCCAAGGTCCACACCAATGCTGCACTTCATCTTTTGCAGTGGCCCATGATCCGCGATCTAGTATCACGGCCATATGATCCGCAGATCATGCTCCAGCTGGAAATGGCCCGTGAACCCCTCCACTCACTCACCAAGACACCCTGCGTCGACCTATCCAACACTGCCGCATACATCGAGGCGTACTTTGACTATGTCAACATGTGGTATGCCTGTGTCAATCCCTATACATGGCGCTCGCACTACCGCATCGCACTTTCTAATGGCTTTCGCGAAGGCCCTGAGAGCTGCATTGTGCTGCTTGTTCTCGCCCTCGGTCAGGCCAGCTTGCGCGGAAGCATATCCCGCATCGTGCCTTCGGAAGACCCTCCTGGCCTACAGTACTTTACGGCCGCGTGGTCTCTGCTGCCCGGTATGATGACGTCCAATAGCGTCTTGGCTGCCCAGTGTCACTTGCTAGCAGCCGCTTATCTCTTTTACCTCGTGCGGCCCCTCGAAGCTTGGAATCTCCTGTGCACGACGAGCACAAAACTTCAGCTTCTACTCATGTCACCTAACCGGGTGCCTCCCGAGCAGCGCGAGCTGACGGAGCGCATCTACTGGAATGCCTTACTATCAGAAAGCGACCTGCTGGCCGAGCTGGACCTGCCACACTCGGGCGTTGTGCAATTTGAAGAAAATGTCGGTCTGCCATGCGGTTTTGAGGGTGACGAGCAGCAAGCCGTCGGTCGCGATGACTTGTGGTACTTTCTGGCCGAGATCGCCTTACGCCGCCTGCTCAACCGTGTGAGCCAGCTCATCTACTCGAAAGACTCCATGGCATCGACCACCAGCCTCGAGCCCGTCGTCAACGAGCTCGACTATCAGCTGACCCAATGGTACGAGTCGTTGCCCACGGCCCTCCAGTTCCCCTTTTCGCGCACTCTTCTCGTCGACCCTGTGCAGACTGTGCTACGCCTGCGCTTTTTTGCCTGTCGCACGATCATCTATAGGCCCTATATCCTCGCTGTGCTTGATAATGAGCAGGCCGGCCTTGACCCAGCCGTGCAGGAAAGCTGTCGCAAGTGTCTCGAAGCCGCTATATGCCAACTCGAGCACATTACCGCCCAGTACGTTCTTGTTTTTTTCCTGGCTTTTTTATTATCCTTCTTCTTAGCTTTTCTTACTCTTTCATTACTTGATCTCTTTCTTCCATACTGATACTAACCAACAGCCACGCCGGGCATATGCCCTATCTCTGGCAAGGAGCCCTGTCCATTGTATCCCAAACACTTCTTGTCATGGGAGCATCCATGTCGCCTACACTATCAAGCATTCTCCTCACAATTGTTCCACATCGCGATGTTCTCGACCAGATATTCACCGATGTTATAGTCGAGATTGAGCGATATGCACCTCTAGCACCCAGTCTAAGGCTGGCCGCAGAGATTATACAAGAAGCAGAAGTCCGTCGGCGAGCATATCTGAATACTTGACACTACTGGTATATTCTCGATATGTCACTCGCTATCACACACATTTTATGTTCAATTCATCAAAACGATACACAATTCATTCGATTTAAGTCTATTACTATATGATATTCATTCTTTTAGTGCATGGTTTTGTACTATTTGTTTTCTATTTTTCAACGAATGTACATTAATACTTGACAAATAATACAGCAAGTTTTCTAGGAAATACTCTTTTGCATCAGTAATACGATGACTACGGCCAATACGAAGAATAAGCTCCACTGTCATCTTGCCCGAGGCGTGAGATTTCCCCGAAGTTTTGCATGTCAGCCTTGATTGTATGTTTACAACATCCACGCGTTCCGACAACATATGACGGGCACTGCATTTTGGCCCCGATGGAAACTTTGTAACTCTTCGACACACCTTTTGTCCTCATACCTGCCACAGTTTTCTTGCCCGATAGTCCAATACCAACCAGTTTGGGAGCCTCACTCTTGTCTTTGGTGCAAGAGCAGCAAACGGCAAAGAAGAGATGAGTTGTCCAATGTCACTTTATGGTGGCTGGCTGACCGGCTAGGCCTTTTTTCGCTTCTTTGGAGTGATCACACTGACCTGTGAATATATTAGTAGACAACTTGCTGTCCAATAGCTGTTGGAGCACCCCCTCCATTGCAATACCAGAATAGCTCTTTGAATTTTTTTTGTCGCTTCTGTATCACTGTGCATATGCAGTTGATGTTGGGCTTCCAGACTACAGACGATCCCAGCAAGGGCACTGATACTAAGACGGAAGAAGTTGGAAAGATAAAAATAAAGAGAATAAATAGAAATAAAAATAAAAAGACTAAAGTAAAACAAAAGTACTGGACGGCACGGGTCTAGCTGCCGGCTGTTTAGCATAACTGTCAGAGGGGCAATAGAGGAGACAAAGAGCTGCAAGTTGATTTATATCTTGAGTCTTGAGTGTATGAATTTCAGAAGATGGAACGACAAAAAGTGACTGATATGATATCGACGTGGCATTGATGCTGCACCTGTAAGAAATACTAGGCCATGGAACACCACTATTAACATCAGCCACTCACAATCATGCCGTACTTTACACATACATGTTTCTTTTCTTAAGAAAACTAGGCGGGCATCGCGATGCATCTGATAAAGTCGTGCGTTGCTTGACCCAGGTGACAGTGAATGTGACACTATGCCTGTTTGTAGTGGAGGGTAAGCGATCCACATTACTTACCAGACGCCCCTCCTTCCGGACGCATTCTTCCCTTTGATATTTCATCACCACTTCTATCAACGTCGACTTCAAAAATGGCAAGTAATTCAAAAAAAAAAAGAAACAAATCGTATACACACCAAATTATATAACTAGCTTTATTTTATAGTCATGCGCGAATGTACCAAAGAAAACGTTATCGGTGCCATCCAGGCGGTTCAAAATGGCACTTCTCACCGAAAAGCTTCGAAATAGTACCTAGTCTCGACAATTCTTACACGCGTTTAGCAAAACCGCGTTATTTGGCGTATTAACATTTGTAAAAGCTTTCAGAAGCATAGTCAACCCCAGTGTCTGTCTAGGAAACTGCGCTCATCTGCTTCGCTCCTTCCCTCTTCGCCCTTTTGCCCTTTTGAGAAACTCGATTTACGACACTGCCGCGCCTGCCTTGTTGTCGTTTGAGTTGATTATGTCGCTCGGTCGTTCCTCCCCTCATCCCCTCTTGTCTCGGATCGTCCCCTCTTTGGTTCTCCGTCTCTACAATGATACATCTTGCCCGTGTTTTCAGGCCACTCTGCTAAAATTGCGTGCAATAAGCATCGCTGTATCACTGTATCTGCTTGGCCATCACGTGAGGTCAAATGTGCTCTTTGCCGCCTTTTTTTCTTCTGCCATCTCCGCCTTCTTCCTTTCTCTAGGGCGACCTTTTACGGCTGGAGCGGCTGATGAGGAAGGCACCACTGGGGCTTCATTTGATTTTCCTGCCATTTATGGGCTGGGTGTACTTTTGCTCTGGATGCACCTTCCTTGTCTGAGTCTTGGTCCCTCAAGGTTTTGAATTTTGGTCTTGAACTTTTATTTAATTCGACAGGCCTTATATTTACCTATATTGGCCAACCGTCCTACTTTTTGTTTTTGCCTCCTTTTCGGCTGCATTCTGAGCTACATTTGGGCTTCATTCTGTGACGAGCACACACTGCGCCTCCACCACTCACGCACTCAATACACTGTTCAAAACCAGAACTGGCAGCGTCGCTCTGTCTGTAAGAGGCGCCACTGGCTACAGGGTCGCCTTCGCGGGAACACGAGCCTTTTGGGGCTTCTCCACCTCGTCGCTGGCGACATCGTTTCGTTTGTTTCTCGCATTGTGATCTCATCTCCTACTCCTCGTCTTTGTCTTGCATCGTCTTTGTTTACCATCCTTGCAATCGACGCCTAGAATCCTTTGACCGCTTGCCAACGTGCTATTGCTCACCTTTCGGCCTGACCCCGACCGCGACCTCGACCACAACCTCTGCTCGTTGGCCGTTGCTCTTAATTTGCCGTCAACCAGCCGCGATTTGCTGTCAATCGCTGCTAATCATTGCACCTGCATCGCTTCTGTCTGTCTCTTCTTCCTACTCCATCTCAAAGACTCCATCAGGCATACAGTCATTCCTGGCTCGACTCCACTGCTGCCCAACCTTCATTTTGCGACCGACTATTGCCTTTTGGGCTCCTGGAAAGAAAGGTAAGATACTTTCTCTTCTTCGTCTTCTCACCTGCATGAAATGCCCGCTGCTCCGGCTTAAGGCTTCATGCACCTTACGCCTTAAGGCATTTGCACACCGTTTTGCATTCACCACACAAAGTCACTCTACACTCTATTCCGGCTTGCATACTCCATGTTCGTTTCGGGCTGTCTTCTTCTCCTCTGTTATCCAAGGCGCGCCTGCTTCACTCCTGCTGCTCTGCCTCCCATCCATCCACTCACCATTCGACGTCCAACACTCACCTGCTGCTCCATTTTCTCGCAACTCTACTTCACAGAGCAGGCCAATCGCCGGCCCCACCCATACCTACATCCCTGGAGATGACCCAGACCACGGCCTTACATTGGCCATCATGCAGCTGAGCCTGGTCCAGTTAACACTAACAAGCCCCGTGCATCCCACCAGGCCACTCACGGTCAACCAGTTGGCACCGTCCACTCGTGTTCCATATCTGCACGCTCTTGCTTTAGGGAAAAGATCCTTCGCTTCTAGTCTTCAAAATCTCCGAGGGCTGTAGTGACGCCGACCAGCGATACTGTAAAGAAGACAAGGAAACAGCACTTTCGGCCTGGGAAACCACCTTTGTTGGGCTCCCTCTTATCCCTGTATTGATATACTCGATTAAAGTAGGCAGGTACCTAAGAGCCAGCCAACGTGCACTGCACAGAACAATATCACCGCTATCGTTAACCCCCGTGTTCTGATCCACCACTACCGACTGCAAGCGATAGAGGCCACTTGCCTTTTCTGTCGCTCGCTGTTCCCATATCGATATTGCCTACATCTCATGTGCATATCTTGATCCAAGGCTGACGCTCCTTCGAATGGCGCAACTTAACGCCTACGAGGCAGGTGACTCTGGTTCTTGGGGGAAAATGCATCGTGGTCAAAGCCGCTCCTGGTCTTATGAAGAAGAAGAAGAAAACGATTGGTCTCGCATAGAACTTCTGCCATCCCGCCCATCGCCTCATCATCGTCGTAGGGATCCAATACCTAGACCCGCCAAATCAGCCTACGCCGCGCCCTCATCTGCTGCTACTTCACGTCAGCGCCCGGCTGTGACTCGCTGTGCCTCTGTGCTCCTCTCTTCGCCATCAGGCATGCGGCACCACAACCCTGATACCCCACCCCTAGGTCGGTACCCGGCCGTACCGTCGATCCCTAGGGCAGCAACTGCTCCTACCGGAAAGCTTTCTTTTCAACAACAACAACACCAGCAACACCAACAATACCAACAATACCAACAATACCAACAATACCAACAATACCAACATTACCAGCGGTCTCCGTCGGGCAGTCGTCGTGCTCCCTCCCAACGAGACCTCAGCCCCCAGTATCGCTCTACTCCTGTCTCCCGGCGATCTATGCGTTCATCCTTAGGCGAGTCTGACAACGAGACTGACCTCACACGACCCACTCCCGAAGAAGACGAAGACGAAAACGGTGACTTTGCCGGCCCGGCTCGAAGTGTATTTGCCGAACGACCGTCTCTCCGCGACCGCCTCGGCGGTGCCACCAAGCGCTCATCCCAAGACTTTACTTCCTCTTCCCCACTTCGGCAAAAGCCAACCCGCAAGCAAAAGCCATTGCAGCCGAAAAATCAGACCAAGCAGAAGCACGCACTTGCCGACCTTGACGTCGACGACAACGCTGACGAAGCTACTCTACAAAACGACCTAGAACGTGAGCGCGAAAGAGATCGGAAATCGTCCATTCTTCAACAGCACGAATATCCTACACCGCCTTACCACAATTCATACCGCCACCCCTCGCGCGGCCGCAGCACTCGCGGACTCAGGCGTGAGGACTCCATCCGTGAAGAAACTCCGCGCGAGGAACGCCAAGCCGATGCTCATACGGAGATGGACAAGGACGACTTTAGTGAAGAGCGGCGTAGGACCCGGCGCCAACAAACACCGCCGCGCCGCACGAGACGCTCTGTTTCTCAAAATCCGACCGAGAGCCGGGGTGCCTCTCGTAGTAAAAGCCGAGTGCGGGCCAGGGATGCGGACGAGTTCAATCCGCGAGCATCATCAAGACGGTGAGTTCTCTTTTTTTTCCTTAAATCTTTCATTTCTTCTTTAAGAGCTATGGGCGGGGCCAAAAACTAACATAGCAGTCCAACGAAACGGTACTGTGAGACGGAAGTGCCTGACTACGCCGGTAGCCCTGCAACAATACGGAGGGCCCAAACGCATGGGCCGGCCTCTCACGTGAATGCGTCTTCAATCACTGATTCACCAAAGCGCCCGGCTTCGTTGTTTGAGAGCCCTCTCGACAATGGGTCTTATGTATTCACTGCAGAGAAACACAGCAAACGGTAAGTTCCTGTCCATACAATGCAAACCATGCAGACCATGTATGCAATGTATGCAATGTATATAATGTGGCTTACTGCCTGCCGCATGCAGCTGCATGCATACACATGTACACCTCTATGCCGCACATGATACTTGATTCCATACCTGCCCCCTTCATGACTTTGGGCATCGTCTTGTTCCGTCTTGTTTACAAGATGCACATGCACATACCCCTTCTTACTCATTTATTATGTTGCTTCCCTCCTACATTTGGAACCTTGGTAGCAGCCTTTGCGGATTGCTTGGATATGAACGCATCTCGTGCATCTCGTACCCGACCCGGTGGTACTGTTTGGTTTTGGGCGATACAGCCATTAATTAATATTAAATACCGGATTGATATACTAACTACCGCTACAGAGCCACATGTTTTATCTGCAAGGATGAGCTATTACCGTCACGGATGACACAGTTGGAATGTGGCCACTGGCTATGCACTATCTGCCTGAAGCATAAGTTCAAGGCGTCACTTACCGACTCCCGGCAAATGCCTCCCACTTGCTGCACGACGAATCCCATACCCGTGAGACACGTGGATAAACTGCTCGAAGCCATCTTCAAGCGTGATTGGAATGAGCGACACTATGAAGTCTCTTTGAATAAGCGCATGTATTGTTTCAAGTGCGGATCGACGGTGTCTTCGGATAGCCGCTTCCGTGAAAGCAATGGTGTAGTGCTTGCACAGTGTGGACGCTGCCGCACGAAACTGTGTATTCGTTGTCACCACAAGGCACACGGGTCGAATACCTGCCCTTCAGACCCTAAAACAGAGCGCATCCTGGACAAGCTAAGAAAAGAAGGCCGGCAACAATGCCACAAGTGCAAAGCAAAGGTTGAGCACGCTGATGGCCGCAATCATCTTATTTGGTATGTACATTCTTTGGCTGTGCCTATCCAAATTGAAAATTAAAGCTTGTCTAACTGCGCGTTTGGCTTTGCAGTGGACAATGCCATACAGAGTCATGCATGATTTGTGGTGGAAGATGGGGACACTGTGACTGCCCAGTGTTTGACTATGATTTACCTGAGTTGGGTCATATTGATTATAACCATGGCCAGTTTGCGACGAATTTTATTCGCCATGACAGGTATGCCTCCACACCATCTGCGCCAGCTCCAGCTCCAGCTCCAGCTCCAGCTCCATCCATGGCTGCGACCCAGCGCGACATCCGCAGCAGAAATCAGAGCAGTGAGTGGCCATTCTCAGCGGCCAGACCGATGCGCTCTCGTGCGCATAGTTTCGACGAGAAGTCACGGATTCGGAGCCGAGCCGACGATTTTAGTAGAGCCGAGGATCTTTCACGCCGGCTGGATTACCGGGCGTTTAACGAGACCATGGATAATGATGAGGATGAGGATGACCAAGATGCCCGTACAGAGGCCTATACACGCTCTGTGTATAAGAGCCGGTTTGATACGCAGCGCAGCAGACAACCTAGCCGGACTCGTGCGGAGGACGATTTTGCTATCCGACCCCGACGGAGAAGAAGCTTTGTAGTCGATGACTTTGAGAGAGCAGAAACAGATATTCTTCCATCTGTGCCGCAGCCGCCGCCTGCACCCCCTTCACCGCCACAGCAACAGGCCCAGGCTGAATCTGTAGTACTTCACCGGCAACAATTCCATCACCAGCAGCACTCGCAACATCACCAGCACCCGCAACATCAGCAGCATCAGCAACATCAGCAACATCAGCAACATCAGCAACACCAACCTATGCTACCGCCGCAACCAGACATGCACGCTTACCAGCCGCCACACATGCAGCACATGCAGCATCCACCGCATCCGCAGCATATTCAACCTCTTGAGCCTCGCCCCAGACAGCCCATAACCCCGTCACAACACCCAGGTGACTTCTACAATGGAACACCTACTCGGCAAAGGCCTGCTGCTCATGTTGATTCCGATGTTGGGCGTCTAGCAGGCCGCTTCAACAAGGATCCACGGCCCAGCCCTGTGCACCGATCAGCTCAGCAGCCACCCTCGCAAGCACAAGGACTCCCGATAGCATCAATGACAGCAACCATGTCAGCTTCTATGCCAATGGGTATGACTGCCACCCCAGCAGCACTAATGGGTCCTATGCCGCCGCACATGCCCCCAATGATTGGTATGGGATCCCAGGCTATGCCGCCGCCTCCGCAAAGTATACATCCTATGGCAATGATGCCAATGCCAGCTTTGCCCCCCGTCGACCACATGTCCGGGATGCGGATGGGGAGGCCGCCACCGTATGTGATGGAAGACAGTCCATATGCCCAGTCAGAACTGGCGGCAATGTATCCAGGCAGCCAGGTGCCTTTCACCGACCCCAACCGACACTACGAGAGCCTTGATGCGGATGCATACACGACCAGCGGTGGTATGAGCCGGCGAATGCGACGCAGAGAAGATATCCAGCAGAACCAACAGGCGAAGCCGTCAGAGATGGCCGGACTCGGCGGTTTTGGTCGGGGCATGGACCGCGTATCTGAGTGGATGGCATATGTCAGCAGAGAACCTCCTGAGGAAGCTAGCACGATCGCCAGCAGTGTCGAAGCAACATGAATATAACTGTCAAGGTAGTAGTGGCGTTGAATTTGTGACTAGTCACTATATTTTATTTTATCTCTCGGGTTTCTTTGGCTAGATTTTGGATATATTTCTTGGACTACATATTGTTGAATTTCACTTTGCGTCGCCTGCTAGCACATTATATACTTTGCAGCATACGCCAGATTGGGTATGGAGTTTTCTTTCCTCTCTTCATGTCGGATTCTTGTACTTTTTCTTGTCCGTTGCATCTTCATCGTGTCTTCTTTGTTAATGCCTAATTTATGGTGTTCTCTCTTTCTATTTTGTGGCCAACCTATCTAAACTTGCTTCGGTCATGGCATTTATTGTACAACTTAGTTTTATATCTTCTTATCGCATATATTGACTTTTGGACAGGCTATTTTTAGCCGCCACGATACCGAGTTGTAAACGTCATAGCTATTCGGTTTCGCTGCGTCAAGCTTTGACCCAGTATTACCGATTGTAATTACAGGGCTGTTGCGGTCTAGGCTTGAAAGCTCGCTCCCGTTCTGTCTGCTTGGTTGGCTCACATTTAATTACGGAGAGTGGCCCACTGTAATCGGACCTCTGCGTCCCTGGTCCTCGCCCGAGGGTGGTGCTCCACCCGCCTACAAGTTAAAAGGAGCTTAGTATCTCTCCCAACAAACGGCAGTCACTACCATAGTGCGTAGCTTCGCACCTTCCTTGTGCATTCCCGAACGCTCCGCACCTTCCTCAGCACTTTGTCTTTGTTCATTCCACCTGTAGCCAGAGAACATCGCATGCATTGTGTTGGGTATTAACTAAAATAGGCAGCATCCGGAGAAATACAAGTCACAACAACAACCGGTGAAGCTCTCACCACCACCACCCTTTTCCAGTCCTTCACCTACCACGACGTCACTGCAGCTCTGCACAACGATCAACACACGCCAATATTCTGCCCGTGCAATGCTGCGTCGTGACGCCGAGAGTCGCGTGACGAAGCCAGCTGCCAGCAGCACGCCAACGACGCTGAGACAGTGATCCCGGTTCGACATTACCCCTTTATTTACATCTACCTCGACTACTGTAACGATGCTGCTCCTCCACCAGATTGGCAGTGTCAAGATTGGCGACATTGTGCGCTATACCGTCACATACACGCCTGCACACGATCGCATCCTCCCCGCACCCGAGCATCTCTACCTCCGCATCCGCAACACCTGTAGCAGCGCCCTCCGCGCCGCGTTTGTTCATGGTCCGTACACACTTTATGTCGACGCCTACCCCGCCCATTTCGACCCCAACCAAAAACTGGATCAGCCTCGTCATTATGGTGTGCCTGAGTTTGAGCCCATGCTTAAGGCGGGTGGTACTTGGACGTGCCGTCTCCTAATCCCCGAGAGTGTGCGACTAGACGCAGGCAATGGTGGCGGCCGCGGCTCTGGAGAGTACCAACGACCCCCGAGTGTCAGCTGGATTGTTAATGTCAGCAGTCAGGTTATCTTCTCCACCTCTGCAGCTGTTCATTATGAGGTGCTTCTAGCACGCGACCCCAAGTCGCTCGAGACTGGCGGTGGCATCACAGCAGGCATTCCAGTGCTTCTGGGGGTCGGCGGCGGCGGCGGATCAAGCAGCAGTGAGGGAACCGGCTCGTCCACTAAGAGTAGCCTTGGCAGCACAGCCCAAGGCCAGTTTCTTGCGCCAGGCAAAGTAAGCGACTATCAACGTGGCCGTGACGGACGACACCCAGATCAGCCCAAGGGCGTCTTCACGCGTGCTGTTCAGCTACGGGTCGAGGATACAGGTGCTCTGTGGAATAAGCCACAGCTTCCAGGATGGGATACTCCACCATCATCAGTGCGTGTCAGGACCTTCGGCAAGGAAGTATCCGTGGAGCTGCCCAGTGGTAGCACGTACGGCTCCGAACAGAGCCGCCAGCAGCAGAAAAACCAGGAAGAAGAGCAACTCGAGCAGCAAAGGACTCTCGAGGACGGCAACGAAAGTAAGAGCCAGGCACGGCAGCAGGCACGCTCAACAATTCCTGCACCAAAGCCAGGCCGAAAACCTAAGAATGTTCATCTCGTGGTGTTGACACACGGCTTGCACAGCAATCTAGGAGGCGATATGCTGTATATCAAAGAGAGCATTGATCTGGCCGTGCAGCAGGCTAAAATCGACCGCAAAGCACGGCTTGCCAAAGAACGCAGTGAACGGGCTGCGGCTCGGAAGAAGGCCAAAACTGAAGCTGTAGAGAGGGGCAAAGAAGAAGACCAAGAGGCAGAGGAAGACGAGGATGACGACGAAGAAGTCATAGTACGCGGCTACTCTGGAAATGCGACAAAGACTGAGCGTGGAATCAAGTATCTCGGAAAACGGCTCGCGCGATACGTACTGTCCACCACCTACCCAGACCAGCCGTTTCTCCCGTCATCCAAAGCTGTGACTGATAAGGCGGCTGTGGCTCTACATGGCGGAAACTCTGCCGACGTTGCTGAAGGCGGCTCCCCTCGCTTATCGCACAAAAAGAGCGTCATTCAAAACTCGCCAACTGAGAGCCACCGGCAGTACAAGTTTACCAAGATCAGCTTTATCGCTCACTCGCTTGGTGGTCTTGTACAAATGTACGCCGTCGCCTACATTCAGAAACACTCCCCCCAATTTTTCGACCTCATCAAACCCATCAATTTTATCGCCATGGCCTCACCTTTTTTAGGTCTCAACCACGAGAATCCAATGTATGTAAAGTTTGCCCTTGACTTTGGCCTTGTTGGCCGTACTGGCCAAGATCTGGGCTTAACCTGGCGCGCACCAACAATTGCTCGCAGCGGCTGGAGCTCTCTCATGGGCAATCTGGGCGAGAATGCGCACAAGAAGGTGCTAGGAGAAGCACAGCCAGAGTCTAAGCCACTCCTGCGCATTCTGCCCACCGGCCCAGCACATATTGCCTTGAAAAAATTCCGCAACCGCACTGTCTACTCAAACGTGGTCAATGACGGCATTGTCCCACTGCGAACCAGTTGCTTGCTGTTCCTTGACTGGCAGGGCCTAGGCCGTGTGGAAAAGGCTCGTCGCGAGGCAGGCCTGGTAGAGACAGTGGTGGGCTTTGGCTGGTCGGAGCTGGTGGGAAACAATGTGACGACACCACGCGGTGATAAATGGGAGCTAGATGCAGAGTCTGAAGTAGAAGCCGATGTGGAAGACGGCAAGAAGCGAGATAACGGTGATCATAATAGATCTTCGAAAGCCGGTACAGCAGCACCGTCCAGTACAGCCTCACACGAAGTGCCGCAGCCGCCGACGGATGCTACGAAAGACGACGACCATCAAGGCCCAACAGCAGTGCCTCTGACACACTTTGGGCACCATGAATCGCCCCTCCCGTCGCCAACAGGCCACCCTGATGCGGGCAAACTTTCCACGGCGACTACAAACAACTCGAACCCAATCAGCAATTTCTTCAATAACCTGTTCAAGAACAACGGTGATGGAGCCTCGTCATCAGCAGGTGGAGCTGGGCCCCAGGCAGAGTCTCCGGCTGGGTCTCCGACACAAAGCCATCCCAAAAAGACTTCATCACACAGCCCGGCACCCCTGAGCAAGCGAAACAAAATTTACCAGAGAAGCCAGACACTGCGTCCCGAAAGCTTTGCATCATTGGCAGAAGGATCAACATCAGGAGGCTCAAGCGGATCACGGGTCACCACTGGCCAAGAGCTGGGTGAGGAGGCGATGAACAATATCACTGGAGACACGCGAGTGTCTGCACCACCCAAGACATCTTTCTTTGAGTCGGCAACCGATATCATCAACCCCAAGCTGCCATCGGTCGAGTTCCTAATCGACCCAAGCAAGCGTCCGCGGGCCATCTTCCACGACCGCATCTACCACCCGTCCGACATTCCTGCACCACCTTTGAAAAGACGCCCGACTGGCACCCTGCCCCTGCGCCGTCTCTCGTTCCAGCAAAAGGCGCCCAAGACGCCACAGTCAGGTGCATCGTCGCCGTTTACCGATAAGTCCAGTTGCGGCGTAGAGCATCAAGACTCTGTTCTATCGACGCTAGACTATGACGACGCGTCAAATGCAGGCAATGGGGAGCGTGAGCCGGATGAAATTGTGGACAGTGCAAACATGAAGGTGGAGGAAAAGATTGCTCGAGCATACCACCGCGGACTGTCGTGGCGCAAGGTGCTTGTCAAACTCGAGCCTGATGCGCATAACAACATGATTGTGCGGCGGACGTTTGCAAACGCATTTGGCTGGCCGGTTGTGAAGCACATGGTGGATGCACACTTTAGTGACGCTGCAGCGGTGCAGATGCGCGACGAGGAGAAGAAGGCTGCGAGCGAGGCAGAACAGTCCAAGGCGGGTGAGCGCGGTCGGTCACTGAGCAGGAAGATGTCGCCGAGCAATACACACAAGAGCGGCGGAGCTGTCGAGTACGACGATGACGCCCACGATGGCGACAATGAAGACGACGACACTCCATATAGTCCGATGACACCCAACGACGTCCCGACGCTATTTCTACAAGAGGCAGACGAGGCGAAAGATCAGGCCACGGACCTGCCGACAACATTGAGCATGGCCGCGACTACACCGACATCATCTGCTGCACCTACGGGGTCTCGTTCACCGCTGTCGAAGCGGCCGCTCTCTGCGGGAGGTTGTGGTAGTGATCGTGGAGAGAGTGTGACGTGGAGTGACCGTGACTGGAACGACACAGGCGACGACAGCGACGGACCTGTTGGCAACCGCAGTCACAGTCACGAGCAACAGTTTCGCAGCCACAGATCCAATACCTTTGGATCAGAATCTGGAGTGTCTGTGACAGCAACGAGTGGCACCACGACAGGGCCACTTTCGCCGCTTAAGAATCTGATTTCAGGCAGTTTCGGTGTCAGCAACAATAACAGCTACAACGATGACAACAACAGTGGAGGCAGAGGCAAAGGCACTTCATCTATTGCAGCTGGAGGAGGATCCCATTCGCGGCCGACATCTCCCTCATCGTCCACGGGGTCGCCATGGAACTGGAAGGAAAAGATTGTTGGCAAGCAGTCGACAAAAACAGCATCAATGACGACGGAAAACTCACAGCCATCCAGACCAGCTGGGCCAGTCAAGACCAAGTCAGTTGGCCGGAAAATGTCTAGTACGGATGTCGATTAGAGTTGAAGAGGGGAGCATTTGCGCATTGATATTAGCATAGAACACGATGGGGATACCAAAGCATTGCGTCGCATTTTGTTTAGATAATAAAATCAGCTTCAACTACGTTCTCATCTCGGTTGTTCTTAAAAGGAGCAGTCCGGCTCAAATGTGTCATTAATCGTAGTCTCGTCTGTTATACATGCCCATGTAATATCGTTCATATCCTGTTATCCAAACCTGCTCAAACAACCAAAAAGAAATTTAAAAAAAAAATAAATACTAATAAGCTTGTATACCCCAACCTAGTTTTCCTGCTGCTTGGACCGGCCAAAGAGGCGCCGGAATCCTCCTCCTCCAGATGATTTAGACCGCAAGTCAAACGACTTTTTACTGCGCAGCTGTGGCGGAGTGGGAGATATTGGGGGCGAAGTGGGGATAGGAGGCATGGGGGGGATCTGTTGCAGTGGCGGCGGGCTGTGGGGGGTGGAAAAGTTGGGTGTCTGGGACTGTCTTTGGGGTAGCTGTCTTGACGGTGATGACAGGACGAGCTGAGGCGGCGAGGGGAAGTCGGAGAGGAAGCTTGCATTGATCTGGTCATTGGGTGAAGCCGACGTATGGGGGCGTCTGGGCTCTTGCTGGGGAGGCAGCGGGAAGACCATTGGGGTGTTGTCTGTCGTGTTTGTCGTGTTTGTCGTGTTTGTCGTGGTGGCCGTCGCTGTAGACGTCGTTGTTGTCCCACGTGGGCGGCCGGTGTTGGCCGTGAGCCTTTCGCTCGTGGCGGTGCTATATGTGTTTGACGTGGCGACTGTGTTGTTGCTGGCACTGAGTGTCATGCCGGTGCCAATGGCCGTGCCGGGCCTGCTCTCTGCCTGGTCGTCCTGTTTATACAAGTCGTCGTCATTGTCCATATCCGCTTCGCCCTCGGATAGGTCGTCTATCAGGATATCAGGGTCGCCTGTGAGCTCGAAGCGCAGCCGACGACGCTCCCGTTCGCGTTCGGCTTCCGCGTTGCGGTTGAAAACGTCGTGTTGGCCGTCTGAGACAGCCTCGACAAACTCGTCTTCCTCCTCCTCTTCTTCTTCTTCTCCATTGACAACTTGGTCACCAGTCGTCTTCTTTTCCGCGCTGGCCTTGTCATTGTCATCTCTAAAGGACCGCTTCTCATCGTTGTTGACGACAATGTACCACCGAATCTCTTCACCGCGCTGCAGCTGATCTCGCACAATCTCGAGCCAGCCGGAATTCTTCTTTTTCTTGGAAAGTGTGTTGGCACGACTGCCTTCGGATGTACCACCACTCAGGCTACCGCCAAGGGTGGCAAAGGCGGGACCCTCATCGGCCGGTCCCGCCATTGAGGGTTGGCCGTCCTTGGTCTTTGCCTCGCGCCGCCACCGTTGCTGCTGCAGCCGCTCGTAGCGGGCCATCTCGTCGACGATAGACACGGACAGGTCAATACGTATGGCATAGTCGGCGACATATGCGTGCGGGCGAGTCCATTCACCGAGACGGTCCGAGTCGTACTCCTCGAGCAGCTTGATACACGAGTTCTCCTGCAGCGCCAGCAGGTCATCGCGGCCGTCACTGCGGCGCACAACGCCGTCTGGCGGGACACCGGGCTGCTCGGGCATGGGAAAGTTTGCAGGCATGACGGGCATGGGGCACTTGCCCGGAGGTGTCGATTCGATGTTGGCGCGCATGGCCGAGACGGCCGCAATGAATGCGTTTGCGCCCGGGCTGTTGGGTATAATGGGGGGCATGCCAGACGCCTTTGTTGTTTCGTCCGTTGTCTCTTTTGTTTCTTTTGTTTCTTTTATTCCTTTTGTCTCCTTGGCCTCCTTTACTTTTTTGTCCTTGCGCGACTTGCTCTTGGACCGCGCAGCCAGGGCGGCAGCTTCGGCCTTTTGGCGACCACGCTCTTCGGCTGCGGCAGCAGCGGCAATAGCTTTCTGGGCAGCCTCTTTCTGGGCAGCTAGTGCAGCGGCCACTTCTGCCTCGGCATCGGCCTCGACATCTCGTGTTGGCAGAAAGGGGAACAGCTTGTAAAAGGTGTCGATCAAGGCCCGGGTCGTACCAGGGCGGGCGATCCAATCGGGCGAGGCCTCGTCGAGGTTCTGGACAATGACAAATGTGCGAATACTGGGGCGATGCCAGCGGAAGCCATGGCAGAGGTAGGTAGGCATCGTAATGGTTCGTGTCTCTAGATTGCCCTGGTTGTCGTCGGGGTCGTCGGGTCGTCGTCCAAGGCTTTTCCAACGATCTGAATATTAGACCAAGGCCGACAATGACGCTGGATCGTATATTGTGGGATTGGCAGTGGAGAATAAAGATGAGGTGAATTGGCTGTCCAAGATGTACTCAGATGTAGATGCAAGGTTGATGTAAGATGATGAACAGCTAAGAGTAAAAGCCGAGTCAAGAATCGAGTGTCAAGCGTTATTCAGAGGTAAGACAGCTCCTGGCGTGGACTGAAAATAAAGGCTGAAAAGAAAGGACGAGGGTCTAGACGGGAGAAGAGGCTGAGGTGCAATGGCCGATCATTGCCAAATTGTGCAAGGGTCTAGTAGAGGCGAAGAACAGGTGCCATAGAGCGTAGTAGAAGGTAGCGGACGAAGAGGAAAAAGGAAGCACTTGGTGTAGTGTAACTCCTATGAGAGAGGAGACAGAGGCCGGGGGCAAGGGGCCAGCCCTGGCAGAGTGTGATGTTGATTGGTTAGTCAGACAGTAGTCAGGGGAGGAAGGAGGTTAGTGGTCGCAAGGCGGTATCACAGCTGGATATGGAAGGAACGGTGATACGAGCTGAGCTGTTGGGCGAGTGAGAAAGTGAGGGCATTTGTGTCCCAAGACAAGCATTATATTCTCGACTTGATGCTTAGAGACATGGACAATTTCCTCATAGAAATGGCGCTTCCAACGAGGTATGGTCGGATGTAGAGTGATTTGTTAGATTGGGAAGATAGCAAGAGGAGATGTTGAGAGCACCAAACCCGCCTATGAGGGAGTTGAAGCTCGTTTATATAAATGTTTGTGTATTGAACTGGCTGCTCGAGCTTACGGAGCTGTGATTTGATGGCCCTTGGTTATTACCTAATTTTCCTGGTATTTCTGCAAGTCATATTCACATCTCAGCACTCGTTTGATGCGCATCATCGTCTAATAGAGATCGATCATTTTTTGGAGCGGGGAAGCTGTGGAGGAGGCAGGGAGCTGGTAAAGGGGATCAGCGCCGTATCGTAATAACCGACCGCTCTGACATAATACAGTGCAAAAAAGGCAACGTTATTTTCTTTCCGGCTGGATGAAACGGTAGGCTGTAGGCTGTGCAATGGGGCGAGTTCGCTAGTGGGAAAGGTGTTATAGGTTAATAATAGCATTAATAACATTGAACTCTCATCAGAACAATAAAATCCAAGAATAAATGAATCAACTTTTGTTTAGAATTTCTTTGGATAGAATGAGAGTAATTCTGAGAATAATACGTCTGGTAACCAATGCTAGGTTTTAATGAAAATATATCGTTGAAGAAAAGAAAAAGAAAAGAAAAAGAAAAGAAAAAGAAAAAGAAAAAGAAAAAGAAAAAGAAAAAGAAAAAGAAAAAGAAAAGAAAAAGAAAAAGAAAACATGTCAGCCGTTGACAATAGTTCCAAATAATTACAAAGCAGTATATTAAATCTATGCAGTCGCTCTACCCAAGATGATAAAAGTACAACAAATTTTTAAACTCCTATAGAAACACGTTTTACCGTCCGCCACCACCCCGGCCACGACCACGGCCGCCCCGGCCGCCTCCACGACTGCCGCCGCCGCCGCGACCACCGCTATCACCACCGAAAGAACCTCTGGAACCGCCCCGGCCACCACCCCGGCCACCGCGACCACCGCGACCACCGCGACCACCGCCTCCACCACGTTCACCACTGGCGCCACCATCGCGAGCTGGCCGGCCGTTCTTAAGTCGCCGCTGTTCTTGCTCCTTGCGTGCCTTGCGGATGTCGTCGGCACCCTTGACCTCGCGATGGCTACCCTCGCCATCCTCGAAACGGCCGATGCGCTTCTCCTTGGCCTCGGCCACGCGCTTCTTGCGCACTTCGTAGTCGTCGCGGAATTTGTCTGCCTCTTTGGGGGCCTGCTCCTTCTTGTGCATGAACCGGCCAGTACCAGGTCCCGCTCGGAAGTTGGGTGCATCGGCGCCGGCATGTGTGACTGCCACCTGGCGAGCCAGACCAGCACGCTCCGCCTCGCCCACCTGCGGCAGACGACCGACACGGTTGCTGCGCTTCCATCTGTCGAAGCGGCCACTCTGGAAGGACGCCGCAATCTTGACACCACTCTCGCCGCGGATCATCTTGCCGCCGCCGCCAGCCTGGGCGCGACTGCCGTCATCATCGTTGGCACGCGCCACGTACTTGCCACTCTTCTTGTCCCAGCGCATCTTGGACTGCGTTGGCACGCCAAAGGCCTTGGCCGTGTCGTCGTTGGTGAGGTCCATGGTAGCATCTTTGGCGGCTGCAGCAAAACTGTTGAAGCCAAAAGAGGCGTCTTCGTCGCCGCCGCGGCCGTGCACGCCGTATCCGCGCTCCTCAATGGCACGTGCATCCATGCTGGGGCCGGCCCGAGGAGTGTACGACATGTAGACAGAGTTGTCCACCCACGATGCGCCCTTGGAAGCACCGTCGCCCACGGCCCAAGCATCCTCATCCTCCAGGACCTCGGCAGCATCGTTGTCGTCACTGTCCGCCGCAGCGACAGCCTCGTCGTCATTGTCCTCCTCTTCCTCATCGTCGTCATCCTCGTAGGCGTCAGAGTTGTCGTCAGAGCCGACGCCAGCGCTGGTGAGTGCAGACTTGCCTTCTTCCAAATCGTCGTGGTCAGCAGCGGCGGCAGCATCGGCATCCAGAAGAGCTGCCTTCTCGCCCGGCACCCGTCGGGGGCCTGCGCGTTTCCGCATCGTACGCATAACCTGTGCCGAATCGATCTTGGACGACTTTTTTGTCTTTTTGCTCTGTAGCGTCACCTCAAAGATGGACTCTTGCGGCTTGTAGCCTGTAATCATGGCCATCATTTCCTCGCGCTGTTGGTCCAGCTCGGCCTCGTCGGCTGTCGCCGCAGTGTCACCAAAGATCAGGTGCAGCTGCATCCAGCCACGGCTGCGCACAATCTCGCGCGCTCGCTTGGCACTCTGACTCGATGCCGACAGACGCGTGCGGAAGTACTGCTTCTGTGCCTTGACGACAACTCCGCGCAGCACCTCGACATCGTGCACGTCGCCCAGCAGAGTGTTGACCCATTCGACGTGCAGCTCGACAGCGCTGCGCAGCAGCGAGCCCACCACAATGTCGCGCGTCAGATCGTACTTGGGCTCGGCGCCGCTGAGCTGTGCCTCGTCCCGGCCGATGATCATCTTGCGGTTGAGGAACAGCTGCAGATCCACCAGGTACGGCGCATCCGTGTCCTGCACCAGACTAAATGCGCAACCCTCCTGGTCGGCACGGGCAGTACGACCAACACGATGCACAAAAACCTTGGGCTGGGGCGGGAAATCGTAGTTGACAACGTTGGCAAGAACCGGAATATCAATACCACGGGCTGCCAGGTCGGTGACAACCATAATGTTGGAGCGGCCGTGGCGAAAGTTTTCGACCTGGATCTTACGCGCCGTCTGATCTAGCGAACCATAGGCAAACGACACGGCAAAGCCGGCCTCTCTCAGGATGGCTGCGAGGTACTCGACGTGGTGCTTGGTGGCGGTAAACACAATCGTCGAGTGCTCAGTCGGCGCCACCTTGGATGAAACGTAGCCGCCGAAAGCGCGCTTTCGCTTGTTGCCATGGCTGGGCTGCTCCTTGTCGTCGACACCCTCGTAGTCGTACTCGTCGTTGACGTTGATACCGCGGCGTGCGGCCTCCTCCTGAGCCTTGATAGCGGCCGGCGGCAGGCCCAGCGGGATCTTGATCACGTCGTGCAGAATGTGCAGCAGCGCACCCTCCTTCTCCGCACCCTTGACACTGAAGAAGGAACTCTTGAGCTTGGGCGAGATCTTGGTTTCAATATCCAGACGCACCAGGCTGGGATCCTGCAGACCGGCACGCGCAAACTCGACCAGCGTCGACGGCAGCGTGGCAGAGAATAGCAGTGTCTGGCGCGACATGGGCAGAGCATGCAGAATCTCTGTCAGCTGGGCGGCAAAACCCATCTCGAATAGCCGATCGGCCTCATCGAAAACGACGTACTTGATCGACGACAGGTCCAGCGACATTTCCACCTTCAAATGCAGGAAACGACCGGGTGTGGCAATGATGATATCGGGGTTGGACGCAAGCAGCGAGAACTGCTCTTCCAGACTGTCACCACCGACCAATAGCACCGTCTTGAGGGTCGTGTCGCGGCCAAGCTCCTTGACGACCTTGAGCGTCTGCATGGCCAGTTCACGCGAAGGCGACATGATCAGGGCACGTGCACCGACACGTACGCTGTGGGCACGCAGGCGTTGGATCATGGGGATGACGAATGCGGCTGTTTTACCAGAACCGGTACGGGCCATTCCCACAACGTCGCGGCGGTTCATGATGAGGGGGATCGTCTTGCGCTGAATGGGAGTCGGCACGGAGAAACCCTTGCGCGTAATGGCCCGAAGGAGTGTCGAGTTGAGGCCCATGGCCTGGAAACCGCCGCCCTTGATAGACGAGGTGCCCTTGGTGTTGGCTGAGCTGCGAAACGCCGCTGCCTGCTGCAGCGCAATGTATGCCGCATCGCCGTCGTCGTCCTCGCCCTCGTCGCCGTCGCGGCCGTTCTTGGTGGCCAGCGGGCCCTTTGCGTTTTTGCCCGTGGCAGCCTCCGTCTTTCTGCTTCCACCAAGGCCACCGCCCTCCAGAATTGATGCTAGATCCAGATCATCTTCCTGTGGCGCCGCAATCTTCTTTCTCTTCCGGCTTTTCTTGTCGTCGTTGTCGTCGTCGCTACCGCTGCCGCTGCCGAAGCCGTCAAAGTCGTTGGCAAACAGCGAGCCAGCAATATCAAACTCGTTTTCCGACGGTGTCGGAGACGGCTGTCTATAAGCCATCGTATTGGCTCGTATCTGGAGCGGTCGTTGTTGTTTCGTAACGCTGGTATTGTGCTTTGCGTTTTGCTAAGCTGCAATGTGTATGCTCTGTGAAGCGTGCATCGAAAGTTTTCCTAGTAATACGGAGCACTGAATTCTGCCATATATTTTTAGCGGGTCCTCTGAAAAATACTCTTATCGCGCGTCTTATCTTATCTATACTCCGATAAGCCCTCCTCGATCACCAATGCGAGACTGCCAACAATGACGCCCCACTTTACCGCTTTCGAGAGACGGCCAACTTCGAGCTTCCTGACGTCGTCGTCTGTCGACATCCGGACACACCATATACACAACCAACTATTAGATTGTCAAAATGGCAGACGACGATGGCCGCGACGCCCTCGATATTCTTGAGTCGGAAAACAAAGAAGCTGTCAAGGATGACGAGATTGAGCGCATCCTGGCAGCGTTCCGCCTCGACGCCTACGCCGTGCTTGGCCTGCAGCCCGGTGTTACCGAGTCTGATATCAAAATCACATACCGCAAAAAGTCTCTGCTGATCCATCCCGACAAGACGCGCAACCCGCGGGCCCCTGATGCATTTGACCGCCTGAAAAAAGCCCAGACGGAGCTGATGGACGAGAAGCACCGCGAACGGCTCGATGAAGCCATTGCTGACGCGCGCATGCTCCTGATGCGCGACAACAAGTGGAACGCCGACAGCCCCGAGACCAAAACAGATGATTTCAAGCGCAAGTGGGCCGACAAGACAAAGTACGTGCTAATCGACAACGAGCAGCGGCGACAGCGGCAGCTCAAGGCACAGATGCAGGAGGAGGGCCGAGAGCAGCGGCGCGAGGAAGAAGAAATGGAGGCGCGCAAGCGGAAACGGCAGCACGACCAGGACTGGGAGGCGACACGCGACCAGCGTATCAACAGCTGGCGGACCTTTCAAAAGGGCAAGTCTAGCGGCGAGAGTTCGAGCTCTGGAGTCAAGAATGGAGGCATCAAGAAAAAGAAGAAGCTCAAGCCGATCGGCTAGGGCAGAGACGGGACAGAGGTGGCGATGCAACGGGTTACCGTCTTAAAGGTTGACTACGGTGGCGACTGGCGTTTTGTTTGACTAATGAATAACATCATAAAATTATACCATTTCAATGACCAGCTTGAGCAGGTATCAAGACATCGACATTGCCAACAACCAAGAATACCAAGACACCAAACTTCAGTGGCCAATGCTTAATTTATTAACACTAACTTTTAACAACTATGCAGCGTGCTTCTTCTTGTACTGAATAAACCGGTTCAGGTTCAGAATGGCCTCGTCTGCCCGCATGCGCAGCTCCGACGAGGTGCGCTTGTCGACCGCCTTGGCCAGGGCCTTGATCTTGGGACCCAGCGATTCAAACTGTGCCAACATGCCATCCTTCCAGAAGACCTCCTTGTCACAGGCCAGCGTCTCGTCACCGTAAATATCAAACAGCTGATTGAGCGCCTCGACAACCTCCGCAGGGGGAGCCTTGCTGTCAGGCAGAGCCGTGGCAATGCCTAGAAGGTACTGACCGATCTGGCGGTTGATCTCGGCCGTTGCAGGCTCCAGAGCCATCTGGCCCAGAACACCAATGCACTTGACAGCCAGAGTCTGGAAGGGGTCAGCGTCGGTCAATGCTGACGCCTCGCTATTCTTGCTGGCTGCTGCTGCAGCCGTGTCGCGTAGGGTCATGAAGCGTGCCGGCTCACCAGCACGGACAGGGGTTTCGCCACGCATGACCCGAGCCAGGGCCCAGGCCAGACCGGCCACCTGATCTGCAATCTCGAGGTCGACCAGCTCCTTGGCCAGCAGCGGGCGCACCACCTTGAGCCAGATGCGGCGCGATACGGGGTCCCAAGACTGCAGGATGGAGGTGTTTCCCTCGTCCTTGAGATCAATGAGTGACACCGTCCAGGCAATGTTGTTCAGTGCTGACAGAGCGTCCAGCAGAATGGCCACCGAGTCCTCGTCAGCATCCTCTGCCCGCGCACCAATGAGGCGGATGATCTGCGGGATGGCGTCGTCGATCAGGCTGCGTAGTGTAGGTAGGTCCTCAAGTCCACTTGTCATGTCCTCGTCTTCATCGTTGTCGTCAAATGCAACCACCTTGGCCATATCCTGGTCGAGGTCAAAGTCATCCTCTTCATCGTTGTCATTATGGGCATCCTCATCATCCTCGTCGTCATCCTCGGCAGCATCCTCCATGTCGACTTCCATATTGTCGCTGAATGACTTTACTACCTGCTGACCCTTGGCCTTGGCCTTGCCCTTCTTGTCAACCTTTTTGTCGCCGTTATTGGCGTCTGCTGGCTCGTCATCATCGACCATGTCCTCATCGCCGGCAGCACCGTTGTCGTTATCGTCGTCCTTGATACCGTTCCACACAGCATCGTCCTTGTTAGCCTTTTCCAGCGATGCCCTGAGCGTGGTGCCAATCATGGCCAGGGTCTGCAAGGCCAGGCCCAGCATCTCGGTCGAGCGGTCCCGCTCCTCGTCAGTGGTCTTGTCGTCCTTGGCCACAGGTCCGTCTTGTGCAAGCTGCTGCTCAATGGCACTGGACAGCGTAGGCACCAAACTCGCGTCAGTAACACCATCACGGCCAGGGCTGTGGTCGAACCACTCGAGAGTGGTGAACACGGCGTGCAGCAGAGCTGTAGCGGCCACAGCTAGGGGACCGCCAGCAGCCTGTAGCTTGAGCAGTTCGGCGTAAAGGCCGCCGTTCTTCTGGTCGTCCACAAGCACCTCGGCCAGAGCCCGCTGCTTCTCGTCTTCGCATAGGCGAGTTAGAGTAGTCAGAGCGGCCCACTGGATCTCAAATGGCACACCTACGCTGCCGTTGGAGGCAGCCAGGGAAAAGAGAGCCCGTGTAATGTCAGTGTTAGCCGCCACTGAAGTCAGGATCTCGTCGCGCGCCTCGGACAGCTGCCCGACAAGGTCTAGAATCGAGTATGTGATGCGCCACATAAAGTCCTTTTGCGCCTTGGTCAGCTTGGCCGAGTCGACGGTACTGCCAGCCAGTGTCTCGCGGATCTGAGTCAGGGCAAGCGCTGCGGGTGTCAGCACATCACACCGGTAGAGGTGAACGCAAAAGTCGGCCTCCTCGTGCTGGGCCAGGACGTTGAGAACCGACCAGCCTGCAGACCGGCTCTCGATGCCGTCATCAGCCAGAGTCTCGGTGAGAACGACATGCACAATCTGCTCACGCAGCAGAAGCTTACGGCAGCGACCATCCTTGACAATGTTAGCAATGGCACCGGCTGCGGCCGACCGTGTCTTGGGGTCAGAGCTGCGCAGATCCTTGACGACGGGCAGAATCTTGGCGTTGCGGAGGGCAGCCAGTGCCGGGTCAGAGGGCTCCTTGACAGGCTTGGGAGGACCACTGATGGGGTCTGCGCGGTGACCGGCCGTTCTAGATCTGCTCCGTCTTGACTTTCCCATTGTGTGTGTGTAAGAGAGAGAGGCAGACACAGTAGAATGTGTGAATGTGAAGAGAGAAAAGGGTATTTGAAGCTATTCACAAAACTGGTGATATGATACGTGGGATATCTTCAGGTGAAGTGTGGAAGATGGTGTTTGTTCGTCTTTTATGAATCTGAGCACAACCTCTACCAGGCGTCAAAATCAATATCAAAAGAAACCTCGAGAAACTACTGGCCAATCACGTAGGAATTGCGAGTCAGGTTTGGGCGATGTTGCTGCTGGAGACCAGTGGCCCGCAAATTTTTCTGCAGATATTTCGACCCACTTTATACCGTATGCCAGCTCACTTACACGGCCAGCGGCCAATGCAATAAGTATTTGTTGTTTGCTGTGTTCTCTCACGTACGGCCGGTGAATCGAAATTGGAAATACTTCAAAGACTAATTCGACAGTCAGTTTGGACGCGAGAATTGCTACAATGCGCCAGCATCAAGCTGTTATAAACAATATATAATATATAATAGTAGTGTGTATAGTTCAATCTATACAGATAAAACTAATTACACTATATTCCTAGCCTCGCTTATATGGATCAATGATAAGAAGCTGATCTTATGAAATCATGATCAAAAAACCTGATTAAAGGTTGGCATCGTCGCCGCCACCCCTTCTCGTCCAGACACTGTCGATATTCATGTCCAAGGCACTAGATATTTGTTTAGTATCACCAACTTCTACAAAGTCAAGCAGTCTTGGAGCAACCTACCCGTCATCTCGGTCGGCAGTGAAGGGATCGGTAGAACCGACAGCCGGGTTGGAGAAGACGACATTCTTCTTCTGAGCTGTTGTTAGCACTTATAGTTTCCAAAACATCTGGGCTAGAGTCTACACTTACAATGCCAAGGGTGAGGTGAATGGCATGGGGTTCGGAATCGTCGTATTCCCCTAGAGGCTCGTTCTTGAGGATGTGATCAATGTTCTCGACCACTAGCCCAGCCTGCTTTGCTGCACTATAAATGTTAGAGAAATTGAAAAGAACCAGATTAGTTGATTAAAGGTTAATTTAAGCATCCAAAACTCACGGTCGCGCAGCCTTGGCTGCTCTAGTCGCTGCAATGTCGCCAATAGCAAATATGTTAGGGTAGCGAGAGTCACTGATCTGTAGCGTGCGCTTGACGCTCACAAATCCCTCCGAGTTGATCGATTCGGGTGATAGAGACTTGAGGATCTCAGACTGCGGCTTGAAGCCATTGACAACGACCACCATGTCGGCAGGGAGTTTTGTGCCGTCAAGACACTCGACGTCCACGACGCTGCCATCGGTCGGGTAGCCCTCGGCTGGGATTTTGACGCGCGAGCCCAGCTTAAGGTTGACTCCCAGCTCGGCACACCGCTGTTTCACAATGGCATCGAGTCCACTGGCGAAACGGTTCATAAGCTGCTCGCGCGAGTGCACGAGGGTGACCGACTTTTCGGGGTACAAGTCCTTGAGATCAGTGGCCATTTGCACGCCGACAGCCCCACCGCCGACAATGACAATCTGCTTACGCTGGGCCAGTGTGCTTGCGTGCTGGCGCAGGTAAGCTACACCGCCGAGCTTGTCGGCAGATGGCATGCGCGAGGGTGGCACTGCATCTGTACCGGTAGCAAGGATCAAGAAATCAAAGGGAATACGGTCGACCTTTTGGTCATCGAGAGACACTTGACGGTCAAGGCTAACTGAGGAGTTTTCGATACCGAGCACCTTGGCCTGAAGAACGGTGCCGGCGCCAGCTGGTGCCGTGGCAAAGGTCCCTGGCATATAGGGGATGAATGCCTTTTCGGTGCGGCCTTCATTGGTGACAGCGAAACGGGGGAATGCATACAAATGATGGAAATGTGAGTTCTTCTCGATCAAGAGGACACGGAAACGATCGTGGAAACGCTCAGCAAGCTGTCGGGCGACATTGGTGCCTGGGATGTTAGTCCTGCTATATCCGTACATCCGTTGGAGATCGAGCAGCAGCAACGAATCGAGCCAAAGGGAGAAACTCACCGACATAGCTGCCGCCGACGACAATGAGGTTTGGGACGCGTAGAGCCATTATGAGTCGACAGTAATGCGAATAAAAGAGTACACAAGAGCAATAATAAAGAAGTGAAGCGGTTCAACCGACAAGGGATCGCGATGGAGTGCGTATGGTCCGACTATAGTATACTTTATAGTTGGCTCGTGCTATGTCCGAAGCGATTGAGAGCCATGGAGCCTACGCATTAGCTCCCGCATGGATATGCACTATACTTTTGATTTATTTAACACGTATGATACATTCCAACGAGTCGACCGAGACTAGTTGGGGCTAATTCATAGTCCGAGGGCGGCGACCTGCTGGTATTTCTCTGAAATAGAGTGTATCGCGGCGATACTTGCACCCGACTAGACCCTGCAAAGTATCAAGATCAGAACAGGCTGCAACTGATTGTACCAAGTATTAGCTGTAATGTAACTAACTGTCGCATATCTGCTCATGCAATGTACACTGTATCCATCAGCGCCACGCGGATCGACGCCGCGTGCATATTTATACTTTTTTATAATATACGAGTTGATATACATTATAGCTAGAGGGCTAAAGTCCGCGGCGTTACGTTTCCCCCATAAAGTCGTTTGGCGAGAAATTGCCGTCCATGAATCCAAACAGCAGATCATGGCCTCCGTTCCCGGTCAACCCAAAATCGGAAAAGGACTGCAGCTGCGTCAAGGGCTCAAAGCCGATACCGGGCGACGGGTCGTCAAATAATTGCCACGAGGCATCAAAGTTGAACGGAAGAGCAGGTGCAGCTGGAAGCGTACCATTGTTAACAGTATTGCCGCCATTTTGAGTGCTCGCATTGTTCGCACTAGAAGTTGGCATAAACTGCGAGTCAAATCGCGGACCTGATCCGCGATCAGAAGCTGCTCCAGGTGCAGCCCCAGCCCCAGCCCCAGCCCCAGCCCCGGTTCCAGTTCCAGTTCCAGTTCCAGTTCCAGTTCCAGTTCCAGTTCCAGTTCCAGTACCAATTCCAGGTCCAGGTCCAGGTCCAATCGGCCCGGTGTGTTCAGCGATGCCCTTGGCAGCCATGAGCTTGCGGATGATGCGTGCGGTGTCGGCGACACCCGAGTTAGGCACTGCCAGTTCATCCAAGCACACAAGGCTCGCTCTCAGCAGTAGCGATGGGTCGGATGGGAGTGTCGACGCAGCATAGCCCGGACTTGTGGCAGTCCCCCCCACAGGTTCACCGTCTGCGTTGGCACTGGTACCTGCCATAGCCACGGCGTTATGGACGTGTATTGTGCATGCCACGTAGACGGCATAGCTCAGCATGTAGTTGGACCTGCGCAGCGGGTACGTAGAGCGGTAAGCCAGAGCTAGGTTCGTAATGTTACGCGCTGCCGTAGTGCAGCGCTTCCAGGCATATGTCGCCGTTTGGTGGTTTTGTGTTTCGTCCTCAGACTCTTTTTGTTGTGCACTGTCGCTCTCGGTGCCCGATGAGATAAAGGGGCAGTGCAGCAAGATGACGAGGCAGTGGTAGGTTGTATGTAATATGGTAATGTTTGGTGTCACAGCTGTTGCTGGCATGGGCATAGAATCGTTGCCTCCTCTCTTGTTTGCCGACCAGGGCTCGTGCATTATTTGAGGAGGCACCTCGCGGTACCAGTTAATGAGTGCGTCGTCAATCTCCCGCAAGGCCCGTGCCGTCTTTTTGCGGGCCGCTCTGTCTGTCGCAAAATATATCTTGTTGATTATGTTGGTCATTATGATAGCCAGCTGGCAAAGCTGCTGGAAAACGGAAACAGAATGTGTCACTGCATTGGTCCATCGCCCACCCGATGCTGCAAGAGAAGATGCGTCTGATTGGGACTTGGGATCAACATATGGCGCCCAAGGCTCAAGTTCTTCAAATGTATCTAGGAAATCCCGCGACACATGCGCATCACGCAGCTGGATCGTCACGGGCCGGCCAAGATATATGCTTTGTAGTTTTTCGCAGATAAAGGCGCCCCAGAATACACGCCGTCGGATTTCCAGCTCTTCGGGCGCAGTGGTGGTACTCGACATGGTCCTGGGCGGTCCATTGTTATCGAGGTGCAGGCCCAGGTCGTATACCATGCGTACGGCATAGCCCGTATAAAGCCAGCCTTTTGATGTGTCGCCGCGCGCATTGTATGTTGATCCCAGCATAAGTAGTCCAATGATGGTGGGTATGCGAGAATGCCCCAGCACTGCATCTCGGGCCATGATTGATTCGCACTGGTCAAAAAATTGCCGGCCCATTGTCTCGGGGTCGCTAGAGTCTGTTCGAAGTTCTATCCGCTCAGAGAACTTGCTCGAACACGCAAACACAGAGTATAGTAAAAAGTCTGTACAATAGTCGCCGCCCTCAATCAGTTCTCGCATAAAAACAGGCCGGTATGTCAAGAGGTATGTATGGTGCTGACGGTTCCAGTGCAGGTCTAGGAGATGTAGAGCCAGCTCAGTGGGAACACCCCGGATAGAGGGCAAGAAGCGCAGACGATACTCCTGCTGTCTGCTCATGGCTGCGTTGGCTATAAGTTGGTATCGCAAAGACTCGGCTTCTGCAGTGCCTTGGCTCGGGTTAATCAGTGGTTCCCGTGCGCTTTGGGGCTGCAATTGGGACTGCATCGATGGAGGTATAGATGATGGAGTAAGACCAGGAGTAGTTATCGAAGCTGAAGATGGGGAAACAAACGGTCCCAAGTCGCCGCGTTGTTCAAATGTTTTCGAGGTGATAGATGCGTCGTGTGCTGCCTCTGTATCATCAACATCGTCGTCGTCGTCATCTTCACCATCGTCGTATTCGTCGTTGTGGTTATAGCTTCCATCGCCACTTTTGTTCCCCGGTAGCTCTCCCTGGCCATCGTATTCATTCTCACTGTCTTTAATCCGAGGAAAACGAGCATGGGATGGCGGTGGTGTCACAGCAGTCACGCCCAGCGATGCCAAAGTTGCTGCAGCTGCTGCTGTCGAGTCGGTGTCATGAGGAGGCTGAGGGACTGGAAATGATGTGAAGAATCGGTCTTTGCAAACATTGGCTTTTCCATTGACGACATCGATCTGGCTCAGTAGTGCGTCTCTCTCTGCGGGTGTCGAGGCCATCTTGAGGCGAACTAGTATCCGCTCCATCTCGTTTTTCTCATCACGTGCGGCGTTAAGCAATGCGGTAGATGGCCGAGGCTTTGCAGGGCCGTGCTGGTAGCTGCAGGTGCGGTTGCTGAGCCTGCACGTTGTGCAAGTCGGCTTCATCGTATCGCACTTGATTTTGCGTTTGCGACAGAACTGGCACGACCGCGCCGAGGATCGCGGCGTAGCCGGTGTAGCCGACCCATCCCGTGCAACCATTTCGATACCCGCACTTTTCGGCGGGATATTTGAGGGTGTGTTTTTTAACCAGTCGGCTCGGGTAAATGTCGTTGCATTCTAGCTAGAAACGAGGCTGTCTGTTGCGGAGAGCGGAGGAGATGAGAGATGATATTAGGAGTCGAGATTGGAAAGCGGGCCGCCTTGGCACATGGACCCACCTTATTTTACACACAAATATGTAGTTTCGATGACGACGGTCCCGAGAAAGAATATGAACCACGTACGCTGACGATTACTATCAGTTCTAGAGTTTCTAAAAACTTGGATATCTTACTTAGAGTCTACAATGTTATAACACCCCAAACGTGTCCCCCCTCCCCCACTGATACCACAGCGCACCGAGACATATACAATGCACCGTCACCGGCTGGCCGCATCTTTCCGTACCTTCCTCAGCATGACCCTCATTATAGTGCATAGCCCAAATAAAGTATGTCACGTGATAGGATACAGACGATATGCTGTCAAGCAGAAATCATTGTGCTTTAAAAGTCGGTAGTTTTGTAGCATTGGCACCCGACGTTGCGCATTCGTGATAAACATGCCGGAAGTGCCAGCTGCGGCCGCTAGCCGTCCGCTCTAGCGCGTTATCGCTGTAAGTGCTCCACAGCGCGGCCTCAAATACTCCGTCCTGATATGATAGCAGAGGCATCGAGATGTTTTCCAAAAAAAAAAAAGTGTGTGAAGCTCAAAGAAACCATGTCAAAGGTAAATCACACCAAATAACAGAGATGATAGAAGTACAGCAACTACCTGCGACCTGTGATGTTCTGGTCGTTGGCGGAGGCAATGCCGGATTCTCGGCAGCGCTCTCAGCTCGAGAGAACGCAGCACAAAATGTCATCCTGATCGACAAATGCCCTGAGGAATGGGCTGGCGGCAACACTTTTTTTACGGCCGGAGCATTTCGAGTTGTTCATGGCGGCCTTGCGGATCTTTTGCCCTTTGTGAACAATGTCGATGCCGAAACGGCAAAGTTGGTCGACCTCGAAGCATACACCGAACAGCATTTCAAAGACGACCTCACCCGAGTGACAGCTGGTCGGTCTGATCCTGATCTAGGCCACGCACTGGTTGTGGACTCCAATTCTGCTGTAAAGTGGCTCCATAGCCATGGTGTGCGGTTCCAACTGTCTTTTAATCGTCAGGCATACAAGGTGGATGACCGCTTCAAGTTCTGGGGTGGTCTGGCACTCAAGACAGAGGACGGCGGCAAAGGGCTGGTCAAGGATCTCAGGCAAGCTGCAGAGAATGCTGGTATCAAAGTGTACTACTCGACAATGGCAAAGAAACTGGTGGTTGATCCCCATACCGGTGCTGTTACAGGCGTCGACGTTGAGAGCAACGGAAAGATAGTCACTATCTCTGCCAAAGCTGTCGTTCTCGCAGCTGGTGGCTTTGAGGCAAATCCTCGTATGCGTGCACAGCACTTGGGTCCTGGCTGGGACCTTGCTCTTGTTCGTGGTACCCCATACAACACGGGAGACTGCCTTGAGCTTGCAGTCCGTGACGTGGGTGCTAAAGAAGCTGGCAATTGGTCCGGTTGCCACTCTGTTGCCTGGGATGCCAACGCACCGCCCAACAGTGGCGACCGTGAGATATCCAACGAGTTCACAAAGTCCGGCTACCCGCTGGGTGTCATGGTCAATACACTCGGCGAGCGGTTTGTCGACGAGGGTGTTGACTTACGCAACTACACGTATGCCAAGTTTGGTCGAGCCATTCTCGCTCAACCTGACGGGGTGGCCTTTCAGGTGTGGGATGCTTATGGCACACCCTGGCTGCGTGAGGAGGAGTACCGTGATGGTATAGTGTGTAAGATCCATGCCGACAGTCTCGAAGAGCTTGCTGAAAAGCTGTCCACGGAAGCAGGGTTGAACATGCCCGTCAAGTTCCTAAATACAATGCGTACGTACAATGCTGCCGCCCACGCGTTCCAGGATGAAAACCCCAACGCGAAATGGGACCCTGCAGTCAAGGACGGCGTGTCAACGCAGTCGAGTCGTGGCGGGCTGGCACTGCCAAAGACAAACTGGGCGCTTCCTATCGACAAGGCGCCATTTGTCGCCGTCAAAGTCGCGTGCGGCGTGACGTTCACGTTTGGCGGTCTGGCTATCGACCCAGATACGGCAGCAGTCATCTCGTCCAGTCATCGACAGGTTCCCGGGTTGTACTGTGCAGGCGAGATGGTTGGCGGTCTCTTCTATGGCAACTACCCTGGTGGCTCTGGCCTGACGTCGGGTACTGTCTTTGGTCGGCGCGCTGGTCGAGCGGCAGCACTGGTCGGAATGTCGGCGGCAGGTGTAGGGGTTGTAAAGGTCGTGGCGTGAGAGTAATGGGCGTGAAGAGGGGGCTCGAGGAGGAGCTGCCGGGCAAATCAATGCAAAGATGGTATTGGCGGTATTCATTTTGGAAATGGCAAAACGTCGTCGAGTTATATACACTCAAGTTCATGTCGAGTTCGACAACTTATGCATTACTATATGGTGTCTAGGCAACCAGCATTAATATACTCACACGGTCATGTAGCTCTAACATAAAAAAGAAACAATAGCAAGAGCCTGCAGCAAAAGAAGCATCAAAAGTCAGATTGGCAAAAAGCTCGCCCAGCATCTCGATCATTGGAAAGATAACACTCATAGGTGCTCTACATCCCAATCGACGAGGTGTGCTGAGTTACGAAAAACCCCCGATGGGGTTTTTACTTTTTGGCGAGGGTCGGAATTGAACGCGTGCGTTCGTTGGTCGTTTGCGTATACGGGTAAGTCGGAGAGCTCTCTGTCGGAAACATTGACGGGCACAGCTACAATGCCAACTAGGCCAAAGAGGCACACGGCATTGTGGCCTTGAGCACTGTATCTGTGCCCGTCAATGGAAGTACAGCAAGGGTTGGGAGTATATCAAGCACAGAGCAGAGTTTGCAGGGCCTGCAGAGGATATGTGGGCTTGTGTCACCTTGGCTAAGGCGTGTAAGTGAATGCAGATGTGAGGAAAGGGAGGGGGGAGACGAGGCTGCGGGCTGTTGCAGCGGACATTAAATGCAAAACTAGCCAGAGAGCTTTGAAATTCACACTGAGTAACTATCTCAGTAATAGCTTCACTTCTGTGTAGTTCAATATTATTTTTTAAATGTTGTTGGTCTGTTGTTTAGCAATATCAGATTCCAAACCCATCGTCATCACGAGGCTGTCACCTTGGCATCAGCACGATGCTAACCAACTCGAAAATTCACCCACTCGCTTTCCCTGTGACTTATATCCACCGTTTAGTCTATATTTCAGTAAGTTTATATCTAGTTTTGTTATTTTAATCCTCTAATGAATTCGCTCTCTCCTTATGATTTCTTTGCTTGGTCGTGAGTGTGACGATTATCAGACCCACCTTTATATGAGTTCTACGACATCACCAGCATATCAGCTCATGGACCATGACGGTCATTTTATCGTACAAAACCTATGTCTAGCTTTCATCATCAACGCAAGAAAGGAAATTAAGGGGAAAATTGTGTTGAAAGCTCGCGTCCAATGCCGTTGCGAAAATGCTTAGATAGGTGCATTAGAATACGAAGCCCGGGCAAGGCTATTACTGTAGTGACGACTTATTTGTATTCCCACTTTGATTATGTACTATATTTTGTGGTACTTTCTACTGGTGTAGATAAAACTACTCCGGCTCTAATCTGATATCGTGAAACTGCTTTGGAAGAAGCACCGGCCTTGACTATAGAGCGGCAGCTAGAAGCGTATTGCTTGTACAGACGACCAGGTGCCCGGATATTGACATGGTGATGACGATCTTAGGCTTGTATTATAATAGTGACATTTATAGTCAAATTGCCCGTAGGGATAAAACAACATAAACCTAGATATATACAGTATATTTAATGTCGGAGAGAGAGTATCCTTAAGTTACAGTAAAATTAGGGGTCTACGTCGACTAGTTAAAAGCTTTAATCAGGTGTCCGTATTTTAGGGCATTTAAGGGATTAAAGGAACTTCTTAAAGGATTCGCTGTAGACACAGAAGACAGACAATATACACGCACTTTTACATCAATGTATAAAGGCAATCAAGTGCTGACATTTGGTGATTACATAATGGTTTAAGCTCAGATGGCCCACTTTACAACTGGCAGCTTTCGCCTCGCGGAGCTTCTCACACCTTGACGTCGACAAGTCTCAAAACTCTCAAAAAACAACCCTGATACCCCAAAATGAGCGACAGTGACGACTACGAGGTTGAGGGATTAGGGCCCGGCGAGGATACGCTTCTTAGCTCATATCTTCCCACAGAATTTGGCAAGAAGATACAAGATCCCGACTTTGAAGCTCAAATTGAGCGCAGCCGACGACCAGTATGGAGGCCAGCAAAGGAGAATGACAGAGTCAAGAAGGAAGATGTGAGCGATAACGACAGCGACAGCGACAGTAATAGCGATGGTGACGACGACGACGACGATCTTGACCGGTATCCTCTATCACACGAGCTGATCTTCAAGACACATGATAAGGCCGTCACCAGCATCTCTCTCGATCCCAACGGCATGCGCATGGCAACAGGCTCGCGCGACTGTACGGTGAAGCTGTACGACTTTGCATCAATGACACCAACAACACTTCGTGCATTTAAAAGTGTTGACCCGTGGGAGACCAAGACGTCCACCACGTCGGAATCCCACGCTGTCAATTATGCAGCATTCCACCCACAGTCAGCCAACGCCATCTTGTGCGTCACAGCACATCCGCAGGCCAAGATCCTGTCGCGCGACGGCGAGGTGTTGACAGAGTTTGTCAAGGGCGACATGTACATCCGCGACATGCATCATACCAAGGGCCACGTAGGCGAGATTGCGACAGGCGCATGGCACCCGACGGACCGCGACCTTTGCGTGACTGCAGGAGCCGACAGCACGCTGCGGATTTGGGATATCAACAACAAGCGCAGTCAAAAGGACATTATAGTGTTCAAGTCCAAGGCAGCAGGCGCAGCAGGGCGTTCACGTATGACGGCTGTGGCCTGGGGCGCATCGGCGCAGAGCGGAGGAAATGGGGCGGCAAGCAACGTTCTTGTTGCGGCAGCACTAGACGGGTCACTTGTGCTCTACAATACGAATGGCGGGCCGTACACGCGGCCAGCAGCAGAGATACGCGAGGCCCACAAGCCCAACACATGCACCAGCGGCATTGATATCAGCAGCGACGGACGCATGGTGGTGACGCGCGGCGGCGACGGGTTCATCAAGCTATGGGACATGCGCAAGTTCAAGCAGCCATTGGTTACGGTCGCGCACGAGTCGACGTCGGACAAGTTCCCCATGACAAGCATTCGCTACGGTCCCAACTCTATGTGCATTCTCACGGGCTCGGCGTCGGGCGACCTGCACGTGCTCAACCCAGGAAACCTACGGCCCGAGGTGGTGACGCCGGTTACACCGGGCAGCGCTCTGGTGGCCGCCGAGTGGCATTCCAAGCTCAATCAGGTGGTGACGGGGTCGGCCAACGGCGAGACGCGCGTGCTCTATGACCCAGAACGGTCATTCAAGGGCGCAGCCGAGGTCATCCGGCGCGCACCCAAGAAACGGCACGTGGACGACGACGCATCCTTCACAATGGACCAGAGTGTGTTGGGAATGTCGGGCGACAGCATAGTGGTGCCAGGCGCAAAGCAGCAGAACCGCCGCACCAACGGCATGTCCAACACGGGCAAGTCGTACGACCCGCGCCGGCCTCATATGCCGCAGGTGACGCCGTTTATGCACAGCCGACCAGACGATAAGCACATTCAGCAGAACATCCCACTGAGCAGCATGCTACACGAGGATCCTCGCGAAGAGCTGCTCAAGTATGCCGAGGTGGCCAAGAACGACCCCATCTTCACAGGGGCCTACAAGGTCAACGCGCCGGTGACTGAGTATGCCGAGCTGAGCGATGATGACGAGGGGCCCAACAAGAAGCGTGCGAAGCGGTAAACAATACGACAAAGGCAGATGCACGATAGATGTACAAAGATGTACAGAGATGGACAAAAGCACACGATATTCAAGAATCTCCAGACGGATTTGTCTAGAGCAGAGAGCTTAGCTTAGCTGCAGCCAGATAGCATTGCATGATACCCACACAGTGTTGCAAGTCATGAAACGTCATGCGCACTATGTAGTGCATATATAATCGTACTAGTTAAGTGCCCCACTTACGTATCCACTTGTCTCTAGAAAGGTCTTTGTTCTGACTGGCCGTCCTCTGTTTATCCGGGTCCCGGCACGCTAGCACGCGCCTTTCTCGCGCTTTGATTGGCCAGCTATGAGCTTCTTACTCCCCTATACTTGTGGCCTTAGGCAGCAACATCTGCGGCGTTCTCAAATCTACTATGGATACTTCTTGCCACCCTTAAGCACCCCCTAATACTCTGTGCAGTGCTGCTCTCTTTCATGTTTGCACCTCATCATCAACAGGCGACCGCGCATCGTAAAACTCGCCAGAAGACCCCCCCCCTCTGTCTGCATCCATCGAGTCCCATCGTAGGATACGCCGAGACATCTCAACACGCGCATTTTTACGCGCGTCTAGCCTTTGAGAACACTCTGAAAGCATTATCTACCCCAATTCCGAGCTTTTGAGGCTTCATTTCAACGATTGATTTTGTTGCTTGATTTTCTTTCATTTGCTCATCTGCTTGATTTCTCTCTCTCTCTCTCTCTCTCTCTCTCTTCTCCCCCAGCTCCCTCAGCTCCAGTAGCTCTTCTCAGCGTTCTCAGCGCTCTCTCCCTTGTTCCACCCCTGGTGTCCCCATCTCGTCTCTCCCTCTCTCTCTCTCTCTATCCAAACTCTCTCCTTTTCGCACCACCCCCTCTCCCCCATTATTTTTTCTTCGCGCACAACCACGAGCCTCCGTCCGACCTGCAATTGACACCACCCCCGGCATTTCATCATCGCGGTCTCGATAATCGGCATTGTATCTCTATCAGATCATCCCGTCTTCCGTCTATTCCAATCAAGTCTGTACTTTTATCATTTGGCTTCGCGTCCTCCTTTCGACGTTTGCCTCCTAGGCCCAAAAAACCGGCATCGACCTTTCGTCTCTTATTTGCTCTTACACTTCCAACCGCGCCACGACGCGCCGCGCCGACAAGTCTTTATCCACGGCGCGCATCGCATCGCCAGCACCATCGACATTTATCAAATCGTCATTGATTTGCCATTCAATTGGTCTTTACTGGCATCGCTTCTTTTGGTGGCCGCACCATATCACTCGTTTTTTTTGACGCGCCCGACCTCGACCTACACCTCTGCATAAAAACTACTATGCGCTATTCGCATTAATTTAACAGTTTCGCCACCTTGTCCATCGCCAATCACATAGCGAACCCATCGTCTTGCGCGACCCCATCCCATCCCATCCCGAGCGAGTCTTTTGCTCGCCATGGCTTCTGTCCAGGCTTCGGCTGCGGCTCTGCCGTTGGCCAGCACTGCGCCTCCAAACGGCATCACTCCTCAGCAGGTCCAGGAAGTCTATAATGTATGTTTACACGTTATTATTGTTGTTGTTGATTTGCAGTCTGGTTTCTTTGCGGTTCCTGTTTTGATCAAGTGAATCCATCTAACAGCCCAGCGTTTCCGCCAAATGAAGGAGCAGGGTGTCCCTTCTTCCGACCCCGACTTTATCAAAACACAACAGTTTCTCGTCAACATTCAGCACCAGCAGCAGTTTAAGCGCCAGATGATGCAGCAGCAGCAGCAATCTCAACAGCATCCCGCCGCCCCCAATGGAAGCTCTGTTAATGGCAGCGCTCCACACACGCCTGCTGGTCGCCAGGCTCCTGGCTTCCCTGGAGGCCGCCCTCTCCCCCCCGCGGGTTCTGCTGGCACTCCGGCAACCCCTACAAGTGCCGGTGGTCCGGGCAGCGCCCCTGCTGGTCCAACTGCTGGCACCCCTACGCCAGGTCACTTTTCAGCCCAACAACTGGGTCTGCTTAGAGCCCAGATTTCAGCCTTTAAGCACCTCACACGAAATGCAGGCGTTCCCATGCAGACACAACAACTCCTTTTCAGCCAGCGATCACGGCGCCAAAACGTGTCTGTCTCCGAGAAGCAACCTCTGGCAGGCCCCAACAAGCCTGCTGCCGCCGCAGCTGGTGGCGTTGCAACTCCGACCTCGAGCAAGGCCGCGCTCGCTGGGAGCGACGCCGCAAAGCAAGGCGTTAATGGGGTCGTGCCAGCCGCTCAGGAGCCTGTCGCAACCGGTCCTCGCATCAAGGAGTACAAGACAGTCGAATCTCCATACGAGTCTGGCAGCTTGAAAAGGTCCATCAGCTATTTCGACCATGGCCGGCGCATCAACCGCCCCGTCATCCCTGGCATCCTCCCCACCGGTATCGACTTTGAGGCTCTCCGCACCGAGCGTGAAAAGATTGTTTTTAACCGCATGAGCTCTCGCTACGCAGACCTCAAGTCACTGCCCAGCAATATCAGCTACTGGGACACCGCCACAAACACCCTGACCCCCGACGACACAATCAAGCGCAAGGCATACATTGAAATGAAGTGTCTGGGTCTTTACTCACTCCAGCGTGCCCTGCGCGACAAGATTGGCAAGCAGATGCTTCACTATGACAACCTTGCTATGACTACCAATCGCAGCAACTACCGCCGCCTTAAGAAGCAGAGTGTGCGCGAAGCGCGCATCACCGAGAAGCTCGAGAAGCAGCAGCGCGATGCCCGCGAGCACCGCGAGAAGAAGCGCCACACCGACTTCCTTGCCGCCGTCGGCCAACACCGCGCAGAGATGCAGAACAATGCTGTCTCGCAGCGTAACAAGATGCAGAAGCTCGGCCGCATCATGTACCAACAACACTTCAACATTGAAAAGGAGGAGCAGAAGCGTATCGAGCGCACTGCCAAGCAGCGTCTGCAAGCCCTCAAGGCCAACGATGAGGAAGCTTATCTCAAACTGCTTGACCAGGCCAAGGATACCCGTATTACTCACCTGCTGCGCCAGACCGACGGCTTCTTGCACCAGCTTGCATCGTCCGTCAAGGCCCAGCAGCGCGAGGCTGCAGAGCGTTACGGTGGTGACGCGAGCCTGCGCGTTGTCGAGGAGGAGAGCGAGAACGAGTCTGAGGACGAGGACCGCACCCGCAAGATTGACTACTACGCTGTTGCTCATCGGATCCAGGAAGAGGTTACGGAACAGGCCGACATGCTGGTCGGTGGCAAGCTCAAGGAGTACCAGATCAAGGGTCTCCAGTGGATGATCTCGCTGTATAACAACAACCTCAACGGTATCCTTGCCGACGAGATGGGTCTCGGAAAGACGATCCAGACCATCAGTTTGATCTGCTACCTGATTGAGCGCAAGCACCAGCCGGGACCTTTCCTGGTTATTGTCCCTCTCAGTACCCTGACCAACTGGAACCTCGAGTTTGAAAAGTGGGCGCCGTCTATCGCGCGCATTGTCTACAAGGGCCCTCCCAACACCCGCAAGGTCCATCAAGACAAGATTCGCCAGGGCCGCTTCCAGGTGCTGCTCACAACGTACGAGTACGTCATCAAGGACCGGCCCCTGTTGTCCAAGATCAAGTGGTTCCACATGATCATCGACGAAGGTCACCGCATGAAGAACGCCAACTCGAAGCTGAGCTTCACCATTTCTCAGTACTACCACACCCGCTTCCGTCTCATTCTGACGGGTACCCCTCTGCAGAATAACCTGGGTGAACTGTGGGCCATGCTCAACTTTGTGCTGCCCAACATCTTCAAGTCTGCCTCGACTTTCGACGAGTGGTTCAACACGCCGTTTGCCAACACGGGTGGCCAGGACCGTATGGAGTTGACAGAAGAAGAGCAGATTCTCGTCATTCGTCGCCTGCATAAGGTGTTGCAGCCTTTCCTGCTGCGTCGCCTCAAGAAGGATGTGGAGAAGGATCTTCCGGACAAGACCGAAAAGGTCATCAAGTGCAAGTTCTCTGCGCTGCAGGCTCGCCTGTACAAGGAGATGCTTACCAACAACAAGCTCATTGTCAGCGATGGCAAGGGCGGCAAGCTTGGTGCCCGTGGTTTGAGCAACGTCATCATGCAGCTACGCAAGCTCTGTAACCATCCCTTTGTTTTTGACGAGATTGAGACGGTGATGAACCCCCTGAATGTCAGCAACGATCTGCTATGGCGTACTGCGGGCAAGTTTGAGTTGCTGGAGCGCATCCTGCCCAAGTACAAGGCCAGTGGCCATCGTGTTCTGATGTTCTTCCAGATGACAGCTATCATGGACATTATGGAGGATTTCCTGAGATACCGTGGCTTCCAGTACATGCGTCTTGACGGTACCACCAAGGCTGATGAGCGGTCTGACTTGCTGAAGGAGTTCAACGCCCCCGACTCGCCCTACTTTATGTTCTTGCTGTCGACACGTGCCGGTGGTCTGGGTTTGAACTTGCAAACGGCAGATACTGTCATCATCTACGACTCTGATTGGAACCCTCACCAGGATTTGCAGGCCCAGGATCGTGCGCATCGTATCGGTCAGAAGAATGAGGTGCGCATTCTGCGTCTGATTACCTCGACGTCGATTGAGGAGAAGATTCTGGAGCGTGCCCGGTACAAGCTTGACATGGATGGCAAGGTCATCCAGGCCGGTCGTTTTGATAACAAGTCTTCCGAGACAGATCGTGATGCCATGCTGCGGACACTGCTGGAAACGGCAGATATGGCGGAGACGGGTGACCAGGAGGAGATGGACGACGAGGAGCTCAACATGATTCTGGCTCGTAGCGACAACGAGTTGGCCATGTTCCAGAAGATGGATGAGGAGCGGAGCCACGATGAAATTTACGGCACAGCGCCCGGCTGCAAAGCGGTACCGCGCCTCATGGCAGACAATGAGCTGCCCGACATCTACCTTGCCGACACAAGCATCGTTGAGGAGACTGAGGAGGTTGTCTTGGGTCGTGGTGCTCGTGAGCGCACCAAGGTTCACTATGACGATGGTCTCACAGAGGAGCAGTGGCTCATGGCGGTGGATGACGACGAAGACTCTCCAGAAGCTGCTGCTGCTCGTAAGCAGGCCCGCAAGGACAAACGTGAAGCAAACCGTCTTCGACGCATTGCCAACAACGAGCCAGTATCGCCCGAGGGCAGTCGGGCCAGCTCAGAGGAGCCTGAGCCCGAGCCCGAGCCCGAGCCGGAGACACCTGTGAAGAAGCGCGGCCGGAAGCCTGGCACGAAGATGGAGAAGCGCAAGGCTGACGACGATGCCGACGAGCCTGCACAGCCACCACCGGCGAAGAAACGGCGCGGTCCTCTCGGCCGGCCCAAGGCTGTCCCTGGCGCAGCGGGTGCAGAAGGCGGCATGACGCCTCAGGTGCGCGGCCAGCTGCAGGAGACGTTGCGACGGTTGTACGAGGGCTTGATGACGCTCGAGGTGGATGATCCTTTTGAGGAGGAAGACAAGGCTGATCCCGAGGAGGAGCCAGCCAAGAGAATCATCATTGGGCCTTTTGTCAAGCTGCCATCGAAGCGCGACTACGGCGACTACTACATGATCATTGCCAAGCCAATCTGCATGAACCAGATCAATGCGCGGATCAAGAAGGGAGAATACCAGAAGCTGAGCGACATGCAGGCGGATATCAAGCTGCTGTGCAACAATTGTCGCACATACAACGACGACGGCAGTCTGCTGTACTCTGATGCAAACACCATTGAGGTAAGTGATTGTACAAGACCTAATTCTTTTTCATTATGTCTGCTGCTTGGATACTAACATGTTCAGAACTTTTTTGACGAAAAGATTGCATCGGAGCTCACAAGTCACCCTGATCTGCAGGCACTGGAGCCTGGCTCGTCGACCAAGGCGTTGTCCGAGGTGCCGACCACTGCTAACGGCACACCGACACCGGCGAACCCATTACCCAAGATCAAGTTGGTATCCAACGGGGTCAGCGTAGGTGCCAGCAAGCCGTCCAATGGCGATGCAGCCGAATCCAAGACTGAGGAGGAGTAGAACTCGGACTAGCACTCGCTTGAAGGCATCTCACCATGATCTCGATCAACACCACTTTTAACATTCACGACGCTGCACGCATTACACGTTCACGCACGCACATAATACACCTATACTCCATACACTCGGCCCTTTAACCACTTGAACACAATTTTTTTCGGAACACTGGCGCATTTATAACATGTATTTCTCCACACAAAGATGGGACGGTTCAACCTTGCTCGACACACGAGAGATTTTGGTGTCTTTGTATTCTCTCGTGTGTTTTTTTGTCTTTCTCTTTCTTTTCTGTCTAGTTCTTTTCTTCCATGTTTTATTTATTCCAATTAGGCCTGCGTTTATCATTATTTCTATTTTATTTTATTTCACTTTATTGTCTATCTTCACTTTTTCTCTTCTACTGCCCTTGTCATTCTCGGTACTTTTTTTGGTTTTGGTGTCCTGGTGTGTCTATATTTTGTCTTTTGACTTTGTCTCTTTTGCGTGTCGTTTGCCCGGGATCTTCTCGCTACCTACGTAATAAATAAAATGCAGTTTCTACAGTAGAATAAATGCACGAGACATTTGGTATGCCAATACATATATTTTCTATTTCATTATGATTTGCATTTAAATCTAAATTTAAATTTAAGTTTTATGAGGTTTTTTTCTTTTCCATGTTATGTGTTTATGTCAGAATACCGTGTAGTTACTGTTGCTTAGTTCATATAGAACCCGATATCCTGTTCAAACCACAATACATACGATTAGACATAATAAGCATTCAACTTTTGAGCCCAGATTCATTTCCTAAATGCATTGTTCAGCTTTCTTCGGATACGGTGCCAGTCGCCAGCTATAAATCCTACTAGCGAGGACCCCCCCAACGAAAACAGCTGGTTCCGTGGTCTAGTTGGTTACGACGTCTGCTTCACAAGCGATTGCTAAGATCGCAGAAGGTCCTGGGTTCGAACCCCAGCGGAGCCATACTTTTTGCGTCTTGTCTTTTTTCTTCTTTTCTTCCCTTCTTTTTTAGTCTTCAATTTTTCCGTTTGCTCCTATTTTGCTCAGACTAAACAGCCCATGTGAAGTTGCTGAGCTGGGGTTTGTCATTGGTTTACTATCAAAGAATAATGTGTTGTGGTCTTTGGGTATGCATGTGCTTAAACTACTACAGCACACGCTAACGAGGCAAAAGCAGTAATAGCACTGCAGCACCTTTACTCACAATCATCTCTCGTTTGCCCCAACTCGAAACAAACATTGTTTGGTCTTTGCTGTTATTCGTACACCGCCGGGAAGCAGCTAGCTGCATTGCAGATGCTAGTGAGAGCGAAGCACGTGTCCCATGTTGTCTTTGTAAGATATGTCTATTTACCTGCGCCGTTTGCACCTTCCGTACGAATAAGAATAATCATGCTGTTACTTCCAAATCCTCTATTACTATGTAAATCTCAGGGGGAAAGAGCTTTGGTGGGTAAGCCATGGTGGCCTGCGGGGTCCCTCATTCCTGTTTGCCTCGTCGCCTACATTGCCGCTGCGCTACTTCGCTATCGTTCCTGCCCTGAATGCACTATTTGGGGTTATTCTGGGCTATTTCCAGGAGTGGCGGAGCTTGACTTGCTCTTACTGGTGTTTGGCAGGCAGGCTGGCCTTCTCACCAACTTCCACGATCTTCGCTCCATCTCCCGCCTTTTGCTTCTCCTTTTGTCTTCCCCCATCGCCCAACTCGCCCAACTCACCCAACTCACCCACCTCCATCAACTCCTCTGACAATCCCCGTCGCATCCCGGTACTACCAACAGCCTTCCTCCCCTGTCGAACCCCCGTTTTCCTTTGTTTATCCGATCCGCTGTCGAGCAGCTCCGATTATCGTCACCCCCCTTTTCGACGACTTCTAGCCAAGTCGTCTCATTCCCATCTCACGAGCCTAACTCGACATCCTTATTTTGCTTCCTTCAACTCAAGCTTCAAACAGCCGTCGACACTCTAACACCAACTTACCCGATCCATACAACCACGCACCTTGCATATTCGACCAAATGGCTGGCCGGTTTGTGCGCGCATCCAAATACCGTACGTCATGACGCAAGCTTGGACACAGCTCTTGTTTTCTCTCGTCACATCCCACATCCCACTCCCCGACCTCTATGTTTTCTTTTTCTGTCTACACCTCGTTATCTCGCCATCGCACCATCTGCTTGGTTCGGCTTTGCCCCAACATGCAGGGATAGCTGTCGATCTCCAACGTGCTTGCTCGCTGTTTTTTTATTTTATTTTATTATTGGGGTTTTTTTCTTTTCTTTTCTTTTCTTTCTTTATCTTATGTTTTTGTTTTGCTCTTGTTATTTTCATTCTTCTCGTTCTTTACTCTAATGCGTTTCTCCTTACCCAATAGGCCATGTCTTTGGCAAGCCAACTCGTAAAGAGTTCTGCTACGACAACCTCCACATCAGTCGCAATGCTTGGGACACAAACTTGGTAAAGGTATGTGACATGCTACCCTAGGCATTACTTCAATCCCCTAGCTAGATGCGCGGAACGTCCGGGACGCATCGCATCAAATCGCCTCAAAACACATCGAGCTCCGCCTACCACAGACAATGCGGAATCCGCTTCAACCTCCCTAAATGTCTCGTGACTAATTCTCGTGACTATGACAGGCCAACCCCGAGTTCCTCTCCGTCAACTGGGAGGCTAGCGGCGGTGGCGCATTCGCCGTCATCCCTCTCGAGGAGCGCGGCAAGCTCCCCGACCAGATCCCTCTTTTCCGCGGTCACACCGCAGCCGTCCTCGACACCGACTGGCACCCTTTCAACGACCACGTGATTGCTTCCGCTTCCGATGATGGCCGTGTCTTTATCTGGCAGGTCCCCGAGAACTTCACTCTGCACACCGATGCCGAGGAGATTATCGACGTTGCTCCTGTCAGTAAGCTGCAGGGCCACTCGAGAAAGGTCGGCCAGGTTCTCTTCAACCCTGCCGCCGATAGCATCCTTGCGTCTGCGTCTGGCGACTTGACTGTTAAGCTTTGGGATGTCACCACGGGCCAAGCTGCCAATACCCTGAAACAGCCCGACATCATCCAGAGCTTGTCGTGGAACGCCAGCGGTAACCTCCTGGTTACGACCTCCCGCGACAAGCGCATCCGCGTGTGGGATGTGCGTTCCGGCTCAACTGTCCACGAGGCCCAGGGCCATCCAGGCGCCAAGAACAGCCGCGTCGTCTGGCTGGGCGAGCATAACCGCTTTGCTACCACCGGTTTCTCGCGCATGAGCGAGCGCCAGCTTGCTTTGTGGGAGCCCGGCCGGAATGAGCCCATTGGTGGCTTCAACACCCTGGACTCCATCTCTGGTGTCCTCATGCCCTTCTGGGGTGAGTTTGCAAACAGCCACTTTCTAAGTAGCATAATACTAACGAAGTTCTAGACGAGGGTTCCAACTGCCTGTACCTTGCCGGCAAGGGTGACGGCAACATCCGCTACTACGAATATGAAAACGACAAGTTCGAGTTCCTCTCCGAGTACAAATCCGCCGATCCCCAGCGTGGTATCGCGTTCCTGCCGAGACGCGGTGTCAACGTGAGTACAGTCATTTCTTTTACCACCAGGTCTTCTACTAACATTTTGTTCTTAGCTCCATGAGAACGAGATCATGCGCGCCTACAAGACCGTCAACGACGCCTACATCGAGCCCATTGCGTTCACTGTCCCCCGCCGCGCTGAGACGTTCCAGTCCGATATCTACCCACCCGCCACCGGCACCAAGCCTGCTGTCTCTGCCAAGGAGTGGATTGATGGCAAGACGGGTGTGCCTGCCAAAATCGATCTCGAGAGCGTCTACGAGGGCAACGCGCCTGTCGAAGTCGCCTCTGACTACAAACCAGCCCCTACTCCTACCACGTCTGCCCCCGCTCCCGCCCCTGTCTCGCCCGTCAAGGCTACACCGCCACCTAAGAAGGAGCCCGAGCCTACTCCGGCCCCTGCCCGCACCGGCCCGCCCCCAAAGATCAGCGACCAGAAGGATTCGCTGTCGACCATGGCCAACAAGTTCCAGGACGACGACGAGGAGAGCAGCGACGATGACGACGATACATCTAGCTTCGAGGAGGTCGGCCGGCCTCAGCCTCGGCAGGCACCTGCTGCTGTTGTCACCAAGCCAGCGGCCTCTGCCTACAAGGCACCCGAGCAGGTGTCCTCGCCCCCGCCTGTTTCCAAGACGCCCACTCTGCCTGCCGTCAGCCGTGCACCAACCTCGGCGTCTCAGGCTCTCTCTTCGCCAGCAGTTTCCGCCCCCTCGAGCAGCAGCGGCGATGTCGCGGATGTCCTGGCCAAGCTGACAACGCTTGTTGAGGCCCAGAACAGCAAGATCGATAGCCTGACCGGCGAGGTCGAGGGACTGAAGAAGCGCCTGCTTCTGTCTTCCGAGCAGAGTGAGCGCATCCGACAGCTGGAGCTCGAGCTGGAAGAGGCACGGTCGTAGACTGTTATTCTTCTCCGGAAGACAGAGTGTACCTCTCTATGCTTAACTTGATATTTTGAAAACGGGGAGCGTCTAGGTGATGAATGGAGGAATGTTGGCTGGTTTTGCGGGTGCGTTATGAGTATATGCGTGTTCTAAATTATATTTCTGTTGCTCTATTTGATTTCACTGTTATTTTTTGTCTGTCACTCTGCACTCTACCGTTTTGTTTTTGTTTTGTTTTACTGGACTGAAACGGCGATATTGGGAGAAGGGACTACGAGAATAGGATTGTTTTGAAAAGCAGTATTTTGATTCTTTGATTCCTACTTTTATTCTCTTGGTTTCTTTGCTCTGCCATAATTTGGTAAACGAACGGAATATGTGAAACATTTGCAGTCACTTGCGGTCTTGAAGCAGCTTCGTCTTTGATGCCGTTTCGTCGTTCTTGGATTCATTTGATGTCTTTCACTTATTTGAGTATCTTGCTTGTTGTTCAATTACATACATACCTTCTTGTTTCTTGATCTTTCACTGCGGGTTCAATGTGCTTTTTTTATGTTTGTTCACACCAACTTCAGCATACACAAATGACATTGAACCTACAATGAGAAAACTAGACATTCTTCACGCTTGAATTACTTGAATCTACATTCTCTCTGCTGCTTGTATAAAAGCAATGTGGTGTACAACAATTCTCGACTCAGCTACTCGGCATCACCATCAGTACTTTTACAACCAACTCGACACAAAAAACTAATAAAACAACAACACCACTGCCGCCATCACTCTACGATATTATTGTAAACATGTCAGCAATATGCCTTGATGGGTCGTCTCTCATCAAAGACAACAAAGAGTCACATTAAATCAATGAGGCAGAAGGCGATATCAGTCTCGCGGATTTCCAAGAGATGTTCTCGGTTAACTTCGATGACGATATACTGCTTAAGCTTCATCCATTGTACGAAACATGGAAATCATGGCTGTCACTACCACAGACCCACGTTTGTTCTTCTCTCATGAGTGAGAATATCTTGATTAGGTACGGGCACTATAATGCCAGTATGAAGAGTCTTTCCTGTTGTCCTAAAAGGAACCCTCGCGCTGCTTATATCCCTCTGGAGGCTGTTTTTTTCCGGGACCGCTCTGTCATGACAACAAGCCAAGTGCTTGCAAAGTTGAAGCAGTTGTTTCAACAACTTGAGGAACAAAGGCAAAAAGTACGACAGCAGGAACACAAAGAAGAGGAAGCAGGGGAAGCAGAAAAGGAAGAAGGAGAGGCTGTACATAGTCCAGATTCATGGGGGATTCGGATGAAGCTGACTCTCCGACCGGCCAAGAGAACCGAGATATCTAGGATGCTACCTAGAGGATCTCTTTTGAATGTTTATGCCAACCAAGGCGTAGCCACCGCCTTTAAGAATAGTTGCAACAGCATTGCAGGTGCCGGTGGCAATCCCAAATCCTCCGACCCCAAGCCAATCCCCGAATTGGTCAAGATGCGTGCTCCCAAGGTGCCGTGGCCAGCCTGGGATGCGAGCACAATGATGGCCACGAAGCCGGATGAGCTGGCTTACATTCGCGAGCTTGAGAACCTTCCCGACTACTGTCTGGGTCTTCTTTATGGGGCTGAAGAAGAAGAACAACAAAGAAAGGAGGAGTAGAATATCTCTGTCGCTCCGCGTAAAATGAGGCTCTTGTTCTATCTGTGGTAGCCATATGACATCAGGCCGACACAGGCATAGGATGTCGCAATCTTGGAACTTGATAGTCCATCATTTACTCCCTCTCCCTCTCTCTAGCTTGCGGTTTTGATTTCTTTATTTCCTTAATTCTTTGATTCTCTATTTCTTTAATCTATCGTCAAACTGCCCTCTTCTGATTTCTCAGTAGTGTCTTTATTTCCTATATCTCGTATTGATTCGCCTTTTCACACAATTTAGAGACTGTGACTTTAACTGTCCATAACTAAATTCTAGAAACGTGGTATAATAAGCTGATAGCCTACTTCCGTCCTTCAACCATGATGATGTGGTAGCCAAAGGGAGTCTTGGCCTCACCAACAACAGGTGATGCAGTCGTGCTTGCCTGCAGTGCATACGCAACTGCCTCAAAGGCGGGATCGAGGCTGCCGCGCACTTTCCATCCCAGAGCACCGCCGGCACGGGCCTTGTCTTCGGAAAACTCACGTGCAACCTCGTCGAACTTGCTGCCCGCCTTGATCTTGGCCAGCGCCTCTTCCTTCTTTCCGTGCTTTTCACACTAATCAATTAGTCCTGGTATTATTTGTTTGCTTGCATGTTTGCATATATAGTGGCAACCTACTAAAATGTGCCGGACGTTGATCTGCTGAGCACCTTTGACGTCCTTGTCGCCCTTGTCACCGCCCTTCTTGGCGTCGCCGCCCTTCTTATTGTCGGCCTTTCCCTTGGCCATTTTGATGAAGATTGAATCGGTGGACTTTAGCAAAGATGAAACCGAGGCTAGACTGAGCTGAGGCTGTAGCTGGGCGTCGTGAGTTTAGAGTTTGTGTCGTGGGGGGGTTCCTCAAAAGACTTCCATCAAGACATTGGCCCCGCTTTGTTGCATATCAAATAGGCATCGCCAGAAGAAAAAAGAAAAAAGAACAGAAACTAGGTTCTCAGGGTAGAATACAAATGATATTGGAGGTAGTGATGGTATAGCAAGCAGCGTGGCCTACAGATATCAAGTCTTTTGACGCCGCTTTCTACTTCGTATATAGGTTGTATACTGAAAGATCGACAAGATCCTTCTAGCTGAGTCTTGTGTCACGAGTGCTCTTACAGAGCCTCTTCACCGCCTTCCTAATTCGGTAGACATAGCTGCGTCGAGCTCAGGCGGCAGCATCCCCACTAAAAAATATCAAATGAATCTGGCAGGAGCGACCGTGATAACATATTTTTAGAGCCACTCAAGCCACAATAGAATTTCCGGTTTCTGAAAGCCTACTCCGAAACCAACATCGATTATAGTTTGCCAGCTTGCATCGCCGCAAGAGACTTTCTCTGCAATCCTTACCTTGCCATCTTGTGGTTGACGGCACAGCACATCTAAACAAAGACCGACTGCGGCCAACTACTGACGCTGGGTCCCGCTCTGTTACATAGCTGCAGATACTGGCCTACTCACCTGCCATTTTCATTACTTTATTGGCATACACACTATTGAAATACAGTCATTTACTTTGAGTGCAGCTCATACTGGGCTTGATAATCCAACTACAATGGCCGAGCCTACCCCTGTTGCGCAGCCAGGTGTCCGCACCAACGACACCCGCTCCTTACTAGAGAAGAAGCTGGGTATTCTGCACTTTACTTCACCCATCGATTTTGGCTGGCATGGCGATATCCGGAGAAGGTTAGGTGTACGCAATTGGTTATTCAGCCAGATTACATTGACTAACTTTATCAAGGTACACCGACTTCATTGTTCATGAAGTGCAAAAGGACGGCACTGTTCTCTATCTCACAGACCGCGATGGCAGCATTGAGTCAACACCCCGCGAGGTAAGCATTGGAATCACACAACGATATGCTCAAGTACAAGACTTTAATGCAGAAAAGCCACCGAAGCCCGAAACAGACAAAAAGCAGGCTGGGAAGACAGAGACAGAGGAGGCCAAGCTCTCAGAAGCAATGCCTGAAGAACCCCCCAAGCCAATCATCGAAGACTTGTCCGCTACCGATGTTGAATTTCTTATTGAGCTTGTGGGCGAGGAGGTTGCCAAGCAGCTGCAGGAGGCAAATGTTGCCATTCTGAGCGGTGGCACCCGCCCCCCCAAGTTTGTCATTGCTACCTGCCACGAGCGTTCTCAAAGAGGTCGCTACCACGAGGGCATTCGGCGTGTTTTCAAGGGAACCTTTGAAACGCGTGTCGATAGCGAGACTGGTGCAATTGTTGCGATGCCAGCTGCTGGTGCAGGCAAGCCGAAAAACAGCAGACTCCCTACAAAGTCAAGGGGATCTGATGGCAGAGGCCGCAATTCGGGCACTGCGGTTTTCCCCGGTGATGTTGTCCACACCAAAGATGACAAGAGACTGGGCAAGTACATTCATTTCACAATGTTCAAGGAGAATAAGGATACCATGGAGGCTATCAGCTACCTGGCCCGTCTTCTCAAGATAAAAAACTCAAGCTTTGGTTTCGCCGGCACCAAAGACCGTCGTGCTGCTACGACCCAGCGTGTGAGTGTCTTCTCTCATGGACCCGAGAACATGAACTGGATCAATGCCAGAAGCAAATTTGTTAAGATTGGCGACTTTCAACGCAACACGAGTGCGATTCAGCTCGGTCAGCACGGCGGCAACGACTTTGTCATTGTTGTCAAGGGCGTCGAGCTTGTTCGCGGCAAGGGATGCAGTATTTCCCACCGCCTCCGTATGACTGAGAAGTGTGTCCAGTCTGCCATGGACCACATCCAGCAGCACGGCTTCATCAACTACTTCGGCCTCCAGCGGTTCGGTACACGGACTATCGGAACTCAGGAAATTGGTCAGAAAATTCTTGGTCTGGACTTTCAGGGCGCCTGCGAGGCCATTCTGGACATTGAGCCTGAAACCGCCGCCGCCCTAGAGCTTCCAGACGCCGAGGCTAGACTTCAGCCCGACGAGTACAATCGCGCACGTGCTATCCAGATGTTCCAGAAGACAGGACAGTCAGAGGCAGCCCTAGAGATCATGCCGAGACGCTTCAGTGCCGAGACGACCATAATCCAGCACTTGGGCCGCAAGAACGGTCCAGGCAACGACTACTGTGGTGCCCTTTGCAGAATCCCTCGTGGCCTGAGAGTGCTGTACATCCACGCTTATCAATCTCTGGTGTGGAACTGGGCCACAAGCGAGAGATGGTCCCGCCACGGCGACAAGGTTATTGCGGGTGACCTCGTGCTAGTTGAACAGGACACAGGTCGTACCCGTGACGGCGGCCAGGACCCTGATGCGGTCGAAGCCCTGGGTGCAGATGACGAGCCATTCTACCAGACAGCACGCGCACTGAGTGCTGAAGAAGCCGCCAGTGGTAACTTCACAATTTTTGACGTTGTGTTGCCGGTGCCGGGCTATGACATTCTGTACCCGGCCAATGACATTGGTGATTTCTACAGCGAGTTCATGGGACGGCCTGAAAACGGTGGTCTGAGTCCACACCAGATGCGCCGCCCGCAAAAAGAGTTCAGCCTAAGCGGACACTACCGCAAGATCATGGCCCGGTTCACAGCCACTCCCCAGTTCTTCGTGAGGCCGTATACGCACGATTTTGAGCAGATGCACCCTACAGATGCCGATGACATCAAGGCAGCCAACCTAGCAACGGCCAAGGCCACGGGCAGTACAGATGCAGATGCCAGCGGCAGCCGCCGTCGCCGTATCTCGCAGATTGAGGGTGCCGCCACAGCAGATGACAGCAAGCGTGTCAAAACCAATGCTAGCAACGAAGTCGAAGTCGTGGGTGTTTCTTCCACTGAGACCGCAGGCGAGCCCATGGTGGTAGACGCTTCTATTCTTGCCCCTGCAGAGAAGGTGCAGCAGAGTGAGCTCGCTACAGCCGAGATTGTGGTCCCGGCAAATGCAAATGTCAAAAATCTATTCAAGACGCTGCCGACAGAGGGTTCTTCCAGGGATGGCAAGACTGCCATCAACAGAACACTTGCATGGCGCAAAAGCTTTGTCGATTACGAACAAAACGAGGAGATGGAGATTGCAGTGGTATTGAACTTCCGAATGTCGTCTAGCAACTACGCGACCATGTGCCTGCGCGAGATGATGGCCAACCTCTGAAGGATGTCACCCACGAGTATATAGAGAGTGGATGAGACACCATGTCATAAACGATAGCATCATATCAATTAGGAAAACGGATTCAAGATACAGTCAAAGTTGTTAGGAAATAGAAGAGTGCCAGTCCGTTGAAGGAATATTGAAAGGGTTTCGTGGAGAGGCGCTGTGCAAATACAAGAGGACAAAAAGCAAAGAAAAATATTAATAAGAGTCAAGTATTTAATGGCTCTAGATGCCATGCTCTTCCCAGGCATTATAGACGGCATCGCGGATAGCTCTGTGGCCGTCAGACCGAGGATGGAACGTCTTGCCATGATATGTTGGGACATGCCACATGGAGTTCTCACCCACCAAGCTGCCATCACCGTAGGTGGAGGCATCGTCACTGCCACCATCATCGCTGTGGATGGCAACTACTTCAGCCATGGAGAGCATTTCTGGAGCGCCTAGTCGTGCCTGTACCAGATCGTACAGTGCCCGCTTACCCCAGCCGTCACGGGTATGCCACCATAGCCGAGACCGTCATGATGATTGTCGTCCTCGTTGTGGCCAAGGTCCTTTTAGAGATCCTTCTCATATCTATTGACGGTCTTGTTGGAGGCAGGCAGCATCACGAGCACCAACGAGGCGTGGTGATATGTGTGGTCTAACGAGGACTAAATAGATACCATTGGTCCAAGGTCACTTACAGCGCTTGCTGTATTATCACTTTGGCAGCCAATGGAGTCGGCACATGTCTACGGCGTTGATCTCTTTCTGTTTACAACCCCCTCTTTTCTATTATCATGGAGATCAAATGCAGGCAAGGCTATCATATGATTCGTGGTCCGTTGTGCCTATTGACAAAACTGGAAAGACGAGAGAAAATATTACGTAATCACGAACGACATCGTGAGTGCATAATAACAGCTAGAATGTCAGTTGCCGTATTTGGAGAATTGGCACAACGATGACACCCTATTTTCATGTCATTTATAACCATCGAGAAAGCCAAAAAATGTCCAAACTGGTGAAGTATGCTTGGCTTTCGTTGGGTTTGATGTACAGCCTCACCATTTTGTGACTGTTTGATGGCTACTTTTTCCTTCTAGTAATTTGAGCTTGTCGTGATATGTTTATTTGTTCTAGCGCGTCTGATTCCTTCTAGCGCCACTGTCGCCGCTCCATTGCTACGCGACGGTAGCCGACCAGACTGCATGAATGACCTCTAAATTTTTTAGATTATTATGAAGAGTACTCGGAGGAAGTCGGTTCATCGGCGCTTCACGAGAACCGGTGGCCGGCGGGGTTTTATCAAAGATAAAGCGTGAAAACACTTGGAGGGATAAAGTGGAAATACGGCAGCCTTACACTGAAAACCAAGCTAGACCCTGGTTAGAGGCGAAAAAGCGAGTGTTCTGTTTTTTCCTCTTGAAAAATATCGTCGAATGGATCGTGGCCGAGCTGGACTGGGTTTTTCGGCTCCTCTTTATGGAGTTAATTAAATGGGGAGAAAACCTTCAAAACGGAGAACATCAACGGCATTAGGAAGAAGCGGATAGAACTAGTCAACCCGAATAGCTTGGTGACGGAGAGCTTGTGACCAGAAATGCTGCGCTACGAAAATTTGAGCCTTGATTGCTCCTATGACTCTGCAATGCCCTTGCTCCCAGTTTCTCTTCCCCTCCCGTTGTTCCTTGTTATTTTCTTGAGTTTTCTTCCGTTGGTGCCGGACGGACTCTTGCTTTTGTTCTTTCCACCATCCTCGTGCTCTGGTTCGGAGGGGCGTGTTGAACTCTACGCCTGTGCGAGAATGACCGTTATGTTAGTAAATACTGTCTGTTTGATTTGCATCTGAAGTGAGCCACAATTTCAATCGGGTTTTGGGAACATCCCTGTCCACAGACATATGCTGTTCGTTCTCGCCTTGCGTTCATGCAGAAGCCTTTTTACAAAGTTGAAACAAAACGCGAGAGGCGAAGATGGCTCGATCAATGAGCCATTCGATTGCTTGATTGTTTGATTGATTGATGCTGTGTATCGCTTGACGGTTGACCGTCTAGGCCAAGGGTTGAAACGGTCAACCCCAACGTTGATTGTAAAGTTTATGATCGTCGATCATCGATTGATTTACAGCAGGACCTCTTCGTCCGGATCGAGCGGAGACCTTCCACACTCTTCTCCATGCTTCTGCCCTGTCAGAATTTGCAATGACGACCCGAATGACGGCTTGTTTATTAATGAGACTGTCAAGCAAAATAATATCTACGTAATTCTCTTCCTCGGTGTAAGTGTGAGAACGATGCGAAACGCGGCAGTACACTGGTAGTAATGTATTCCGTTCTCCGCAGTCATGACTCTACTTCGGACTCGGTCTGTATATCCCTTTATCAGTTTAGCAGTCTGAACTTCCGAAATCCTACTCCATGGAGAACGGAAATGCAGCCCATATGCAAGTGTCATGCAACCTACGGTGAGCTCGCTGGCAGTCGAAGGGAACATGGAGTACGGGCATATCAGTCGAATTTCCAGTAAATCTCGGTCTGTTATCATTGAACTCAACGATAGTTGCCCGTATGATATTCAAAATCGGCATTCAAGCTCTATGTTTGGTAGTCATTTTATGGACTATTCATTGGCTTATTCGAATATTCTAAAGATGCATTTCTAATAATATGCATTTGTCAGAATATCAGACGGCAACACTTGGGGCTTTGAAATGTCGGGAGTCGACCATTAATTTGCCAGTATGCATCTTGATGTGTAATCAAAGACGGCCGAGGCTATGACGATAACGATGCGTGTGAGGAGGTGTAGATGGCGTGATTCATACTCAGGACAGCTCTTAATGCCATGATGACAATAGCTTTTCTGACGATGACATATCCAACGCAATGATGTATTGCAGCTTTGATTTTCGGCTTTGTGTTCTTTTGTCTTTGCCTTTGTGTGTCTATATCTGTCTTGTCTTTGTTATTGCGCTGTGCTTGCTGTATCTTTGTTGTCTTCGCCATATCTCTATGATTACTCGAACTCATTCGCTCTCGGCATCCACGGCAACTTGCCAATGACACGCCGGCCCGGACTGGCTATGGCTATGGCTGTGTATATGCTACAGCTTCGGGTGACCGGCTTAGAAGCCAATCCTACTCCTCAGACCATGCATATGTAGGATCGTATCGCATAGATAGATAATAGTGGACGGCCGAGGATAACGCGCCCGTGACTCTTCTTGTCTTGGCTGCAGGCTGTGAGGTGGGTCCGATCCCGGCCGCCCAAGGTATTAATTAATACTAACGGTATCTTATCAGCTTATCGCACCTTTCAACCTTGTGCTTTATCTGTGCGGAGCTGCGTCTGATTGTTCGCCTATATATGTACCGATGGTATCTTATCGGTTCCGGATTCGTAATCGTCACCATCAGTGACTGCGATCATATCAGTGATCAGCAATCGGCCCAGACTGCTTATTTGTTGTTTCAATACTACTTTACTGGTTTGAGTTGATAACACAGAAAAGTCCAGATCTGTGATGAGATGCACGGGATGCATGGATACTATGTGATCGAGCCCAACTGACACCCTGATGACGCCCTGAGAGAGACACGACGCACGCACTTTACCAAGTAGAGCACACAAGACACGCAGTACAGAGAGAAAGGGAGAATACGACAGGAGACGCACGGAAATAATACAAGAATGGTCAAAATCTAGAGTAAGCTGCTGCTGGTAGCAGTGTTTGAGACATGCATGCGCTACCCAACCAAGGCGGCCCCAAGATGTCCAAAGCGCATAAGTCCAAAGTGTCTGATACGATCAGCGTCTTTTCAATGCAGCGTATTTTTTTATGTGCTCTGCAGGGGTATGTTTGAAGGATTGAGGGTTATAAGTGGTATTAAGGTGGTGAAAAAAGGGAGGAAAGTCGGTGTAAAATTTCGTATCACAGGCAGACGGAACACAAGGCAGCTGAAAACACAGTGGAGCTTAATTCGTAGTTTAAGTAGACTCGATATAATAATTAGAATATTCGAAATAGAAAATTAGATTGAAATTAGATTGCCTTGTGGCCACGATCTGAGAACATTCCAGTGGATGTTTACTCATTGGCAAATTTTCACGATTTAGTCACGAGTTGCAACGTTGAAAAGAAAAGTAAGAGTAAAGATGTATTGACACTACGCTCAACCCTGAGGGAGTGCGGTGTGTAGAAGATTGCTATCTAATTTGAGTGTGTCGTCGCTAATGATAGAAGAGTGGTGACACTGTAATCTATATCCCAACCAATAATATAACAAATGAAAGATTAACAAAAAAAATTTGTAAAACGCCAGTCGCTTTTGTATGCGTTCTAGTGGTATCCCATGATGACAGAAAAGAAAAGTGGTATATGGAGAATGAAAATCAAAGCCGGCCCAGGTCGCTATGCAAAGCAAAGATCATAAAGAAGCAGAACATGTTGTGATGGTTGTGGTGGTGGGAATTGCTTAATAGGCAGCCAACCGTGCAGGGTTGCGAGGAGGCGCAAAGTAGTGTGCCTCTTGACTGTCGTGCAAATCTTCGTGCTCTTGATCTTGCTGTTGCGGCGAGGTCGGGACAATGGCGGTAGTGGTAGTTGATGGCTTGGATGCTTCACTGGAGAAACTCTGGAGCGAGACGGCCGGGGGCGACAGAGGCATCGAGGCATCGTCATCCGAAAGAAGATCATCCGAGTCCTCCTCGATCACCAGGTCTGGTGGTGAGGACATGTGCAGAGAGGCAGAGATGGAAGAGTGTGATGCGGAACGGGTGAGAGAGAGGTGTACGTCTTGTGCCTCGTCGTCAAACTCGGCATCGTCGTCGGTATCGGCGTCAACTTCGACAGCCTGGACAACAACCTTGGACTCGACACGCTGAAGGGGTGCAGAGTCGGCCATGAGGTCATCCTCGTCAATGGAAGAGGCGTAGTCCTCCTCATCCTCCTCCTCGTCGTAGATGTCGTCGTCGGAGTCGCTGAAGCTGTCACTGCTGGCATCCGACTCGGAATCGTTGTCAGCATCCTCGGCCTGCCAGTCCTCCTCGGGCTCCTCGATAATGGTGTCGGCCCACTGGACGTGGCGCTCCTTTTCTTGTGCTTGTGCTTGAGCAGATGCGGTAGAGGACTGCTGGACAGACTGGTTGAACCACGACTCCTGCTCACGCTCGGCATCGGCCAGTTCAAGCATCAGGGTGTCGAGTAGGTTGGCGTGACCGACGAGTAGGCGTAGGTTGTGATCGGGGCGGGCTGCCTGCGAGGACAGCTTGGCCCGGGCCTTATGGGCCAAGAAGTATGTTTGTGTGATGCTCATTGTCTTGCGTTGAGGAGCGAGGGCAAATGGAGATGAGAATGTAGTTTGGAGTGTGGTAGACATTGTGAAGAAATTGGTCTGGAATATTGGGCGAGTAAAAAGTATATATAAGATACAAGGTGTATGCCGAGAATGTGTGGATAGTGTGTATGGTGTGTGTGGTGTATGGCTAATACAATGGAGTATGACTCTATGACTCAAAGAGCAGGCAAGACCAGAAAATTATGGTGAAAGACTGGACCCGATTGCGGAACAGTAGGCTTTGTATGCTTCTTCCTTTTCTTTTATTCTGGGGCCGGAGGTCTGGGCTTGTGAATAAGTGGGGCGATTGCTTGCTGTGCGTCGCTGCTTCGTGTCGATGACTGTGCTGGGATTGGGCAAGGCGATGGACGGTGTAGATGTAGATATGTATATATAGATGTAGAAAGAGGTAAGAGTAAAGTTGATGGTGGGTGTTGATGGATTGTTGATGTGAGCTCTAAAAGGCAGGAGCGATCGTGATGGAATATGTTCGGAGCATTCGAGTGTTTATTGAGTATAAATGGGAGTTGAACAGAAAGAAAGGGATCAAGAGGAATGGGTCGGGGCAGAAGGGCATTATTAACTACTCTGGCCGATGCTCATGGGAAATAAGAAAAATGGTCGCTTTCGCTTTTCCTCGCAGTCTTGCGGTGTTGCGTCGCCCCGACCGATTTCACCGTATTTTCGTGCAGAAGGACAACAAGCATAGAGATTGTCTATTGTCTCCGTCAGCCGGGGTTTACCAGGCATAAGCCCAAGGCCCGCAGGGGTGTCGTTAAAACTTTATTAATTACCTTTCGACGGCTGAAACGGAGGATTCGCTGCTGCCTCGTTAGGCGTAGATCCTGAGGTCTGGAAGCGAGCCGTTGTCCGTCTGGACTCTCTCCAAAGTAAAGAAAAAAAAGGAAAGAGCGAGCCAACGAGACGCCGGAGCAAGGGTAAGGGAGGGGTGTGTCTAAAAATTTCAACAATCAGATTTCGAGAATCAAAACGGAGCTCCGTTTATGTCCACAGCCAAGACGCTCCAAACACCGCCGCACTCTACAATACCCCGTGTCTTTCTTATTCGTCTGCCTACATAGGCAGTCGTCGTCAAGACAATCAATCATCAATAGTGGTCGAGTTGTAAAGTAGCCGAGCGAACAAAGAGCGAAAACGAGGCGCCAACACTTTCTTTCTCGGTCATCAGTCACTCGTACCAGGCACTCGTACGAGTCACACTCGCATCATAGTTCCAAACATATGCAATACTAGCCATACTAACCTGATGCTCGTCTCATTTTCGCTTTCGACTCCTTGCTACGGCCCATGCAACACTGCCAGGCTTCTAGATTTACCTTTGGGTATCCTGTTTGATTGATCGATGCATAGCATACGTGTAACAAGTCCATGCTTTCAGATTGAGAATAGTACTTCAGATACAGGCCATATCGGTGCTTGATCGCCGTCATCGTCTGTTTCTCTTTGTCCACAGAGCTGACTGTTTCGGCTGCCAAATATATATATATATATATAGTCATTTGCCAATTGTACCTTCCCTGGAAATAGGGTACTTTCATTCGGTAACAGGAGTTAACGGTCAGAGCTTCTCCGGATCATCATAAACAGCTCTTGAGCATACTAGTTTAATGAGTGAGCCCAAATCCGCTGCATATTGACATACTGTCAAGTTCGGTATGTATTGGCGTCCAGAGCGATATCAATCAGAATCAAACTCAACCCATTATTCAATTCATTCATATCGTCCATATCATTCAATCATACTCCCTTGGGCCGTGTCAAGCTGAATGTCTCGGGGTAGCAATGATATGGCTTGATAAGACATATATCCAATAGTCAGCAATAGGCAATTCTTATCTATTGCTTGGACAAAAGTATCAAGTTAGATTATTGGTTGGTGTTAATTTGGAAGCGAGATGGATTTTTCAGTCGTGTCTTTTGACTTTGACATAAGCAGCCCGTCAAAACGGACGAATAGTGGGTCCTCGGAGTCTGACAAACCCGTGCTTTCAAATCTACCTGATTCCACCACAGCCTAGCACCTTCCAATCCCTTCTGCATTAAAAATGCCTACCGTAATCACACTCAGCTTCCTCCGGTTGCTAAGTTCCTCTTTAGGCTTACTGCCTGATACCTGACTCCGAGAGTCCGACACACTCCTCATCCACAGTGTTTACTAAATATCACCGTGCTGAGTCGGGGTAATAAGAACTGGGACTCTTGGTACTGACGCTGATACGAATGAATTACGTTGATGATGATGATACTCTACTAATGCTGATATGTCAATGATGACTGCGTTTCATCTTATCGACACAACACTGTGCCACGTTGCATATTACTAAACCATCATCAATGTTGACTGAATTATATGATTCGATGATTCAGTCTTACTTTGCTATTCTTTGTTCGCTATCAATAATGCTTCGATGCCAAGTACACATTACTGACATCGAAGTCCCGATTCCCAATGGACAACCAAATCGCCGGTTCGAGCGTTTTAGTCGAAACAACTCCTCGTCAGCGCCTTACGAAGAATAGAGTAAATGTTAAATAGGTGGATAGAGTGGGTTGTCTTGTGGGTTGCAGATGCGTGACGTGAGGCTGTGGTAAAACTCTGCTATTTTTCAGTGGGATTTTCCGGCCCGTGACTACTCTGTTTCCCGTATTTCTCCCTTTTCCCCAATAGTGTAGTTACTCCTGCTGTGGCCTGGTCTAATTGGTGCCTAGTCGGTCTCGTTTAGCTTGATGATTAATTCTATTCAACAGGCACTGCTATGTAAATATAAGCTAACAGAGATTCGACAAATAATGGTATGAGCAACTCGCGGTTTCATATTCGGCGTATTACCGTATTCCGCAGTGTGATGAGCAGAGCAAATATGGCAGCCTGGTCAATTTAGCCATAAGATATGCTGGTCTCAAGGACATATGATCTGAACGAGGCTGTATTTGGCGAAACTAGACGGTCGTTGTACGCAACGTGGCTCGGCCGTTAGTGAGGACAGACTTTGTTCAGTGCAGACGAACAAAAGATAGTTGCATGCCTATTCAGATATCGTCTAGCACGCAACACGCAAGCATCACCATCTAGATATACGACCGTCATCTTCGATTGCCTGATACCTCATTGATGTCCGATGCCTAACACTACCTCAATCGTCCCATTCTTAATTGATCCTTCCCCTTCTCTCGACCGTATCCGTCATAGCCTTCCCCTTACGAATGCAATCTTCTTGTAAACACTTCGTTTGCCTTTGCTAACGCCACTATTCGAGCCACGAGCAAGCCTGGGCGCTTTTACCCTTGACTATGCATTTTTGCATCCCCTGTCAAACAAGGGCAAGGGAGAATACGACAGCCTTACGCGGTGTTTTTATCCTCAGTATCGCATCTCGCATCTTTGAGCTTGTCATGATCCGACGTCCAACTACCATAGCCATGGCTATTGCCAAGATTACCCCTCAAAGGCTGTGCAATAGCAACGTGGCTTTCATGGTAGATGCGAGGAGTTAATGCGATGGCAGCTCGGTTTCGGTGTTGGTCTAACTAGGCTGTAGTTATCGACTATTATCAACTATTATCGACTACTATCGGATTGTATCTACATCATTCTACATCAATGGTCATGATGTTTTGCTGCAATTGTCCGATTCTCCGCCAATAATGGTCACACTTTTCCAAGTCATACTCTTCGTTCACATCCGCTCATATTCGCTTTCGCTTCTTCCACATTCCTTTCTCTCGGCTCTTTATGCTTTTTTTCTCTTTAATTTCTCTCCGTCTCCGGTTGACCATAGGGCTGGACCGCCTCCACTTTAACACCCTTGGAAAGGGTGGGGATTTGGGAGTCGAGGTCGAGAAGTCTGACAAAAAATGTGACTCTTTCTCTCACATACTCTCACCCTTTTCGACACAATTGTGGGGAGCGACCGTAAACACGACGCCCTTGCGCAAACGCCGCAATCTCCTTTCTTTGACATTACTTCGTAGACACTCGCTCAATCATGCCCAAAGGGGAGCCATCTCCATCTGACATTATGTACAGCCACATTCGATCAAACTGGCATTCATGAGGAATGCTGTCATAAACTATTACTATCACTTGCAGATACAGGCTTCATCTAATGTTCGTTTGCTCAGCCTTACTTGTAGTGATTGATTATGTTGGTTTCCAATCACACAATACCCTGGTGTTGGAACTTGGAGACTCTGTGTCCCCTTTCTATTTCTCTATATATGAGGACTATTCGTTAGGGCCATGAAGGTGGAAGCTCGAAATCAAAGACAAAGATCGAAGCCAACATCTATTGAAGTGCAACTATCAATCAAAAGAACCATCATCGCGGGTCTCTTTTCTTAACGGCGGTGTTTCCGAGTTCGAGGCTGGATGATGACAAAGATACGGTGACTACAGTGCCGAGTATGGAAAGAGCGACGGACGATTACACATTCATTCTGACAAAACATTTGCTTACATATACGAGCGAGCTCTTAATTCCGATTTCCCAGAGCACGTTGGGGGGGGGGTGTAGTTTAAGCTCTCCGTTTTCTGACCAGAGTGTGTACCGTTTCTACTAGCGCCTCCGTTTTTACGCGGGTCAATGTTCACTTGCGTTGTTCCCGAAACCCCGACAATCCCATGCGCTCTGCATCAGCATTTTCCATGACTCCAATCCCGTCAGTCTCTAAGTATGATACTTTGCATTTTCATCTCTTGTCATCGCTGCTGTTAGCAGTCACCTGCCCTCGATAATCCCTGTCACATTCTCGCCTAACTCGTCAACCCCGGAGTCAATTATGACTGCATAACTTCCTCAAATCCGAGAGCATGGGGAGAAGCTTGGAAAGATCTTGCAGAGCCATGTTGTAATGCTCAGTGCTTAATAATAATGGAATAAACGCGCAAACTAAGTATTCACAGTACTCATCGGACGATCTTGGGACAAAGTTTCCATTACTCCGTCATTCCCGGCTTGTAGCGTTTACCAAGTCAACAAGCTCGGAACGATACCGCTAGCCAAGTTATCTTATCGATTATCTATGCGTCAGCCGTCGCCATCGCCATCGCGACTACGAAGGGAAAGGCTGCAAAGGAAAGTCGGATTAACGGCACTTTGTGTCTACATCTACCTTCGAGTCCTACCGGGGCATTGTATAACTCATGATGAAATATGTTTAACTCGGGTTGTCTGGGGCTTTGCACGAGATCACATCTCAAACCCAAGAGCGAGTGCACGAGGACGCGGAGGTGTCGATGTTATCGCCCTTACAAACGGGCAAAGTGATCACAGCCTATATCAGATCGAGACTATGGGATCATGCGCTTGGACGTGTCGGCAGTAGCAATATAAACTCCGGTATTTTTGTAGCCCGTCAATGTGTCTGTCAACCATAATCTCGGCACTGTTCACATGCCATTTCCTGGATATTTTTCTCTTTCATCGATACTTTCATTTCAGTGACGTCTTTGTTCTTTGCTGCTTCCGTGCTTACCTAATGGCAGAGCTCATTTCTGGGATCGCCACTGCCACGGCGAACGGCTCGCTTCTGTTGAATGGCCAGAATTGAACCAGATCAACAAATAAGTACTGGACGATAAGGGTTTATTAATCGATCTGCGTCACTATAGCACTATGAGCACTATGGGAAACTATCAAAAGTAGACGCCGAGGCTCAAAGGGACGTCGCTAACCAGCCAATCGTATCTTTTACCAGCTGAAATATGTATCTTAGTCTCTTTTTTTTCTTAATCTTGTTGGACAATAGCGTTACAAATGTACTAAACTCTATCCATATCTCAGCTCGATATCACAGCTCAGCTCCATCGAGCTGGATCACCAACAACATTCGGGATTGGTGTTTACGGTATCAATACTGACATTGTATCGGCATCTCCGTAGTTTATTTATGGGTATCAACTTCATATGAGAAACGGTGGTAACTTTTCTTATCAACCGCGATGAAGCTAATGAAGCATAGTCCCTGTTGTGTATTACTATGTGAAGCCATCGTGCTGCTGTTTCGTTTTGTTTCGCTTTGTTTCTGTCTGATGTCAGTAGTTCTCGTCTCCCTAAATTGATAGAATAGATCAGATCAATACAATCAAAACGGAGCACAAGGGAGAGCTCTGGTCAATGGACGCGAGTACTGTTTACGTCTCGAGAGTGGAATAAGCATACAGGCTAAATGGAGAAGAGTATACAGAGCCACAAATAATCCAAATAGAAAGATCGAAGGCTGATAGAATATGGGAGTTGTATTACCAGTGCAAACAAATACTAACGGAGTCTCTGTATTGACCAGGTTGATTGTGAATACGGGGTGTCGCAGTCTTATTACACAACAAATACAGCACCCCATTGCATAAGAGATCTACCTACTCCGAGCAATTAGTTGCTATTTTGGTATATTTGTGTGCATTCCCAGCTCAGTGTATTTATTCTATTTGTGACCGTTGCTAAATGACACGGGATAAGTTGGCACAATCCACTGTGTTGAGTATCATGCACGGGAGTAGGGGGTAGGGGGTAGGGGTAGGTAAGGAGAATAGAACATGGAGGCACATGAAATTGAAAGGAGACAGGATGCAATAGTTTGTATGCTGGCAAGAATAAAATTGGTCTACTAACGCATTGGTCCCAAGAACGGCCACTGATGTGATGCTGGTTGATGTGTGAATGGTTGAGGTTAAGGCTGCACAAACGGTGAGGCTAAGGTCTCGTCTACCCCCGAATAAATCCCAGCTCCCGTTATTAGCAATGTTAGGTACCAATGGGTTGGTCTAAGCCGAGTCAATTCCCAATGGTAAAATGTTAAACACGGGGGGGGGATCCATTAGATCCAATAGAGCAAATTAGGAGAAAAGACAAGACTTACAGATGAGATGGGGATGTTCACGAAGGCCTCCAAATGCAGCTGAGATCTAGCCTTTCGTAAGGGAGCTTCACCGTGCTCTACTGGGATTAACATTACATACAGCGCATAGTGGTTGCCGAAGCGAGACAACAAGAGGAGACCCAGACGGCCGGGATAGGCTAAATGGCATCAATGATATGTTTATGTCTGAAGAAAGGGAAAGGAAACGGAGAGGCCAGGCCTAGTTTGTTTGACTAGTTTTGATTGTCAAACGCTGGCTGATATTCGTTCATGTGCACTTTGTTACTTCACTCTTTGTTTTATATGATTGATTCTTTGGTACTCTACGCCATTTAATTTCTTCTTGACCCTTCATTCCTTGTACCTGATATAAGGCGAGCTCCGGAAACAAAGAAGGGGAGCAATCACACACAATGAAGATGAGTAAGAATTTGATTATAATCGTTCCTGAAAGTGGTGATATATTCAGTCGTATGCTCCCGTTGACCGTACTTATAACCTCCTCGTCTCATAGAGGCGGCATGGGTTCGGTCAGGTTGGGCAAGGCATAGATATCTAAAAAGAGAAAGAGAGGCCAGAAATGAGGCCAGAAAGGAAACATCACGACATTGAAAAGGGGTCGTGGACCCACCCTCTCTGGCTGACTAATTAGATTGTTTTAGTCATCCATTTAATACACCGACAAGATGTGAATAAAGAGATTGTCGATATGAATAGGAAGTTAAGAATGGAAGATTAAAATAAAAATGAGAAAAATAAAAGAGAAATGGGAAAACACTGGAATGCCAGAGATGTGGACTATATCTTGGAAATACTCGTGACGATGATTTGCCTAACTTTCCTGGTGAGAGTGAGCACGCCCACAGTTACTGAGCCACGAGTATCAAGCGTAGGACAAGCTTTGGCTATAATTCCTCCTTTCCTCGTGATATTACTTATATAATATGCACGACATTGCCCCCTCCCCCCATTTGATTCGATCGATATTACACTTGATTCGACAATCAGCCGCATCCGTTCCTTGACCATCGATCATACATAGACCATTCATGATTTGATGTCATATTCTCAGCCCTCGTCTACAGCCTGACAGCATCTGAGACAGGAGACAATCTCATGTTTCTCTTCTCCCAAGTGCCAAGCTTCCTCACGCAGTAATTCAAGTGAGCGTAAATCTCTGAGTGAACCATCGTCCCGAGTAACTAGATAAAGCTGGAGATGGTAGGCAAATGATAAATAAACAGCACAAACACTTGGCGATGACGGCATCTTGCCTCAATGCCTGTCCTTATAATAAGAGACGCCGACCTCGTCAAGAACTATGCTTTTGATACTAACGACTAGCCACACATCATCCTCAACAGGTTTGCCAATCTCGGCCAGAGTCAAAAGACTATTCTTGCGTAACGTCGTGATGGCATCTTGGGATACCAGAGGGGTGAAACGGTAAAGACAAACGGCAGAAGAAAGCAAAGGAGAAGAGAAAAAAGAGTGCGAAATCAATATATTGCTTTTATGTCGCTTGAACATCATATACAACAATCTATCATTTTGTACGCCGTGATGCAATGCCCGCAAACAGTAACAACAATCCAAACACGCCCCTCTACATGGCTCTTCTGTGACGCCTCTTCTGCGACGCCTCTTCTGCGACGCATATCTGCTTATATCGCTTCCTCTAACGCCATCGCCACCCTCGCTACACTGCTCCATTATCTTCATTCCATAAACTCTTTCATGCGCGCAGTTTCTGCATGCCCCGCTTGCGCTTTCCACCCACCTCGCGGTTCTCGTCAATCTCCAATAGCGCCTCCCGCTTCTTCTCACCCACTAGTTTCAGTGCCTCCTTCGTCACCCGTGTCTCTAGGTTGACTCCCTCCTCTGTCCATGCCTCCAGTGGCCGGCCCACACGCTCCTCAATCGACAAGACCAAGTCCACATCGCGCTGTCCCACAAACGTCACCGCCTGGCCGCTACGGCCTGCACGTGCTGTACGACCAACACGGTGAATATAGTCGTCGGCCAGGCGAGGTACATCGTAGTTGATCACCAAGGCCACCTCGGGGATATCAAGACCACGCGCAGCCACGTCCGTCGCCACCAGAATGCGCGCTGCTGCTGCACGGAACCGACCCAGGTTATCCGTGCGCTGGCGCTGCGGCAGCTTGGCATGCAGTGCCGTTACACGGTGGTCTAGCAGACGCAGAAGGTGGTGTAGGTATGCGGCCGTCGATGTGCGGTTGACAAAGATGATAACGGCCGGCAGCTCAACATTTTGTGCCGTGCTTAGGAAAGCGTGCAGGTAGTGCTCACGGTGCGTGACAGGTACCATGAGATGCGTCTGCTTCAACGTTGCCGGAATGGCGGGTGCATGTGTCTCGACCTCGCACACGAATACGGGTAGACGGTCGGCGGCACGCGGCATCGCCTTGAGCGCGCGCACCTCGGGTGTCACCGTAGCCGTGAACAGCAGCGTCTGGCGCTTGGTCGGCGGCGGCAGCACACTCAAGCATGTCTCGACGTCGGGCAGCATGCTGCCGTTCTTCTCAATGGGCAGCTTGGGGCCAGGTGTCCGGCCGCCACGCGAGTCGCCGCCAATGTTGTCACCCGCAGATAGCAGGCGATCCGCCTCGTCGAGAACAACAAAGCGTACGCGGCTCAGACCGCCAAAGGTATCCTCACCCGATGTGCGGATGTGGTCGGCCAGGCGGCCAGGCGTCGCAATAACAATGTGCGGCCGCTTGGCCAGGGCAATGGCCTGTGCGCGCATTTCGGCACCACCCGTAATCAGCAGGGCCTTGAGCGGCTGCGGTGCCGACAGTGCCATGAATTGCTCATAGATCTGTAGGGCCAATTCGCGAGTCGGCGTCAAGACGAGACCAAAGATGGCACCCGGATCGGCACCCCAAGCCTGCAGGATTGGCACGGCAAAGGCCACTGTTTTACCGGAACCGGTACGGCTGCCACCGATGCAGTCGTGGCCCTTGAGGATGGCGGGAATACAGCCCTTCTGAATGGCCGTCGGCCGGCGGATGGCCATGTTGGACAGCGACTGGACAAGCCACGGACGCACGTTAATCTGGTCAAAGGTGGCATTGGGGTCGATTGGTGCAGACAGGGTGTTGGCCGCAGAGTCTTCGGGGGTGGCGCTGGAGGTGGCGAGTGCCGCAACGGCGTCGTCAATAGCCTTTCTCTGAGCAGCCGCAGCAGCCTTTTCGGTGTCTACCGGCGCCTTTTTCCGCACACGGGACGGGGCACTGGTGAAAACAGAGACTGGGGCCGCCTTGGGCTTGGGCTCTTCTGTGTCGCTTTCCACATCGTCCTTGTCGTCCTCGTCCTCGTCCTCGTTGTCACTGTCGTTGTCACTGTCGCTGTCTTTGCTGTCGTCCTCCTCATCGGCATCATCCTCACTGTCGTCACTACCCTCCTCAGCAAGCTCCTCTCCAACAACTCGGCGTTTCTTGCGTGGTTCATCGCTGTCAAGAAAATCAGATTCGTCGCCGCTCGAATCCTCAACAGGCGTGCGCGAGCCAAAGTCCTGACCGAGATCCTCCCGCCGGACCACCTTTCCAGCTGCCTTGGGAGCAGGCATTTTTTTTTTGTAGAGGTGGAAATTTGGTGTTTCGTATGCAAGGATAATATTTTGGTGGTTTGAATTGCTGGTCTCGTTGGCCAATCGATGTGTCGAGAATCGAGTCGTCGTCACCTGCTTCTGCGCCGTTGCAGTTCTCGTCGTGTGCATCTACTATTTGGGTTTTCTGCCACCATCAAAATTTAATATGGGTCTCGATTTTTTTGCGGTGAGCATAACTCTACTGACATATGTTGGTGATTGGTCATCCACATTGCTGATCCACACGTATTTAGCGTGCTCATCACCATGACGCGCGCGCTTGAAGCATCACAGTTCGAGATGTACGCATAATCAAAGCTATGCGAATACTTGGCAGTAGCATTCGTATTCAATTGGTAAAACTCAACTTTATGAGATGCCACTCTCCTACTCTTTATATATGCCCTTTTGCACTTCTGAGCTTTATTATTATTATTTTAGTTTGGGTTGTTTTTATTTTGTTCTTCTTTATTTTTATTTTATTTTACACCTTCTACTTTTTTGTTGCACTTTGCAAACCGAGCAATGCCTGTATCATACCTATCTAAATACGTTTGATTATATTTGATTATACTTGATTATGTGCACTCCCTAGTTCTGATACAGGAGAACTTGGACGTGAAATTCTAGAACGTCTTCAAGGATGAATATCCAAGGTACAGAGGAACAAGAACAGGGACAGGCATGAGTGACAGAAGTATCGTATCAACTTATAAGTATTAGCATAAAGTCTTGGTGGCCCATTTGCGAGTATGCAATGCATCGATCCGTACATGCGCGTGCACATGAGTAAGAGGAGACTTTGGATTGCCCCTGGTATGAAATGTGACGGCGCTTAACATTTGAAAAGCAGCAACTCAATTGACAATAAGCAACAGTCACGGCAGCAATAGCAGCACTCTGCGCATAGTCAAGTAAGATACCAACATCAAGAGCCCGCAATACTGACGAGCGGCACAAAATCCCGCCAGCCGGTCATCCGCCAGGCTCTCCAAATGGCAATGCTTTCCGCGCATGAATATTTCAATGGGTGCATACCATTATTGGCCGGTCTATCAGTCTATCGATTTGTTTGAAGTCAGTAGCCCCTTTCATTTCGTCTCTGTCTTTCGTCTTTTGTCCTTCGTTTTACATATGTTGTATGTTGTCTGTTGTGTTTTATGCTGCCCTTGCATCAGAGCAAGAATAGCCGCCGGGCAAGATGGGGTGCATGCGCAAGATACTGCCAGTCTACAGAGTAGGAAGGAGCGGTCATTAAGCTAGTTCTAAACAAATAACAATAACAATAACCACACTCCTTCAAGCTTCAATATACACGCCATAAATAAAAAGCCTTGCAGTCTTAAGTCCTAAACTTAATTCAGTACTGTGCAAAGATACTTCTGTATCGTCTTGATGCATTGCAGTTGCATGTATCAATACTGTTGGCCCCCAATCTTCTGGCGGTGTATCGTTGTTAATTGCTCCAAATGCTTGATTATTCCGGTATGTCGACCAACCTATGTATATCTATCTCTCTTGCATCTCAAATAGGTCTAGATTTGGGTTTACAGAATTTCGAATATATTCGCCATGTTTTCGTAGCATTCTTTAGTTTCCACCTTTATCCTCTTAACAGCATGGTGTTGTTTCTAGTGGCCAGGCATTCTCCATTTCACCACCAGTCCTGTATATTTATTCACTGGCAACTCAAACACCCAGATCGTTGTTCCATCTGTGGATTGCCATGCATGTCTCATGTAATTACATGAGCTGCTTGGTTGGCCTTCTTCCACTTATGCCGTTGATGATGCACGCTCCTGGCAAGCTCCTATGACCGCTGGACCGCTGGGCCGCTGACAACCGCTCCTTCCTATGTTGCACTTTTGTATCGAAGCATTGGTCGGAAAGAGCTGACATTCGCTCTTTCCTCTGTCCGTTCTCTCTCCAATTAGCCCGCTAGTCACCCATCACAACATCGTCTTACTCGTAGAAGGACAAATCACCCTCATTTGGCGGCCAACACACACATCAATCACATCACCCATTTTCCTATTCGTTCTCAGCCAACTAGTTGCTTGGCCGCTCCTTTCCCTTCAGCCTGTCGCTTTGCCTGCCCTTACGCCTTTATCTGTGCTCACTGCCCTCTATCACGACCTAGTTCTTTCCCCTTTTTCTTGCTTTCCTCTTTCCTCTGTGCTCTTTCACATATCCTGTTTTCGCTCCTTCCATGTCTGACCACCCAACGGCTTACTCCCGTTAGCAGGATACAAAGCATATCCTAAAACGGCTTGTCTCTTCGTTCTTTCTCCCTCCGCCCTACCACAACGGCTTCCCCACACCATACCACTTTAGGCCCTGGCCACAGGACTCGAATTTGCATTTTGCATGGAACTAGCCTCTCCTCTAACTCTGCCCAGGCGCTCCTTCTCCTCACAGCTTTTGGCTGCCGTTCGCACCTTCTGTCCCTGTTGTTTCGCCTTGGCCTGCCTGCCCCTCCTACCCTGCCTGGTACCCTTCTTTCCTTCCTGTTCGTCTCGCTCCCCCTTCGTACCTTCCCATTAACCACCACACTAGTGCGCCGGCGCATCTGACACCCACCACCACCACGTCCCTTTTCTTTCTCACTTTCTCAGTAGTCTTCAGCTCTTTATCTTTTTTCTTCCTTCCCTCTCCTCTTCCGTTCTTCTCTTCTTCTCTTCTCTTTTCTTCTCTTCTTCTATTCTTCCCCTTTCCTTTTCACAGGACATCGCCGCCCATATCGACCTCTACACAATTTTCTCGTTTCAATACTCTCTCGTTACTGTTACTCGCCGCGTCTTGCATTGCATACTCTTATTTTTCATTCAGTACTCTGTTGCTTTTATTTATCCCACAGTACAGCGTCCTGCATTTGTTGCTCTTTTTAAGCTCGCTTTCAACCTCAATCTTGTCAATCAGCCAGTCTTGAACATCAATATTCTCTTTCTCCTTCTGCTCCTCGTCAATACCCATATGCTATCCTACATATCAATTTTCATCTTCTACCTACAACCGCCGAGTCTAGCCCGTCTAGTCGCCTCTCGTATCCCCGCCTTAATCGTCACTCTCTCCACCGTCGACGACAACACTACTCGTCGCCAGCGCCTACGCACGACCTCCTAAAAGCCCCCCTCCCGTCTCTACTCGAGCTCCACTGTTTCCATCATTTGTATGTCTTTGCACAACATTGCTTGCTGCATTACTTCTGCCGCATACGCCGTATAATTCAGCTCGTTTTGCCTACGTCTGTTCTCTTTGACACGCCCCATCTTCTGTCTTGTCTGCCATTTTCATCACGGCAGCACAACAGCCGACCTTGAGACAGTGCAGCTTCACCAAGTATCTGTCCAGCCCAGAGCATCTTGCCTTTTGTCTGCATATTCTACAATCGCCCGAATAGCCACCACCCACAGACAGGGCCTTGAACGAAGGAGCGTGACTCCCCTTCTTCCTGGCTTCCCCGTGCCCACAACCCCCGGCTACATACCCCCTTGCTGGATTTTGCTCCCTTGTCAATCTGCGTGATCCCCCCCCAGTCGAAACATCACTGGCAAAATGTCTGACCACAACAACTACGGTAATGCCGGAGCGGCTCAATCGTCTGTAAGGCTTCATTTCCTCTCTATCAAAACCACACAAACGTCATGACTTGATCTCTAACCTTTTAAGCACTATCCGGTGACCAACCCGTCTCTCGACAATTCCGTCAACTCTCTCCCCATTCAGAACCTCTCCCTCAACAGTTCGCCAGTCCCGATGATGCCTACCAACGTCCCGCTTCTCCGCCCTGCTATTCCTGGTGCTCGTCCGAATGGTGGCTCGCGGGCTCCTCGCCTCGGCCTCGCCATTCCCTCCACCAACGCCCCCAACAAGCCGAATAAGTCGGCCAACCCTCTCAGCCTAGCAATTCCTACATCCAACACTGTAAAGCCAGTTGGCCCTCCCCAACCCGCGGGACGCCCCCCGTTGCCCGAATTGCACCTCGCAACGCCCATGGGCACTTCCAGCATTCCTCAAGAGCAACCTACCGGCCGCGGTCAATCTTCCCTTCAGAGTGCATCTGGCGGCAGCGAAAGTAGCGCAGCCCACAGCCGCTCCGGTAGCTTCGGACCGCTCGATGGCCGTGCTAGCAACCCCACATCTGCCGGTTCGCAATACTCTGCTCTTTCATTTGCCAGCCAATATGGCATTGGCTCCTCGCGTCCCCATGGCACTCCAGACCCTGTATCCGCCGTTGGCTCTCTCTATTCAGAAATAAGCGCCGACGGTGGTGTGGGTATGGAGCGGGAAGGAAGCCTCCATGGCCTTGAGGCATTTGACAAGCTTGCCCTAGAAAAGGCCCGTACTTTGGACGTGGAAGATTTGGATGACGAGGGCTGGCGTATCGCGAGCATGGAGAACCGCATTTCTGAGCTCGGAAGTCTCGGTGAGGGTGCTGGTGGTGCTGTGACACGGGCACAGCTAAAAGGAGGCAAGACCGTTTTCGCACTGAAGATTATTACAACAAACCCCGACCCAGACATCAAGAAGCAGATTATGCGCGAGCTAGGCTTCAACAAGGAGTGTGCGTCGGAACACATTTGCCGCTATTACGGAGCATTTGTCGATCCTGCAACCGCCACTATTTCTATTGCCATGGAGTTTTGTGAGGGTGGCTCACTCGACAGCATCTACAAGGAGGTCAAGCGCCTTGGCGGCCGTACTGGCGAAAAGGTGCTGGGCAAGATCGCCGAGGGCGTGCTGCGCGGCCTGACCTATCTTCATTCCAAAAAGATTATCCACCGCGACATTAAACCGTCAAACATTCTGCTGTGCCGTAACGGCGATGTCAAACTGTGCGACTTCGGTGTCTCTGGTGATTTCGGTACCAAGGGTGAGGCCAATACCTTTATTGGTACAAGCTACTACATGGCACCCGAGCGTATCACAGGCCAGAGCTACACCATCACGTCAGACGTGTGGTCAACAGGTGTCACCCTTCTCGAAGTGGCCCAGCACCGCTTCCCATTCCCGGCCGACGGCACGGAAATGCAGCCGCGTGCCGGCCTGATTGACCTGTTGACCTACATTGTGCGGCAACCGATTCCAAAGCTCAAGGACGAGCCCGACGCAAACATTTCTTGGAGCAACAACTTCAAGTACTTTATTGAGTGCTGGTATGTATAAATTAATCCACTGCAGCAACTCAACTTGAGTGCCTTACTAATGGGATAGTCTTGAGAAGGATCCTGGCCGGAGAGCAACCCCGTGGCGGATGATGGACCACCCGTGGATCCAGGAGATGAGCGGCAAGCGTGTCAACATGGGCCGCTATCTATCCAAGGTTTGGGGCTGGGATGATGCACCAGCACCAGCTGCAGACGTCGGCGGCACGTTACAGATGTGAACGGTTGAGGTCTGATGATATAAGCACCTACTCAGCACTGCAGGGCAGCAGCACATAAGCATCCAGCTCACACTGACAAAGTCATATCACATCATACATACGCGGCATTCTTCATTTCTACATTATTCCTCTTTTTTCAACATTATTTCGTTCGGACACGACCTCTTTTTATTGCTATCTGTTTTATAGCGACCTGCACTACGACTATGTTCCTATCGAGGTACAGCATACGTTGCTATAATGCCCATTTTTATACATTCTTGTTTTCTGCTTGCAGGCTCATGGCTCCCCAATACTGGAGCTATTAAGCCCTCTACACGGACACTACCCACCACTTCTAGCTATCTATTTTCTTCTGGGCTATGAGGCACGATTGCTTCCTTATCGCTATATACTACTACTTTTTTGGTTATACTTGAATATTGGAGTCATTAATGGACAGTCTGAACAGTCCTAATAAAATCAGAAAGGCAAAAATATCACTACTTAACAAAATAATTGCATCAGTGAAAGAACGGAGCTCTCTCCTCTCTCCCCTGGTCCACTCGTCAAACCTGATGCATTTTATTACGTACTGGCCAATACTTTCAACTTTTGGACGCTGCTCGTAGTATTTGTGATGCTTGCTTAGTTGCTTCTATATGGACGTCTGCTTAATAACTGCGTCTCGTGGGTATCGTTATTTTCTCGTACCGACATGGGCTTCCCATTTGTAATCCTCCCTGTTAACTGTCCCAAGTCCCATGTCCCATATCCCACATCCCACATCTCATACCCCATAAGCTGCCCTTATTCTCCCCCGCCGCCGCCCTGAATGTTTAGAATATGTGCAAGTCTAGTTGGCAGCCAGTATCTCAGCCGCGTCGGGGGGCGAGCTTGAGTCAAATTTAGTGTCTGCATACCGCTGTATCTCAGCCTCACGCGACTGGCGTGCCGCCTGTTCTGCCTGCTTCTGCTTCTCATGGCTCACATAGCTCACATACCGCAGCGAGCCCAATGTTAGCATCACCATGAAGATGATACCCAGCACCGACCGGCGGATTAGCACCCAGCGCAAGGCCTCAATTTCGGATCGCATTTCACTGTTGAGCATAATGGTGATCTTGTAATTCAGCTGCTGCACCGCACTCTCCAACGCCTTTTGTTCCTCGCGCACAGCCATCTTGCGGTCGTTGAAGAGGCCCTTGACAACGTCGGTTAGCGCCACCAGTTCCTGATTGACCGACTGTGCGGCAATGTCTACCTCGCTCTGCAGCAGTGTGCGCTGCTGCCGAATCTGCTCGTCAGCGCGGCGGCGGTTATTGCGCACCTCAATGCTAAGCTCTGCACACGCCGCCTTGAACAGGTACGCTTCGTTCTCGACGTCGCTCTTGCTTACGAGGCTCGACTGCGCCATATCCAGATTCTGTGCCAGCAGAAGGCGCACGCCCTTCATCGCCGTTATTGCCTGTTCCTGCTTGTAGCCTCCAGCCTCGAGCTGTCTCACAAGCGAGTAGCTGTCAAAGTGGTGGACGTACGGTGGAGGTACAAGGTGTGGCGGTGGCGGCTTTTGTGACAGTGGCTGGCGAAGAGAAGCAGGCAGGGCAATCCGCTCTTGCTGTTTAGGAACCGACGAGTCAGATTCGCCAGGCCCAGAAATTGCCCCCATGCCAGGGTTGGGAGGGCCAAGCTCAATGACAAGAGAGTCGTTGACAATACCGGCAGCAACACTTGCTGGCTCGGCCGCCGTGGCTGCTGTTGCTGCTGCCGCCGCGGCATCTGCTGCCAGCCCGACAACGTTTTCGGAATACGCCAACGGTGATGATGGTTGTGGTGTTGCGCCTGTGTCAGTTCTGTCTTTGATCTCGCGTCCAAATTCCTTTTGTGCATCAACAGCAACCGACGGCGGCCCCTTGACTAAGCTGGCCATGCCAAATCCTGCAGGTTTTGGGGCAGACTGTGCCATTGGATCATTTGTTTTTGTTGTTGTTGTAGCATGCTCTGTATCAGCATCTTCCGCCGCCTCTGCTTCGTCAGCCTCTTCCTCTTCAGCTGCAGCTTCTTCTGCCGCGGCTTCTGCTACCTCTGCTTCTAGTGTTTCCGCCTCTTCGATAGCTGCTTCAGCTTCGACTGCCTTCGCGTCTACATCAACCGCACTTAGGCTTGGTGCCGATGCTATTGTCTCTGTCACAGCATCAGCCACAGTTGATGCCACCGCAATTTCTTTGGCCTTGCTGCTACTACTTGCTGCAGTTCCATTCTTGCCCCGCCTGCTTGTCTTCCTTGCCGGCCGCTTTCCGGTTTTCGCAGAGGACGGCTGCATTTCGCGTCCATGCTCGCCAACCACCAGCGGCTCGACAGCCTTGCCATGCCGCGGGAAAGCCACCTGCTTCGGCAGAGTTGCCGTGCCAAAGCTAGCCACTCTAGCCGTAGGAATTGGCCGACGCGTTGCCGTACGGACGTAGAGAGCAAGCGAAAATGGAAAGGTCGGGATTGCCATCGTTGATGCGCACCGGCACCAGCCTCCAGACCGCACTACTCGTGAAGAAGCGTTGCCGCCGCCATTTCTGTGAACAAGTCTACTGTCGTTGTTGTTGCCACTTCCACTGCCGGTCGCTGCTGAGGCTGTTGCGCCACGCAAGAAGAGCTGCTGGCCTGGCGCCGGAGCCAGCGCGAGCAGTCTTGCCGATGGCATTCTTAAGGTTGGGGGGTGCGTTTTCGGTCTGGATATGTGCTGCAGTCGTTATTGGTCTTGCTGTGTCGGTATTCTAATGTTGGATTAAATGCATTGTTTTTATGTCTGTGTTGTCGGTAGTTATCGTAGAAAATGGCTGTGGTTGGGACGGAAATTGTTGAATAAGTAGTAGCTCACTTCAGTGGACGTTGTTCCAATATGGTGGGTGGGAGAGCCAGAGAGCTTTCTCGGCAGAAGAAGGTTTGAGGGCGGGTGCTCTTTCACGGTTGGGTATGGTGTGGGGAAGAGAAGGGGACATAGTCGGCCAGTGCCGGCACGTGTTTCACAAATGCATGTACAGTTTTTATATTTTTATACACTGTAGAATATACAGTACGAGCGATGATTATGTAACATAAGATCTCGATACATAATGATGTTCATAAGAAGCATATTCTGTTATTCTCTTCTGATCAAGTCCAGCGTTGCAAATAGTGCAGAAGTAATTTCCAATGCTCAGTATTTAAATATCTAAATATTGATGTATTTTGGGTTGCTTGTTTATTTTTTCAGTCTTTATTTTTATTCAATAGGTTACACCAGTAAAGCAAAGACTCGGACAAAGAAGTGATGTCAACCAAATAAAGAAAACAAACGTGATAATTAATATGTATGAAGTTAAAAAAAGTGTAGACTAGATTCTAAGACTGATTGATATTGATATCGGATAAACGATGCTATAATGTGAAACGCCAATCCATAAACGCCTTCGCCTATTGTTCTTTACATAGAAATGAAAAAAGGTCAAAAATACAGCAAATCCTGCGGATGGTCTTTTTTACGTTTCGTGTCTCTCGTGTATGCTGAAGCTGCCACCTTGAGTGGCTGGAATGGAGAATCCGTGGCTATGTCCTTTGAATCCTGCAATGTGTTCCGTAGAGCCAATTGTGAACAGGTAAAACGTGTAAGTGCAAGTGAAAAGAGAAAGAAAAAAAGAGAAAAGAAACAATAATAAAATAATATGGGTGAGTGTAGAGGGAACAGATTCGGTGAACAGGCGGCGACTATAAGAGTGTGGGTTGATCTGATGTGTATGTGTAGTTATGTTGGTAAGAATTGCGGCATGATATAAAATGCACCATTACTCGTCAGAGGGCTGGGCGATTGCTGGGCCAGTCGACAGACTCTCGCCTGACTTGGAGACATCAGTTTCGGGCGGTCCCAGATGCACACTGGGTGGGTTGGAGGTGTCTGGAGAGTTGGGGGTCTCCGTCAGCGGTGGTGTAGCGTCGGTGCCGTTGGCGGACCCGGAATTGGTCGAGGAGGGCTCAGAAGAGGCGCTTTCGGGCGAGTTTGCGGCACTAGTTCTTGGTAGAACCATCTGAGATAAATCACTTTTGATGTCCAACTCATCCAGGGCGGCGGCAATGCGTTCAATGCCACTCTTGGGGGTGAGTGGCCCAGACTTCTTGCAAAGATTAATTTGAACACTCAGGTACTTGGCAAGCAGAATCTTGTCTTCGCCCTCCAGTGTCTCTAATAGTTTGCCTAAATACGGTTAGTAGCTTGTCGACGCAATTTAGCTTCACGAGGGGGTTACTTACGAAGAACGTAGTTTCCATACTGATCATTCATCAGTTGGTAGAAGATGCTGACATCAGGTTTGTCCGCCTTGATAATCTCGCGCAAAATGCGGTGCCGGTCTGCGGAGGTGCCAGCGATAAAACACGTCTCGACCACGTTGGATGCTTGCTTCTGCTTGCACAAGGGGATGAGCTTGCTGATAACAGCATCCAGCATCAGAGCCTTATGCTTCGGGTTCTGGCCTTTGATGATTTTTTGGATCACGTAGTTGCCAAAGTTGCTCATTGATAACTCCTGGATGTGATCCTTGATTTCCGACACGATCATGGCACGATCCGAGTCTAGGCCATCCGCATAAAGATTTTGGACAACGCGACATCCAAAGTTGTGGGCTGAAAGGTCAACAATCTTGTTGCGGAAAGCATCCACCAAAAAGTCGAGATGCGAGCGGTCAATGTCACTGAGAACTCTGAGCACCACGTGGCAGCCGTTGCTATCCTTGGCGACGCGGAGGACGTGCCCATCGAGCTCTTTTGCCAGCTCAAGCTTTTGGTCGAGAAGGGCGTTTTGCAAGACCCGCTGCACAACACGACACGAGTAGCTCTGTGTCGAAAGGTCCACCATTCTGCCCTTCATCTGCTTCGCAATGTACTCCTTCTGCTTTTGGCTGCCGTGGTCTAGGAACTTTTGGATGACATAGTTGCCAAACACATCCATGGAAAGTGGTATGATGTTGTTAGCCAGGTCACCAAAAATAATGTCTTTGGTATCCTTGTTTGCACTCTCCAGCTTGTTCTGGATGAACCGAGAACCGTGCTGATCACCGCTAAACTCGACAACATGGCCAACAATATCCAGGAGCTCGAAATTCCGGTTGCCCTTGGAGTCAAGGTATTCCTTGAGTAGATGGCTTCTCATGGATCTAGAAGGGTCACGTTCTCGAAGTGAACCGGCTGCGCTAGCACCCATCGTCCGGTTGCCAAATTGGCTGAATTGAAGGCCCGGGTGCTGTGCAGGTACCACACCAGGCACAAACATGCTCTGATTATTTAACAGCTGTTCTTGTATGGATTGGGTCGCGATAGTCGGCCGCCCTGCAGCCATGAAACTGGCCGGCGAAAACGAGCCAAATGCGTTTGGTCCGACTTGACGGCTCTGGGAGAAAGCTGCGCGGAGGGCAATCGACTGGGTATCAAAGTCGCCACGCAGATACTCCGAGATGTTGCCAGGGACCTCGAACTGGGCAGGTTGGGCAAAGTGCGTAGGCTGTCCGCGGTTGAGCAATGCCACCGGCAGGTTTGCATTGTAGCCTTCTTGAGCCTGCTGTTGCTGAGACATATAGTTGCTCTGGGAGAAGCCGGTATCCTGGGCGAAGCTGTGTGGCTCATTGATGGTCTGGTCATGTGGCTGAGTGGCACCCATCATGTGTCTCTTTGGTGCCCAATTGCCGGATTCATTCGTGTGCGGCTTTACACTATTCCAAGCTGCGGACACGGGATTGAGCTGGCTAGGAGCAGAGCCGGTTGCTTGAGGGAGCCCGTAACCATACAGGTCGCTCTCAAAAAAGCCTCCAATGCCGGCCTGTGGAGCCAATGTCGTACTGGGAAGCGCCGAGTTGTCAGCTAGGGAGTTGGAGAAGTGATGGGGGACAGCGCTGGCACCAGCTCCTGGGGATGAGAAAGCTGTTGCTGTAGACGACTGGAGATGAGGACGCTGTGAGTGGCCATTGTAGGGGGCTGTAGTTGTGGCATACGACAATCTCTGTGAAGACGGTGATGCTGCGGTAGTGCTGGGAAGGCCTGCAGGGCCGGACGAAACGCCGATGGACGCAACAGAGCCATTACGTGATGCAGCACTGGATGGCGTTTCGTACGTATCTGGCTCCCGGCTGAGTGACAAGGTGTTGAATTGGCGCATGATAGAGGCATTGGATATGTCATTTGTACGGGCCTCGGGTCTGAAGGTGGGTGGAAGGTTAAGAGAGGTGATGCTGTTTCTAGCACGGCCCAAGAACGGCGCATCCTGCCCAGTGGAAAATCGGGACTGGTTCACACTGGGGGGATTGCTGGAGTGGTCGACTGCACCGTTCAGGCGACTGGGTGCCGGGCTTGTTCCTGCTCTCCGTAGCGAGTGGCTAGTTTCGGTTGTGTTCCATCTCGAACTCGAAGCCGGCTGAGACCATATTGTCGATGCGTCTGCAGCGTTGGCCTGGAAGGTATTGGAATTTGACTGGAAGGTCGCTGCTGAATTGGGCATTGACCCAGATGCGGATTGGCCTATAGAAAGATACTGTCAATATGATGCCACCATGAGAGAGCTGCCTCGCTATGAGACGAGACTGTGGAAGGGATTATGTACCTGCAAATCGTTGTGAACTGAGCTGTGATGTGTTTTGCGTGCTGTCTGCGGTGGACCAGTGGGCAGTGTTGGCCCAAGAACCGAGGTATGGCTTGCTTTCGTTCTATATGGAGGAAAGCGATCTGTCAGTAATTGTTGAATGCTTGATGAACGCTTGTTCGAGCAGTTCGGGAAAATGGCGCTTGGCGCCCAGCTGCACCCAAAACGACTCCGATTATGATGCTAGAGCACGCGACTGAGTGACCGGCGGTCGCAAAAGTATGGCAAAATGGCTGCACATTGGTGCTGGATAGTAGTGCTAAGCAAATGAGGCACTTACGGTCATGATTGGTGTTGGATGCGGACTGGCAATACCGGCTGATGGATGATCGGTTGATGTTAAGCAGAGCCCTGGCGGAGGAGAAAGCTTGCTGAATATGAAGGTTGAGGCTGAACTGAGCTGACCTGGTGATGGCTAGTCGATAGTCGATAGTCGATAGTTGATAGTTGATAGCTGACAGGCGCGATTGAGTACGATCTGTGGAGGAGAGATAGGGCTAATGTGACGAGGATGGAGATGTGATAAGATAGTTTGTGAGTAAAGTTGGGTATATGTAGAAAGACAAGACGTGGGAGATGCGAAACAACAGGTCTGAGCCTGTTATATAGACGAAGGGACTCGACGTGCGTACGAGACTCAGTGGTAGACTCGTTGTAGACTTTGATGTTCTTGGTGATGAACGTAGTAGGCTCATAACAGACTTTTAGCAGACATGTGGGGTGGACTCTAAAGACTTCGAATAGATAAGTGATGTGCTTCCACGACAAATGACGGTCTATATGCGTTGTTGACTAAGAGATGGCGAATGTGATGGAAGAGTCGCGGACGATGGAGGATGATCGAGGACGTCGAGGAGGGTTGAGAAAGGATGGCAAATATAGTACACTCTGGGGTCTGGAAGTAGCCTGTAGCGTAAGTCGCGTGCACGCAAGATGGCCTTGCTGCAGCGGGTAAGGTGAGGGCAGAGCGAGTCAGAGGTCCCTTTCGTTGTTGGGTGTTGTAGTGGTGATGTTGAGACGTTGCGATGTGAGTTTTAATCACGAAATCTGGGAAGTCTATATTTTAATGGGGTTTGCAAGAAGTGGGTATGGGCATCGATGAATTGAAAGGGAGACTGGCAGACTGGAGAGGAGGAAAGACATGCTATCTGACCTCTGACGGGGGGTAAGAGGCAAGTGCAGTGTAAAAAGTGGGAAGAGCTGCCTGGAGCATAAGCACAAACGGGTGGAGGAAGGTGCGACTAGGCTCAGGGGGATCAGGACAAATGAAAAAGGAGGAAAGGAGCGAGTGAGACTAGCCTGTATGGAACGAAGCAGGCAAGAGATAGACGACAGAGAAGCAGATAGGGAAGGAACGATGAAGCCACAGGTATTAATAGTCATAATACAGCGATAACAGAACAGAACAGGGAAGGAGCAGGAGCAAGGAGCCGGGGTGGGGAGCTGTGTAGGTAACCAAGCCCGGGAGCGCGTCCCGTATCATTAGTGTGTTCCGGCAGATGGGACTGGCCTAGCAAGGCGCGCTTAAATATAGGGCCATAATGACGGCATGCTTAGGCCTGTGTCTGCTAAAAGAGTCTAGATAAGAGACGAAATTATATGAGCAAGAAGTCACAAGTAGGATGTAATGCATTTTGTGGTTAGGCGCATGAGTCTTCTTATAATATCAAGCACGTGCATAATCATAGCAGGTAGTCTGTAAGCAGGTATAAAGGAAGGAGCGAACAAGACACGACACCAATGCGACTTTACAGGAAGGAGCGAACATGTGTAGACACGTATCTCGTGAGCGCGTAAGGTGTGTCTATACCAGGAAAACTTGAGATGTATATTTTTGTAGCCACGCAATCGATACCGTATTGCACTGAATAATACGGTATTGCGAACACATTGAGGTCGTTTCTTAGTGGGCTGTGCCGATTCTAGATTAAATAAGGTTGTGGGGAGTGAGGGGAAGAAAGCACACCAAGCCCAGAGGGGATCATTGCGACAGACCAGAGAAGGAGCAAGCTGTATTGCTGCTCCTTTTGCTTTTGATCCTTTGCTCCTTCCGCCAGAGAGATAGCAGATATGGCCGCCGAAAGAAGCCTTGTCAGCCGTGAACTTGAAATCTGAATCTTGAAATCTGAGTACACGATGCCAAAATATGCTAAACCCAAGCATTGAGACCGTCCCTGCGACCTGTGATGAACTGTTAGTTAGACGGGATATCGAAAAACCGAGGCCAGGCCAGCAAACGGGACGATCAGGGGCCTTGGTGCAGCCACGGCGCAAGACATGAGTGACAAGCAATGCTTATTGAAGCACGATGCAACCTTGGCCGCACACTACAGCCTATTGAAACAATTTTATAATCAGATTCTTCATCCTTACTTCACCGCGCCCCTGAGCCCACAGGCTCACATGCCACCACACTGTCAAAGAACATCTTATGTCCCTAGTACTGACGCATGTTGGGGGCCCGAGAGCACACATTATGTCTACGCCGAGACCTCTTGTTTTGTCGTTTGATTCATGTTACTCTTCTGTTATTATTATTATTCTTTCTTCTTGAGATAGAGCGGGAGCAAGTTTAACCAGCCACTTCTACGTTATAAGTACACTGAGAAGTGTTGCCACATGCTGTCGCATTTATCATCGTCACAATGCTAAAGTTGTCAACAGTATCTTCGGAAACGCGAGCAAATGATGAGAGACGGACATGAGACCATCCAGCTAGGGTTAGTGCCTCATGCTCGTGCTGGCAGATTTGCACATATTTCACTCTTTTGGCATTCGTGCATGGGGCATTATCATCCATGACGCGATGCTAGAGAACTGGCAAAATTTCTGATTCATCAGGCGAATAGTTGTGATAACACCGGTGGTTTCGAAACATGGTAGCTCGCCAACATTCGACAGGAGAGAAACAAAACGGCCCTTGACAAGCAACAGGTCTAGCATCTCCGAGCGGGGATCTAACCAAACACAGAGTACGCTGCCTTTTGTCGTACACGGTGGCAACTGCAAACGGCAAAAATTACAAGTTTTGGTGCTACAAAAACAACAGCAAGAAGACGGGCGAGGATATTGCCATGTGCTGCGGCAGACAGCTTCGGGTTTCCAACAAGCGCTGTACTTTCTTCATTTGGATAAAGGGCAAACCCTGAGACATCCCATTAATGGTTTAACATACACCCTTTCTCTCTCTCTATAGCCGGGACGTTACAAAAATGAGATGTCCAAGGTTCTGAACACGGCCATGACACTCATCGTCTACAAACCCCATGATCTGAGTTGCTCGCCACCGCGGTGTTACAGCACGCGAAGCCGCACAAAGTGCAGCATCTACCAATCAAACAGTCATGCTTGGAGGGAAAAAGACGGATAGCAAGGGCACAACCGATTATAGAATGTGCGGGAGGCAAAGACGTGCTACATCATGCTGTGCTACTTGCTCCAATGGGACTACGAGGCACTGGCTCATGGGCTACTGGATAGTCATAGCATCGAGATAGCATCGCACACTATGTCATCTTGAGCTATATTGTCTTGCTTCCTGGCCTTTTCGCCTCTTTGCCTCTTTAACAGTTGGCATTTTTGGTCTTGCAGCTTCTCATTCATTCTTTTTGAGAAGGAAGAGAGGCAGAGAAGTTAATACATAATACGCTCACTTTTGTTCAGAGCAAAGACATCACCGGATCAATGAAGATATATGATAAGTCATGTCATGCAAATAGGCTTTCCGCATAGCTGTGTAGGCTGGTTTCTCGTGCGCAAGCCGGGGGAGACTGGCCGAAAGGATGCAACATGAAAGAAGTAGAAAGTGAGTCAGGGCAGGTATTGAGGATACGCAGAGCAGAGAGGGAGAAAGACTCCAAAGAATTGTTGCCAGTGTGTCAAGTGGTTTGATACAATCCAATATATTATGAGTATGCAGCTTCTAGCCGCCTCGTGCTCTAGAGTGCAACATCTACATCAAGTCCACCTATTGGTGTCTACCATTGGGTACACGGCGCTAGGCAAGTTATCTTAGACACAACTTTGAGCGCCAAGTGGCCAGGGCATACATCCATTTGTTTTTCGCCAACGTCTTTATATCATGCGTTGTCGTGCAAGGTATCACGAGATACAAGTGTGCTGTGGACTTGAAAAGAGTTCTGGAGTTGGACAAAGCCCCTTTATATATTATCAACCAAAACAGAACTGTTCAAAGTTGAGGATGCTTTACGGAGATGTATTGGTGTCAGGCCTTACTACAAGACCGTGATCGATAGGAAATGCAAGGTCATAACGGCTGCAATGGTTAAAGAAAGTCCAGAGACTACAAAGAGACACGACATGGATGAGACTGGTATGTCAAAGACTTGAAGGCACAGCAACGCTTGCCTCTTAAGAGACACTGGCGCTATGCAAGTGGTCGTCATTGCCAGCCACAATTGCATTTCTATCCGTATCTACCTCTCTGTGTTGTCGTCTATAACTATTCACTTCGCCGAGCAACATCGCCATGCCTTCAACTCAGAGTAGAGGCACGTGAGTAGTTGTTGCTGTCAAGGCTCATCCCATATGCACGTAAGAACAGCCCAAGCAAAGCTAACGGGCTCTAGAAAGCGACAATCCCATGCATTCGACTAGTAATACGCCCATTAGGACCATGCATCAATACGACGTCTGGGAGCATACGCCGTTGCTGATATCAGCGTTCGTCGAGTCTGGGCCATGTTGTTTTCTTTCCGCTAATGAAATGGCAATTTTTCTCTAAACATTAGACAACAACATACCTTACCCGTTCCCGCCCCATTTGTGTATCAGTAAAAGTGGGACAGGCACCGGTACAGATATTGGTAGAGTCAATAATAGCAAAGAACTCACAACAATACTATGTGTAGTTGTGCGTAAAGATATTAATCACGGAGTAGACTGAAAGACATGCATATTCAGGTAGCAGCAATTACAATAGAATAAAAAGCATCAAATAGGGGACATATTGAAAGTGGAGAATTGGGTAAACAAAAGAAGCTAGCTCCAATGGATCAAGAGATGGAGTATACGGAGTAAGTAAACAGTAAGCAGTAAGCAGTAAGCAGTAAAAACAGTAAGGATACTTCAAGAAATAAGCTTGAGTAAGAGTCTGCAAATAAAGTTATTCTCAAAACGGCAGTCACATCATTTCATCACATCTCTAGCTTCATCCATCGTCATGCTCTTTCTCCGATGCTATTATTGCAAATCTACGAGAGCAAGTGCAGGCGCTGGGTGCACTTGCCGTTCCGGGTGCTGACCCTGGCCCTGTTTGTAGAGCGTGTACGACAATGAATACTAAAGTGCAACGGCTTTGACTGTGCGTCCTTCTCTCCTTGCTCTCTTGCTCCTGTGCAGGCAGGAGCGATGGACAAACTAAAACAACCAAAAGTCGAGTACTTCGTATGTGCAAAGTGCCATCCGCCAGACCCACCGCATGAAGTTCTCATTGGCTCTTTCATCATACTCGTACATTATTTTATTCAATCCCACCTTTTTATTCGCTCACTGCTTTTTGTGCCTGAATGCACGGGCCACAGACCGCCATCGTGAACATCTTTTTTGAACGGATCGCTCTTCCCCCCTGTGGTGAGCTCTAAATTACACTCTCCAGGACCCACACAGATTGAGGTGATTGCGGCATGCGATTGGGCAGGCGCGGCTCAAAGCGCGAAAAATAGAAGGGGGAAATAGTTAAAATAGTCAAAATGCTCGTGAGATCGTTCTTTTTTTTTTTCTTCTTCTTTTTTTTTACCCCTGGCACTTGACGTGGGGCTAGCTATTCTTGTAGAGCTAGTTGCTACTAGTCGTGCTTTAATCCTCCGCACAGCACGCTCTGAGCTACAGACAGAGCATGTAATACTCCGTAGACGTTGCGCGAGCCCTTTGTGGTCAAGGGTATGGCCGAGTGCAATTTCCTTTCTTTGTATTTTTATTTTTATTTTTACACAATACGGGCAAGACGGGCGGTAAAGCGACTGGCACTTCTGGAGTTCTGAGGATGATGGATGTGAGATATGAGAAAGAAGCAAAAGTCGACAACGAGAAATATAACATATACAAAAATAAAATGATTAGATGCAATATTAAATTAGGAAAATAATGCACCCACTGAAGCCTTGAGGAAGGACCGCCTTGTATGCATGCCTGTGTTTGTGCTGTAGGAGGGCGCCTCGCTCGCTCGCTTGTTGGCTGCCGACGTTTCCGTTGGCCGTTCCTGCTGTTTACTTGCCCACCTGCCCCATCGCACCCTTTCCGTTCTGGTCAACAGCGTTGTGCTCACTCTTGGCCGCTTCATTTCCCTCTCATCATCCCACCCCCTGGTCCTTTTCCCTCCCTCTCTTCTCTCTCCTCTCTCCCTCTTCTATCCTCTTTTGTCTTTTGTTCTTGCATCCCCTTCGCGAGTCCTCTCACCTCTTCACTTTTGTTTTCTATTTTGCTTGTTTTGACAGCACGACACTCTTTTCACCAGTTTTTGTTGTTCGGCATCTCTAGGATCCAATCTTCATCGCTCTTTCTGAAGTTGGCCCGTTCCAATCTTTTAATACTACACCCACACACTCACGCTCTACACATTCGCTCTACATACTCGCTTTACGCACACACTCGCTTGCTTTACGCATATACACAGTCAATACACCGACAACCACACGCTCTTTACTCGATCACAACGCTGTTCGATACACAAACTTGATACTCTAATCCGAACTTCAATTCATACCAAACGCCTCAGGTCTCGTTAACTCGTCGACTTGTCCCCAATCACAGCCTCGGTTTCAATCTTGATTTTTTCCCCCTGCAACAAAACTCAAAAATTTCAGTTTCACACGAATCTTGTCTCGTCTCCCGATAAACAACCGACGGCCCGAGCAACTGTTTGTTATCTTTCACGGTATGTAACAGATCTGGCGGGATTTCTAGCTACGGTTTGGATCTGCACTCCCACAATCTGTGGAATGCGGGATGTGGAGGCAGATGGACTGGCTATGCAGTGTGGCCTTCATGGCGGTTAGCGGTCACTTATTTTGATAGAGGCCTTTGGGTGGCCTTTCGCGGCCTTTAAGTGTCTATCAGGCTAGGCTAATCAGGTCTGCCCAGTATGAAGCCATACCGCTTCTGCAATGCTCATGCAATGCTCATGTCGTGGGGCTGCATAGTGTGAGGCCGAAGCGTGCAGAGGAGCAGCGCACGAGGCATACCACCATCATCCAAGATGTCAGCCTGTTTTCCTATCTGCTTATCTTATGCCTGGGCTGCCTTGTCTGGCTGCATGGCCGCATGGCCATTACTGACCACAACCTGACCACATTGCATCGGCCGTTACTAGTTCGCATCTAGCATGCATCTAAATTGCATGAATACGAGTTGCTGACTATGTTCTCGTAAACTTACAGTTCGGCATACCACCCCACGCTGCTCTTTATCTTCAGTCACTTGAAGAATTATCGAAATCCCGGCCTACCCGCAGCCTTCTCCCTATTCACCACTTCAATCTACTCTTGTCGTCATTGCACATATATATATCACAATATATAACAATGCAGTCGTTTGCCGAAATCACTACCCGCAGCCACCTGGCCGTGCGGTCTGTTCTCGACTCCGACACTAACATGGATGACCGTGCTGTTACTGGCATGATTATCCTGTTCTCTATCGTCTTCCTGAGCCTTTTGTGCGTCTCTTCTTTTGTCACCTTCCGTCGCATGAAGAGACGCCAGAAAATGCTCGCCATGGACTTGCCTCAGTACAATGCTAAGGCTGGCGTCAACAATCCCCACGGCCTCACCATCCAGACTACTTCTGCCAACGGCCACCAGTCTGTTCTCGTCTTCAACCGTGACGGTCAGCCCATGCTGGCCAACCCCCAATCTCCCCCCTACTCTCCCGACAATGTCCCTGAGATCCGCATCACCTTCCCTGATGAGCACGACGAGGCCGGCCGCCGCAAGAGCGGCCGTGTCGTTGTTGTCCGTGTTGGCGACCACAACGCTGTCGGCATGGAGCCCGTGCCCGAGGCGGAGGAGCAGCTGCCCGCTTACGAGAAGGAGAGCAAGACCCAGTTCTACTCCATTGACATGGACCAGATCGGCGGTCTGAAGGAGAAGGACTACCGGAGCTACCACTAAAAGGGAACCCATGCTGATGTTGCTTTTCCTCTACTTGGTTATTTTTACGGTTTCCGGCTTTTATTAATGTCCTTTCTCTTTATATACGTTTCTAAGACTCTTTAATTTTCTTACACTCCTTACTATTACCCATTTATACCATAATCTTTTTTTCTTCTTCTCTTCTACCATGTCCCCTTATCTTGGGTTGATATATTTTATTTCTGGGCTGCTTTTTTTCACTTTTACCATCATTGGCGCAGTATAATTACAAGAGGACAGGGTCGACCGAGATAACCCGGCAATCCGAACTGCGGAAAGGACCAAGCCACGACCTGAATGCTGTGGATGGCTGAGGACACGCGATACACCATTGAGGTGGAATGTCATAGTCTCAATATTTAGGGTCGTCTCGGAGACAAGGCTCTGCCTGTGTCTTGATTGACTCAGGTCTGCTTGGGCAAGTTCCGTCTGGGCGTATGGGAATCTGGCCCATTGGCCATCGGGTCTTTGGAGGCATGTTGGACTGTCTCGGGATGCTGGGCAATAGCAATGCATACCTAAAGCTGGGCTAGCCGGTATACTTCTGGCCTCTTTGTCCAGTGTATTTACTTCGTCATGTGTATATACCACGTGCATATTGTATAGTTATTCATCTATATTCTGTCCCAGTGTGTGTCGTGCTTTGGTAGTATGCGACGTGTTATTAGTGATTCTACTTTTCTGCTTGAAGGTATATATATATGCTCTTCAATCTTCAATCTTCAATCTTTGTTATTCTTAGGGATAGGTCAAGGGCAACACCTCGATATTCACCGACGTCAATGAGATCTGCTCAAAAACTCATTCTTCCCTCAACCTTTTGTATATGCCCAATTACATCAGCAGTCATTTATTCACTTGTTATATAATCATGTAGATTATGTAATGGTGATGCTAGAGATTGTCAACGAATATGGTACGATGTACCGCGCCTTCCTATCGCGCTGATTTATAGTGGGACTTCTCTATCGCTCTAGTAGCATATGAACGAGCACTGCAATTTGGGAAGGAAGGCACGGCTACTGCACCTGCCAATCGACGTAGGCCAGAAAGCTTAAATGTAGCACCCGGTGGAGACGCTGTGATTTGTCCCGTTCTCCTAACAGCACCTGCTAGTGGAGAAGACAGAAGGCACCTCGACTTTTTTCTGTGGTCCAGTTTCTACCCTTGGTTTGTCCTGCATCGCAACACGACACCGTTTGGTGATCGACTATCCTCTCTCTACCTTTCTTTCTTTCACTTCTTTCACTTCTTTCGTTTAGTCTAACATCTTCTTTTATTCTTGTTACAGCTCCAGCACATCGCTGTCACCACTACCTCCAGAGACATGGCCTTGCACCTATGCTGAAGCTCTCCTTTGCCTCACGAGGCTTCTTTCAAACATAATCATCTTGATCCTTCGGACTCTCTTTGACACTCACTGTTGGTCTTTGAAATTTATAGTCTATTTTACTCCTTCGTTCTCTTCTCGGTTCGAATTTACCCCATCTATATCTCGAATACACATCTAAACCCCCCTGCTGGGAGACCCCCTTTCCGACCTCGAACCCCCCTTCCAGTCCCCTCCCACCTCGACTCCTATTCCCTTTGTCTCTCGTAGAGCTCTTCTATACTTAGTATACCACAGCCTCGCACTGCCCACGATGGCTCCTCCAAATCCACGAAAGAAGGCACTGCCCGACGATTACAAGACGATTGCCGCCCAGTTCGCAGCTGCTAAGCGGGCACAGCAGATTAAAGATGCTACCCGGGCAGGCCGAAAAGACATACTTGCCGAACAGACTCACGCCAGCGCTTTGGACCGGCGCCGGGCTATCCGCGAAGCTGCACGAAAAGCTGCATACGAGCGCCGTTGGTTGTGGACCATTAGCTTCTGGGTTTGGCTGCTCGCCGTGCATGCTGCGGGTATCTTTTACTTCACCTCAGGCTTCCTGCTCACCCGGCTGGTCCTTGACGAGCAGGCAACCTGTGCTATGAACCCTCTTGGCAATGGCAGCATTTACGTATCGAATCCGGAGACCGGCTGTTGGCACCCCAAGACCTTCGACCGTGCCGTCGTTGTCCTCATTGACGCCCTGCGCTACGACTTTACTGTTCCTGTTACGAGCAACAATACCACCGGCACCCAGGCCGAGATCTTCCACAACGCTTTCCCTTTCCTCTACGACACGGCTGTCTCCGACCCGACTCACGCTTTTCTGCGTCCTTTTATAGCCGACCCGCCTACCACGACCCTCCAGCGCCTCAAGGGGCTCACCACCGGCACCCTGCCCACATTTATGGACATGGGCAGCAACTTTGCTGGCACGGCCATTGAGGAGGACAACTTGCTGTCACAGCTGCGTACTCTCGGCAAGACCATTGTGCACCTGGGCGACGACACCTGGACGGCTCTGTTCCCTGGCTACTTTGAGCCCAATGTGAGCCATGCCTACGACAGCTTCAACGTATGGGACCTGCACACTGTCGATAACGGCGTGCTGGAACACATCTTCCCGCTCGTCGGAAACCAGAAGGGATCACAGTGGGATGTGCTTATCGGCCATTGCCTGGGCGTCGACCATGCCGGCCACCGTTATGGTCCCAGCCACCCAGCCATGCGCGAGAAGCTGCAGCAGATGAATGCCTTTATTAAGAAGCTGGCTGCTGAAATTGACGACGACACGCTTCTTGTGGTTATGGGCGACCACGGCATGGACAGCAAGGGCGACCACGGCGGCGAAAGCGATGACGAAGTGGAGGCTGCGCTGTGGATGTATGCCAAGCGCCCTCTGTTTGGTCGTACCAGCCCCGAGTTTGTAGCACCTCCGGCTACCGCTAAGCAGCGTCCAGTCAACCAAATCGACCTGGTTCCTACTCTTGCCCTTCTTCTGGGCATTCCAATCCCATACAACAACCTTGGCTGGCCCATTGAGGAGGCCTTTATCGGCCCCAAGGGCGACAACTGGGCCAACCTCGTTACTGTCAGCGAACTTACAGCCGCCGGCATTAACCGCTACCAAACGTCCTACGCCGAGGCCCAGGGTATTGTCGATGCAGCTGCTTCGGTCCAGGTACCCCCATCTCTGCAGAACGTTCTGAGCACACCCGCGCCCGCAGCGATTAAGCGTGAGATTCTCATTGACGCCTTTGCTGTTCTGTCAGTGTACCAGGAGGAGACACTACGCACCTGCAAGGATCTGTGGGCTCGTTTTGATGTGGGGAGCATGGTCTTGGGCATTGCCATTATGGCTTCTGGTGTTGTTGCCTTGCTACTATACACGTCGCGCCCTGGAGACACCAGCGATGATGAGGACGACGATATCGCACTGGTTGAGGACGCCACTCTCGATGCTGCCGAAATGATGCTTGAGATCCAGACTGAGCTTGCTGGTCCCACTGCCTCGATCGACAAGAAGGGCAAGGGTGCCGGCTACGACGACGAGGACGACTATGATCTGCATCGTCTTAAGACTCAGCATCGCTCCCTGGTCCTTGCCAGCCTTCTAGGCGCTGTCCCCGTGTTTGCCGGTGGTTTTGCTTGGGCTAAACTCGCAAAGGAGGGATCCGAACCGTGGTACGTCGGTGCCGGCTATGCCATCCTGGTCAGCACACTGATTGTCTCTGCACAGCTTCTCGGTATCGGCAAGCGTCGTATTTGGCGCCTGCTGCCCAATAGTATTTGGGGCGGGATGGCTTTTGTGTTTACTGTCTCCCAGTCTGTAGGTTTCGCCTCCAATTCGTATACCATCTGGGAGGACAGTATTCTCTTGTTCTTCTTGGCCACGTTTGGTTTTGTCGCCGCCATATACTCCTTACGCCTGCCCAGTCCTGGCGAGCGTGCTCTTGGCGTCTACCACTCAGTTGTCTTTGTTCTACTTGGCCGTCTGGCATCTGTCTCCAAGCTGTGCCGTGACGAGCAGATGCCCTACTGCACGTCTACATACTACTCGTCCGCCAACTCATCCACGTCCGCCATCTGGCAGCTAGCTATCCCCTTTGCCGTCTTCCTTATAATGCCCACCATTGTGCGCTCATTCTACGAACCAACCAAGTCCTACGAGGGCCTCGCACCGCAGTGGATTGAATTTGTATTCCGTGGTGGCCTATTCATGGCCGCAATTTACTGGACCCTTGATGCTGCCGACAATGGCGAGTGGTGGTCGGGCACCCTGCCTGCTGGTGCTCTCAAGGCAGCCTCCGTTTATGTAGCACAGACTGTGCTGGGCCTGTCGCTGGTGGCAGGTACGGTGGCGTTTGTGTGGGCAGGTCCCTGTGTGTCCTTCACCGCTCGTGCTGCGCCCGGGACTAACCATGCCCAGGTCACGGTCCTGGGCTATGCCAACGCGCACGGTGCTCGCTACCTCATTCTGGTTGTCAATCTCCTAATTGCAGGCATACAACTATCCAAGCCCATGGGCGGCGGTGCTCTTGCGCTGATGCTGTGGCAGATTATGTCGCTCCTGGAGCTGCTCGACCTGCTCAAGTCCAACCCGCCCGTGCCCAGCTCCAACTCGTCTGCCGAGCGCGGCCCTGTCAGTGGCAACGGTCGAGGCGCTATGCTCGCATCTATTGAGGAGGAAGAGGAGACGCCAGCTGCTCTTGCAGCTGACGGACCTTCTGGTGAAACTACTGCGGCGGACATGGAGTCGACCAATGCAAATTCTACAACGGCCTCCCCCTCGTCAGGTGCCGTTATTGGACCCGTCATTCTAGCAATGCTGGCCAACTTCCACTTCTTTACCACTGGGCACCAGGCGACCTTAGCCAGTATCCAGTGGGACAGCGCCTTTATTCCACTGACGGCAGTGACCTATCCATGGAGTCCACTTATTATTGCAGCCAACACATTTCCCGGCCACTTTTTGACAGCTGCGTCCGTGCCACTACTTGTGCTGTGGAAATCGGGACCGCGCCGTCGCGGTGGTCTGCTGACCCCAACAAGCCGCGCTCTGGCCGGCTTTGTGGCATACTTTGCCGTTGAGGCCCTGGCTACGATGGCCTGGGCATGCCACCTACGTCGCCACCTTATGTTATACCGCATATTCAACCCGCGGTTCATGCTGGCGGCGGCGGCCCTGCTGATGGTGGATATTGCGGTTATCGTTATCGGCTTGGTCGGCCTGCGGTCAAACACACTGGCTGTCAGCGAGGTGTTTGGCTGGCTAGAGGACTATTAGATCATCATACGGCCATTGCCTTGTCTTGAATACGTTGCATTCCACCACTTTAGTTACTAGCTACTCGTCCTGGCCATAGGAGAGTTAGTCACGTTCAATTATATTTCTTTTGTATAGGTGTTGTAAATAGGAAGCATAGAACGGACGGCGTTTCGATAGATTAATACTTGTTCTTGGTACTTGCGTCAATGCAACAAAAGCCATAGTTCTTTATTGTAATATTATTTATGTGTTTATTTAAAGAATCGAAAATATGAAAATCTAGATGGCTCGGCATTGTTGGTGTATTCTGTAAGTGGGCTTAGTTAGTAATAGGTAGTAAGCTAATTGCTACAGCCTCACTGTTACCTGCATTAAGTAATACACGCCCCGCTTTTATCACATTGCCTCACCTCGGATGGCCTCACAGCCTCGCCGCAACTTCACCTCGTTAGCCACACCACCCACCATTCTATCACTTTTTGATTTATTTCGTTTGGCCCATTTGAGTCGTATAGCCAAAATTGACTTGGCTTCCTAGCCACTGGCTTGTGTTCCTCTACGTGGTCAATACTACACACGCGATATCCTGCGATCCCGCCGCCTTACCGATCCGTCAACATTCCCCCCCCATTCAGTCGGGCCCTCAAGTCGAGTTTGATGCGCCGTACACTGCTGCTGTGCTTTGTGCACGGCTTCAAGGGGGGTGACGACACTTTTGGAGCAGACTCGAAATTCTCAAAAGATTTACGCCACAGTGTTGCGCAGGCACTACCCAATGTCGATGTACGCGTTGCCGTTTACCCGACCTACGATACCCGAGGCGATCTCGCCGGCTGCGTTGCGCGCTTTGTCGAATGGTGAGTTTTAGCCCGTACTTGTGCCTCAATGTTGACACTAATCGATAATAGGCTCCTCGAAAAAGTCATTGATCTAGAGGTGGCTGCACACACGCCGTCTCCGACCGTCGACCCGTCGGTTCATTGCGTGCTCATTGGCCACTCCATGGGCGGCATTGTCGCTGCCGATGCTCTATTAGCGCTTGCTGGCGACCAAAGAATTGGAGAGGAAGAAGACGCAGCAGAGCTCAATGCCATGATGTTTCCCTACGTTCACGGTGTTCTTGGCCTGGATACGCCCTATTTGGGAATCGCTCCGGGTGTGGTCGCACATGGTGCCGAGGACCAGTACGCGGCAGCATCGTCTGCTATTGCCCAGATTAGCGGGCTGACGGATGCTCTTTGGGGTACCAAGAGCCCTGGCAGTGCAGCGGCGCAGGCGGCCAGTCGGGCATTGCCAGCCGCCGAAGCAAGTAGTGCTGCTGCCGCCGCTGGCGCTGCCGGGATTGCCGCATCCAAAAGCGCCGCATCTGGCGGTGGCGGTTGGGGATGGGGAAAAATTGCCATGTATGCTGGCGCCGGTGCCATTGCGAGCGTTGCAGCAGGCACAGCTGCTACAGTAGCTTACCGCAACCGCGATCACATCACCGAAGGCTTTTCGTGGGCAACATCACACCTCGAGTTTGTCAACTGTCTTGCACGCGGGGAGGTGCTCCGGGCCCGCATTACCCGTGTGGCCGAGGTTAATCGGAAACTGGGAGTCGGGTTTGGCAATCTGTACACCCAGCTGGGTAAGGGAGCACCGGCAAGAAAAAGCCCGACACCAGTCGGGGCGGCAGGCTCTCTTTTGGGAATTACGAGCAGTCGCCGCACATTCTGTAATCTGCCAAGCGGACAGACGCCATCAGGCGATTGGAAGCCAGCCGTCAACGACATGGCACGAGACGAGACGGGCGCACACATGACCATGTTTGATGTGTCGACAAATCCCAACTACAGCAAGCTACTGGGTGACGCGCGGGATATGGTGGTTAAGTGGACGGTGGACACTGCATGGTATGAAGGCAGCACTGACGGGCTAGTACAAGTGGCATAGCTATGGGTAATTTAGCTGCTATGTGGCATGTAATGTATCAATTTGATGGGTTTATTAATTTATTAGTTTATGATAATGACAATGCTTTTCTTTGTATTGCTTTTTATGCGCCTTCAATGTGAACCCTAGCACCCTCTAACACCTGTGAAATTGGTATGTTGTTTTCCGATAACCTTGCACTCATAGTGCCCTCTTTTTACTTAATTATTCTCTACTCAGACGTGGTCCCTTACTGGGCCTTGTTCGAGCCGGCCTTGAGCTTGCGGAGAACCTTGCGGCGCTGGGCCAGCATGTGGGTGTACAGAATGTACGAGCCCGGAACGTAGATAGCAAGGATAGCGTAAAAGACGTAGGGGTATAGAGGATGGATAGAGTCGGCAGCACCCGTGGTGACAGCAGCCAGATAGACCAGGCGGACCTCGGAGGAGATGCCAATGGGGTAGAGGACGAGGAAGGTGCTGTAGCGGAGGATAGTGAACCAGTCGGGCACGGCAGGGGTGCGGCCAGCGTTGCTGCGGGCCAGGCTGAGAGCAAAGTAAAAGTAGCGGATGACCTCGGTCAAGCTCCAGGCGAGTAGCATCGAGGTGAAGAAGACGCTCGAGGTGGTGGCGTTGGGGAAGGGGTAAACGACGGCCCAAACAAGCAGCAAACGGCTGGCCACCTGCATGGCCGTGGTGAAGAACGGAGCACGTACGACGCCTGTTTGTTAGTTGAATGGGTATGGCATACAATACAAGAAAAGGGTTTTTAGGACCTACCCAGAATGGAGTGTACAACCTCAAGCAGGGCTATAGTCTGGGTGTAGCGGACAAAGTCGCCGACGGCAATGGGCACAAACTCAGGGCCGCGCAGATAAGCAGCACCAGCAGTGCGGCCCAAAACGGTAAGCCAGAGAATGGCCGAGGCAAAGTTGTAGGCCGTCAGGTAGAGATTCTTGACTGAAGCGCCAGATGAGGCGGCGGCCTTGCCGGACGAGGCGGTGTCTTCGGCCATGGTGGAGGGATTTTTGTAGGAATGGAGATGATAACAATATCAATAAAATTAAAACCCGAGGCTCGGTCGGAAATAATAACAATCGATACCTGATACAATAACAAAAATGCGGGTGGAGATGTATCAATGCCTCGATTGTTTGGCGAGGCTGTCGATGTCGTTGTGGTGATGACAGGGAGCTCAATTGGGCAAAACAATCTTCACGTGGAAGGTGCGGCACGGTCTGGAAAAGGGGGTAGCTTGGATTTGTGATTTGTGATTTATTTTCAAGTTTAATTTAATTAAAGAGAATTTGTGGGTCTATTACCGCAGGCGCTTTATCATATTCTCCTACTCCAAGTATATTATCTGCGGCATATTAAGAATTGAGATACCATAAACTTGAGTCGGCGCTGCTGATCACTTATTCCGAATCCTATCACGCAGTCATGTACTTTTTTATTTTTATTCACTTGAAATAGGCTTCGACAACGGAATGTTAATGACATTTCCAGAAACAATATGATTACTAATAATCCCAATCTGGTACGTCCCTTCCGTATGAAGGGAATAATGATACCAGGGTAGCTCAGTACCAGCCAATAAAGTGTTATTCTATTTTCTGGTCGGGGTCCACCTCTCTTTCCTTGTTCTCACGTTCTTTCCTATTCTGTTTCCTCCCTGTCCTCTCCCTGGTATTAGCACGTCGCAGCAAACCGTTTGTGCTACTTGCACGAGTATTTTATTCAGGTCAGATTGTCTTGGCCGCCTCCTGTTTATTCACAACGCGGACGCTCGTCATGGTATAGCGCCATAAAGCAACAGGCATTCGTTGCCATTTGTCGTCTGATGATTCGGAGAAAAGTGTCTCGGGTGTTTCGAGGTATATCAGTACTTCAGTCTAGTTGTCATCGAAAGATCCTATCCGACAGGGCAGGAGCGACCAGCATGCATCACAAGTGCACTTACATATATATACCACAGCCCCACACAGCACGTCTGGTCATCCTACTCAGTAGGCTGACACTAGCAGTCAATGCGTCATACGGCTCTGGACTCTTTTGCTTTGGCCATCGATCTGCTTCGCTTGTCGCACCTCCCGCTGGACGTTACACTCAGTGTGCTCTGCAATCCCACGGTAGGAATAATGAGATGAACAGTCCGCGGCATGCGATGTTGTAAGCATGAGAATAGGCGAGCTGGGACGATTGATATGTGAGATGATATACAATGAATGAATGATACAGATATTATGAAGATGCCAATCACACTTGTAGGCATCTCGCAATAGAAGGGGAAATAGCAACCTCAGCCGAGTCCGCGGTCGTGGAACAAGGATGGGCTTCTGGCCAAGACCGTGGCTTTTCCAGACTTGGGATTTGATACTGGGCTGGGCGACAATGCCGCGATGTCTAGGACGCCGCCGTCTCGCTGCAGTTACACAGTTTACACAGTCTCGCAGTCGTACTGTCGTACAAACTCACAGTCTCACAGTACCCGACAGCATAGGATTGGCATTGGTGCTGCCTTGTGCCTGGACACTGTGTCCCCAGCTGTGATGTCTGTCTCACAATCTCACAATCATTTTTAGGGTAACAAGTTTCGCATCCTGCTCCAGTAATAAGCATGCCCCATGGGCAGGATACAAGATAAACCAAGCAATGCGGTGTTTTGACCACGCATTGCATCCCTTGATTTCCGGCAGGATTCAAGTGAATAAAAGCAGTAGTATAGATGGTTGTGGGATTATGTAAGATGTATGAATTATGAATCTTTACCTTGAAGACTCATGCTCGGCCATGCCTTCCTGTCGTGTAAGCCTGCTCCTTCTATTTACATTTTCTCCTCTAGATCAAGCGGTACACAGATGATGGTTCCTTCCTTTCTTCTTTTTTGCTTTTTTTTTTGCTTCCTTCTTGCTCAGACCACTGTGGCACTGATACAACTCCTAAGGAAGGCGCATCCGGTGTCGATGCATGTTGTATGCCATACAAACAGTGCCCATCTCCTCCGCGCCTTCCTCCTACTCCACTTCAGCCCTGATCTACTTCCCGCATCTCCTAGATCGCTCTATCGCCCGCCTCCTTTCTTCTTCATTTGGTGTATCCTCCCTCTTTCACAAAGATCGTCACATTCCCGGTGCGACACCCTTTATCCATTATTTCAATGTTTCTCTTATGATTTATAAACTCCCATCTTCGCAGCTCAAAATTGCATCCTAGGCCGTCGAAGTACACACTACAACCTATCTGTCCCACAACCTCGGTGCTGCCGAGGCACAAAAGGGGCCTGTTTTCGTCACTCGGCGCCATTCATCGCATCATATCCTCTTTTCATAAAAGTCATTTCATATTCTCACGCACTCCCGCAAAACATCCACGCGCTGGGCCTCTACTCCGACCCCTGTTCAGTCCACTGTCTCGCAACTCTCTCCCTGCGGCTCCTGGAATCCTTTTGAAGATAGCACCAAAAAGGACGACGACACTGCGATTGGTATATTCCTTAGTGTTGCCTGATTTGTGTCAATATTCTTTCCTTTTTTTTTAAAAAAAAAAAAAAAGGAAAAAAGGGATCCCATCTTATTTGGTTTTCTTGGAATAAGAATTTAGCCCTTTTCCGTACTGCCTTGATCATGTCAGCATTAGCAGTGGCTTGATCTCGAGGGAGTTGGGCTCAATATTTGCCACTGGCCTTGGCGAGCGTTTCCTCGAGGAAAAACAAATATAGCAGCTGCTGCGGGAACAAAAGAATCGCTAGCAAGCCCAAGGCCTGCACTTCACTCTGCATTCCTGCACTCATACCACCTGCTGAAAGAACGGTCGGCGACCATCACGCATCACATCCACAAATCGTTCCTTGACTCAGACACTGCTCCCAGACAGACAGCCAAACGCCAAACGCCAAACATTAGACCCAATCACCACAAAGTTCGCCGTGGTTACCTCCCGGCTCTCTCCATGATAGGCCAGATTGGTCCAGCCCAACAGCAGCCCAGGTCGGTGATCATCCTATCCAATAGATACCCAGATACCGTTGCGAACTGCTATCGCAGGGAACAATCCAAAGGTCTACCCAACCCATAAATCCGGGCAATATCGAAGAAGCGAGACTTGTGGATCTGAAGACCAGGCATGGCCACACAGCACACTCCATCACCGTCACCCTTTTTCCATTTGTCAGACTACGAAGTACTTGGCTGGTTTCCCGCCCCATCAACAAGAAAGCGGGCACGGCAGCAGGCGACCGTCCCGTCCTCTCCTCTACCACGGAGCGTTCCTCTTCCTTCCCCAGTCTTGGGCTTTTCCCCCGACAGTCTGGTTCCTCCTGGTTCAGAGTCACATTGTCTGTTCTCTTCTTCTGTTTTATTGCTATTTTATATTTTATTTCAACTTGGGTTTGCTTCCCGAGTTTCATTTGACATTGTCTTGTCTTCTGTGCTGTTTCGTTGTATCTACATCTTAAATCCAACTCTCCCTCTTCAACAACAACATCATTTGGCGTTCAGCGTACATCTTAAACACCGCTCGACATCAACAAAATCGTGCCCTGCGTCTAACCACGGCATTTTTTACTCGTCTTCCATTATCGTCCTCGTCCCGCGATCGATCTTGCCGTGCACGATCCGCCTTGCCGTGTAACCATCCTTCTCAATGCTGGCGCTCCTTCAGGGCTTCGTTCAGTCTGATATCCTCCCATCTCTTCATTTTGCATTCCAGTCTGGCCACCAGTACTCTCCCTCTCAGTGCCCCGTCACACAGGTCCATCCCATTTGTACGCTCAGCTGCGACCCCAGCTCTCGTCTCCTGAGAATCTTTGTATTTCCCTCTTTCTCTCTCCCATATTCGTTCGATTCATTTTCCACAATTTTATCTATTTACCATCCTAGACATCATTTGTCTATTGTCTTTCTCGTTCTTACTCTCCATTGCCGAACTATCTTGCCACTTGGTACGCCTCTGCCGCCAACTCTCCTCTGGCATTTTGTCGAAACACCACGTCTCTCTTCGAATCGAGATAAATATACAACCCCGACGATGGCAAATTGACATTAAGACATCACGGACCGCGATACGACATCGCAGCCCTTGTGGATGTATAGCCAGCCGGTCATTGTCATTTCTTCAGCCACGATACACACAATGTTTCGACAACAACACGCCGCAGATACCGTCAATAACCATGGCTGTGATGGCAGCGATAGCAGCGATGCCTCTGCGCCTCCCACCGTGCCAGGGGCAGGGGCAGGGCTGGACCAAGCAGCAGATTATCCAGAGCTAGAACGGCCATCAGGATTACCTCCTTTGCCGTCATTCTCTTCATTCGCCCGCGGCCAGCACCATCGCCTTCCATTAAGGCCCCGAATGCGGCGACGGGACGCACAGTCGTCTTCTCACAAGCAAAAATCAGCAGCCCAGCCCCCATCCTCCTCACTAACCTCGGCACCTTCACCCACCAACGTTACCGAATCTCTCAAAGATATTGAGCAGCTTGCCGACAATTTCAGCCGGCATGGCCTCGATATGACATCCCGCCGTAGTGGTGGTCGCAGTACCAAACATTTGAGCCCAGTTAGCGAAAGTAGCCACAGCTTTAGGCAATTTCACTACAAGATGTCTGATCTTCGACTTCGGGCTGGCGGAAATGCACCAGTACCCGACCTAAACTTAGACAACTTATGTGCCGTACAAGAGCCACAGAGTGTCTTGTCAGCTACACAGGAAGTTCAGCCGTCGTGCTTGCCATCATCTTCATTTGGACCTGGCAGCCTGGCTTCACGAAACCTGGAGAGGATGCGGAAGTCCCGGATAGCACTGGCTGCATCTAGACACCGCCCACTAGTACACCAAACGACCTCTACTCCAGAAGAGCTATCAGCGCTTTCGGAGCTCTATACTCAACGGCCACCAACTCCAACACCTTCGGTAGCAGTTACACCAGTCCCCACAGCAGCAGCTCTGCTTTTACCTTGTACTCGCAACACTTTAGCAAGAGAAGAACCTCGGCCTCAGTTGTGTACCAGTCAGCCGCCTGCTTTGCCGGCAGACCTGCCATTGCGACCCGAGTCATTCTCCCTGCCGCATCATATCCCGATCCAGGATGATGTCCCGTTATCCAGCTACGATATGAGAAGCTGGCTTGAGTCGAGCAGCACAGTAGAGGTTCCACCTAGTCTAGTTGCGGGAACACTGGGTGCCAATAACATGACCGGCATATACATTACGGCTATGCCAGAGGCAAGACCTCCATGGATGAAACACAGCGGCACGCATCAGCAACGGTCAAGTCCACTGAAGAGGGTACATACGCCTCACCAGCCGATACCATCGTACCTTGAACAGAGTGACCCGGTGGATCTCGCAGACGGCCCCAACCCACCCGTGGTTGACCTCGAGGTTGACATGGCTGGCAATGAGGTTGACGGTGGCATTCACGACTCTGATGCCGCCATGATACCCGACTCTCCTATAGCTCTAAAAGCAGCACGACGTGACCTCTCTCCGTCTGATTCAGGCACTGACGGTACTCTTGGTTCTGTTCTTGCCGCATACCTCGAGCTAAAGAACAGCAGATCGGATGGCAGTGCCGACGGCCGGCACGTACCTCTGTCACAACGCATCCATATGTGCCATATGGAAGTAGAGCGCGAGATGATGCTCCGCCAAGCAGGCTATCTTCCTGATGTGCCTGCTGTAGATGAAGCACCACTGCCAGATATAGGTGGCTATATGGATGTCGAGATGAGAGACCCTTTGACACTTGGACTTCCGTCTGGAGGTCCGGGTGTGATGGGTGGATCATGGCTTGAACATCCGCCATCACAGAAAGGAAACAGAGACAGCCAACAGGAAGGTGTGCGCAAGTACATGGGGCCACTGCGGTACCGCCTTTCGTCCGAGGTAGCAATGCGGTGCGCAAATCTGGTGCACAGCAAGCCACGTATGCGTCGGCGGCGGTTGGATACGGCCAGCAAATCAGCTACCTCAGCGGGCAGCGTGGCCAGCGTGGCCAGTGTGGCTAGTGTGGACAGTGTTGGTAGTGTCGGCAGTATGTGTAGTATGAGTGCAGACGATGAAAGCGTTCAAGACAGTGTGGAAGTTGAAGGCATTCAGAGCACGCAGGCCACTTATAGAAAGGGCAAAGACAATGAGGTGTCTAGCCGACATGATCGACGACAGCAAAGTAGTGCACGGGACCAGAAGCACAGAGTCAGTCGCCGGCGGGAGCTCGCTCGGCAGTCCTCTCGAAGTCTTCTCACGCAAGCGCAAGCCCATATCCAGGCTCGGTACGAAGCCGGGGCGCAAGCGTTTGCTGAAAATGGTTTGCATCAATCTCATGCACCTGCTGGGCAGTTGCAGTTGCCACTTCCAGATCTAAGGCTGGATGAATCCCATATCGACGACGTGCCATCCACCACTTAGGGATGTTGATGACAGCTGCCATCATACCACACGAAATCCACTTAACAATTATTATCATTTGCACTACGGCGATATAAAATCATTTGTTTTTGAATCTTTGCATCTTTGCCATTGGACGGTTAGCTCACAACTAATTTCATAGACCGGGGTTTGGTTTGTTTAGTGTATGTTTTGTTATCCCATTTCTTGTCATCTCAACTTGAAGCCTGTCACCTCAACTTGAAGCAAGGCGATACCCAATCTCTTTCCTTTTATTGTTTTGGGTGTTCTTTGTGTCGATTTGCCTTTGCCTTGACCTCGAGTTTTCTAAATTTTGAACCAGCCTACATCTAATGATACAGCTAGTGTTTAGTGGGAGTCATCTATGATCTGCCGGGGTTCTACGATAAAGTCTTGATGGGTTGGGTGAGGGTAAAGATAGGATGAAAGAAGACCAACAACAAAGTTGATGTCAGCACTTTTTGTTTAGGCAGTGGCTCTATAATCTTGATATTCTGTTATTCTGCTATATCATATTACATCCTTTATCTTTTCCACTACCACAAGTGATTCTTGATAAACTATTCGCGGCCAGCCGTCCAACTGCAAACCTATGTTGATAGTCTCGAGTCAGAACTGGTGATTATTAAGAATTTTGCAACTTGCGACAGGCTGACATAACAATTAAGGGCAAGCTGCCGCCGGACAAATCCCCCCACATAACTCAAATTACAGGCGTGAGATCCACAATACGTGATTGGTCGTTGTATCGTGTAAGCGCCGGGAAAGTGGACCCTTTCCCGGGTGCCATCTGAGAGGCTGTTTGTTAGCCAATCATGTGCTAGAACCCAACCTCTCTGGCTCTCTCTCTCTTCTCATTCCACTCCCACCGTCTCCAAACGCCTGTCCATTACCGAAATAGAATCTGTTGTAATTTACTACTCTTCCATCTTTCTCTTAGTTAATTTGAATCTCCAACTTTGTTCTATTTTCGTTTCTCCAGCTTATCTATGCATACACGGCACCGAAGCGCCGGTCCCCCCCCCCTACAAGCCGCCAAGATGCAGGCATACTCCGTACAGTCACCGGTATCCCCAGGACTCTTTCCGTAGCTATGTTACCGAGTAGAATACAGCGTAGCATACTGATAACTTCTGCATGCAGTCATTTGAAACCTAAGTTGCATACAGTTGAGCTCATAGGCGCTGGCCCCTTGCACCACCCCCAAGATTAACTAGCCATCTTTCCTACAGCCGATTGCCTGCCCATTGCCCACAGTCTATCCCCTTTCACCCTCTTAGTGGAGATACCGGCCGGCGGCTACAGTCTATCTTTGTCTCTTGTCTCTCCCGACCAAGACCAAGACGTGGAAGACAGTACCACAGTATCTGAGTCTACATTTAATCACGACAGACGTAAAGCGAAACCTTATTTGAACGTGGCCATCCCCGGTGATTTCTGGTTTTCAAATATATTTCTATTTCTACTGCGCTCTTACTTTTTTACAATCTCATCAATTCCTCCTCTTGCATTATATTCTGCTTTCTCTATTCTCTTCTTCTGTTCTCTCTTCTATTTTACTATCAGTTCCTGGTGAACTTTGCTTCTCTTATCTCAACATCACCATCTCCTCCACTTCCACCATCATGTCTTTCATTGAAAAGAACAACGGCGCCATCTCGTCGTCCGAGTTTGACATCCACTACCAGGACTCCCATCTTCAGTCAAAGGTCCGCTCTCTCCGTCTCCTCGACTCTGCTCGTGCCGCCGCCACCACCCTCGCCCTCCTCATGGGCATCGTCGTCCTTGGTATCTCGGGCAACAGCATATACGTATACAACCGGTCGCACTCTACCACTGATCCCTGGCTTTCTTCCTGGCCGTCTTCCGTTGCTTTTGATTTTAAGCCCACGGTCGCCCTTGTTGCCGGCTCGTCGCTCGTCATTATTGCCAACCTAATTGCTCTCACAAGCCACTACACTACTGTCAGTATTTTTTGTTTTCTTTTTGAATTCTCATCTTCCGTCCTCTCATTCCTTTGACCCAGTCACTAACAATAAACAATAGATTCGCTCCAAAATGACCAGTCTCCGCCTGCACACACCCATTACATTCTCCGCTCCCTTTGTCGGCTTCATCAGCGCTCTTGTCGCCATCATCCTCTTCTACGTCGCCGACTCCTCAGCCACCAAGGATACTCTCACTAGCTGGAGCTGCCGCTGGCGCCACCTCTCCACCGCCAGTCCTACGCCCCAGTTTGCTAGCCTCTGTTCGGCGAGCCGTGCCGCCGTCAACCTGGCCGTCATTCTCACCCCCGTCGAGTTTATTGCGTTTGCTCTTGCCGGCTGGGAGCTCAAGGTCGAGCGCTACACTGCCGCCTATGCTCATGCCCGCAAGACCCCGAGCCCTGCTCTGTCGTAGATAAACTCTTTCTATAGAGGTGCCTGGCACTTTTATTTTCTATTTCTATTTCATTTTTGCATTTCATGATTCTTGTCATTTTGGTCGGATATGTACGTACTTGGTATCAAAGTCTTGGTTGTTTGTTGGGATTCTCTGGTTGTTTTCGGTTCTCTGGTGGGTTCATGTCAAAGGCTGGCTGGTCGTGATATTGGTTACTGCTGTCTATCTACATTTGCTGCTCTCTCTTTTTCTATCAAATAAATTGTAATTCTGCATCCCCCTGTTTCAACATATACATGCCACTCCCGGTGTAGCAGATAGACAATGATGACGGTATGCAGCTGAAGTGCAGCTATCCGGTACGAAACAGGCTTAGCATTATACATTCTTCACTTCTCGGCGTTTTTTTTCTCTCAATATATTGTTTTCATTTATTCTATTAAAATTCTTCTCTCATCTTCTCTCTTGGACACACCTTTCTTCACCCATCTACGTATACCCATCGCCTAAACTGCACACAGTAGCTCTGAAATATCTATCAGAACCAGCTCTCAGCCATAGCACAAGATAAGAGACCAAGACTAGCCACAACCATGGCAGCCCTAGGCCGTGTAGACGCCTAATCTGTTTTCTTGGAAGTCTCATTCTGTTTGTCGTCTCGTATTCAGGGTACATCCACCCAGGGACGCAGCCTCCCGTCAAGCTATTTTATGTTTCGCCCCTCCCCATTGATTATTTTCTTTCCCTCCGGCATTCTCCTCCTTTCCCTTGCCGTCTTCTCCCTTCTCCTTGTGTTTACCATCTCCATCATTGGCTGCTGTCCCTGTCTTTCGTATTTCACTTGCTACTAAACTGATTGCACAAAGCCCGAACAGGCACAGGTAAGACATAGATATCTAAGCATTTTGCTTTAGTTCGGCACTCTTATTTTAACTGCAAAGCTAATCCTACGTGCTATAGTAGATGATGATCACCTCGTGCTATTATATATCCAGAGCTCTTTGTCGTCATTAAACGTCTTGCTTAGTAATGGATTGTCGTCTTCTTTAGTCGCGTCTTCCTCTTCTTCTGATATCGCCTAATCTCTGCTCCTGCCCTCTATATGCATTGGTAATGTGCTACAAACTTGACGGCAACTAAGTATAGCTATCCGACAAGATGAAAGTAATAGGCTCGTTTGCTCTTGTGTATTTCTTCTGTATGTACCCAACAGCTGTCAAATAGTTTTGTAAATTTATATTCCTGTTTGTGTTTATAAATCATATATTCTTTAAATTAATGCGCTTGTGATACGTGGCAGCAGCACAACTGCATCGCTCCTTCCGCCGCAGTCGTGCCTTCCGTTTTCTATTAACTTGCTCCTTCCCCTTTTCTTCTCATCTCTTTTCTCTTCTGATGTGGTCATCTGCCACTCTCCTCTCTATTTTCTTCACTCTTCTTTACCTACTTCTCATTTCTCATCCTCTCAGCACCCACGCTCAACCTCGTATGCCACCTCGAGACATATAGCTTTGTTTATGACATCGGGTTTGTGTTTTGAGGCACAAACACACTGTATATACAATATATACAAAAGCACAACGGCACAAGTTAATATACACAGATACGCATAGCCATATCCACCACAGAGTACTCGTCGAGTCCGACACTTCCCTGGAGCAGCAAGCTGCTATCGGTTGACTGTCCTTTGGAGTCTGCAAACGGCACTTGTCATACTGTTTTCAAGCTTGTCACAATCTGCATCTTTATCCATGGACGCCAAACCAACCATTGGCCTGGTGCAGCAGCACGGCCAGCACAGCCAGCATGAACGACGGCCGCTTCCAGCCATCGATAGCGTCAGCAAGTCAAACAACACAAGCAGCGAGGCAAAGGAAGAAAGATTTTGCGGCAGTGTGACTGGGGCCGTTCGTGGCCCAAGGGAGATGGCGACCGGCCAGAGGAAGCTCGCTAGCCCCAGACACGAGAGCGGTCATGGAGTCAGCGTCAACAACATCAGTGGAAACACTACCAAGAATCCCGGTATCACTGTCGAAAAGAGGATAGCCGTTCAGGAGCAGGATCCCACAACTCCCCTCTCTTACTCTCATAGAGCCGCTCAGCTCGATCGCACACCCACGCCGTTGCTCGTCCAAGGTGACCAGCGTCTTCTGCGTGACATTGAACGTGCACCGCCTGGTGATCCTCCCATTCTTCGGCCACGGCGCAAGTCGCTTCTCTCTCTCTCCGGCAGCAAAAGAGGCGCCAGTCCCAACATCCACAACAATGATGCAAATGCAAATGCTAATGCGAGTACGAAGGTGAACAGCTGTAGTGCAAACAAGAGAAGCAGCAGATTACTCTCGGAAAGCATCGCCGCCGCCGCCGCCGGGGAGTACAACGAGCTCGCTCGCAAACGCAGCCAGTACTTTGAAGACATCTTTTCGGCCCGCGATGACGGCGACAACAACCCGGCCAAGGAGCGCATCCGCAGCGAGTCTCTTGTGCTAGCCGAAATCCGCACCAATGTGCATGTGGGTGACGAGTTTACCATTATCACTGAGCTATCAGCACATCTTGCTAGCCGGTACAGCCGGCCTCTATCGTCCATTGTGGTCACGATTCAGCACGGTCAGTGCATGTGCTTTGGTGGCTCGTTTGACTCTGCCTACGTCATGTCTGTCACTGCGCTTCATTCACAGCTGCAGCCGACGACCAACAAGCGGAATGCGGCACTCATACAAAAGCACATGGAAGAGGCTCTGGGGGTACCGCCCGTACGGGGTCATTTGCGCTTCGTGCCTGTCCCCGAGACTAATCTCGCCTATGCCGGCAACACGACTATCGGTCATCTAGATGAGATAGCTCGCAGTGGTAGCATCAATAGAGCAGGAGGAGGAGGGGCTCTGAAAGAAGTTGCTTACGATACCTACAATGCACAATTTCACATAGGCAGCATGTATTCAGGCAACTCTGTCAAGGACGTGGATGGTGGAACCGCGACTGCTGCGCAGGCTCAAGCAGTCAGCAGCGGGCTCGGAAGTCGCAAGTACAAAACAGCTCGCAAGCTCAGTGTTAAGGTAAACTCTTGTATAATCTGTTGATAGAGAAAGATGATTCTAACCAGTCTCTAGGGTATCTCGTCCACCTTCAAACCACCTACACCGTCACCCGAGAAGGTGAACAAGACAAACAAGGTGGTGGAGACAGTACCAGTAGAGCCAACACTTGTAACACAGCCCAGCCAGCTCATCTCGCCTGCAACACCTGCAGCTATGGCAACAATGCCGACAACGTCTGCACTTGCTGTCATTCCCGAACAGTCACTCAAGGAGAGAAAGCAGGGCAGTGGCAAAGAAAGAGGGAAACAGGAAGTTTTTGTGACAAATGAAGAGGCCCAAAAGTATACTCAGAATCAGGTCGGGGCGGACAAGTCTGGGAGTAAAATTGGTATGCACGAGCTGCTTGCACGCGGGTCTACACTTCAGCCGACCAGCTCCGACCAGACTGCCGAATTTGCCAACCCTTCCAAACCCGGCCGCAAGCCCAGTCAGCGTGCTCGCCGGACAAAGAGTTTTGTAGCGACATTCTTTAGGCGTTCAGTGTCTGCATCGGCCGCGATGACACCCAGGATAGATGAGGAGGTTTAGTTGTTACGATCATACCGATGTTTGTTTTCCCAGTCTACATTTGAATTTACTACTTAATATCATTGGCCACTACTTGCAGGATCTTGGTAAAATACTTTTAGAGCTATATACTTGCACTCTGTCCATCTTGTTTGATCCATCTTGTTTGATGGCAATGCTAAGATGGTTAAGATGATTGAGATAGCGAAAGTAGTAGGAAATCGAAGACGGAAGAAATCGAACTAGCGAACTGACAAAAAGACAAAAAGAAGAGAACTGAAACCAGCGCGAAAACGAATAAATTTAGACTTCACTCTAAAAAACACCATACGTCTCTGCTATGGAGGTTTGGGTATAATGGGTGATATGCCGGGAATGGTGAGAGAAATGAATGAAAGAATAGATAACAGTAAACTGTGATGAATGAACACCGTGGAGAAACGACATTAACAGCCAGTCCCATCCTCCCGAGGTCAAAATTACCAACAGCACACATGGCGCACACGGTCCGAGACGACTGGTATCGATCTGTGTGTCTGGGTATATGGTTGTTCAATGTCGTTTTCGAAAGTCGACTTGGATCGTGTATTTCATGCGGGCATGCCGTGTGCAAAGAGTCAGCCGCGATGACGGGAAGGGCGTGTGTGTTGCTTTCAAGCTCGGAGGGTGATGATAAAAAAAGGGTGCTTCGACCTTGTCTAGAAGTGAAGATTGAACATAGACATTAAGATGTAACATGTCGAGGATGAATGCGACAAAGAGCAAAGAGCTAGCAGCATATATAGCAATAGTAAAAGAGAGCTGCGGAGGGCGGAATTTGAAGATCAAAAAGAGCGAAGTCGGTAAATGAGAGTTGGTTGTAAGCTTCGGGTTGTTTCTATGCGCCCGTCGCAAATCGGTCGGATGGACTTGGAAAGAAGTAGGGGTGAAGGTGAAAAATAAAATAAAATAAAAAACCGGAGATAAAAATCGAAAAAGGGTAATCAAAGGCAGAAGTATCTTGAAGGAGTGTCGTGAAGAAAAATAATGGAAATAAATCGCTGCGTCGTCGAAGAACGAGGTTGTAAAGACAAATGGAAATCAGTCAAAAAGATATTGCGAGTGTCGAGTATTGAGGGTCGAGTTTCGGGGTCGGTGTAGTTGTGGGTAGAGAAATGGCAAAGGCAGTTTTGCAGTATCGTAAGGCATTATGCAGCAAGGCAAAGAAAACACGGGCGCATCAGTATCCGTCTATATCTTACAGGCCGGGATGCACACTTGATCCCGTCTCCGTCGAGCCGTCGCCCTCGATCGTTTTTCTCCAGTGCTCGGGCAGACACACACAGACAAGCGGGTATGCCTTGATCTCACCACTGACTGCTGGCGAGTTATCACGGCCACGGCCAGATGTGTTAGACACGCCGCTATCCCGCTGTGCTTGGCGCCGGGCCTCCCACTCATCGGCACGCTCATCCACCATGACACCAGTTGCCCAACCATCGTCCCAGATACCGACAACTTTGAGCATGTCACCGCGCTCGAGAGTAAACTCGTCTGCGGCACGTGGTTGGTACGCCCAGAGAACAGCAACGCGGTCGCCGGGGTGAATGTCATCCTGGGAGTAATAGTCCTTGAAGAACGGTAGCTGCTCAGACTGTTGGCTGGTGATGGCCTGGGGCGATGACATGCCGGCGCTTGATGGCGACTGGGGATCCTCGCCAGCAAGCACAGAGCCACTGGACAGAGAGCCATGGCGGCGGTTGGTTGTTGGTGGCGGGCGGAGAATGCCGGTACGGTTCTCTGAGTCGGGGCTGTCGTTGTAGCCGTCAGAGGATGAGAGGTCATCGCCGCGTCTTCTGCTGGCACTTCTACCCACCGCATAAGCAGAGATAGCACCAGTAGCACCAGTAGCAACAGCGCTGGATGAGCCACGAGGGCGTGGAGTTGGAGAGTCGGCAACCTCGTCACCTTCCAGGGCAGACATGCGTGCAATGCGGCCACCAGGGAGAACCTCAAAAGGACGGTTGCCCTGTGATGAGGAGGCAGCAGTGTGAGTCATTTGAGGACCATGAACCTTGCGGGCCGGTGATGGCTGATTGAAGATGCTGCCGTTCTGGCTGCCGTTGCGCCTCCGGCGGAGAGCAAGAAGTGCAAGGAAGAGGAGGCCACCCAGAAGAGCAAGGCCGGCAAGGACACCGATCACAATGCCTGCTATGGCACCACCCGACAGGCCGTGTTTAGAATCTGTGTCGTTGGAAGGTGTTGCTTCCCCAGATGAAGTGGGAGAGGTAGTTGCGGTTGTGAAGATCAAGGTGGATGTAATGGTAGGAAGGACCACACCGGCACAACGGCTCTCGGCACCGGAGTTGTAGCAGCACGTGTCGGTCGAGTTGATACCGCCAGACGAGCAGTACGAGCAGAGGCCGATAGTACTGTTGCCATAGCCGCAATTCTCAGGTTCGTTGTCGCTGCCGGAGATGCAATTGCTCGACAGCGAGTTGTCGGGAGATGAGCAGGTGACAAAGTCTGATTTTATCAGCTTGATAGCATCGGAGGTGGCATTGGCGCAGGTGCTGGGGTTCTCGACAATGTAGAGCTCGCTCTCGGCGTATTCTGCGCAGGAAGCGGCGCAGAGGGGTTTGGAGTTGGCGGAAGTCAGACTGCATGTGGAAATGGATGACTGGACTATGGCGTTGCAGATTGTGCTTGTCAGGTAGCGGGGGTAGATATTGCTGGTGTTTGAGAGGTTGATGCCTTCGCAGCCAATACGGGCGACAAATCTGGAGTGTGTTAGTTGGGGCATTATGATGCATACGATACGATGTGGTTTGCAGGTGACATACTGTTCGTTGACAAATGTTGTCTGAACAAAGGAGCCCAATTCAGAGTCGAACGAGGCTCTATCGGAGACGTAGTTCAAAAAGGTACTATATTGTTAGAATTGCGCACATAAAGTCAACAGGAGACAGAGCAGAGCAGAGGGCAGAAGACACAAAAGACGCACTATTGGCCAACGGCAGCCGATGGGGAAATGTAGGCCGAGGCGAAAGCCGGGCATCTCGTCGAGCCAGCAAGAGAAAAGCAGTCGGCCATGATGAGGAGCTAGGCGTGAACCCAAGAAAAGATAGGGCAGGTGAGGAGGCCAAAGGGATGCAAAGAAAGGAAATCCGACTCGAAAAGTATCCTTATTGAAGCAGCACCGTCATTATTAACTGTTGACGAGAGAGGATGTTGTGATGTCGATATCGAATGAACGTATCGTATCTTGCGACCGGAGGATGAGGTGGCGTCAACACGTTGAACAACTGGACAGTCAGAGGACAATTATCAAAGAGAGTGATGTGATGGTTGTGAAAGAGTGGTGAACGGGTCAAGTGAAGTTAAAAAGAGTGTGAGATAAAAGAACAGCATAGATGAGTAGTCGGGTCGAAAGGTGAGATCCGAGAGACAAGAGACAAGAGACGTACCACACACGGTGAGGCTGTTTGTCTATGTGTCTACTCTGTGTGTGTTGCCGTGGTGTTTGTTGTCGCTGTGCGTCCGGGTCGATGCGTACACAAGGAGACAAGAAACAAGAGACAAGAGACAAGAAAGAAGAAGACGAGGTCAATGCGAGACACTGAAATTGAACGTCGACCTTGCACAACCAGTTCGTGAAGAGAGGCGAAAGGACGAAGAGGCAGGCGAGATGCAGCGATGCAATAGACCGTCGGTAGGAGGAGGTGAGAGGTGGAAATTGGAAGGTAGAGGAGGTAGAGAGAAAGAGACAAAGAGAGAGATGTACACAGGTAGAGAGAAGAGAGACAACGAGTGGACAAATGAAGAGAGAGAAGTGTGGGCGGGAGGGGAGTGGATGCCGGGGAAAAAAGAAAGGGTTGGGGCGTTACAGGCGGCTGCAATTTGGAGGGTCTATAGTTGTTTGCAGAGGCCAGACGATACGATAGAAGGATGACAGTGGTAGAAAGTATGAGTAAAGGGGGGCGTAAGTGAGAGAAAAGAAGAGGAAAATAGGAAAAAAGGGAATATGTTACTGATGAAACCACCCGGAACGAAAATAAAGAATAGAAAAAAAGAAAAAAGAAAAAAGAGGCAAATAGATAAACAGAGAATAGAAGAATGGGGATATGAAATGAATATTAGAGCAGGCGTAGGCTAAATGGGCGCCTGGAAGGAAATGAGGTGAAGAGAGAGAAAGGGTGAAGATGAGAAGAGAGAGGATGTGGGAGGAAGAGATGGTGGGAGACAGATAGTGTGAGAGAAAGGAGAAGCAGGTAAGACTGAGGGTGCGATACCTCATGCCAAAACGGGGTGTCAGATAAGACAGATGGAATATTTCTTATTTTATTGGGAAGCCGGGAAGCCAAACTACAGCCGTATTAGGTGTTGTTTTGCTACAGGAAAGCTAAGTACAAATGGAAGGAACGACCGGGCAGATCAGCATTGTACGTGAGATAATAGCAGGGCAGTAGCGAAAAGAAAGTCAGAAGCAAAGTGGAAGGAGCGACTGAGGAGCTATAGGACGAGCTCAATGGGGCAGGTACAGTGGGAACTGTATCGACGATACGACGATAGCAGGCAAGATCGTATTACTCAGTAGAGAGCAAGAGAGAGATACCGAGAGAGAGAGAGAGAGAGAGAGAGATCGAATTAACGAGAGAAAGACAAGGAAAACTCGAAAACGACTCTCTGACAGGCACACACCCCTGGACAAACGCGAAAAGACCATTGGTACAAGGATGCACTCCCATAACAACATGCAGGGGTCTGTGTTGTGATAGCATGCTAACCATTTTAGGAATATTGTGGGTATGGTGACAGGGGTTGGAGGGGAACGACAATACTTGGTAAGAGGTAGTGGAGGTTGATTGTGTGCGTCGCCGAGAGTGAGCTGGCAGCTCACAGCTGTCTCGAACGCGATGCCCAACTATTACAATAGGCTCTGTTACGAAGTATATAATAGTGTAAGATACTTAGTATTGGGTAAGAATATGCTTGGAGTGTATCATTATCAAAATTGATATAGTAGACTAGACGTTGGGCTATGTGCCGTGCCGTAGCCTCCGTGTTCAAGCTTCAGTCGAGGCAGAAACAGATCAAAGATATCGAGAGTCTAAGCCGATGTCTGAAACTGAGTGAAAATAATTGAGTTAATAATATTCGAATGTCAATCAAGGTGAGCACTCTGTCTTGCCTTGATGGAATCCGTCAATACATTTCCTGGAGTGATTATGGAGGCGTCAAAAAGGGACATATCGGCAGCACGAGGACAGCACGCGTCTTGAATAGGCAAAGAATAATACTCCTGAAAGAAGAAACGAAGACGCGCCAATATATTTGCATATTACGTCTGAGACAAGCACTCGCTCTTCTTCTTACAGAACTTCCGTTGCCGACGATGCACGAGTCCGCGGCAAGGAGCATCTCAGACCTGCATGCATCAATTATTAGTAGAATAATTAATGTATCCAAATGTATCTGGGATACCATCTTGGAACTTCAATGAGGCTACCAGCTCAACGTGCTTTTAGTTTAGGCTGTCGCAAAGTAAGACATGCCGTTGGCTACGCCATGTGCATTTCCTGCATTTGTGCTTATGTAATCGGTCTAGCAGAATATGCACATGTCGACCTGATTCAGATGACATGGAGAGATACATTTGAGTCAATCTCAATATCTTGCAATCCAAGTCAATCTCGAGCTGGCATTTGAGTCAGATGATATTTGCTCTTTTAGTACAAATACAGGTTGCAAGTGATTAGATTCAACCATGCATCGGCACCTTGGTCGTGTCTGCTTGGGCCTGGCCGACGGGAGCTTACAGGTAATTACTCCGTCGTCAGTTGTTGACCGCCCGACACTAGCTTGTATCAGGTCTATCCACGTCATGTCTTAGCTGTCCTATCGTGTCTGCGCGCTGTTCTGTACGGTTCTTTAGCATCAGCATGTCTCGCCTCCTTTTCATCAAGGCCTTGATCTCACCTCTGTCAGCTCTATCCAAATCTTCTCTTTTCTTTCTTTGCTATGCCCTTCCTCTCTAGTCTAAATATATTCTACTTGCAAGGATTAGCACTGACACACTGCAAAGTAAAATGACTTGTGGTCCTCCGTCTGGGGTCGACGCCTTATTGGCCGCTCGGAAATTAAGGCGTGTCTTTCGAGCTAGCTGGGTGCGATGAGTCTTTACTGAGTAGTTACAGTATTTGCAGTTTTTACACTCGTATTTATGCTTTGCTGCCTCTACTCCATACCGCCTTGCTCTAGCATTCCATCTTGAAACAAACTGGACAGGCCTCTTAGACGATACTACTCTGTTTGATTACCGGTCCACTCCCACTCTCTGCATCGAGGCCTTGATATTTTACTCCGTACATACCTGTATTGTATCGTTGCCATCCCCTGCCTTCTATCTTCGAGAAGCTGACGTGCTGTCCCGTGTCTCCAGTTCCTCCCTGCGTGCCGTATCCATACCCAGCGTGCGCTGTCCCAGGGCCAACTCGTTAAGAACATCGGGTCCTTACAGAGCACAGGTAAGGTACTTTATCGGATATCAACCCCATCTTCGTACTTGATGTATGCTCCCGGCTACGCATTACACTGGGGCATGAGAAGCTAGATGGTATCTGTGCATACCACCCTCTCACAAGAATGCAGAGCAGCCAAAGATGCAGATTACGGTCCCAGTACATTACCAAATGCACAATGCCACTGACGTCCATAGTCGAGTCAATCCGGGTTGTCTGCGTCATGCTGTCTTAAGCATTTAGGTATTCATTCCTTGGTTAATCGCTTAAGCCAACCCCTCTTCTAAATACAACGTACTTTTACTTGCCAACCCAATTTATGACGGTTTAATGTGTTGCATTTTTGATAGTTCGATTTCCTCTAATTGAGCCCACTTGAGCAGAAGTACGCCGCAATGGTGACAAAGCCTAGCCATGTGGGTATATATAAGGCTAGACTAGCTGCGGCCTTCAACAATAACTCCTGATGGTGTAGTTGGTTCATCACGTTCGACTGTAATGGTTCTTCAATGTAATCGAAAGGTCGCCGATTCGATTTCGGCTCGGGAGAATATGAGTTTCGTATTTTTTGTCGGCTTCTATTATTAGATTTTTTTTGCTTTAAATTGTTTTTTATCTCTTAATTAATCTTGGGGGGTTATTCGTGTTTTTTCTTTTTTTTTTTTTTTTTTTTTTTTACTTACATCTTTCATCTTTCAAGTATTTGTTTCTAGTCAAATTCGTTTGTTTTTTTAACTCATTGAAATCTTTATCGTTGAAAATAAGTCAAATTACTTCTATCTAGTCAACTTTTGGTGATGTTTGATTTGCACTGTATTCTATTTTAATGTTCTACATCAACTCCGGTTTATATTTCTACAAAATCATCCCAAAGCATCAGAACATATCAGATATCAAATCAAGTGGTTATATGACTGCCAATATGCTAACAGGCTACACACCGTTCCTTGCATCAGGACTTGTTGGCGCTGCATCATGCACACTCTACTGCACGCTGCACACACCATGCAGCACGCTATGCACAAGCAACTCTTGAGCCTGATGCGATGCGCTAGGAGCAGTCTGGACTATCTATCTGTATACAAATAACGATGAAATGTTTATCAAATGAGCTAATCATATCATCCGATATGGTGTAATGGTCAACATCCGACGCTCTCACCGTCGAGCTCGGGGTTCGATTCCCCGTATCGGAGCACAAGCTTATTTTTTTTCTTGGTGGCATATAAAATGAGATTTTCCATGCTTTTGCTACGTAGGATGTGTAAATGTTTTTTTTTTATGTAGTCATGACTGATATGCGCTATCTTTTTAATTCGCTGCAAATACCCACTCAACTTACAACGTCGTATCAGACCCTCTCGTCTCGCATGAAGTTCGTCTGGAATGTAGTATGAAACGCATAACTCGGTCCCCCTCATCATTGCTTTATGTAAGGAATTAATCCACGACATAAAACAGACACAATGTCAGCTTATCAAGCGTCAATGCAGTTATGAGACGGCAATGTCGACGCTTGGAAACCAAGCACGCGGCTAACGGCAGTTGCTCGACAGCACCGGAGATTATTCACTATGGCATACCGACATACAAACGTGCAACTGATTACATGATCAAACAACCATATGCCATAGGCCTGCAATGATTTCCCTCATCAAACAAGGCATGACAGACAGGGTTCCTCTGCCAAAACCTTATCCCACGCCTGCAATTATGTGACGTCCAGACGATCAACGGCAGGGCTACGTGACAGAAGGAGGCGACGAAGAAGCATATTATTATTGAATATTGAATATTGAATATTGAATACTAAAAAGAAGAGAAAAGAAAAGAAAAGAAAAAAAAACTGAAAAGGAGAAAAAGTAAAAATAGAAAGCACAAGCAAAATCAAGAGCCAAAACAGAAAAAAGTCAAAAAAAATGGATACATCCGGATTCGAACCGGAGACCTTTCCCATGCGAAGGGAAAATCATACCCCTAGACCATGCACCCATTGCAGTATACTTCTAGTGCATGGAGATGAATCTATATACCCTTGCATGTAGTACAGGAGATCCATCTTGCAAAAAACAGAAAAACAACAACAACAGAAATAGAATAATAAAGCCAGTCGGTATTTAAACAACTACAAAAAGATATTAGATCTACTTTTTACGTTCCAGCCAATCGACTGGCACGGGCCACTTCCTCTACATATATTTTTATGCCGGCGTCCACTGCGTCGACGATGCGGAAACACGGCGTCAGTGTTCGTGATGCTGCACTCTTAGGGCAAATGTCTAGCGGATCCGTGTCAATATCGTACCTTTCGCGCCAGCACCGTCCTTGTACGTCTGGGCACAGCTCGTGGCCGACTAGATGTCGGTTGTGTTGACGGAGCGCGAACCGTGACGCCAGCTCCGTCAGCCGTGTGGCATCCACCCGGAGCCCGTCAACAATGAGGTCCCTAAACATACGGCTGCTGACCTGGATGCCGACCGGGGTGGCGGTATCGGTATCATCAGTATCATCGATATCATCACGGCTGCTGATCGTATGCGGATCAATATGCACAGTTTCGCGCCGGCTACTGTTGGTACTGTCGGTGCAGTCGCCCCATGTATCCTGCACCCAGCGCAGGTGCCGCCGGTAGCCAATAGTGACCTGGTGCATTAGGCGGCCGATGAGAAGGACATTTTGGATTGTCAACCGCGGTGGCTTGGATAGGTTGTAGCACCCGGGGCACGCGAGCAGTTGTCCCATGAGATTCGCACCGGCCCGGAGATCGCGGAGCGTGGCATGTGACATGTCGCCGCGGCGCAGTGTGCGGATCAACCTGGCCACATCATTAGCACAGCTACAAGATTCCTCAAAGGGATCCCGTAACTGATCGGGCGACAGCGGGTTGTAGAGGCCTGCATCCAGCGCATCAACATTGCCACCACCGTGTTGTGTAGCCTGGTGGCATGGACCGAGCAGCTCGAGCGGGATACAGCCAAAGTCACCTGTGCCGGCGAATTCGGGCGGAAACAGCGGCAAGGAGCCGAGATCTATTACGGCATCGGCAACGTCGACAACTTCGACAACGTCACCCAGGCCGTCAGAGCCGTGATCTGTCGTTGGCGGTGACGGAGCCAGTCTGATAGGCGACAGCAGGGGATGCACACCTGCACCTGCAGCACCACTGGCAGAAGGCACCAGCCGGGCTCGTTCTTGTCGACGCACCTTGCTCGGGCGACCCGGGATGCCCATGTACTGATACGTGCATGCCACGTTCAGCGACGCACAGCGGGCACAGCTCTGGCCGTTGCCCGTGCACTTTAGTTTACGCGTGCCTGGCAGCGAGCATTAGCCATAACCACTCATGGACAGATGACATGGATGGACAATATTGGAGATAATAACTCAAAATAACTCACGGCACGCTTCGCACGATTGGCGCTTTTGCCTAGGAGTATGCATCGTTTGTAAACGTGTAAATAAATCAACGGATTAAGTTTATACAAAATAGAATAATATAATTACAACTATATTAAACAATTAATAAAATCAAAGAGAAAGACGTCGGAGGGTTTACGGCTTGTATATGAATACTGGCGGGTAAACACCAGACCCCCAAGATGCCATCCTGCAGGCCCATCGCGCCATTGACTAGATCAGATACCATCCGATAACCATCCGATAACCATCCGAGATATGATCAATCACCGATCTACACAACCCACGGAATCTACACAATAGCTGAGACAATACGCCATGCAATACCATATGACTGCCCTGCTTCGTGGGCACGGCCAGCAAACCACTCTCATACATCATGCACAGCACTCAACATGACTAAGACGACAACACCTCAGGAAATCCGCCGCCACTGGACTAGCGGTCTTGAGATTGCCCTCCTCGATGTTCGCGAAGAGGGCCCGTATGCAGAGGCACACCCGCTGTTTGCCCTCACCGTGCCCGTATCCGAGGTCGAGCGTAAGCTGCCCGCACTTGTCCCTCGATTGTCGGCACCCATTGTCGTCTACGATAACGGCGAGGGCTACGTCGAGCGCGCCGCCACCCGCATTGCTGCCCTAGGCTACACCGATGTGCGGATTTTGGAGGGTGGCCTGGCCGCCTACGCACGCGTCGGCGAGATCTACCGCGACGTCAACGTGCCCTCCAAGGCATTTGGTGAGCTAGTCGAGGCGATCCGGGGCACACCCTCGCTGGCACCGCGCGACGTCAAACAGCTCATTGACAGCGACAGTAACGTCGTTGTCCTTGACACTCGGCGGCTCGAGGAGTACAACACCATGAGCATCCCGCGCGGCCGCAGCTGCCCCGGCGGCGAGCTGCTATACCGTATCTTTGCGGCCGCCCCGTCTCCGGACACAACAGTTGTTGTCCATTGCGCTGGCCGCACGCGCAGTCTGCTCGGAACACAGTCGCTCGTAAACGCCGGCATCCCTAACAGGGTCGTCGCACTCCGGGACGGCACAATCGGCTGGACGCTAGACGGCCTTCAGCTCGACACGGGCAAGACAGAGCAGGTTCCGCGGCCATCAGAAGATGCGGCGCGCCAGGCACTCGTGTATGCCGTCTCTTGGGCCAAGCATGTCGGCGTCCCTATCGTGCAAGCCGATCAGCTGCTGGCCATTGCAGCACAGCACGATAGAACACTCTACCTTCTCGATGTGCGGGATCCCAGCGAGTATGCGCAGGGACACCATGCCCAGTTTGTCTCGGCCCCGGGCGGCCAGCTCGTGCAGGCAACGGACGAATGGATTGGCGTGCGGGGTGCGCGTGCCGTCCTATATGATACAGACGGCGTGCGCGCCCGCATGGCGGCTACGTGGCTGCTGCAGCTGGGTTGGGAGGTATCGGTCTTTGATCACGAGGGCACGCTACCCGACTGTATCCCTACGCCTGATTCAATACCATCTAGGCCATCGGCACTGCCTTCATCGCCTGATGCTATTGTACCGGAAGATCTAGTAAAACTCGAGAAAGTAATAGTCATCGATCTGGCCCGAAGCCCTGCATATCGCAAGGGCCATATTCCGGGAGCATGGCATGCCTCCGGCCCGGAGCTTGCCCGGGACTTGCGAATAGTAAAGGGCGAGGGTCTAGTTGTTCTTACATGCCCAGATGGCCTGGTCGCCGCAGCAAACCTAAATGATGCACGCAAGGCCGTGCCACGGCCTGTGCTCTATCTGGAGGGCGGAACAGCCGCATGGATAGCCGCAAAGCAGCCTCTTGAGACTGAAGCGCGCTGGCTTTCCCGGCCGATGGATGTCTACAAGCGGCCATACGAAGGAACCGGCAACGACCGCGAGGCCATGAAGGCATATATCCAGTGGGAGCACGAACTCATTGCGCAGATTGCAAACGACGGGGTTGCTCGATTCCACGTCGTGCGAGACGACCGGAAACCTTGACGACTATGCTGGTCTCTGTGTCTGGATACGGCATGGTAGAGTTCTAATCAAGAGAGTACATGATACACACTAAGCACTTTCAATATGACACAAGTGCACCAAGAAAAACAGAATACTGATAGCAAATTAAAACGCTTGCATTTTGAACAGATTTTACCAACGTTTTTTGTTACTATTTATGATATTTTGGGTCTACTCTGTACTACAACATGTCTTCTCAGCCACGCCCACACGACAGAAACACGACGACGAGACCTCGACATCCGCCTCGGCAAGGGCGAGAACGAGCTGCCGCTGGATAATGTTGGCCTCGGCATCACGGCCAAGCTTCTGCAGGCACTCGTGGTAACCATGCAGTGCCCACACATTGTTTGGATGCTGATGAGTACGGCCCGGGGTCGGCTCCAGGCCGAGGTCCTGCGCATAAGCGTGCGCGGCCTGCTCGACGAGACCCTGCTCCAGTGACAATGCGGCAAAGGGGTGTCGAGCTGGCAGCATCCAACCCCACGGCTCCGCAAACGGCAGCACGTCCTCGAGCGCAATGGCGTCACGCAAACGGCCAAAGGCGACCTTGTAGCTGCCGCTCCGGTACGCAATCTCGCCGTCCAGCATTGCCGTCGCGATCTTGAGAATGTCGGTCACCTTGTTGGGGAAGTCGAGCCGCGTCGGCGGTACGACAGTAGCGGCCCGATGAAAGAGCACGCGCTCGGCTTCGGCCTCGGAAACCTCGCCGGTGGCCGCGTGAGCAATTGCTTTGCCGTAGTGGCGGAAGACGTTGGTCACGCAATACAAGTGCGCATCGTCGAGCGGACGCAGCGCCTTGAGATCATCCCACATGCCGAAGCGGATCAGGACATGGACGCGCACGGCCTTGAAGAACTCCATCCAGTTGGCAAGCGCCGGCACCTCGACACGCAGAATGTCGTCGGTAATGGTGGCCTCCATGCGGTCCACGGCGGCAAGCGCAGCCTTGGATTTGCCGCCGAGCATTGCCGCGTAGATAAGCGAGTGGTAGTCGTGCAGGCGGTAGTAGCTGTAGAAGGTGTGGCCCCCATTGCGCGCAAAATACTTGTCGTCGGCTATGGTGGCCTTGTAGTTGTACTCGACGGCGCGCCGGTAGTCGCCGACGAGGACGTCGATGTGTGCGGGCATATGGTAGGTGTGGCCCGTGTCCGGCACGAGATCGCGAATCATGTCGGCAGCCGGCAGCGCTGCCTCGGGCGTCGCCGACATTTCCATGAGATGAATATAGTAGTGCGCAACAGCCGGGTGTTTCTCAACACCGTCTCGCTTGAGCGTGTCCTCGAGCAGTGCTCGTACCTCGTTGACGGGCGAGCTCGGGATGGGCAGTCCGGTCTTTGTGTCAAACAGCCTCCGGGGTGTGCAGTTCATAAGTGCGTCGGCAAAGAGCGCAATGATGTCAAAGCTGTCGAGGCCGAAGCGCTGGTATACGCCGCGCATGGCGTCTGCATAGGCCCGGTCACACGCCGCCGTGTCGCGGCTGGGGCTGTCATCTGGATAGCGCAAGGCGAGCGCCGTGATGAGGGCTTGCTCCCAGTGTGCAGCACCGGCTGCGCGCTTCAAGGCTTCCTGACTATACGCATGCGTCCTGCGCAGCGCCTGTAGGCGGTCGGCCTCGTCAAATAGAGCCCAGGTCTTGTTGTAGTTGGGACCGGAGCAGAACGAGAGACCCCAATAGGCCATGGCACAGGTGTCGTCGTGGGCGGCGGCCTGCCGGTAGCAGAAGATGGCCTCGTCGTGGTTGAAGCAGTATGTCCAGACCAGTGCGCGGCCGAACCAGACCTGGGCCGCGTCTGACTGCGTGCTGACACGGGGCAGCGCTGCATGGCCGAGGTCGTAGTACGGCTCCGAGGGGTCCTTTGTGGGCACGCTGGGGGGAGGCAGAGATCCCATGCTGTCGCTGATGTCTGGTCTGCCTGGATATCAGCAGAGCAAGAGCATCCTCGATGATGACGGCAAGATTGAATTAAAATGACGGAATGTCGAAGCAGCAACGAGCATGTCATGCGTACTGCCGGACGTGATTGGCTCGGATGTTTTGAGAGGCGGATAGTTCCCCAACTTTTAGCTTTCCTCGTTGCCGCTACTAGAAACCGTCCGAGTGCGACAGTGCAGATCTAGCGGCGTGTCACAACCCCCCCCTTGTAATCACGAAATGGACTGGACGCATTGCACATGATTTGCGATTGCTTTGCATTTGGGTTGTATTTGCCATGTCTATCTATCTCACTCATAGTACTTGGCTGTCTTGCCCTTGATGACGACCTCCTGTCTGAGATTGTGCATTGTGGGATCGTCCTTGCGCTGGACGTTGAATGTGACCCGGGCCTTGACCCATTCGCCCGCCGTGATTGTCTCGGCCTCGCTGTCCTCCGTCTCGGCCGTGTAGCCTAGCCTCTCGAGCACGGCACTTTTGACCGGCCGCAGCTCCAGGGCATCCTCTGGACGCACAAAGTAGAGGACTCCGAGGCGGTCGATGTTGGCCTGGTCGGGTGGCGGTGCAACTACGCGGTGGATGCTGCTCTTGAGGAAACCGTTGGTCAGAAACTGCAGCGCATCGGCGACGTTGACGGTGATGCTGCCATCAAAGGGCTTGACCCAGCGCCAGCCGCCGTCGGCGCCGCGTACCTGTAGGGCGGCGACGGGCTGGCGGAACAGTAGCGTCAGCGAGCCAAAGTCGGTGTGACCCTTGACCCAGACGTTTTCAAGGCGTGCATTGACGTCGGCACTGCGGCGGTGGTACTTCATGTAGCGCAGGTGGCAGTCGGACTTGTGGTCGTAGCGGTGGTGCTGCGCCAGGGTGTCGTCGGGCAGCTCGAGAACAATGGCAAAGAGCACAAGTAGCTTTTGCACAATGTTGTTGTGGATGTGGCGTGCAAAGTGCTCGATCTCGGGCTTGTTTTCAACGATGATGGCCGGGTGAGGCTGTTCGTAGGCGGGGATGAACTTGGGGATGTTGTAGATCTCCGTGTTGTCAAAAATACCGGGAGTGAGTTCCTAAACGTCTCAGCCTCTGATATATTGCCCCCCCTCCTTTCTTTTTCCAGGTCCATCTCCATTTCCATTTCCCTTTATTTTGTGATCAATGTTCACTTACGCGAAGGCCCAGCGGTTTGTAGCCGTTGTAGCCGCCGTTCTCAAGGTCGGCGCGGTACTTGATCTTCTCCTCGACAGGCAGCTCAAAGACGGACTTGCCAATGGCAAATTGACGGTCCACCTCCTCCTGGCTGAGACCGAAGTTGATAATGTAGAAGAAGCCGACCTTTTGGATGGCCTCCTCGAGTTGTTTGGCCAGCGCCTCCTTACCACCCGGCGTATCAAACGTGGACAAGTCAAGCGTCACGAGTTCGGCCCAGTTCACTACAATCATAATCAGTATCTTTATTAAATTTGTCTTATAGGCCAAGGCTAGCAAGCATACAATCATGTGCAGTCTCTGGGATCTGCTTGTAGAACAGGTTTGGGGTGCCAACACTGTTCGGAGTGTGCGTCTGAGTCTGCACAGCAGCCATGTTTGCGGTGACGTAGGTGAGTGTATGAGAGGGACTGTCTGAGTATTTTTTTGCGCACAATCTTTGTGCATTCGCGTTCGGCCCTGGTAGATGCCCCAGGTTTATGTCTTCATGTCCTGCAGTTCCTTTAATACACATTTTGTCTGTTCCGTACCATGACTTGTGCTGGATGCAATCCACAGCAGCGTGGCCTGTCGCCATAATAGTGGCGTCTTGCTCATCGCGGAGGGTATCGATAATATCCTCCGAGCCAGCCCCAGCCATAATGATGATGTAATGCGCGAATGAAGCGGAAATGCGCATTGTATGCTTTTTGCATCAATTCCACCACTCCGCAATGTTTTCATGATATTGTTGAGCCGAGTATCCGACGGACAGTTATAATTGTTCATAAATCAGATCGGTTCGGGACAGGATGCGAAAAGAAAAGCGAGCCAGCGAGCCAGCAAGTCGACGCAAGACAGGAGGTAACACGGCCAGCTGCGAACCATGTCGGAAACAAAAGAACCAGTTATCGCATCGTCGATATTAGCACCACCCGCGCATGGTACACTGCATTTCGTACAGCGCGGCGGCGACGTTGAAGTCGACAACGAAACAACCGTGGCTGGCATTAGCGGCTATGACACAGAGCGCATGCGTGCGCGGACGGCGCTGACCGCAGACGAGGAGAAGAAGCTTATGCGGCGCGTTGATCGCCGTATTATGATCCTGTGCTCGGTCATTTTCTTGGTCAAGAACCTGGATGCAAGCAACATCTCCAACGCGCGCATCATGAACAGAAACACGCCACAAAATATAATGGAGCAGCTCCACCTGACGCCGGACGAGTACAACTTGCTGACCGTCTTGTACTATGTGCGTGCCGTCTCCTGTTCTTCCGGATGAACCTCAAGACCCAAGACTGACGTGTTTAGATTCCTTATATTGTCCTCGAGGCTCCGTCCAACCTGGTGCTCAAGCGCATGCGGCCCAGTGTCTGGCAGGCCCGCATTATTATCTCGTGGGGCATCATGACACTCTGCCACATCCCTGTGCGCAACAAGGGCGGCATCTACGCCACCCGGTTCCTGCTGGGCCTATTTGAGGCAGGCATGTTCCCCGGTGTGATCTTGCAGATGACATATTGGTACCGGCCAGACGAGATGTCCATTCGGCTTTTGTATTTCTGTACGTGCTGTCTCTCTTGTAGTAATCTGCCTCTCGTTGTGACTAACACAGAAAGACTGTCTAGGAAACTTTTCCGGTGTCATCAGCGGCTTGCTGTCTTATGCGTTTGATAATGCCTCGGGTCACAGGGGCCTGTCGGGCTGGCAATGGTGAGACTCCGACTCTCCGACTTCTTCCAAGGTTTCCTGATCTTTCTGATGCTGATTCTGACTCCACCCCAGGCTTTTCTTGACAGAAGGTCTTCTCACGCTCGTTGTGGGGGTTGTCGTCTACTTCTTCCTGCCAGACTGTATGTTAATATTCGATGGCTCTCCCTTGGCATGCCTCAGCAGCAATGAATATTGCAGCATTGAACTGACAAACACACGCAGTTCCTCCGACGGCAACGTGGCTCACAGACAAGGAAAAGGCCTTTATACAGGCCCGCCTACCCCCAAACGCTCCTCGAGCCGACGAGCTCAACTTTAACTACCGCGAGATTGTGTCGGCCCTCAAAGACACTCGGCTATGGTTGTTTACGCTCATCTGGGCCCTGTTTACAGTCGGCACCAACGGCGTCACCTTTTTCCAACCGACTGTCATCGCCAACCTGGGATACACGTACGTCTCTATATAGGTTCTTTTCGTTCTATTCCTCTTTCCCTTTCTATAGCTAACAAAACCAGTACCATTGCTCAAGCCCAACTGCTTAACCTCCCAGTGTCCATCCTAGGCATTATTATCATTGCCATCTCAGGCTATTTTGCCGACAAAAGCCACTTTCCACGCCCCGTGTATCCGCTGATAGTCTATATGGTTGTGCTTGTGTGCTACGGCGTCATGATTGCCTATCCGTCCGACGGGGGTGTTTATGCGGCGACGCTGATTGGCAACGCATTTATGTCGGCATTTTACCCGCTCATGTGGCCCTGGAGGGTTCAGACTACTTCTCATGCAACGGGCTCCGCGTTTAGCATTGGCTTTGTCAACAGCTACGGCCAGATCGGTGGTGCCATCGGACCTCAGATTTTCCGTGAGAAGTACGGCCCGCGGTACAAGGAGAGTTTTACAGCGGCCATGGCCTGTGTCGGTGCCGGGCTTGTTGTGACGTTGATTACCTGGTGGGTGACACGGCACACAGAGCGAGACACGCGGAGGCTCAAGCGTGCGCGTCTGGATGCAAGTAAGAATGGGATGACTGTTCTCGAGGATGTGGTGGACCGTGATGTTGCTACCAAGACCAGTGACGACGAGAGTGCCTAGTCTGGAGGGAAGATCAGTCTGGGATATGCTTGAAAGGTGGTGCTTTCCGACGGGCACTAACACGCTGGGTATTTTCGGCATTTTCGAGGGTGACTATTCTCACAGTAGAGGACAAGCACAGCATTGCAGCACTATCGCGAGACGGAAGCACCGAGATTCTTTCTTTACTTCTTTCTAGAAAGTTATAGGGAGATATGAATGTCTTATTTTAATGCCTTTATTATTTTTGTGCACTGAACCTCTTGCTCAAAGTGCGATGATGTCGCCATCATTAAGACTGCTGTCGTTCTGTGAAGTAGTAGCTTTGTAGTGTCAGAATCCACATCTTGTATATAGCTAATATTAGCACTGAGTACAGGGAGTTTTACTGCAGCATCAGATTAGAAAGGCGTTGGACTCCGACAATGTGAGATCCTATGCCGAACATACACTTAGAGCCCTGTTGACACTCTGAGACTCGTGATAATCAAGGCGGGGGTTCGGCCGCAGCGCTTCATCACCCTTGATTGCGCGCCACTCCATCATCTTGTCGGAGAACAGGGAAAGATCGGATGAGAAACGGCTATCAAAGTATGTATGGGCTTGTAAAGTAAGGCATGCGAACCTGAATGCTAGAGTAGATCATCTCCAAGAGCGTGCAGAGAAAACGCAATCTCGTTGCCGACCGAGCCCACGTCGACAAGAGTCGTCGCCAGCACAGAGTTTCCCGACTTAATGACCACTGTCGCCTGTGCCGCAGCTGAATGTTTCGGTTTGGTTTGCGATTTGCCAACGTAGCTGCTGTCAATTGGTTCACCGAGCTGGTGCGAGATAGCAGCATCGACAAGCAGCGAGGCTTTGCTGAAAAAGCAAGGGTATAGTCAACCACGTGACTCTTGACAGGTACACCATCAATGCGACTCCGGACTACTGTTGATAAGACTCTGGATGGGATATGAAAAAGGGGAGAGCACCCGGTAGATGTATCTCTAGGCCTCTGATATCCTATCTGTAATACTTCCCCGGACGACGTCGTTCTGGTAGAGTCCCGACGCGGAAGTTGGCAAAGAAGCTTCAGGCAATCTGAGAGGCTTCTTCATGTCTTGTCTCCTTTTGATTTTATTTCTACATTCTTTATTATCTATTTAATTACCTTTTTATTGAAACATCTCTTGATATCCACTCGATTGTCTCCTCTTTCCCAAGTCCTCAATATCTTTGGGTGTCTTCAAGATGGGTCTAAAGAAACGTTTGCCCATGTCTTCCCAACGTTGCCTTTATTAGTTATGTGTGTATGGACAAGGGCATGATCTGTACATGAAGTCTTGATTCTAGGAGATCAGAGCAAAAACTGCAACTATGCAACTGCGACGATGAAGTAGCAAATATGCATAAGTGATCGTGATATGGGCCGGGTATTGCCGTCTCAAGGCTGCGCACAGTCAATGATCATATCCCAGAGAATAAAGACAGACGACAAACCAGACGAAAGACACCGGATCGACAAGACAGATGAAACTCTGGACTTCTGTAGAGTGCAAAGTGCAAAAAGCAACAGTTGCCGCCATGCTTCTTTTTCCTTTGCTCTCGATTTTGGCTTTGCCTTTGCAGCCGGGCGTCGGCCATGCTCTGCCAAGCCCGCCCATGCACAAGGCCAGCGTGCCCGTCGACCTGTCGGCACTGCTCAACAACAAGGCCTTCGGCTCCAAGCCCGGAGAAGCCGCCTTTGACCCTCTCAACCAGTCGTCCCCGGTTCCAATCTTTGATACAACTGCCTTTGTGTCGTCGACCACCGGCTTACAATACAACTTCCCCGGCTACATCGGCCCCAACGACAAGCCCGACAATGCCATCTGCTCTGGCCAGACCATTCAAGTCCACCCGGGCCAATACTTCTCGGCCTCCTTTCTTGTTGGCGGCGATGTTGAGAGCAACACCGTGCTTGGCAATGTAACCTTTGGCTTTGCCGACAAGTCGACGACGCAGTACGAGCTGCGCACGCCCAACTGGTTCAGCTTCTTGACCATCAACCGCGGCGACATCATCTTCCCGCATCGCTACACGGCCAGCGGCGTCAACTATAACACGCCGCACATCTATGAGCGCACCGCCTCGCTGCCGCCGAATAAGGAGCTCGTGTCCATTACGCTGCCTGTCGCTAAGAACAGCACCACTGGCCGTCTGCATGTGTTTGCGCTCTCGCTGTGGTCTGGAACAGGTGCAAAGGCGGGCAGCGTCAGTGTCCAGGACGTCCGCCCGACCTGTCGAGGTCACCGTCAACAATGCCGGCGCCATGTGTGTGTCTGGGCCGGGCATGTCTGTCTCACTCACAGCACCCGAATTCTTCACAGTATCGCCCGCCACAGTCCGCCGCCTGTGTCCCGGCGACCAAAAGACGGTGAAGCTGTCAATTGCACGGAGCAAAAAGAAACAGCAGCAGAAACCTGCCATAACCACGGCTAGTGTCGTGCTTGATTGCGGTCATGATTCTGTTAGCCAGTCCTTTTTTCGAGGTCGAGCTCGGCCTTCTCGAGGCATGAACGCCTGGCCTCGATACACTGGCCAAGCACGAGAGCCCCGACTGGTTCAACGACGCCAAATTCGGTATCTTTATCCATTGGGGCCCTTACTCGGTTGCAGGCTGGGGCAACAGCACACCCTGCGAGAGCTATGCCGAGTGGTTTTGGTGATATTCGACACACCACCCGCAGGCTGACCGATCCGACTTTTACGACTACCACCGGCGCACCTTTGGCGAGGAATGGGCTTATGACGACACATTTGACAACTTTACAGCGGCCTCGTTTGATGCGCGCGCATGGGTTGACCTGTTTGCCGACGGCGGTGCCAAGTACTTTGTGCTCACGACAAAGCATCATGATGGTTTTGCCCTCTTTGACAGCGGCAGCATCACCAACCGGTCGGCCATGCATTATGGTCCGCAGCGTGACCTTGTGGCCGAACTGTTTGACGCCGCTGAGACGTACCAGCCTGGTCTCAAGCGCGGCACTTACTTTTCGCTGCCCGAGTGGTTCAATCCCGACTTTGGTCCCTACGGATTCAACCATTTCGATACGGACACGACCGTGTCGTGGCCTGGTATCCCGGCCAAGAACCTACATACGGGTATTGAGGAGCCATACACTGGTCGGATCCCTGTAAACGACTTTATTACGGATGTCATGGTACCGCAAATGGACCTGCTTGCCTACAACTACACTACGGACATTATGTGGTGCGACTGCGGCGCGGCCAACGGCACGGCAGACTTTGCGGCACGTTGGTGGAATAAGGCGCATGCAGATAACCGGCACGTGGCCATCAACTCGCGCTGCGGCATTCCTGAGGCGGCCGACTTTGACACACCCGAGTACCAGACTTTCTCGGTGGCACAGTCACGCAAGTGGGAGAGCAACCAGGGCATGGATCCGTACAGCTACAGATACAATCGCGCGACAGAAGACAACGCGTACATGAATGCGACCACCATCATCTACTTGCTGGTAGATATGGTGTCCAAGAACAGCAACTTCTTACTCGACATTGGCCCGCGCGCCGACGGCACGATTGTAGATGTCGAGGCAGCGCATCTGCGCGATGCAGGTAAATGGATCAAGAAACACGACGAAGCCATCTCTAACACGACGTATTGGTTTGTGCAGAGCGAGCTGCTTGAGGGACCCGACGTGCGCTTCACGCAGACCGAAGATGCATTTTACGTGCTGTTCCTGGAGGAGCCAGTGCCGGACGCGCACGGCATGGTGTCGGTGGCGGCGCCGATTCCCGTTCTCAAGGGCGACATCGCGACACTGCTGAGCTCCGAGCATACAGCGGCACTACCGTGGATGGTGACGGAGGTGGATGGTGTGTGCGACGTTTAGTGTCAAGGTGTCAGCCAAGGTGTTGTCGAGCGAGTCGTATTGCTGGGTGTTCAAGATTGCGTACAAGCAGGTCTAGAGTGCTAGTACAGGAAATCAATAATACAAATCGTCGATTAGATGGAGGGTTAAGTGATTCTGATTCTGGGTGCAATTGAACCAGCTTGATTAGATCAATTGCGTTCGACGATGTTGAACTGGACTGTCGGCTCAATTGCCGTGATCCTGTGTGATTACATAATCGAATATATATATAGTCCATTTGCATTTGCTTCCGATCAAGCCGACGTTTGAAAATGCCTATGGCATCGCATCGTGTCATATGATCCAGCCATTCAGCTGCTGCGCTCTTTTTCATCAGCTAGTTACTTTGAGTGCAAGCGTCGGCTTGGAATGTCAGAGGTGAGACATGAGACACTGCCGGAATGTCGCAGTGGGATTTGAAATACCTCTGCTGCTTCGTTTCGCCCAGCACAGCACATACGTCAACAATCACATGCCTGCCGTCTGCAGTGTCCCTTTCCCCAAGCCCAGAGCGGCAACAATCATGAATGGCACTAGCATAGTATTCGGCTCAGGTCTGTTCGGGGAAGCACTTGACAATGCAACGATCGGCACGATTTGGAGCTGACATCTCCATCATGCGAAGTCCGACATCCATCTACCTCCATCTGCCCCCCCGGCTTTGGCCTGCTCCATCAGCACTTTATCAGCTGTCTCGTGCCGAATAATATCATGTCAATTCTAATGAACACGAAGCAGAAAGTGGCAGGAGCTAGCTTCTCTCGCGTCTTTGTCCAGTACGCGTGATTGCTAGTGTATTAATTCGTGGATTAACTGGCCCATTTGCTGGGGCATCCGCAGGAGCATTTTCTAATACTGGAGCATTTGTTGTGACAAGCCGAGGTTCATGTGGCGAGTGATATGGAATAACTGTAGGTCCCCATGGGGCTTACTTGACTTGACTTGGCTCGCCTTCGGTTGGTTGCGGGGGTACTCTTATTCTTTGTTTTCCTTTTCTGTCTCTCCTTTGCCATTCTGTCTTTCTTTCTTTCTTGTCTTCTTTTGTTTTGTATTTCTTGTCATCTTCATCCTTCCCCTGATTCTTTTGAAGCTTAGGTCCTCCTTGACTCTCATCTACGACTGTTTTCTGTGTCGACAAGTCGCCCCCTAATCCTTAAACACTTCATCCTTCCTCCATCTTCACATCATCTTCTCAAACTCTTCCACAACCACAACCGCCATCATGCCTCCTCCGAATCCTGACTGGGTCAAGGCCCTCAAGCCCTCTGGTCCCCAGGGCTCCGAACTTCTCGCCGCCGAGAGAGCCAAGTCGGAACTAAACGTGGACGAGCTGGCCGAGTTCCTGTTTACCAAGAAGAACCTCGAGCGCAACGCGCACATCCTGAGCATCCTGCAAGAGGACCCTGTCTTTGACAAGTCGCAAAACTACTTCCGTGGCCGTCATGATCGGCTCAAGGCTGCCCTGGCCCGCGGCAAGGCCCTGCGTCGTCTTTCTGTCAAGCACAACTGGACTGAGGAGGAGGACCTTGTCGCCAATGACCTCATCAGCGAGCCTACACCCTACGGCCTGCACGCATACATGTTCCTCAAGACGCTCGAGGAGCAGGGATCTCCAGAACAGCACAAGAAGTTCCTGGAGCCCGCGCGCAAGTACGAGATTATTGGCTGCTACGCGCAGACTGAGCTCGGCCACGGTTCCAACGTGCGCGGTCTCGAGACCACCGCTACGTGGAATCCTGAGGACAAAACTTTTACGATCCACTCGCCTCACCTCACAGCATCCAAGTGGTGGATCGGCTCGCTCGGAAAGGCCGCCACACACGCTGTTGTCGTCGCCCAGCTTGTCCTGAACGGCCGCCCGTACGGCCCTCACCCCTTTGTCGTGCCTGTGCGCGACCCCAAGACACACCTGCCCCTGCCCAACGTGCACGTCGGCGATATCGGCCCCAAGTTTGGCTACAACACAATGGACAACGGCTTCCTGCTCTTCAACAAGGTCAAGATCCCGCACGAGAACATGCTTAACCGCTTCTCGGGTGTTGATGCCCAGACCGGCAAGTACACGCGTCCTGCAAACCCCTCGCTCATCTACGGTACCCTCACCTACGTGCGCTCCAACATTGTCATGCAGTCTGGCTCGACCCTGGCGCGTGGTGTCACCATTGCTGCGCGCTACTGCGCTGTTCGGCGGCAATTCCAGGACAACGACGCGCCCAAGGGCGAGGTCGGCGAGAACCAGGTGCTCAACTACACCATGGTACAGTACCGCATCCTGCCGCTGCTTGCGTCGTCGTACGCGCTGTACTTTACTGGCCGTGCAATGATCAACCTCTACAACGCCAACCAGAAGCGCATGGCGCAGCAGAAGAGCGCTGCTGGCCCTGACGCCAAGCGTGCCCCCGGCCCTGAGGAGCTAGCTGCCGGCAGCGACCTGCTGGCCGACCTGCACGCCATTTCGTGTGCGCTCAAGGCTTTTGCCTCGACGACGGCTGCTGAGGGTCTGGAGGTTTGTCGTCGCGCATGCGGTGGCCACGGCTACTCGTCGTTCTCCGGTATCGGCACCTGGTACGCCGACTACCTGCCCACCGTGACGTGGGAGGGTGACAACTACATGCTCACGCAGCAGGTGGCACGCTACCTGCTCAAGTCAGCACGCGCTGTGCTGGCCGGCAAGGGCAGCAACAACGGTATCTCGCTCGTGCTCAAGGAGTTCATCCGCCGTCGCGACATCGGCGCTGCCTTTGACGTCCTCGGCAGTGACGAGGATCTTGTCGCTGCATTCGCATGGCGCGTGTCCTACCTGACCTTTGAGGCGCTCAAGCACCGCGACGAGGAGAAGCAGTCGTGGAATAGCCTGCTGATTGACTTTTGGCGCCTGTCGACTGCTTTTGCGCAATACCAGGTCGTCGAGAACTTTTACGAGGCGCTGCAGGATGAGCAGACCAAGGCCGCTGTGGACGCGACGGCACAGGGCGTTCTGCATAAGCTGTTCCAGCTGTTTGCCCTCTACCACCTGTCGAACCAGGGTGCCGAGTTCTTTACCAGTGCTGCCACCACAGTGCGCCAGATCCAGCTGGCTACGACCAAGCGCACGCTGGCGCTGCTCGACGATGTGCGCCCGCATACCATCCGCCTCGTCGACGCATGGAAGTTCCCCGACTGGCAGCTCGACAGCTCGCTCGGCCGTTACGACGGCAAAGTCTACGAGGACCTCTTCCACCGTGCGTCCGAGGTGAACCCTCTGAACGACGTCGTCTTCGACCCTTACCCGAACTCGGACGTGCTGTTCCGCTCGGAGCCCAAGGCCAAGTTGTAAGCTGCACGCCATGGTACCGAATCTAGAGAGACTTAGATTTCCATAGCCGCTTTTTTTTTTTTTTTTTTGTATTTTTGTAGTTTTGTATATATACTATATTACCATCATTTTAGATAATATCGACCGAAATAGTAGTATGTCATCCACATTTTATAGAGGATGTAGAATTGTTTATATAGGAATGTCAGTACCTTGTAAATTTATATGCTTTTCTATTATCTCCTTACCTAAACCTAACAGCCAGGTGTTACTTACGAGTATGAAAAATATGCACAAAAAATGCACGAAATACGACACTATTAACGAAAATAATAATATAATAGAAACGAGCCATTTAAAATGCAGTTTGACTTGCTAGGAGAGGTTGCGTTTTGCATCATACTTCAAGCACCACACGGCACTAAAACAGTGAAAGATGTCATACAGGCCGTGCCAATGAGAAAGTATTGTAAGAGAATGAAAATACGAAGAAATGAAACACATGAAGAAAGAAAAAAGACCAATGAAGAAAATATACAACTGAAATAGAACAAAACAAACAACGGCTAGCCAATATAAAAGAAAGCGTAAACCTATGCCGGCAATTACCAGGGCTTGTCTATGCAACAATGGCAATACCCATGGACTTGGCCTGGTAGATGATGGACCGGCATAGACTCTCCAGTGTCAGGCCAGACAGGCGGTGCTCGCTCTGCTTGATCTTGGCTATCTCGTACACGTGCTTCAGGCTGACCGTGCCGACCGTCTCGTGACCCGGTTTCTGTGCTCCGCGCCGCTTTCCACCCTTGCTCTCGGGCACCTCGGCTGTGTTTAGTAGTAGCCAAGACGTCTGGGGTGTGCGCACGTCAAAGTAGAATGAGCGGTCGGGGCGCACGATAACGCGCACTGGTAATGGCGTCTCGGGGTTGATGTGTGCTGTGCGGGCATTGAATTCCTGGGCTGTTAGTCTCGTACATGAAACTACAAGAGAAAAAAAAACATACCTTGCAAAAGTCCATGGACTTGATACCTTTGCTACCAAGGGCCGGACCGACCGGGGGACTGGGCGAGGCCTTGCCGGCACCGACAATCAGCTTGACCATTTGGTCGACAGCGCCTGCTGAGCGCTTTGCCATGGCGTATATGTGGAGTCGTAGAAGTGGAAGAGATGTAAGTGGTGTCGGGATATGTATCACCGTCTATAGTGTAGCCGTATTGCTGCCGTTTGCGCCGCCGATGTAGTCGTGAGACGGCAAAACGACGAAAAAAAAGCTTCACCCATTGGCGGGCTCACGCGGCAGTTGCTTATCGCCGATAAGATTTGTGATGTAAGGTGTGATTAGTCACATGCTACTTTAGCTTACTCAATCTCTGTCTCTCTACAACCGGGTGGAGCCTGCCTCTTCAGGCCTATCCATTTTTTCCGCTTTTATAGGGCACATGCGCATCTGCCGGAAGCAATGGGTGTTCGCTTGCCCAATTACTAGTGGAAGATTATGTAACTGCAGCACAGTCATGGCCCCTCTTTCCCCTTTCGCAGTCTTCCCCTAGAGGGGCAGCACACAGCTAACAGGCCAGAAGAATATTTGTGAAGAGACGAATTTGACAAGACGTGTATTAGACGTTTGCAATAGAGACTGCGCGATACACTAAAGCAGACGCAGTTTAGCAAGTTTATAGCAGTATTTATAGCACAGTTCGTCGTAGACGCAGCTGCCCACTGTGACGTTTGCTCAGTTCAGGTCGCCCCTTCCCTTCTCGTGCCTTTATTGTGGAGCACAACCAGCGCTATATCCGTCCCATCTCAGGAAAGACCAGAGGCAAACAGTAGTTACGGGATGGGTAGGCACAACCCAGCAAAGGCCCAGATGGAAAAGCACACCACTTGTCGTCCCTTTTTCCTCTTTTCGTCGCCAGAATCATCTTACTCTATGGCGGTGAAGCTAATTTTGTTAACTCTTTTTAAGTCTTTTAAACTCTAATTTCCCGGCCTTACCTCCCTAACTGATATCTACGGAGTACTGATCTTTGCCGTTGCTTATTGTCAGCCTCAACTACTATAACTGCCCAACTAAGAAAGACCCAAAGACTACTTGGTAGGGCGGAGACCTTCTTTCCTCTTTTGATTCTGCTCTACCCGTCTACACTGCTCTTGTCTTTTTCTTCCCCTTCTTCTTCTTCCTCTTCCTCTTCCTCTTACGCACTCTTCTCTCTTCTACCCCCCCCCCCAACCCTCTCCCACTCCTTCACGACCTCCCCACGGCTCTCTACGGCCCTTTACGATTCAACACGCCCCTAGACGCCTCTGCTCGACTCGTCTGCCTCCCGACCTTTGATTACCTCTACTTTTGTCACTCGACTACTCACCATGTTCAACTGGGCCAAGCAAACGTGCGCCCGTCCTAGAACCACTCCTACATAAACCCCCCTCCCAGACTTCACTCTCTAACAGCTTAGACTCGCCAATGTGGCTGGCACCCAGGAGCCTGAGTACGGCCCGACCGCCATCCGCTCTGTCGCTGAACAGGCCAAGGAGGTGCCCTACACCGAGATTACCTCGGCTGATCTCAAGTGGACAGCCCTCGACTCGACTTGTGTCGAGACTCAGGTGTTCTACCTGACATCCGAGACCGGCCCCACTGCATTTGTCCAGGTTATCTATAACAACGTCGCGTAGGTCATACATGTTGAAACCATGATCCTGCTAGTAAATCAAAGTACAATGCTAATAGTCCAGTGGTATCCGCACTACCTGCCAATTCAACACCAAGATTTTCTACGTTCAGGATGAGCAGAAGGAGACACTCTGGAGCTCTACCACCCTCAAGGACCACGAATTCAGCGAGGACATGCAGTCGTTTTACGCCTCCGACTGCGCCGTCGAGCTGTCTGAGGACGGTACCCACTATACAATTAAGTCCTACGCTGACGACCGCGCCGTTGTTAACCTGACCGTCACCCGCTCGTGCCCCGGCTTCCAGATCGGCAAGGACGGCCGCACCCTGTTCGGCACCGACCTTGAGAACCCCTGGGGCTCTATGCGCCACGTCTTCTGGCCTCGCTGTGTCGCCTCTGGTACCATTACCACCAATGAGGATGGCCCCATTGACTTCACCGGCAGCCATGCCCAGTTTATTCATGCGCTACAGGGCATGAAACCCCATCATTTGGCGTCGCGCTGGAACTTTGCCAACTTCCAGGGCAAGGACTACTCTGCTGTGCTCATGCAATTCATCACCCCGCCTTCGTACGGCTCAACGACCGTCACTATTGGTAGTGTTGTCAAGGACGGCGAAATTATCATGGCTGGCCCCGGCGCCACGGCCACCCACGTCGCTACCAAGGAGGACGGCGAGAACGACTGGCCCGAGCCGACGCAGGTCAAGTACACGTGGTCAGGCACCGCCAAGGATGGCACCAAGGTCGAGGCCGTGCTAGAGGGCGGTCTCGAGGAGCGCCTGGACCGGATAGACGTTATGGCCGAGGTGCCTGGTTTTGTCAAGAAAATTGCTGGCAGCGTCGCAGGCACCAAGCCTTTTATCTACCAGTACTTCCCGCGGCAGACAAAACTGTCGCTGAAGCTCAAGCAGGGCGATGCTCCCGAGGTGTCGGAGCCTGGCCTTCTGTTTGCCGAGGCCACCTTCATCTCGTAGGCAACGCTCCACATGCTGGGCATTACCATCATCTCTGATACATTTTTTACATCTGCTACATTTGGTACCTTTTGACACCCGCACTTTTGCACCTTTTGCACTTTTCTATTCCCTTTGGTTTTTAATGTCTCTTTAATAATTACCCCTTCTTATCGCATTAATAATATATATACCTATATCAATACAGATCTGTTGCTCATGCTTTCGTCTATGACTCTTCGGATAGATTGTCATTTTTTTTCGTGTAAATCTTGTACAAAACCATATGACGAGCTGCGAGGCAATATTGCTCACTTTGTTTGTTTTTCAGCTCACCAGTAGAGTCAGGCCAGCCGATACCGCAGGCTGGCATATAGAGTATTTAACACTGTCTTAATGCACGTATGTTGCTTGTCACACCTTCACATACTACCGTGTTGCATCTAACTTACCGTTACATGTTACACATAGCATTCAGCTCTATCTGTTTAATACCCATCGACTCAAAATTAGCACGTCATAATATGCCCATCTAGATGTATGCACATTGTAATATTAGTGTTAAAAGCACCCACCTGGCGGTTTCGGTTACTTAATATACAAAACATCAGATAGCATGCAATTTGCATTACTCAAAAGGCACTACAGCATTAATGTTATATGATATAGATTAAAATTATAGCGATGAGAGAATATGTAATATGGGGTATCTGAGGTATTAAACAAAGGAAAATAGTAAAGAGAACTACTTTCCAAAGAGAAAAAAAAGAAAAGATTTTGAAGAGCAAAGAGAGACGATAATTACCGAAAATGATATCATGAACGGAGAAGTGAACGTATCGACCGTCCTGATTGCATATGCGACATGTGCTTATATAGTATTATTTTGGGGGTATAGTGTTGTCGTGTTTTGTTTAGTTTGTTGTTTCTGGCTGTGTTTCTGATTTTTTGGTTTTTCTTTTTCATGCATTTGAATAAATTCGATTAACTAAAAAGCACCCTGCTGGCAACTTCTAGTTGGAGGCAATGACATTTTGCAGCGCCTTGTTTGAGATTCTCTCCATCCTCTTGAAAGGACCGTTGAACATGTCCCAGAGAACCACAGTGTTGTTGGCATGGTCGGGAGCAAACGTAAGCTCGGCATCGTTGCCACAGCGCTCGCGAGTCACACGGAGAGCCTCTTGGAGCAGGTCACCGCCAACACCGCGGCGGCGGTAGCGAAGTCTGGTAGTCCAGCCGCGAATAGAACCATGTCCGCCCTTGAGGCGAGCGCTGGCGCTGGCGCGGGTAGTCTTAGGAGGCGCAACAGCTGTGGAAAATTCATTGGTAGACGAGCCCGTGCTGAATTTGGGACTCTCGAGGCGCAGGACAAGAGCACCAATCATGTCGTCGCCGTAACGAGCGCCAATGATCGTATCCTGCCCCGGCTCAACATCCCCGTCCTCACCGCTCGGCGTGAGCCACGCCCAGTCGAGTCTTTCGGCTGCAAAAATGTAAGGCGAGCTAAAGTACCGAATGGCAGCCAGGTAGCTCATGACAACGCCGGACATGACTGTCAGCATGACACCAAGATCGTGGCGCGGGACGTAATTATAGGCAATGCCCACACCGGCAGTGAGACCAGCAAGGCTGAGTGGGTGGAAGACGAGGCTGCGCGAAGCAGTCTGGCGCTGCTGGGCGACGCTGTCGGCCAGAAGCTTGAGAGCATCAACCTTGTCGGCGCGCTCAGTGAGCACACCAAGAGTCAATGGGGGAATCTCGTCGAGGGTGGCATCGGCGCCCTTATCGGCGCCTCTAGGAACAAAAGCAGCGGCGTTCTTGGTCGCTTTCTTGGCGACAGTGTAGGTGGCGACGGGACCCAAGACCGGGGTGTTGAAGTTGGACGACATTTCTGAATGGGGGAGGACAAGATTGGCCCGAAGAAAAGAGAAGAATGCTGATCGCCGTTAGACTCGAAGCCAAGAGTGGTCAGGTAAAGATACAAGTAAAACAGAACAGGACAGAATATAAAAGAAGAAAAATTGAAAAGAGGACAATGAGACCCTTTTATTGTAGCCAAGCTCGGTCGAGATCTCAAGTTGGTGACCGACACCAATGAGAAACAAGAGAGACTGCGGGTAAGGAAACGTGGTGATGAAAACGATGAAAACGACGGGAAACGAGGTCCAGATCCAGTGCGAATCAGCTTCAGCGGAGCAATTTGACGCAAGAAGAGAAGACACGCGACAGAAACAAAGAGAACGGAGGGGAAGAGGGAATAAGAACGGATAGGCCCGAGAAGATAAAAGGAACAAATAAAATAAGAAAAAAAAGCCTTCCTATGCCTTACCTGCACTTGTCTTAAAGACTGGTACTGCGTTTATTCTATCGACCAGCGTGTTGGGATGGCAGGCCGACAGGTCGACCTCCATGATGGCTGCCATGTGGTGTGGCGCATCCATCTCATTGGACAATAATCCAAAGCTAGGTGGTGAAGGCGAAAAAGAATCAAAGGAAAATAAACCGTAAGTGAGCAGGAGAAGAAAGAGAGAACCCAGAAAACCAGCTGGGTGTCCACTATCTATATTGCTTTCGAGACCCGTGTAGTTAAGCTGTCTGTTGTCGAGGTCAAATTGTTGAAAAAAACGATCCTTTCCTCTTCTGATATGTTGCTTATTATTGGTGTGATAGTTTGATGGTAGTCTATCGTCTATCCTTTTATTGTTTGAGCTTGATTCGTCTGTCCCTGTTGTTGGTAGGAATTTTATCGTTCCTTTGAGGCAGGCTAAAAGTGTCGAGGTGTCTGGGCGTTTGGCGTCTGGGCTAGATGGGCTAGACCGGACCTTTCGAGGTGATAGATGGCCAGCTGGGGGCTTCAGTCCTCTATGGACTGTAGGGAGAGATCGTGAAGGGCGGTATGATGAAAGAGGGGGGACTAAGTTGAAATCGCGTGGAAGCTTAGAATAAAGAGGGTTGAATGGAGAGATTAAGCTGGTCGCGTAGGCAACGCCGGCAACGCCTAGAGGCTGGAGATGGATGGTTTAAGGAAGAGGAGAAAGGGATGGAGCTAGTTGAGGACCGGCTGCATCGCCTATAAGCTGTGGGGAGAGATGAGGCAAAGAGGAGGGGAAGCGAAGCGAGGGAGATTAAGAGAGATGAGAGAGTTCAAGATGGGAAGAGGAGGTCAAAGATGAAGTAGAAGTGGAGTTTGAAGTTGAGTGATGTTGAAGACGAGGGGATAATGGGAGAGGGGGCCGAACGAAAGAGGGCAGGAGCGAGATATATGGTGAGTATTTGAGGAAAGAGCAAGGCGAGACACAGATGTGTATGAAAGGCCGTATCAGAGAGTATGATAATATTAGAAAATTCAAAATGATAAAAGAAGAAGCTACTAATGGGAAAATAGGAAAGATAACCAGCCGACTGGAACTGGGAATGGCTGCAGGTGGAAAGTGCGATGGGTGAAGTTGTAATGATATGATTTGCCAGTGGGAGCTGGGGTGCTGGAGTATTGGCTATGGAAGGAACGACCACACCTCTTTCCTATTTATTGAGCTGGACGCAGTGTCTGCCAAGATAGCTCGGTGGCAGTCGGATGCGACTTGCGAGAAGGTGGTTTGCTCTTGTCGCAAGGGTGGGAGAAAACACAAGTGCTCTTTCCGTAAAGGTGGATGAGATGTGGTTGTGCATGCCTAGTTCTCTATTCTTTAACGACACGGGATGCAGCAGCGTATTAGGCCGAGGAAGCAGTAGAAGGGATGATCAAAAAGCAAAAGAACGGCCGACAGGACAGGAACTCAGGAGACATGAGGTATATTGAGAAACAACAAGATAAACGGTGGCTTGTTAGCCGACTACCAGCAGATCAAGCCCGAGGAAAGCTTGAGGCGACCAACAACCAAGGGTGGCAATGGCAATCCAAGAAATTGAAGACAAACATTAAATGGATAAATGATCATAAACTGGCTTGCTGGCTCGCTGGCGCGGTGGGAAAACAAAAGACTGAGCCAAGAAAGATTCCATCTCATTTTACCACTACAACGCCAACGCCAACGCCAGCCAACACGCGAGAACCACGCTCCAATCAGCAGGGGCCCCTGTTTCTCACCATTATTTCGTCAAGATGCGTACGGAGCAAGTTGCGTAAGCGGCTCCTCCTGGAAGCACACGACATAACGGTGTGAGGGTGTATTGCTGATTTGCTACTTGGTTGAGTGGGGTGAAGCGTGGCGTGGATTGTCGATGCCATGATGAACACCGCAAATCACTACTCAATGAGAAGGGAAAATCAATAAACTAGAAGGCAAGAAGAATGGTGGAAGGAAGTATGGGCGGATGGAAGGCGATGTGCAGAGCGAAACTCAAACAAAATACTGAATAAATATTAAGTAGATATTGGATAAATATTGATCAAATATTGGATATATATCAAATCGATGAGACGGTGGACGAGCAGCATGCAAGCGCCAATGCACAACCCCCATCCTCCAAAGTCTGACAGTCCAATAGCGTACGGCGCGAGTCAAGACTAAAATCAAATATTGGTCTGGTCTACTTTGGTTTGGTAGGTAGCGTCGTGTTGTGTTGGCTGAAGTTGCATCACATACTAGTTTCCACTGTCTTCAAGCAAATAAGATATCTGGAAGGGTAAGGCTATCAGCAGCACAATACCACTACGAAGCTCCTCACTGAGCGGGGGGCAGCTGCAGCCTGCATGCAGCATGTATTACGGAGTAGATGCAGAAACGACAGCCGGGAAAGGGGAACAGGTGAGAGAGGCAAGGAGCGTTGCTACCGAGACCGGCATCTAAGTACACACCAAAGCGTACAATCGCTGTGCAGGTATCATTCAGTCTCCTGTTTTTCTGGCGTTGTGGTGTGCCGTCTGTCTGTTGGTTTTGATACCGCGCCATCTGAGACCGAGACTGGCACACACCATCATGGTGAGATAGGAAGAGTGCATGGGCCAATGCGGGTCAGTCAAGCAGAAGTCTCACCTTGCGTCATATTGCTCGTTGCTTCTTTTTCTTCTCATTGTGTCTTGTTCATCTATCAACTAAATCGGGAGCCTCGACATCTTTCATGTGTAGGATATCTTCACGGAATAAATGTGCTCCATTCTAGTGCAGATAAAACAACAGGCAGCCAAGGACGGTGACTTGCTCTTTTCTTCTTTTTCTACATCTCTAAATTCACCACTCGATTGCACTCTTTTTCTACTTGGCAGTGCTAGGCTCGGTCGCGTTGCCAAAAATGTCGCTGCCAAATTAGCCTTCTCCTCAACGGTCAGTGTCACTGTTGGTCCCAAGCTTCCTTTTGATTCAAGGATTCACTTGGCCACAGACATGCTTGACAATGTGACATGTTGCTGAGCACGGAGCATGGAGCATGGAACACGGAGATATGTAATACGTAGGCGGATGCAAGGGATTTGAAAGGGTCCAGCAAGGATACCAAGATTACTCCGAAGAAGAGGTGAGGCCTGAAGAGGAGATGATGAAAGAGGAGAGAGGAGGAGAAGAGGCAGGAAACGATGGAAAGCAAGAGCTACATGCGGATGCTAACTGCATCCGTAGACGCCATTCGCATAATTTAATGCTCCATCGAGGTCGTTCTGCATGTTTACTGCATATCGATATACCCACGATACTCGACCCAGGCCATACTCGTACAGATGCATGTCGACCGAATGGGACCGGCTATGACACCGCCTTAGTTCAACGGTGTCTCACTCTCACCGCTGGACGATTTGCATACGTTTAATTTGTAGAGTATGTTTGTTTGAGTACTGTCTTTGTCGCTTTGCCTGTATCTCTACCTTTGTCTCTGTTTGTGTCAATGAGAATATTCCAAGACATCGACATCGACATCGACAACGAGAACACACCGGATTGGCCGCTTTGCTGAGAGAATGATAATAATAATACAAAGGGAGAAAATCAATCAAAGAAAGATTTAACCTTGGGGGCCTTAATTTAGGAAGGTTATTGATTAATATATGGTTCGGCGGTGTATTTATTATTATTAATATTACTCGTATCTTATATCAGGCTAAGCGCCCAAGTGACCTTTGTTGTGCAGAATAAAGGGGCTCTCATAATAGATGCACAAATAATATGCATATCTAATGCTTACATATATGTTATCGAACACTTACGTAGTCAGCTCACGTGCTCAGCCGATAAGCTTATCTTGTTTTCTCACATTATATCATCAGTACTCCGTCGCCTAAGTTGCGGGAGTCCTACATAGTCCTCCGTGGCAATCCCCCACGACAGTCCTCCGTCGCCGAGCCACTGCATTTCAGCTGACTTGTGCCTCTCTGACGAAAAGCATATCGGACTGCGGCCTCGTTTGTACGAGTTACTGACGTGATGCCGTGGCTGGGTCGTCGAATCCGGTGCCTTACTACATTTCATGTTCTCTGATTGGCTATAATCTCAAGGCAGAAATCTAGGCGATGGCAGGGCTCTTTGATCCCCCTGGCGCGCTCTTTCCCTTTTTGCTCTCAACTGTTTTTTATTTCCCTCCCTATTCTCCTCTAATTAGCCCTCTCAACAACCATCCTTCTGCCGCACTATTGGCTTAAGACAGTTGTATCTGAGCGGTGAGGCATCCAATCTTCTCCAAGAGCTCCTAGAACATTATATCTGCATTTCTGGACTACAGCGCTTCATAGAAACGAATAACTGATTCTGCAAGTGTCTGTGAAGCTGAATTCCTGCCTGCCTTTCCCCTCGCTCTTACATTTTTGAGCATAATTAGTGGAAACCCGCTCTTTTCTCACCAAATCTGGCCATTTAAGCCCTTACAAATGCCCCGCTTTTCGAGAGATCCGGTCTTTCCTCATAATTGCATGACCCACTACTCAAAAGTCCTACGAGATTCTGACTCTTTTGTATATTAATTTCTCACTTAATTTAATTATCTTGCTGGGGAAATACGTCTGTCCCCCCCTGCCCACCACTCTGAGGCCTGTCGTGGCTGTTCGTCAACGAGGCACGTCGTAGAATAATCGCATCTCGCTACCGTCCGTCGACGCAAGGCACCGCCCTTTCTCTCTCTATCCAGCTTCTCCTTAATTTTGTTTGCTGCCTGCTGCCTGCTGTTTGTTGATCATAAGGCTCTGTGTCTTGATATCTGATATCGGCCAGTTAGTCAAACAAAAAGACTGGGAAGGAACGACCAAGCGACTCCTATCGCTCTTACCTCATTTCGATCCTACCTCTTCTGTACCCCCCCCGACGTTCGGCATTGACTCCCGCATTTTACATCTGCACCTTTCTTCTGCTTCACCGCCATCGCCACTTTTCGATCAAGATCAACTATCCAACTCATATCTACATACTACGAGTATTCGCCTCTTCACTATCGCCCCCGATACACCAACGGCGCCATCTCGATCTGCCTTCCGCCTTAAATATTAGCCACCGTACTTTCGACGACAACGGTTACTCCCGCTGGTTCCGCGGCCGTTTCCCAAGATGTCGACCGTCATGGAACCCAAGAAGTTCGCCTTCTTTATGAAGGACGACTCGCGCTCATTCATCAGTCGCGACCCATATCATCTCTCGCGCTCAAACTCCCCGGCTCGTTTCGGCCCCCGCCGGACCACCAACTCCACCGCCCGACCTCTCTCTCCCAACGATATCTCTTGCGTGTAGGTCATTCTGGACTCCTTGATCATTCTACATGTATCATATGTATCGCCCGTGTACTAACTACCCAGAACACTAAATACATCTAATGATGACTGTCCCACACAGCGCTTCATCCTATGGGCTGCCGTCCGTCGCAATGCCTGCTCGCAAATGAAGGTAGAGAAGCGCCTAGAGTGCCCTTTATTACGATGCCAGCAGCGCTTCCCAGACCATGAGTCCATGCTGCGGCATCTCATCACCTGCGATTTGCTACCCGACTGCGAATACTGGTGTTATGAGCACGACCGTGTGGAGCGCTTCGATGACTCCCGCTGTAAAAAGTGTATCGGCCACCCATCGAAGCGCCGCAAGATGCTGAGCTTGGCCAAGAGCTTCTTTACGTCGCTCGGCCACAACAAGGGCAAGGCTGTCATCAACCAGTCAGCGTCGTCTTTTTCAGCTGTTCCTGCCTCAAGTGAGCAGTCATGGGCATCATCGGACTACACATCCCCCGCGTCGCACAGTGTCTCGGACCTGAGCAGTGATTGCCCCAGCCGGAGTGCAAGCAATGGAAGCAGCGTCAGTAGCAACACCCGCTACAACAGCACACGCAGTACAGCCAGCAACCGGTCTGTTGCAAGCGAAGCCACAAACTACACAAGCCGCAGCAACAGCTACCGCCGCGGCGCCGATGTTCTGGACGTCTCCGCACGTTCATCAACGTCCGCATCACCAGCCAACAGCACCTCGTTCCCTCCACCACCAAGGTACGAGGACATCGGCAGTGCCTTGACCCTTTCAGAACTCCACTCGAATGGCCTTGTTGCCGAACTCGAGGCTCCCGTCGTCGTAGCACCCATGTGCATCCCGCAGCGTGCCCCCAGCACTACTTCTACTACTTCTCACATATCTCACATATCTCACATGTCTCACATGTCTCACATGTCCGTGTCCCAGCCACAGCATCCCATCACTGTCGTGCCGGACATAACTGGCATCAATGATTTCCTTGGAGACATTGCCGCCATGGCCCCGACATACCACAATGCTGCCTGCGTTGCTCCTGAGCTGTCTCTCACGCCGCCACCACCGGCGTGTCCTACCCCTCCCACGGCCACACTAAACACCATCTCGACTGTTGACGGATCGCTTACAGTCGACCCTGCTGAGCTGCGCCTCTCCGAATTGGACAGCCCTATTAACTGGGATCAGACTGTGCATACTGCCATACCTGATCCCTTTGCTAGTGCCGATGCCAACGATACAGCCCTGCAGCCATTCACTGATATGGATTACCTAATGGCGAACAACAGCCAGTCTCTGCAGTACAGATCTTCTGTCCGCTCGACAACTAGCACTGACACTACTACGAGCAACGTCAGCAACATTAGCATGAACAGCATGATGAGCGACGGAAGCGATACTAGCTTTCTGAGCAACACTACATCCATCGTCTCGCCCATATCTGAAATTGCAAACCTGTGGCCGACTGGCACCCAAACAAAGCTGGCATCTCCCACAGCCGCCTTTGACAACTTTTTGAGCAACGACTGGACTGTTACCGACTCGACTATAACTGGAACCACATGTGACCCTCTGCAGTCTTCTTTTGTGACTGAAATGCCTAGTATGAACTTCCCTAGTTTCAACGATATGAATATGGACCTGTCTTTGTTGTACGACCCCAACTTTCCGATCGCCCCGATTACTTCTGCATCTCAGACACTTAATGCGTCTGCCGACATGACTGCCGCCTCTATTGCCACCATTGCTCCCATCACCCCAATCGCAGCTGTCCCAGTTCTTCCCAACATACCAGAATCTACCAACGATGCCTCTGCTCATGATTATGACGAATCGTTCCGTGACCTGGCCTCCTCAGCCCAGGATCTGCTGGCAACCCACGTCATAACTTCGTTTGCTAAGCTAGCTGGTATCGACTCCTCCAAGAACTCACTCGCCTTTTCGTTCCAGAACGCGTCGATGCGCAAAATTATGGACACGGGTGTCGATTCTCTGCAGAAAGCCCTGGCCACCGGTACTGAAGTTATGCCGCCTTTTGAAACCCTGTGCTTCCTTCACCTGGTCTACTCGTTCTCGCTCGGGGTGTACAAGACAGAGGCTCCCTTCAAGTCGTATGCCCTCTTCTACCAGTCTCTTGAATACGCCCGCAGTTTCACATCCCACCAGGACCGTGATAACTACCTCGAAATTGTCTCACTCATCTGGCAGCCCGCTGGCATGACGGCCTTTGATCTTTCCGAATCTCTCCGTCAATGCCGCAACAACACGACCAGCTCGCCCCTATTCCAGTCCTCCCTTGCTGCGAACAGCGTCGTTGCCGGTATAATCAAGGCCTTCCTGGACAACCTCGAAATGGCTGCTATCCTCGATCCCGAAGCATCGTCGCCTGCTAACACGACCGCCACGTCTGAGACCATTAAGGGATCAAGCCTCCTTGCCATGCACTTTGGTGGCTACAAGAACATTGCCACATGCACATTTCTTTCTGAGCAGGAGCGTAACATTCTGGATACCCTGCTGCTTGGCTTCCCTGACTTTCCTGAATTCTCCAATGCCCCTGGCTTGAAGCTGCGCCTAGAGACGATCCGTCACCAGATGGCTAACCCTGCTACTCCCTCAAATGTTAGATGGCTTGAGATCAGTTTGCTCCAGGCTGGCAAGGCCAGCCTTGGACTGTCTGTTGCTTACTTTGAAAAGTTTGTGCCCTTGGTCACACTTCTCTGCGATTCCGTCTACATGGCCAACAAGGATTCTATTCCGTCGCGTGCTGTCTTTTACGATGCTGCTTGCTCTCTTCTGCGCATTAACCTTGTCTGCTGCAAGACTGCTCATCAGAGTATGGGTGTCGAGTCGACCTCTTCCACTTCTGCCATGAACACATCCCTATTTTCTGGCGATCTGCTATCTGGAGTCGACTTCTGCTTCTTTAGTGATAAGCTCGACCTGCCGCTGGCCGAGGCTATGACTGCCGATGGCTTGCTGGGCTTTTCGTCTTCATCATCACCCGTGTCTATGAACTTGTCTTCAGCAACGGCCGAAGCAACGCCTGCGAGCTCCAAAGACTCACCACACTCTTCGCCGCAGTCACCCGTTGATGACACGGAGTTGTCTCAGAACGAGAAGAAGGTCGAGGCCGAGGCCCCCGACTGCTGTGAGATTTGTGGCTACCGGCCCAAGGGAGACCCCAAGTGGTTCCGAGGTTCGATGCTCAAGCACCGGTTGACCAAGCACTCTGAGGAAGTGGTCATTTACAAGTGCAACTTCCCCGGCTGCAATAGCCAGTACCGCAACCGGCCCGACAACCTAAAGCAACACCAGGTCGAGAAAAACCACTTTGTCGGCGACGAGGCCACGGCCAAGAAGCCTCGCAAGCCCAAGACCAAGCGCACTGCGACCGGCGAGATTGCCGCCACCGCCGCAAAGAAGCAGAAGACCACTGGGTAGTGATTATAAACTGCCATCATCTTTGATAATCTTCCATCGTATGCTGACATCTACTTGCCTTCATGGCACCGTCTTTTTTCTCTCTCTTTCTTACCCTTTTCTTCGCCCTTTTCTCCATCTTTTCTCTCCTTCCATATTTTAATATCTCTACCTCCACTCCTTTTAGTACTCTTTTCTTTTCTTTGGATTTCGGTTTATTACATGATACCACGCCATACTTGGGGTTTCGGTTTATTTGTTTTCATCTCTTTGGGATCGTTTAGTATGCGAGCATACGACAGAACACGGCGTTTACTGGAACCTACGAGTTCGGACGCCGACAAAGGCAACATATCACATAGCTGCTATAAGCGCTGTCTATTTACAGGATATTTTTATATACATATATTTTAATAGAAAGCTCATAAGAGCGTGTTTATAACAATACTACAATGCATGCCTATTGATGTCTCTAGCAAATTTCGAAAGATAATTACGGCGCCCAATTTTTATCCTGTTTTTCAGAGGGGAAGTCACAGATACCAGCTGACTATTGTCTTGGTGATAGCTATTATTACAGGAGCCCCACCATAGTCTTGGGGCGGTCTTGGAGCTTAATCATAATGGACTCCCAACGGCTCCAAAACCAACCATTGTGGCCTCATGAATAAGACCACCCGCACCTTCCCCATTATATGGTCTAGTGTTCCCCTCATACTTACCTCATCGACAAGTCATAAAACTCACAGCATCCTCTCACCACATAGTTGCGCCAGACACCCATACAGACTCCAGTAACCTATACACACCTTGTCTGTCTCACACTATGGCCTCTTCCGCGTCTGCCTCTTCCGGCCTGCCGCACATCACCGTGCTTGGCTCGCTCAACATGGACCTCGTGTCCTATGTCTCGCACCACCCCGAGCCCGGCGAGACCATGACATCCAACGCATTTGCCATTTCACCCGGCGGAAAGGGTGCCAACCAGGCCGTCGCCTGTGCAAAGCTGTCGCGGAGCCGCGTTGCTGGTGAGGACTCCAAAGCAGACAACTCGTCGGCCACGGCGCACGTTTCCATGGTAGGCGCAGTTGGCAACGATGCCAATGGAGCTGCCCTGCGCGCCAATATGAGCAAGCAGGGTGTCGATGTAGACGGTGTGCAGATCCTTGACCACGACGGCACCAACCCCGTCACATCGGGTGTTGCCATTATTGTCGTCGATGAGCCGACCGGCCAGAACCGCATCATCCTATCGCCGGGCGCCAATTATGCATTCTCGTGGAAAGAGGGCGTTGCTGGCGGCGGCCTGATCTCGCCACAAATACAACTTCTCATCCTGCAGCTCGAGATCCCACTGGCCCTTGTGTTGCGCGCTCTACACGAGGCCAAGGCTCTGGGTATCCCGGTGCTGCTCAACCCCGCACCGGCACCGGCCACTGAAGACGCCCGGGTCAATCTCGAGGCCGCTTTCGCTGCCAATAGAGATACTGGCGAAAAGGGCATTGCACACCTAGTGCTCAACGAGACGGAGACGGCTGCGCTTGTGCCTGGCTTGACAGTTCCTGATCTCGACACAACTGCGGGCTTGTCGCGTGCGGCAAAGTACTTTTTGAGCCTTGGCGTCGAGAACATTGTCATGACGCTGGGTGGCCGGGGCGTGTACTATGCAACGGCGACAACGTCAGCTCAAAGCAACGGTGAAGTAGGTGAGCTGGTGCCGCCAGAAAAGGTGAAGCAGGTCGTGGACACGACGGGCGCGGGCGACACATTTGCAGGCCAGTACGCTTTGGAGGCCGTGTACGCGTCTTCACAAGGCAAGCCATTTGATTGCGCAGCGGCCGTGCGCAAGTCTAACCGGGCATCGGCCATCACCGTGCAGCGGAAAGGCGCCCAAGACTCCATCCCGTGGTTGGATGAGCTAGCATAAACATCACTTCTTAGTGCAATCTATATAGCACAGAAAATGTCAATGTTAAAATTTATAAATATGATGAGACGTTAAAACGCGACCTCATTTCTAGTATGAATCTATATGATGGCACAAGTTATAATGTCGTCTGATACGAAATACTGATGTTATCGACATAAGTGGCCGCCTTGATGCTGGCTTAGGATGTAGCTTGAGAAATGGGACTCGTGGCCAAAGCAGAAGTGGCAGGAGTTGCAGCAGAAACAGAGAGCATATTAGGCCTCAAACTAGTGACTACTGAAGGTGCACTTGGGGCAGCTGTTTTTGATTTGGTGGATGGCAGATCCGAGGCGACTGCTGTGCCCAGACCAATACCCTTGCGTCGTCCTCGGATGATCGCGCCTAGTGCTTGGCCTACAGCATTGAGGTCGCCGAGCATTCCCACATGGCCACGGTCTGTACTGACATAACCACCCCGCACGTAGTGATAGCCAGGAGGAAGAAGAGCTTCACGGGACAGCACTACACCATCACCAGTCCTGAAAACAAGATCGTCGTAGGCGGCTGTGGTGGCAATGGCTTCACGGCTACTGACACGCGCGGCATAGACTGTTGGTATCCCTTTGCCGTATATAGCTGCGAGTGGCGGGTACACATTGGCGGCAGAGTGTTCTGGCCGATGTGCAAGCTCGGTTCGGAACCGTTTTGTGTTTGCTAGTGTACGCTCGAGATACTCCAGTTGGAGAGATTTCTCGGGGTCGATGTTCTGCGCAGCTGAGCCAGAACCATCTCTTCCAGGGGAGACGGGTGAGGATGGCTGAGGTGAGGACGTGGAATTTTCATCCGCCTGCTTGGTTGCACCTGTCGCCTCCGAATTCGTGGAGAATGCCGGCGGAAGACTGGTACTGTTAAGGCGGTTGCGTAACGGCAGTGAGGGAAGGCTCCCTGATAGGTCCTCGAGGAAAGCACGACCAAAACTGGCTGTGCTGCTGCGCTTGGCCGGCATTTCACCGCCGCCCCAGCTGTCGCCACCGGCAGCTGGCAGCGCAGGTGGTGCTGCACACGGAGAAATTCGATGCTTGATCCACTCGTTAACGTCGTAAAAGTCGACCCGGTACTCTTCTCTAGGGTCCTTGTTATTAATGAAACAGAATCCATCTTCCGGTAGAAACGCAAATGTCGTTCTGAGGGAAAAGTGGACTTGGGCCGTCAACACCTTTTCATTGAGAAGAACGGCATCACCGTTTCGCAAGGGACCAAGAATATTAATACAGCGTTGTGGCGTGCCGGCAAAAATAACGCCAGCAAACAGCTCTGGGCGCTGGTTGACAGCATGACGCGTGATTAGCCCACCAAGACTGTGCGAGATGACCACGGCTCCGCGCTTGTCACCTGTTGCATTATTTTCATTGCATGGAAGCTTCGTTAGAAACTCGACAAGCTGCTTTGACAGCCGATGAGGGCTGAGGCGCCAATCGTATCCGTAGTCGTGAACCCGTAGCAAGCCTTTGCGAGCATTTTCACACTCGCGCAGCTTCTTGAACAGTCGCCGAGATATATCAACAGGCCCAATGTGCTTCAGCATGCCTGACGGGAAAATGTGATTGGGCATGTTCTCTTCATCCTCGTCGTTAAGACCGACTTCCATGTTCACTTTCCGGATATTGAGGCCAACTTTGACAGGAACCCACAGTTGGCGGTGCGGCGGCTCGGCTGATCTTAAGATGGAGCCGCGGTAGCCACCAAGAACTACAACATCGCCCGTCAGTGACTCCAGAGCAGCATCCAAGGGGGATAGTGGCTCGCGCGAAACTATTGTGGTGTTGCTTTTGGTATCGGGGAAAAAACCTTACTCGTTAGTAACATATAACAAAGCGCCAAGCAATTTAGTTATGCACATACTTGGGAGTTGTGGCATTTTGAAAGTTGGACGGTCAAAACTATCCATCACAGCTTTGAACCGGGAGTTGACCTGCTCGTGAATATGACCAAACTCTCCCTCATCACCGTGGGACGGAACACGTGATAGTGTGTGGTACAGCATGGAGTCATCTGAGGTAGACCGGCGTAGAACATAGGAGCGGCGCGAGGCAGCGGATGGTGGACGATTTGGCGGGACACGATGTGCAGCCGCAGGGAAAGTCGCAGCATGTGCAGTCCGTGGCGCGGCTAGTGCTGGTGATTGACGTCGCATATATAGACTCGGGCTAGGCCCCGAGCTTGGACGTTGTTGTAGTTGGGCTTCTGACTGTTGCTGCTGCTGCTGCTGCTGCTGTTGGTGTGAAGCATGTGTGTACTGGTAGCTGCCTCGCATGGGCGAGCTCCGTGGTGAGGCTTTTTTTGAGTTGGAGCTGGCCGGTGGTGAGCTTGGAGACTGGGAGAAAAAGCTGGTATTGTTGCTGCTACCATTATTTGACGAGAAAAAAGACGTCGAGCTGCGGTTGGAAAGGAACGAGCTAGCGCTGGGAAATGAAATAGAGGGCAATGCCTTGGACAGACGTTTGAGGGCATCCGAGCCGACCGATGACGATCTACCATGGCGCGTACTTGACTGAAAGACTGATGACATGGCGCTTGGCCGTGACAACTGGGCTGCAGGGGCAGGGGCAGGAGCCGGAACATAGCTTGGTGCCGGCGTTGAATTTTGCAGTCGTGATGCGATCTGTGGTTTGTACGCATCTAAAACTCCATTACCACTTGTGCTGTTTGTCACTTGGTCCATAGCCATGGCCTTTTCGAGAGCAGGTGTCCTAGGCGACGACAAACGTGAGGCCATAGGGCTGATGGCAGGCTGTATGAACGACTGGGCGTCATCTTCGCCGCCATATATGCTGCTTCCATCGTCGATAAACGCATCTGGGGATGAATCTGAGGCTGATTCCATGAGGTCGTCTTCTACAGCCTTATCGTCAACCTGCGCACTGCTCTGTGGACTATCGGAGACTACGGGTCTTGGCAATAAGAAATCGACCGGGGTGCCAAGTCCAGGCACGGCGTCCTCGGTAACAAGAGCAGGGATTCCATTTCCAGGATCCTGGGTGCTGGGGCGGCTGTCTTGCATCTTTTTTTCTTCAAACGATTAGAGACCAGGAATGACAGTGGGTATATCGAAGCGTAAGTATAGATGGCAAGGTGACCGCGAGTGCTATGAGCAGGGTGAGACGAGAGAGTGATCTCGAGATTGTGGTAAGCATATAAGGGTTGTGCAAATTACTAAAGATGGCGCATTTTGTTGGTTCGGACGACACACGGCTAGAAGTCGAAAGGTCTGTTAGCAAGCTGTAAGGATGGAATAAGAAAATGATATGAGGCAAGGAAAGAACAAGAGAAAAGAAGAAGAGTAAAGAAGAAGGGAAAGAGGAGAAAGAGAAGAGGAGAAGGAGAAGAAGGGAGAAGGAAAGTAGTAAAGCACATAAATAAACATGGGGAGGAAATAAATCGAAGAAGGTGTCGAAGAAGTAGAGCCCGGGGCATCCGGTAGGCTCTTGTGCAGTCTGTTCTGTGGCATGCAATCATCCGCCATGGGGATTTGAGAAACGAAATCAAGTACGAAAATAGTACGAAATTCAATGAGCAACAAGGGACTGCAACGGACAAAAACTGACTGATGGGTAACAATGCAAACGAAGCTAGGAGTAGTTGCGGGCAGCTGGGTATTGGCGGCAAGCTACCTGGCTACGTAAGGAGTCAGGGCGGGCGGAGTCCGAGAAGAGCCCCGAGAAGACAAAGAAATGCGTTTTCTCGTTGACAAATTCGGACGAGACAGCATGCAAGGTTGCATATTGAATGTTGAGAGACAGAAATGAGGAGGTTTATGTTGAAGTGACGGATAAGAAGATGATTACGTAATCCAGAATAAAAGGAGAGCCGAGATGAAAATTGCAAGACTTGAGACACACACGGGGGACGGAAGGATGGGTGGGAACACAAACAGTGAAATTGCGAGGTGGTAGAAACACAGACTTACCAAAATCCTGGGAGAGTATGATTCTATTCTGTGCTGCTGTTCTGTGCTGGAGGGCTGCTGACGGTGAGAGGCTGACGACGATGCACAAGTGCTGATGAAGCTGGGAAATAGGCAGATTGCGGCCCGATACGAATAAGAGTGCGATATTTCAAGCTTTCTCTGTTTGGCGTTTGGTGTTGATGCAGCCTAGGCGGGTTTGCGGGTTTGCGGGTTTGCTTTGCTGGCAGGATCGTCTGGGTCTGGCCGCGTGCGTCGCGTTGAGAGAGGATAAGAAGAGAGGAAATGCAATATAAATAACGAGAAATATAATGTGCTTAATCCGGGGCGGGAAATATTAAGGGCCTGCGGAACACAAGGCCTGGATGCCGATTGAAACGCGGGATACGACAGTCAAAGGTGAGGTTTTGCAGAGACAGATCAGAGCGAGAATGGAGAAAAAGGAGAGAAGTGGAAGAACAGTGGTTGGTGACGATAAGATGAGGCAGGAAAGCACACTCTAAAATTGCATGTGCTTGCGTTGCTGCCTTGCCCTTTTTCTACAGTCATTTCTCCTATTTTCAAATTCATGTGTGTGCACGCATGTGCATTGCTCTTTCCTTTTTCTGTTAAAGCGCTCACAAAGTATTTTCTGGATCGGAAGGGGCTGTCGACTGCTACATCTTAGACGGAAGCCACGATGCAACCGCCAGAAATCCTTACGGATCTTGCAGAAGCATACACTACTGTAAGGTACCGGACGCCTCCATGCGAAGCACAATGTCCTGGAATTTGGTACTCAAACTAGAGTTCGCAATTGGCTCCTGCGAGTGGCCAATTCAGCACATGTGCGATCTATCGGCTGACGTCATGGACTAATCGAGAAAGTGAGAACGACATGAGACGAAATTATTACATAATCACATGTTTTTATCCCTACCTGTACTGACCTTGAATTAGGATTGATGCATAAGATGATGGTTTTGATTAGATAGTTATACATAGCATAGATACAGTCTGATTCTGATGAGCAGAGAAAGATTGAAGAAAATACCACCTAATTGCCGTCCGGCAGGAGGCTGAACTTTCCGTCAATCTCCTCAACCTTCTTGATCGATGCCTGGTAGCCAGGCTCCTTCTCCAGGCGTTCGATGTATTCAAACGTCTTGGGGAACTCGGAAGCCAAGTCGCCCAACGCGGTAGCGCGCATCCGCGACGCGATTAGCGGGTAGCTCAACAAGATGTCGGCCGCCGTCAGGTGATCACCACAAAGGTAACCGGTGCCGTCCTCCGCCGAGGGGGGGTTGGTCAAAAAGTTTTCAATCAATTCCAGGTTTCTGCGCACATTGGGCAGCAGGAAGACAGAGTTGATTTTGTTGGCAATGGCCGTCGAAATGGGCCGGATGTACCAGGGCACCTGGGGCGATTTGAGGTTGGAGGTGACGAGGAAGAAGACGAGGTAAGGCATCATGGTACCCTCGGCAAAGTGCAAGAGGTACTTGTAGCGCAAAAAGGCAGCAGTCTCGCCGCCGAGCTGGTTCTCCTTGCCCTCTTGCCACTGTTTAGGCACAAGGTTGGTGTTGCGGCCCCAGTGCTCGCACAGGTACTCGGTGATGAAGCCACTCTCGGCGAGAACAATAGGCTCGGTGCCGGCGGTGGGCAGTTCGATGGTGACAACTGGCGACTTGCCGAGAGAGTGCACCTTTCTGAGCTCGGGGGGCGCAAAGGCAGTCTTGGCACGGTGGTAGATCTCAAGCTGGTAAGGAACCTTGAGCTCGACTATGACGCATGTTAATAGACTGAGACTGGCGCACTGATGACCAGCGACTGCTAGCGGGTGAGAAAGCCAAAGAGAGGGAGACTACTTACGCAGGAGCCAGAGCATGCGCTGGGCGCGCGAGGCGTTGAGCCTGTAAGAAATACTGTCAGCATGGTTTGTCTTGTAAGAGCATGGATGCGCTGGACGATTATTGCTTACCAGTGGAGAGTAACCTTGGGCGACGACATTGTGATGATGGATGTGTTGTTGTTGATAGTGTCAGAGTGAGATCGAATTCAAGAAGAAAGAAGGAGAAGAAGTCAAGTAAAACGAAAAGGGTACAAAGAGACACGGTAGAAGATCTTCCCCAGAGATACAACGAGGACCAGCAAGACGTCCCCAGTTATATAGTTATGCTCATATCCTACTTGGTTACTGTCCAGTCTCCCTTTCTTTGCCTTCGTCTCAGCCATGTAATACCTGCTAGCAGCTTGCTAGTTGCATAATACTGCAAAGCTAATACGGCCAGACTAGTCCATGTCCCCCGCTTGGCCAACATGCCTGGCGGGATAACGACTGCCCGTTGAGGTTGTAAGATCCTACGATTTGGTTTATTTTTGGGATGTAATGCAACTTCTAGTAGCACGATACGGTGTGTGTACAGCCTTCAAGGCAAGTGTTTTTTGTGACATTTTTGGAGGTGACTTGGAAGGATTTCGGGAGGCCAGTTGGCTGTCATTTGACCTCGCTACTTCCTCAGTGCAGCTTGCAACTACATCAGTACAGTGGTTAGCAACAGCCAATCATATTCTTCATTTTCTATCAAACGCCCCATATTTGGCACTACATTGTCCTCGATACTCCGTATACTGAGTAAGGGAATAGGATCTTGGGCTTTGGCACTCTACTATATAGGGGTTTCTTCAATGACAAATAACTAGAAAAGCTACAAAGACAAGAATGACCTCCGCATAGTTCATTGCCGTAAAACCGACTTAACGATCTTCCATACAGTAAGTAGTCCGATACTCTCCGGAACAGAAACTACCCGAATGAATGGAAAAAGTAAGACTACAGGCTTGACCAAGGTATCACTTTCGCATTTCGCCATTGGTAACAAGGCTCATATACATGGTTGAGGTCATCCCCGATAAGCTGCCATTTAATCGTAGCCTCGCCTATAATTAAACCGATTAAGGAAGGAACGAATCGGAGACTTGTGTAGGCGAATGGCCAGGCTGGCTACTGTAAGAGGACTCGCAAGAACTCGCTTGTCGGACTATCTCACAGCCTTGCTCGCATTATGTATCCGAATTGGGGATACATTGAGCCATCTAAAGTCTTGAGACTCTAGCGATGCTTTGGAAACAGAGTGTTTCTAGGCCATCAAGAGGCTGTTCTTTTGAGAGCGTCGGGGTGGCAGCAGGTGCCGAGGAGATGATTAATCATGATGTCGGCAGCTCTTTCCCTTTGTGATGAAAACCGACAATCAGTATCACAAGGAGCAAGCTCACTCTTTAATAACTTACATAATCCATATGTCGACGGCATGTTGCCCTTTACTCAATGGCTTCTAAATAGATCCTATTCTATCAAATGTTAAAAAATTGGCACGGCACGCGACAGACAACATAAGTAAATACACAGAACCAATGATAATTGAGCAAACGCCAGGCACGTTATCTCTTCCATTTTATCGTCTCAACTCTGGCTGGCCACCTCTGTACCATTCCATACGTCGCCTATATCACCAAAACACACTAATTGACAGCTGATGCCTGTAAGCTGATAGCTGATAACTAAAAAGAGAAAACCAAGTAAAAGATAAACATACGCAAAAACCCCTGAATATCAAAATTCAAGCCCTCGGAACCTCATATTTCAATATACTAGGCAGACCCTTTACTCAATAACATAGCTCTCCGCTGACGACTTGATCTCGCTTGTGAACGCAACCTCCTCACCCATCTCGGCAAGCTCAACGGATGTGACCTAAACAGTTAGTAGTTGTACATAATAATTACTTAAGAATATGACGGTGGGAACTTACATCGACAGACACAAATGGCGTCGACTTTGAGAAGCGAATCTGCATCGGGAAGAAATCGTTTTCGTCATCTGTCGCTGCGTCAAACTCAAAGGCGCCAGTGGCATTGCTCTCGTCCACAGTGCCAACGGCCCACTCCAGGCTGTCGCCGGCAACCTCGTAGTTGGAGTCGAAGGTCGACACTGTCGGCTCCACCGAGAACGGAATTGACACCGACACGTCATCCAGAGCCTCGCCGCCCGTCAGCTCGTACTCCACTGTCAGAGTCGAGCTTCCGGCACCGTCCTTGTTCACCCATACTGTAAAGCTAATTGGCAGTGCCGATGTGTCATCGGCCTTGGGTGTTGCCCGCCACCTCAGCACGCCCACCGACTGGTTCACAGGGAAGCCCTTGGTCGCATTAGTCATCTGGATAATCTTGCTCGAGTTGAACAGGTTGCGGTCCACGTTGGGGTGTGTCCGGAACTGAGCGCCATGTGTAGGCTCAGCGTTGAGGTTCAGCTTGATCTTGGTCAGGCTAGGGTCCGTCACCCGCAGGTTCAGGTCACCGCTGACAGCCAGCGAATTGACAATGCCTTCTCTTGAGATGCTGGCGTTGATCGACTCCTTGACAATGATGTGGATGGCGTCGTGGTCCGACGTGGTTGATGGCCGGCCGGCCGGCTCCGCAACTGGGGCGGCAGCAGGTGCTGGGGCAGCGGTGGGGATCTCGGCTTCGGCACCAAGTTCTCCACGAACACGCTCGAACATGTCCGTGGTCTTGGACTTCTTGCCAAGCTGCATGCCCTTGCCCTTGAGGGTAGTAGCTGGTCTATATCACAAAGTGTGTAGTTAGTTTACTGTTCCAGCACAGTCTTTGCAGTTCATCCGCCACAACATACCTGGACTTCTTCTTCTCTGCCTCGTACGAGTCGTAGGTCTCGGTCGATGTCTGGGCAGGAGGGGTGTAGGTAGGGTAGACCGGAGTGCGAGGGGGTGCGTTGCCCATGCCTCTCCGTGCAGTCTCCTTGCGCTGCATCTCCAGCTGCTTTGCCTTGCGCTTGCGCTCTTCGGTGGCTTCGAGTTCCTTGTTCTATATAGCGGTAGCGTTAGCATGTGTAAGGGGACAAGGAGGCTCAGTGGCCCGATCTCGAGAGGCGGTGTACGTACGCGAGCAATGATCTCCTGAATGCGCTCCTCGTGACTCTCCATTTCCATAAATGTCTTGATCTGGGACATGGTCAGGTTCTCGCGGTAACCCTGAGTGACCAGCTCGTCGAAGGCGCTAAGCAGGTCAAAGGCGTTCTTGGTGATCTCACGCTCGTCAAGCGACCGGCACATGCCCGTCACCACCTGTGCAAACAGGTGCAGCGAGTCGATATCCTGCAGAATGTTGGACTGAAGGTTGGTGATGAGAACCATGTAGAGTTCGTCGAGGGGTTGGTAGACAAAGCGAACATTGTCCTGCTCGACCGTCGTGTGCTGGGTACCGGAGTCGGCGAGCTTGGGTAGGGAGGCGAGGAGGGCTTCGACGCGGGACCGGGGCATCTCACGAAACAGGCGCGAAAGCACGGCCTTGCCGCCACGAGTGCAGATAGACGCTGCAAGGACAACCTATAGAAGGGGGGGGGGAGAAACACAGGTCAGCTACAGCTTCAATGAATAGCTCAAGCCTGGATGGTCCGGTGATGGGAGCTCTCTTCAGGGAGGAGGTGTGGAGGAGAGCTGGGAGCGGCTAGGCCGGCAGCGACAATGCTGAAGCTATCGTACCATCTTGAAGCTTGACTCTAGATGAAGACGGGTGAGAGTTGTTGGATTCCGGGTAGTCGGGGATGGCGCGATGGGGGTGGGCGTCGTGGTGTTCGATACAGTCGGATTCGTGGTCGAAAGGTGAGGTCGCCAAAGCACCACCAATTCGGTGTCCACCCCTCATAAGGGGCGGCCCATTTTCACTTCACATAGTTGTCCCCTTCTTGCCCGTGTCATTGGCCGTGCGCAAACAGTGCATGTCTGACAAACTACTGTATTTACACTGCTCATTTGGGCTAGTACAAAACCGGCAAGAACCACACAGCCGTCTGTTCGCGCCTCCTTGCCTGGCCCAAAGATGAGACTTGCTTTTCAGGCTGCACTTTCCTCTCCGCTCACCTCATCCCACCTGCACCTGAAGCGCGATTTCACGGGCTATTTGGCAAGCAACCTTTTCTCTTTTTATTATATTGTCATCCAGAGCGCCCATTTCGAAAATTACGCGCCTGCTCTCGATAAGGCGTTCACCATTATTATTGTCAACTATTCACTCCACCACTGTTTACTGCCCGTCACAAAGCGCGTTCGTTTGCTATTTGCACAGGTCCAGCACGCGAAGAACATCATCAGAAGGGCGTCAAAGGACCAACAACTAGATTGGTACTTCGCGATACAGAGTGTTGAGACCGTCAAGAGCTCTCTCTTCGCAAGCTATAGTCACAGCTTTGAGTTGTCAGAAATGGCTGAAGTCGTGGCCGATGCGTCCGTCGCGCCCGGTGCCAAGGACGTTGACTTTTCGCTCGGCAAGACACTGCCCATTGCAACAAACAACGCAGCCGACGACTTTGATTTCGATCTCGAAGCTGGCGAAGTGCAGACAACAACTACAACAGAAGTCGTATCACACAAAACATCCACCGAGTCATCTGTGGAGCTATCCCTCGACATTGAAGAGATCGGATACGAAGAAGAGGGCGAGCACATAGACGAAGCTTCCACCCCTCAGTTGGACTTGACTGCCGCAAAAGACATCACTACAGAAGCCACTCATAGTGCGGCTGAGATGATCGAAGCTGCAGAGGGTGCCGAAGTGACGGCCGACCTCGATGTCAATGCACACGAAGAGCACAAGTCTGAATTAGAGCAAACCCAGACTGATGAGCTACACAACGACATTGATTTCAACTTTGAGGATGCTGGCGATGACGCTGAGCAGGACCACCACGACGAAAGCATGGGCTATGAGGAGCATGATCAGGACCACAAAGAGCATCACCATGAGGCCCACGATGACAACCAGGCTAGCGAGGAAGAAGATGCAGATGCAGATATGAGCCACATGCACGCCGAGGAGGCTGGCCAGGACGATAGCGACGATTCTGGCCAAGAATATGACGAGGACGCGGAAAATGCGGGCGATAACCGCTACGGTGCGAGCCCGTACGGGTCGCTAAACTCGGGCATCGGCCGCCTACAAGCGTTTGACCCGGCTACCAATCTCGATGTGGTGGTCACATGGGGTGACGATGTCTGCCCGCTGTTCAAGGCACCGGATGCCGAAGACCCGGACTCGTTCTACCTGGAGGACCGTGACGTCCTAGACTACCCCCTGTCCCAATTCCTGCAAGCAATTCGTAACAAAATCTCCATGTACATTGTTACGACCGATGAGATTTACATTCGAGTAGAGAGCCTAGGCTTCGAGTTTGGTGAGGTAAGATTACTTTATCGAGCTGCAATTTCAATACTTTGTTATTTCACACCATCGTACAGAGACTAACATATTTTAGACTACCACTGAGGCTCTGCTGTCGCAAGTTACGTTCCACAACCTACTAGCCCTACATACTACTCTTGTGAAGAACGAGGATGAGGGCTCGATGGAGATCCAGGGCGTTCACATAACCCTGGGCACCCGACCGAACTGCTTGCTGCGTCTGAAGGATCTTGTCAGTGGTGCTGGCCAAGGAATGGGCCTGTCTGACCTCCAGACAACACATCACAGCTCAGAAAACTCTTCAATAGGCAGCTTCGAAGGCGGGCTTGAGCTGGAGCTTGAAGTCCAAGTCACAGACGAGGATGATGATGAAGATCATCATGATGCAGATGAAGTAGAAGACGATGAAGAAGGTGGTGACGACAATGAGGATGAGGATGAGGAGGGTATCGATATCGATATGGCAGGTGATGACAGCGGCGAAAGCGAGAATGCTCACGAAGATGCCGAGCCAAGCGTCCTCGACCCAGACCAAGACCAGGACCAAGAACATGATCTTGAAGAACAAGAATCGCCAAATGCCGATGACGATGAGATCGAGGATGGCGTCAACGAGGTCGAGTTTGCCGCATACAACTACGAAGGAGAGGAAGAGAAAGAGCATGGCGAGAACAGCGAGGAGGCTGTAGGAGGCTTGCTCTTTGCTGCAGAAAGCACCACTCCTGGTGGGCCAGCAGCCAATGCAGACGACCTCGCAGAGGAGGCAGCTTTTGGCGATGGAAGCGACCTCTTGGCAGATATTGCAGATGAAGCAGACAATGCAGATAATGGAGACAGCGCGGTCAATGCAGATAATGCGGCTGGTGTTGAAGAGCACGACGAGCTGGGTCTCTTGGAAGACATCAACGACGCTGGCAACCTCGCCGGCAAGACAGGAGAGGATATTCTTCAGCAAGCAACAGACGAGCCGGCACTTGTCAACGAAGATGACGACTTCCTATACCTCGGCGACGACCTTACCGGCGACCTCGGCGGTAGTGCCTTGGTTGCAGACGCACTAGACACGAGCGATGCCAACAATGTATTTGCGGAGGAGGTCAACGCGTCCCTGGGCACAAGCGCTACGGCCACTCTGGATCATGATGAGATCGACTACGAGGACAACAATGGCGAGATCTGCATAAACAACGATGACAACGACAACGACGACGAAATAGAATTAGAAAACGACCAGAGAGCTGTGGCTATGGATGTGGGAGTAGCAGATGAGATTGATTGGGATGTCGAGCTTAAGAACGCTGCCAATCTCACGAACGACTCTGAAGCCACGCCCACGACAGGATCCGTAAAACGGACAAGAGAGGTGGAGGAGCCTGGTGACAATGTTTTACTTGACAACGAGCCAGGTAAGCGCCATGTTCATTTGATTATTTGATACTATGTATAGTACAGACACTAACAATGTACAGAATTCAAACGCCAAAGGGCTGATGATACGTCCCTTTAGACACTCAGCGGTCCTGTGCGCGGTCCAAAGATCGCCACATCAAGTTCCAGCTGCTGAGAGTCTTGTCGTCTCATCCAAGCTGAAGAGTTGACTACGGCTCCTCACTCTTCACACACGATCTTTCCCCGCATTTATACCCATCGAGTTTGTTGACTCTGCTCGCCGTTCAGTATCGGTTTTCAACTATCATTTCTTTTTTTCTTTTTTATATGTCTTCTCCATCCCTTTGTTTTCTCGAGTACTCCAGCCTGCAGGTGCACCATCATTTTCTACCCTTACTACGCCAAACGACAATGACGACGACACAAATCGACCGGACTCTGCAGGCAAAGCACACCAATACGACTTACCACTCACCGGAGCAACCTACTCTCGATGGTTAGCACTGCCACTACACGCCAACGAATAAAGCTTGAGAGGTAAGTTCTTTGTTTTCTATCAGTAATCATAGGCACATTTGTGATGTCCCGGCCCAACACGGGGGTGTCCTTTGGTCGACAGTATATGCTTGCGCCCTGCATCGCCATAGCGAGGACAATGAGGTCAAGGCCGCGAGACGGATGCTTCAGTCAGAGCTTGCAGTGATGTCTCCATAATGGCCACCACCATGGAAGGGGACCGGTTGGATAGCTCTCTAGTCTGGTTTTGATTTCCAGAAATCTACCATTCTTGATTTCTTTTCAGTGTGTCCCTTGCAGCATCGATGAGCATCAAGACCAAACGAGGAGATTCTCAATAACTACCCTTCGCACACTGGTTCTTTTATTTGATTTTTCTTTCCTTCCTCTTTCTTTCTGTTTTTATTTTTATTTTTATAAGGAATGTTTCATGGCGTTATGGTTGAATGAATCGACGGTGCTTTGTCATTAAAGGAGGCAGGTCGAAGCAAGTGAGCGTCCTGAGCAGAGCTGCTTAGGAACTGCAAGTTTCTGTTTCTATTCATATGTTTTCTATGGTCTCTTATGGCTTCTTTAAGGTGGTCTATGTAGCTAGTTGATGTTTTCCCATTCCCAGCTTTCTTCTGCAATTCGCCCCCCTTCATTTCCAGTTTCTTGCCATCTCGAGCGTACAATCTGCGAATCTGATTTGCGTTCCATTGCATGATTTATCATAGCTACTCAGTTCGCTGTCAATTTGTCCATTTCATGATCTCATGCTACCGTATTTATGGCGTGTACACGCCGGGCTGCTGCCTTCATGATATATGTCTTGGCGTGGCCTACCGTTATCTAGTACCAAGCCATAAATTCATGATCACTACTTAATCATGTAGAGACAATAATCGAGGCTCGGCTAAACATGGCGATATCTCAAGGTTGAAACGGCCAAGAAAAACGAGATGGCAGGGCTAGTCCGAGGCCGATAGACTCCCGGCGTTACATAGCGTATACTTATATAAGCAACGTAAGATGCTGTGACTGGCTAGTACCCCGTATACCTCGGCCTGTGGGAGTTTGCCAGGCTCGTTTTCGTGTTTGAATTTGAATTTCCGTCGTCGCCTGTCAAGTTGTCTTCCACGCCATGTAGCACATTTCCACGTCTTTACTCTGATAGCATTCTGGATTGTATGAATGCACAACGAACTCGCGCCCACACTGCTGTAAACATGTTCATATCCATTATGCCTATCTCTACTCATCCTTATCGTACCTCTCGTCATATCGCCAGATTGAAGATCGCCAGCTCATCAGCGTTCTTGGGCACGTTTTGACAATGAGGCGCAGCTGCTGCCGAGGATTCCGCGAGGGAGCGAGTCCGTGAGTGACATTCCGGCAGCAGCAAGGCCAAAAATCCAGGCATTCAAGATGTCAATCCGTTCGTACTCAAAAGTGAAAAGCATCTAGCCATCTCAAACTGTGCAAAGACGCGTTAATGAGTGTTGCGTAATTGTCTAGGAATGATGTGTTTTGTGGGGCATTTCATATGGTTTCTACTTCGTACCGTGCTAGCTCAAGTCTGGCCAGCCACTAAGATGCACTAAATTCTAAAATAGACTCTTCCTTAATATGATTAGCACTGTGGTATCGACTGTGCGGCTGTGTAAACTGTACTCTAGTTGATCCCCACTATTTTGCAGCCAAATGTTAGGCCTCGTTTGCAGCGTGTACTCCGATATGGAGTACTAAAAACCATTGATCCCCCCATTTTCTTAAAATACCTGTGATATCCGCACAGTGTTTCCCCTTGCGCTAAAATCCGCACAAACTTGCAAGAGCCAGACTAGCCAGGGGTGGCTTTCTTGGTGGTAGAGGTACGGGCACCCCTGAGCCCTGAAACCAAGGGGTGGAAAAGCAGAGATGAAATGAGTGGGAGGAGACTTGAGGGCAGGTGCCACGATGATTTGCGACAGTCGATACCAGGATGGAGGCGACAAGGAAAGAGAAAGAGCGGAGAGGAGGGACAGGAGGGAGGAGAGGAGAGAGAGCGGAGAGAGCGAGGAGAGAGAGCGGAGAGAGAGGAGAGAGGAGAGAGAAGAGAGGAAAGAGGAAACAAAAAGATGGAGACACTGAATTGCACCTTCCTCGCGACAGCAATGCACCACAAATAAGATTATCTTTACGACATCCATCTTACATAATACACATTTACAACAAGGAGATCCTCTTCAAAGATACAATCTACAATCTACAATCTCCAACAAAAATGCATATGGAGCAATCGTATCTCGAAAGCAAATGAAGGTGACGACGTGCTCTCCTTTGTCTGCGTTTGCTGGTGAGGGAGAGGGGGCTTCTTACGGGCGATCTGTCGTTTACGGTTTTGGACTCGTACGGCGCCGAGTGTGTTCATGTTCCAGTAAAAGATAGTACTAGTAAAAGAACTCAGTATTAACTAATAGAGAGCCAAAGAGCACTGTACTTTGTGACTTGTAGGTCCCACTTAAGTCTGCTGATCGCCCGAAACAAACTGGAAGATTTTTAAGGAAGGAACGACGCAAATAGTCGGTCGCACCTGGCCAGATTGCAGATTACAGAGTGCAACTTGCATTTATTCAAGATGGCAAGAGCAAGACCTGCATGGGTTTACTTGTGGAAGGCGCGAGGCACTCGCAGAGCTTGCTACTGTGCGACATCGTAGGACCAACTTCTCGTGTCCGTGTGGCTCTTGCCAATTTGTTCCCCGTCCCGTCACATTCTAGTTTGTGAGCCTGTGTCGCGTTGCCGCTGTTTGGCTCCTTCCTCCGTGCACGCGCGGGAGACCTTGGACAGCTCCAATGACAATAACGAAATACCCCCCCTTCCCTCCTCCCCTTTCTCATGTGTATTACGGAGCAGTTCCATCGCTCTTTCCCACTCTGCCAGTCTGTCGCATGTTCCAAGAACGCACCTGCCTCCACCAACGTCTTGGAACATCCCCTCACAAATTGTACTTTTAAGTGCCAAACTCAGAAGACTTGAATAAAATCGGGAAAGAGGAAACAAGCCACATCGTCTGCTTCCAGACATCACGATCCAATCTTGGCCTTGTTTTCGACAAATTTTGGCCTCGCTCAAGAGCATGCAACAACTTGAGTCGTGACCCAAACCCCGAAATATACCAAGCACACATCCACTACACAGTGCGCTGTCATCTCGTTTGTGTAGTAAGATACGATACACACCAGACACGCAGAAATACGAGCAAGAGCAAGAACAGCCCTCCATCGTCGTCTTGCATCGCCATCGCTCGTCAACCGTCAGCCGTCTTGGAAACACATTGGACAAAACTACACAATCAATCTGTTCAGTCAAAACGCCACTGGATCAGGGTTCAAAACCCAAAAAAAAAAAAAAAAAACAATCATACTAAAAAGGAAAAGGGACCTGACCCGTCTCCGTGTCCAACCTCGCATCTCCAGGCCGTCTAGTGTCTTTCGTCTGCTTTGTCTATGCAGAGTAATACAGTGCGCACACGACTCGCCAGCTTATCGCTTCTGTCCTTGTGTCCTTTCCGACCCCCATTCTTCGCGGTCCCTGGCTACCAGTAGTCTACAAGTCTACCTCTTTGTCCACTACAGAATTCTCCTCTTTCTGCCATTTCACACGCTGTCACCCAACCCGCCACTTGTTACGCAGCCCCCTTTCCTCTTTCGCGCCTCGCCTACCCTATTCTATACTCGGTATTCTGTATTTTCCTAGTTTCTCTTATTTTTCTATTCCCTGTGACGACGAACGCAACCCAGCCCACTCCCTCTCTCGAATCGTGACCCAAATCCGTCCTGTGCCATACACTCGTTTATCTCGGTCCTCCTGCATTACCTCGCCTCCTAGAATCGCCAGCATTGCCAGCAGCGCCTGTTGTTTGCGCATCGTTTCCCGCCATCGTCGTTATTTCGTTATCCCTCGTCTTCCGTCTCCAGCGTCTTCAGCGACAACGGCGCACAGCTCCGTCTCCGCCTGTCATCTTTCGACCCTTCTTATAGCATCTACATCTGCATCGCGCCTGCGCCCTCTCATCTTCACCTTTGCCTGTCTCTGCTAGACGCATACAGCCGCGCACGCTCCATCGCCAGCAAACTAGACACCACTTTGCAAGAGAGCATACATCACGACAAGAGCCAGCGCGCTCCCCTCCCCCTCTCGACACTATACTCTCTACTCTCTACACCCGCCCACTGCAACATCCACCTCAGTCACAATGCTCGAGGACAAGTACGCATCCCTAGATCATGCCATGTCTTGGCATTTCCCTCGGTGGTGTCGCCTGACTCTACTCAACGGCCTGCTCTCCTCCAAAAGATCAACCACTGACTAGCTCTACAGATACGTTGGCCTCGCCCTGGCCATGTCATCCAGTTTGGCCATTGGTAAGTGGTCATCACTATTGCCAGCTTCTCATCAGCTCCTCGTCATCACTTGCTAATTATTTGTCTAGGTATAAGTTTCGTAATCACCAAAAAGGTACGGCTGAAATCTCGAACCCTACTATACACCAGGCCACATCCCATGATCTTCTTCATGGCCGCCTCCAACGACGAACAAACGACGAACTGTGACTGACAATCTCACAACAGGGTCTGCTACACGCCGAAGAGAGACACGGCTTCGAAGGCGATGGTTTCGTCTACCTCAAGAGTCCATTATGGTGGGCTGGTATCACCACAAGTAAGCAGACCGCGAGCAACAATTCTCCTCACAACAGATGCTAACCAGTCCAGTGGTCATCGGCGAGATCTGCAACTTTGCCGCCTACGCTTTCGCCCCGGCCATCCTCGTCACCCCGCTCGGCGCACTCAGTGTCCTCGTCGGTGCCGTCCTCGGCTCATACTTCCTCAATGAGATCCTCGGCATATTAGGACAGCTCGGCAGTGCCATCTGCCTCATCGGGGCCGTCATCATCGTCCTCCATGCGCCTGCCGATGAGGACATCCAGACCATTGATGAGATTCTGCACGACGCTATCCAGCCTGGTAAGCCCCCATAGGATACCCTTTTTGGCTTGTCTGACTGGGCAATTGCTAACTACCATCCAGGCTTCCTGCTCTACTCTCTTGCCGTCACCGCCTACTCTGTCGTCGCCATCTACAAGATCGCCCCCGTCTATGGCAAGAAGAACCCGCTTATCTACCTCAGCATCTGCTCTCTTGTCGGCTCCATCTCCGTCATGTCCGTCAAGGCATTCGGCATTGCCCTCAAGCTCACCTTTGCTGGCAACAATCAGTTCACCCACCCCTCGACCTACGTCTTCATCATTATCACCGCTGTCTGCATCCTGACACAGATGAACTACTTCAACAAGGCTCTAAGCCAATTCCCCACAAATATGTACGTCTTCTGTTTTACAGAGAGAGAGAGAGAGAGAGAGAAATCCCGATATATGCAACTATGCAGATAATGCAGATCAGGATCCCCTGCTAACAACCCAGTGTCAACCCCCTCTACTACGTCACCTTCACTACAGCCACTCTGTGCGCCTCATTCATCCTCTTCAGCGGCTTCAACACGACCGACACTATTAACACCCTGTCCTTGATCTGCGGCTTCCTTATCACATTCACTGGTGTCTACCTGCTCAACCTTTCGCGTACCGACCCTAACGGCACGCGCCTCAGCGGCCGTGCCGGCACCGATGCTATGGGCACCGACATGATATCCAGCATCCAGACGCGCATCAGCATGGAGACGCGCCGCAGCTTCGGCCCCAGTCGCCACAGCATCGGCAGCAACGCAGCTGACCGCCAAGGATTGATGCGCGCATACGATGACGAGGAGGCTGGCTTTGGCCTGACCGATCTCACAGAAGACACGGACGAGGACGGCACCCTGCCCATGTCACCCAGTCTGCAGAATGGCTCCCACAACAGTGCCAACGGACACAAGAAGAGTAGAAAGAGTAGCGGACAGCGCCCAAGAGAAGTAGAGCAGCCAAAGTCAGGTCACCGGTGATGTGTCTTTGATTTGTGCTTTTTTTACACTCTGTTCATTGTCTATATCTTTATATCTTTATCTCTTGTTATTCTATGTTCCGGGTCTGGTTCTGGCACATTGTCAGCATGCGTTGCTTATAGATAGAGCGGCACCAAGCATTCATGGTGTTTCTTTACATCTGTTTCTCTTCTCTCTCTCTCTCTCTCCTACTTTGATTTATTCACCATTCTCGTTTCTTTGGATCACCTATACTACCTCCTAGACTACATGGTGTCTGTCATTTGGGTTTGCTCACTCTATTGTTCCATCACTTTTTTCTCTTTTTTTTGTCCGGCATTGTCTCTCTCTCTTTTTCGACACCACGTCTACATCCAACACGCACGCATTCAGAAAATCAAAGATCGTCCGGGCCACCACGGCCACCATATATTATTACTAACAAACACACCTTGTCTTGGGGTGTGCAGATGCCATTGAGCTTCAAATTTACAATGAACGAGTAGGAACAGTAACGAACGGGGGAATAGGGACAAGGGTGGCGAGAAGGGCTCAGCATTACGGCGTTTTTACATTGCTATTAATATGCTTTTGGTTCTTGGATTTTGGCTGTTGGCATTACAGTTGTCTTCTTTTTTTCATCTCTCTTTTGTTTTTCTTATATGTTTGTCACTCGTTCTGCGAAGTGACTGTTGGTCGGGCGGCAACGGCTGAGCTCTCACCGGCGTGTATATTTATATATATTCTTGGGTCATGGTTGTCATTGCCTTTTTTATAAATCGTTGTTCTTCTTGCTCAACTCATGTGATCTCTTCATGATGTTGATCTTACAAGCTACTACCTTTTGATTTCACGCCTCAGGTGTAAATTTTTATAGATCAATTTTGCTATTTTTTTATCCTTTCCCTTTTCCTCGGAGAGTGACTCGGTAGCGACGCGAAGCGACAAATTCTGTGTTGGGTTTTTTCTTCTTGGGGAACAACGTCGTAGATTGGATTTATGATTCATATCTGACGATGGACTCACTTATAGCAGAAAAAAATAACAAGACAATAAACAAAGGAAAAATAAGTGTAGTCAGGGACCGCGGGAAGTAAAAAAGAGGAAGATTAGAAAGCCATGAAAAAAACACATAAGAACCCCATTTTTACCCATCCAGTATTTGTCTTTCTCTCAATTTTAGTGTCCCCTTCCCGCCAAGATGTTGTGTACCCGGTGGTTCGGCGTTTGTCTTCTGTTTTTTTTTGTTTTTATAGACATGAGAGCCCCTACTCCAGGACGGTATCACCGTAGTGGGTAGAGTAACCGTATCCAGAAGCCTGGCTATCACCAGGCTGGTTATTTTGAATCATGCTGTTGACATGGCCAACCTGCGTCTGGAGGAGGGGGAATGCTCCCTGAGGCGCAATCGAGGTACTGTCGGGATTACCAGCAGTACCGCCACCACCGACACCGACACCTAGACCTAGACCGAAACCAGAACCAGAACCAGAACCGGCGTCACCACTGCCACTAACTTCACCACCCTCCATGCTCCCTTGAGCATACTATTGCTCAGCGGGGGCAGCAGCCTCCTCCTCTGCGGGTGCCGCGGCAGCGGCAGCAGCGGCAGCGGCCTCGGCCTGCAGGCGCTGGGCCTCAGCAGCCTTGGCACCGTAGTCCTGGCTGATGGGCTGGGTAACGGGGGTCTCCTCCTTGGGCTCAATGATGGTGACGGAGTCGGGCAGGGTCTTCTGGGGACCAGACTTGCCCTCAGGGTCGGAACCGCGCATGATCTTGACCTTAATACCCAGGACACCCTGGCGCAGCAGGACGTGACGGGTGGCGCTGTCGATGAAGTCCTTGGCGGGCTGACCGGAGTGGATCATGAAGCCGTCGGTGAACTTCATAGACTTGGCACGGGCGGCACGGAGCTTACCCGAGACAACAACCTCGCAACCCTTGGCGCCAGACTCCATGATAAAGCGCAGGACACCGTAGCAGGCACGGCGGACAGCCAGGCCGTTGAGCAGCTTGTAGCGGAGGGACTCGCACTGGGCGACAGCGGACAGACCGCGGTTCTGGACCTTGGCGGCGTACAGGGAGACGCTGTTCTCGGGGAACTTGAAGCGCTTCTGGATGAGCGAGGTCAGCTCGCGGATGCGGCGACCCTGCTCACCGAGAACCTCCTGGGTGTGGGTGGCGCGGATGATGATGTCGGTGACAGTAGGGGTGACGCGGACCTCGACGCCGGAGTAACCCTCTTCGGCAAGCTCGCGCTGGAAGAACTCGTTCAGCTCGGCGTAGAAAACACCGTCAGCAACGAACTTTCTCCGCTTAGAACTGTCATAGTGTTAGTAGCCGCTCTGCATGTTGTATTGTCCTTGTTCCATCTTCCACAGCCGCTTTTCAATGTCTCCCAGCTTCCTCGTCTGTGCTCCTCCGATTTGTATCTCGAACCAGCATGCCATCCTGCCAGCGACGACAATGAGGCATGCTAGTCTTGGTATCGTCGACGCTTCCTCCTCTTTGATCAGATCGTTTCTTGTCCCATTCAGTCTCCCCCTCCATCTTCAAGCTGGCCGACATCGATATCCCCTTTCCTCCACATCGATTGGCTTGCTATTCGACAAAAGCAAAAGCAACGTACATCTGGGCACCGGGAACAGCCATGTTTGCGATTTTGTGTTGGGGTTTGCACGAAAAACGGCGATTAAGGGTATAGTGGTTGGTGGTTGTCGAACGGTTGTCGAAATGTCGTCGTGGGATGCGGGTTCGTCGTGAGAAATGTCAAAAGTTTCCTGGCTGCTATTCTTTCGAGACGGAGGAGACGCACCAACCATGAAAAAAGTGGTTTTCCCACCCACCTCTTTTCGTGGTTTTTTTTCTTGGGCACTACTGGTTGGAGGGGGCCGCCAGAACAAAAAAATTCGCAGCAATTATTCACCGGCCCCACCAAAGAGGGCGCTTGATTTAAGTGGGACAAGCCCTAAGCTTAGTCATGCTTTTAATACAGGTCACGTGTGGTTTGGTAAATTGTTTTTGTTTATCGAACTGAGCATACAGTGCTTAATACAGTACTGTTTGGTTTATACACTATCCCTTGGCATGTAAGTTACTAGTTTCTAGCAGCCAAACTTTGATCTGTTTGGCATGAGCCAGACAACTCGACAACCAGACAACCAGAGGAAGAGAAAAACAAAATATCCATCATAGTGACATGGTGATAATGTCCTTGGAGAATATGGACATCTTCACCTTCGTAATGAACAAAAGACGTACGCTAAACACATATCGAGGCCCTTGATACTCAAAGTCATCTTGAGTGAAGCCTTGGCTGTCATCGACATAGTCATACCCCCCGGTTTGTGGATCGTAGGTCTCATCGCGGTAGTCTTGTCTCTCCTCGGCCATGCGTTCAAGCCACTTTTGCCTCCCATCAGAACAGACAACTTGGTTCATATACCAAGGGCGCAAATGGTCGTGCCAAAAGTATTTGAGGGGCATGTACGGGTGGTGGGAGAGAGTAGCAAGGATTGATTGTGTGGCATCGACTGCCACTGTACAAGTAGGAGAATTATCGTAGATACTGGGGATATGGAGGCCAACAAGGCTTTTGAACTGCGGCAAAAGCACCAGGAATTCAAAAAATATGAGCGCTTCCATGCTTACGGTTAGCTCCTCCAGATTATGGCATTTGTGTGTAAGCAGTATTAGAGTCTGGCTGTCTAATAACCAGTCTAGGCCTACTTTCTCGCTTATGGAGATGGCACGCAGTGAGGCAGCATGAGGCTTCAAAATATACCGACGGATGTCGTCGAGAGAGCATTTCGGCTCCTGGCGATTGCTGTCGCCCTCCATTTCTGGGATATCGCAAGTTGCAGAGTTGGCGAGGTAGATTTGGTAAAGCTTTGGAAGTTTGGACACAAACTTTGCAAATGGTGCAGTGGCGTTGTTGGTATGAATGGATGATATGGCGAGAGACCTGGTCTCGTTTTGCAATTCAAGCAACTCCCATATCGGCACCTGGCTGCCAATATCTAGAAGAGTGATGCTCGTCAGGGCATCTATGTCAATGCACCGGGAGAACACAGACGTGGTGACACGGATTCTTTGAAGGCCCAGAGTCTTAACGTAGAGTTTGTGATTTAGACGGGCTTGGGAGGCGAGCTGATCTTTCTGATTAGGGCGCTCTTGCTCATCGCCCATTTCTGCACTGTGCACGACATTGGCTCTGCTACTCTCAGCCGTGCTTGGGCCCGTGCTTGGCCCCGTGCTTGATCCCGGGTCTCCATTGTGTATCGCTTCGGTATCGCTATCGCCCATGTTAGCACCGTCATCGGGCCTGTCGGCAGCTCCGGACTCGCCGCTGTCCGCCCCTGCAAACCCCAGCATCCATGCCAAAGCCGTTTCATATCCAAAAGCCGCCTCGTTCGGCTGTACTTCTGGGCCGTTGGCATTTCTTTCAATATTCATCTTTATCACCCAGTAGATCGACATGGAGAGATGCAGGTGCTCAAGCGTCTCTCGTAAGTTGCAGACGCAGGCCTGGACCTCTGGGACTGATTCGAGGTTGTCGACATCAAGAATATTGAGAGACTTGATATTCTTGAAGCCGGAGAGCAGTGGGGGACTCAACGGCGCTATGTGGCGCAACCTACTGATGCTGTAGGCTGGTGTCGGCAGTAAACTGGGCAGCCGAATAGTGATATGAGACAGAGTTATGATTCCATGCAAAATCTTATACAGCGGCGCACTGATTTTGATGCGGACATCCCATCTGACAGAGTATACAGTCAGCACAGCATGAATAATGGCAAATGGCAATTAGCAAATGTGGACGGCCTTACCTGAATGTTTCGATTCTTGTAGCTTTGGCCAGCACCGTAGGTAGAAGGGCATTGATGTAGCTCCCGGTGTACGAACTGCATGCACAGTCACCCGTCCTCCCGTACGCTCCAGTTCCTTCTACCTCTTCCAGAGCAAAATTCTCGATATACTGCGCATAGTTATGGGAGCTGTTGGCGAGCGTATCCAGGCACCTGGGCAGTTTGAACTTCGTCTTACTCTGAAGGTAGCCATGATGAAGATTCTCTGCCGCAAGTTCTACCTCCCTGTACCTGAGCTGTGATGTTAGGCCATGAAAAGCCCTGTTGACCTGCATGATCTCCTCCCATGAATCGCCACACTAAAGATCAGGTCAGACAAGCGCCATGGCTAAAAGGTGAAGAATACGATAGAGGAAGCGTACAAGCTCGAGGGTCGCCCGTGCAATCTCTGGGGGTAGGTTCCAGGGGGTGCCTGACCATGAAGCTGCAGCCACTGCTGTCTGAGGCCTTGGCGACTCCGAGTCGGTCATGACAGCTCAGGTTGACAATAGGGCTTTGCGTATATTGTAGTAATGTACGCTTGAAGTAGATGTAGAGATATGCTCGCTCAATCCGCGAGAAGGAATCATGAAGATGAGCTGTGAGATATACTCGAGTCCGGGTAAGCAACTGCTAGTGTTGACGGGCTGAAGAGACAGGAGTGTTATGGGGGAGAATAAAGGGGGCGAGGGAGCGAGTGTGCGGGAAGGGCAGTCAGTAAGACGGCCAGCTGGTCTACGGCCTTCACACCTTCCTCATGATGTCCTCGGAGGCTCTACTCCTGATAACAACACATCACCAGGGCAGTTGCCCAAGCTACTGGCCATGAGAAGGCAGGTGTAGTGGCCGAAAGGGTCCCAGTTTGCCACAAAGGGCAAGTGAATAACACGGAGACTTATGATGGGTTTTGTGGGTCAGGACCATGTAAGTCGCCTCGCTCCAAGTCATATAGACTTCAAACGCGCTGCTGGCAGACCATCCTCAACCGAGCATCAACAGCCTTTCCCTTATGCCACTCGCTACTAGACATCAACTTGTGTACTATTTTACTTGCCGGCTCTAGTATTACTTTCGAGAAGTTTGTCGCTTTGCGCGAGCGGCAGAGGCCGGGGTTAGTTGATATAGGTCGCTTATGTAAACAATCAAGGTAGAGCTTAAATCTGAATGCTGGACTCGACAAAATTTTCAATCGACGATCTACTTATGCTAGGCACACCAACCGCAAGTCTCATAGACACAAGTGTCACAGCACTCGACCTCGACGACATCGAGGGCATATTTTGCAGCGCGAGGCCGTACCACTGATGTACCAAAGGATCAAGTATGAGGTAGATTACCGAAATAAGAAATCAAATAAATATTAACCTTGGACCAGACAATGTGGGACCTTGTCGAGTATCTCTAATGTGTTCCTGTGAAATAATACCACTGTGTAGTCGACGAACGTTGCCGATCTAACGGCTGGGCACTATAAAGCGGATGACTAATATATGGCGTGTCACTAAGCCCATTGTAATACCCAGCAGCTATCGCCCTAGTGCCGCACGCTGTGCCGCTCCCTTCCCCACTACAAGGCGTGCCAAGCGCGCCGCGTCCTAGACATAACCAGACGAGCTCACCAGGAGAGATGGACATAAGGCTCTCGCAGCTAACTCCACCCTGCAACGTCAGCCTCTTCGTCTCACCTCCTCCTCCCCGGCTTACGCCATTTCCACATCTTTTGCTTTACTATTGTTTATCTCTGGCCGTCTTGTTTTATTGCAAATCTGTAAATTTTGCCCTTCTTAGTGTATTTGTTGATTATCGAGATTGGCTTCCTACATCTCATCGTGATATCCCTTTTCGTTCTCATTTCAGCACTTATACGCCCCCCCGCCCCCCCTCCTCACCATGGCAGATGTCGAAGAGCCACAGTTCTCTACTTTGGCAGAACGGATCGCCGCTCTAAACAAGCAAAAAAACTTCAACTCATCCGGCCCAGCTCCTTCGACGCCATCGATACCATCAACGCCAGTCCAGCCTGTTCGTCCTGCCGCGCGCCGCGCGCCCCCGCCCATACCATCCTCTGCACCAGCACCCTCTGTTCTGACGACTGTGTCTACACTCGCTGTACGACCCGCGCCGCCACCAGTCCCTAAAGGCCCTTCCCGGACGGCCAGTGTATCTAGTAACGCAAGCACGGTCACAACGGGCTCTGCAACGAATAATGGAAAGCCACTCGGACCTCCGCCGAAACTCCCTCCGCGGCAGCCATCCAGTCAACAGCTACAGCTACATCGGGCTGCCACAACGCTGGCTGTCAACCGTCGACAGTCATCCGACTCTGTCCGCTCATACATGTCGACAGCCACAACATCGACAACCTTGAGCCGCGTGTCATCTGCCACATCAGCGTCTGACGGGCCAAGCTTACGGAAACTGCCGCCGGCCTTTGGCGCCTCCAAGCTGCCGCCGTTGCCTCCTTCCCGCCAAGAGCGAGAGGCCAAAGAGCTAAGGATTGCGGAGGGAGACGCTACTGCAGAGGAATCCGCTGCGGAGAGGACACCAGCTCTGCCAAGTCGCCCAGGTTCATCACGAAATACCTCGGGGGGCAACACTGGAGCAGCACCAGCTCTGCCTCCTCGTCTGCCGCCCCGTCCACGGCCAGCAATGACAAACCCGTACCGGAAAGAAGATGAATCCAATGAAGCTCCTCCACCAGCACTCCCAACACGGCGGCCGACAGTCAAGTCTGCCCTGGAGATGGGCTTTGGTGGAAGCGGCGGTGTTAATGCAAAGCAGCAGCAGCAGCTCCAGCAGCGGGTTCACCAGATAACAATGCACAACCGCGATGACGACGATGACGATGAAGACCGCCCACCAGTGTTGCCCATGGCGTCCAGGCCGTCGCGCAGTCAGATTGACAACGCTGTGAGAGGTGCAGTCACAGGCGCGGCTATCAACGCTGCCAAGGGTGCTGCCAAGGGTGCTGCCAATGGTGCTGCCAATGATGCCTTGTCTCGCCCTAGGCTCCCAACTCGACCACGCCCTGCGGCTGGTGGTGCCGGCAATAATACTGGCGCAGAAGGGTTCTATCCCAAGAAGAGCGAGGACGAAGAGTGCCTTCAGTGTCGCGACTTTTCTGGCCCTGATGAAGTAGCAGCTCAGTACCCGATTTCCAGCCTGCCTCGCCAAAACACAGTGAACTATGTTGCCCACAATCTATGCGACCAATTCCCTTCACAAACAGACAAGGCGCGTGCCATTTTCACGTGGTGCCACCATAACATCGCCTACGACGTCGACGGCTTCTTTGGAGGCTGCATTCCCCGTGGCCAAACCATGGCTGAGGTCATATTTTCGGGCAAGGCCGTGTGTGAAGGCTATGCCCGTGTGTACGAGGCCCTTGCACTGGCTGCAGGCCTTGAGTGTGTTGTTGTCGGTGGCCACGGCAAGGGATTTGGGTTCAATGCCGTGCGGCCAGGTGACCGGGTGCCGCCGCCTAATCCTACAGGTCACGCATGGAATGCCGTGCGTATTGACGGCGGCGAGTGGAAGCTGCTGGACGCGTGCTGGGGCGCAGGCAATGTGTGCGACAAGCGTGCTCAGCGGTACGAAAAGAAATTCACGCCCAAGATGTTTACTATGGACAATGAAACGTTTGGCGAGCGCCATTTTCCTGAGAATCCAGACTACTTTTTCCGTGCCGACGGCCGCCGCGTGTCGTGGTCTGAGTATGTCGTCGACAAGGTGAAGGCCGATCCGGTCATTCTCTACTCCAACGGTCCCGAGCAGTTTATTGCGCAAGAGTCCATGGAGCCCCAGGCGGGCGAGATTGATGTCCGGCAGGGCGATCCCCATGAGCGGATTGCATTCCGTTTTGGCCGGTCATGTCGGCACTGGAGCCCTGACTCGCCAGGCCATGGCTTGTCGCCGTACCCTATGTTCCTCCAGTCTGTGATGCCAGAGGATGAGAAGCGCAAGGGCGAGATGTATGATGTCGAGTTTGACTATGACAACCCGCTATGGTTCTGGGCCGACATTCCCCGGCGCGACCTGGGCCATCCTGGGAGTGTGCTGTACTGTTATGCCATGACGACAATCGATGGGCGCGACATGCGCGGCCGCACCATGGCTGATGTACGCAAGCGACTAGGCCGGTGCTCGTACTCAATGCAGGCCATCTGTTCATGGAAGCTTGTCTGAGCGGTTCTCCTCTATATTCAGCATATCTTGTCGGTATATTCGCACAGGTTTGAAAGGCAAATATTTCAGCCTACAATTGTTTTATTTGTATATCCATGAAAGGCTACAATGATTTTCTACTTTATTAATAGCTGCTGTGTTTTTATTTTTATTTTGGTTATGTTTCTGTTTCTGTTTATCTTTATTTTTATTTTATCTTTATTCTTTAACTTTCAATTTTAACTTTCAACTTCATAAGCTTGAAAAAAGATTATTAAATTTTCAGTGCGTAAATATGTAGTTGAAAGTAAATAAAATATAAGGATGTTCTTTGTTGTTGTCTAGTTGTCTTTTTTGGTGGGTTTTAAGAGAAGAAAAGATGATGACAAAAAAATAAACAAGAAATCACCAAGACTAAAAAGTAAAAAAAGAGGGATATGAAAATTTCAATATATCAAAAGTAGATAATATTGAAAGCCAAAAAGAATGCGATCAAAGTCGTATAGGGCCCGGGGGTACTCGAAACCCCGACCTAGGGATCTGCAATCCCTCGCTCTACCACTGAGCTACACGCCCGATGATCGCTGGCCGAGTTAGCAGCAACTATAAAGTCCACACTGCGCACAGCTCAACGAGAACAGTTTGACTGAACCAAATTTGATCAATAAGTAATTGACGGCGCAAATCTAGCCGGGATCAGACTCTCTCCGCTCCTCTGACTCTCGTCGTGCCTTTTCAGATCTAGAGCTCATGTTATCTCTCTTGATACTTGGTTGTAGCGCTATAGACTGAGTAGAGTCTCTGTTTGAAAATGACTTCCGCTGCTGCTCATATGAGGCCTTTTTGGGAGCTGCCAAGGCCACATCTTCACTGACGACAATAGATGTGGTAGACAGGAGCGTGCCGGTGTGTGTTGGAAGTGATATTGCCAGCTTGGGATCACTTGTGGCATTATGTGGCCGACCGAGTCCGCGTGGGATACCAGGGCCACTGGGACCACCGGACACAGGTCCTCGTAGCAGCTGTCCGGCACTACTAGAGCCGCTGGGACCACTTGGGCCACTAGGAGGCTTCTTGATACTGCGCCACTCCATACAAAAAGCACAGACGAGTGCTGCAAAGGACAAACCCATGGCAGTCAAAAAGATGCGCGTGCATGCAAAATTGTAGGCGTCCATAACGGCCGACAAGAACTCGGGCGGCACAACATTTGCAAGCTCCGTAGCACCGCTGCCGATAATAACCTGAGTATCGATGCTCGGGATATGCCCCAGCTGGGACACGAGTAGATTGCTTAGGATAGTTTGACCCACGGTCGTGGATATGGCACCGCCGAGCTGCTGCATAAAAAACATAATGGCCACGCCCGTCGAGATGTCATCGGGTTCAAGGACAGTCTGGGCGGCGAGATTGCCAATCTGCATGCCAAAGCCGAGACCGAAGCCGGCGAGAAACTGAAAACCGATCCAGTGCGATGAGCCAGTAGATGGCGTGAAGGTGCTCATGAGTCCCTCGCCGACAGACATGATGATGGGCGCGAGTAGCATGGACGGCATATAGTACCCGATTTTTTGTGTCATGATTCCCGAGCCGATACTAGAGACGACGAGACTTAGAACAAGAGGGATAGTGTAGACGCCAGACTTTAAAGGGTTGACCATCTTTGCCGTCTGGAACCATACGGGCACGTAGTAGATGAGCATGAGCATGGCCGCCGACAGGAAAAATGTGAAGAGGGCACCTGACAAAATGCTGCGCTGAAGAACGACTCGTGGAGGCAGAGTGGCTGTATCCGGCATCAAAATCTGGACAATGGCAAAGGCGAGCATGAGTACGCCAAAAAGACTAAACAATGGAATAATGCGCCAGCTCTTCCACGAATACGTCGAGCCACCCCACTCAAGGGCTAGAAGAAGAGACACAATGCCCGGCAAAAACAATACTGTACCGAGCGGATCGAGACGCCTGGCATGCGCCCAAAATGGCGCCGGCACATGCTTGCGCGGCGGCGGGTTCCAGAAAAAGACCATGAAGACAAGGGTGAAGGCACCGACGGGAAGATTGATGTAAAAGCACCAGCGCCAGGTCAGGCAGCTGCTAGTAAAGGCGCCGCCAACAAGCGGCCCAATAACCGAAGCAAGGCCAAAGACGACGCCAAAGAGGCCCTGGAACATGGGCCGCTTGTGCAATGGAATCATGGGGATCATAAATAGCATGCACCCAGAAAAGATCCCGGCCGATGCCACTCCGGCCACAGCGCGGCCCACAATGAAGATGACCGATGAGGGGGCCGCACCGCAAATGGCGGAGCCAATTTCAAATACGACAACACAAAGGAGAAATGTCCATTTCATCGAGTAGAACTTGTAGATGCGTCCAAAAAGGAGCTGCGACGCCGCCGCCGTTAGCATGTACGCCGATGCATACCAGCCAATGTCGCCGAGGCTGTGAAAGTCATCTGTGATACGTGGCACGGCAGTGGCCACAATAGTGCGGTCGAGGGCAACCAGGAACAAGACGAGGAAATTGGAGAGTAGAATCATCCAAAACTTGAGACTCTTGGGTCGAAACAGACCATTTAGTGGCGGTCCCTGTGGTATTTGAGATGATGGTTGTTCTTGTAGTGGGAGCTGTGGTGAGTGTTGCTGTTGATTTTGTTGGCGTTCTTGATCTCTTTCTTGCTCTCGTTTCTGTGGTGCTTTGTCTGTGATAGTAAGCACTTTCTCCAAGTCGGTAGCATGACCAAGATTATGATCTGAGTGGTCGGCATCTATTGCCTGGCCGCTGCTTGAAGACGGTGACAACTGCGATGGATCGGCCGCCATGTTGAGAGAAGAAAAGGATAAAATTGGCTGAGAAATTGCAAGAATAGTGGAGGGATTGGAGCCTGCCAATTTGTCCAGGAACGAGTTATCAAGACGACACGATATAGGCTCCTGGGATAGTAAATGTAATAGTAATAGAACGAAATGCGAAAATAGTCATAAGATTGCCGGACAGAATACCTGCCGCAAGCAGGCTATACAATGCTGTCAGCAATAATCCAACTATAGGAGGAGTAGAGTTGATGCTCACCATCAATCGGAAGCGAAACGGAGTAGAAGCTGAATGTATCTATTATCTTTATATGTATTTTTTTGAAAGGAGTAAATAGATGTCGACACAATTGAGTACTGGTAGCAGCCAATCTCAGGAGTAGGACAAAATTAGCTTGACAAGCCGCATTAGAAGATTGAACACACGGCTGTAAACGCATATCTGTCAGAGAATTAGTAAAGTTTGATGGTATTTATACACTAGGGTTTTGTTTGGGCTCTTGGAGATGTGTGAGACAGCCTGCAGACGTTTAAGACTGTCAACATAAGCTAGCATAATGGAGTAGCCACAAAACGGCGGAAAGTGATGTAAGAAGAAATGTAGACAGGTAGGGTCACAGGCATAAGCCTAGGCCAGTCCATAGAGGACGACTACCTAAGAAGAGAAGTCCGGTACGCTGGCGCATCGTCGACGGTGAATGTGATAATACGGGGAACATGACGGCATCGTGTACAGATTTACGCTGTTGCTGATGATACTGTTCCGCCTGGCAGATCACTGGCATGCGGAATGTCGGCGGTTGTTACAGCCGTGATGTAGATACAGTCCTGCATGCTGCTTATTTCTCAAGCTGTTTTCTGTGATTTATGTACTTGATGTACTTTGATTATCCTTCTTCGTTCGGGGGTTACCTGTCTATCCACTTCCTCTTGAAGTCGTTCGTTTCTTGCAAATATCAGCTTCGATACTGTTTCCGACGGATCGCCAGACAGTAGCCCAGAATGAATGAGCGCATCTCGGTACCCGAAACTTAGAGTCTCCGACATTCTGAATCTCCCTATTCCTACAGACGGCTCACTCATCGTGACCATAGATTGAGAGGTTGTCGAAATGGGGACTAACATGAGGTCCGTAAATGCGAAGTAGTCAGCATAGCCGGATATGACTAGTCCCAATATAGACTAGCGTGGCTGCAACAGCCATGTGTGCCGTTCAGTGGAACTTTTGTGCAGACTCGAGAAAAAGGGCAGTTATTTGATATGAAGGCAGGAGCGTATGTCGACGATAAAGTTCTTTCTCTTTCCGTACTATGAGAGATAAGTATTTATTATTAACCAGTTTAAGTTTTTTGTTATTGATTACTAATACTTAGCTATTTCATACAGAAAACCAATGCTTCTCAGGAATTTAACTGGGAAGGAGCAACCACAAACTTTGTACTGGTAGCTGCTTACATACGCTATTGACTAAGCTTAAATCTACACTTTAGATGACGTGCCCCACCTCTATGCGGCATGCGAAACCGTCGCTCGGGACCGAATCAACCGCCCGTCTGGACCGAACTGGACCCACTTCTTACTGCGTAACCCCATGACCAGAGACTACAGCCTGCTGCACATCGAAGGGGCTCTCTTTGTTCCTTGATCCTACGCACAAACCACACAACCGGTAGTTGCGGTTTTCTCTCGTCCCCCCTCTCAATCAGAAGTACGGACTTTTCCCATGTCCAACTCTGACGGCCACAAATTCAAGCAGCCAAACGAAAGACCGCCCCGAACGCACGTCGACCGCCACGCCGGTCCCGTCACTGCTACCCGAGAATACCAGAACACCAGAACAGCATGTGAGTAGTCAGTACAGATTAGTCAACCGATAGACGTACGTGTCAAGGAGCAGTTTCATTCATATCTAACGTCCAAAGAACACCCACGACCACCAGCCGCCAGCCGCCAGCCAATCTCTGTAAGGCTACCTGCCAAGGACAATCAAAGCAAAGTGTAGTAAGTATTGCTTGACTTGGTATGTCTGTGGCATCGAGGCTACTGCCTGTCTGTTGACCTGCCCGTCTGTCTGTCTCCAATAGCTCCACCGATGCTCGCAATGCGTTTCGTCTGGCCCATGTTGTCGCATATGACCTGCCCTCATCCTGTTCCCCTCCTCTGTACATACCCATAGCACTGTGTACTGCCTCCTCTGGTTGATGTATCTTAGTTTATGTTTGTTTTCCATCATCGTTCCACTGCCCTTTCACTGACTAGTACCCAGGCGTTCCCTGCCATACCCTTACCCACCCCTCATGCTCCTCCTATACTGCACTCGATATCACTCCACCCTTTATATTGCACTATGTACACATCGTTACTGTCCTATCCCATTCTAAACCGTCTGTGTATTGCCTGCGAATGTCTCACATCCGCCTCATCAACATCAACAATGCCATTCATAAAAGCGGTTGTACACTAGTGATACATCATCTCCTCTTATCATACGCTCCACAAGAGAGCCTACATCTACCCCACGTGGAATAGACATGGCCCTTACTTACTTGATATGTAGTGCGCCAAAGCTTGCCTTGTCTTCTGGTCTAGACACATGATAGACCCACGGTTTGTATTGTACGGCTCGTTGATTTGATCTAATTTGACCCGTACGGTTGTACAGTCTGTTTCGTTTTGAATTTCAACTGCAACCTCATGTACCCCCTTACTATACGTAACCGTCTTCTAGATGCATAGGAAGCCAGGGCCCAAGCTCTCCCATACTCATAGTCGGAGGGCTTCGAGCTGCCCAGTCCCCAACCGCAACGTCGCTCAACCCATTTTACGTCTTACTCTCAACTTTAGGTCCTGCTACCATTGATCTGCTGCTTTTATTCATACCCGTCTTTCCTTTTTACACTTTCATCTACTTTTTACACTTTCATCTACACCAATTCCATTTACTCCACCTACTCTATCCTCAACACTGCACACTGCACACTGTCCTGCATCTTGTGTTCTGGTCTTTGTGTTTGTATCGGGACAACGGTGGTGTGTCTTTTGTAAGACAAAAATACTCGCTGCAGCTCACTGAGCCGCCTTAGAAAGAGGTATGTACTTATTTGCCCATCCCATGGGTGTATCGAATGGATCATGAATCAGACTATATGTACGACGTACTCGACAAGGCGGTTGTTGTGCATCTACTACATACACGAGGGGGTTGTGCCACGTGTGGATAGCAGACGCGTGAATAAAAGCAAGACTGCAAGATGACAGAGCTTCCCCAACGGACCCGGCTGCCGTCTGCATTTGTTGTCTGTCTACTGCCTACCTACTGCCTATGCCACCACGTGCAGTCTGGGTTCATGTCTTGTTGTTCGGATCCGAAGTCAAACACCAGCTAATCCGATATCCTCTCCATAGTCTCTTTCAGTCTGTCTCGAGCCGTCATTTTATGGTGTCTGCTTGCTACAAATCTATCTGCAGTAAAGATCTCTAGCCCAGCCAATCACTTGCTAGCCAACCAAATGGATCCTTTTGGTAGCAGTACGCCTTCACAAGGACATCCACAGGGATATCCACAAGGCCATCCTCTTCCCATATCCATGGCGGCTCCTCCTGGCCTGTCCGGGCCCGGGTCTGGTCCGCCTCCATCTTCTGGGCCCATGTCCTTGTCTTCCAATTTATCAGGGCAACCCCTGCAGCAGCAGTACTCCCCGCAGCAGCAGTATTCTCAGCAGCACTACTCCCAGCAGCACCATCAAAATCAATACACGCACCACCATTCCCACCAGCAAGTCGTCGGTGACCCGCGTCTCTCGCTCGCCTCGCTCTCCTCGCTCTCCGGTGCGCCCATGTCTCATTCGCCTCCACTTCCACAAATATCTGTCAAAGCACAAACACATCCACAAGTACACCCGCACTCACATGGCCTCCCGAGCATGTCACAAGCTATGTCAGAGTCTTCGGTCATGAAGCTGACTCGTGGCCATTCGTGTGTTCTCTGCCAGCAGCGCAAAGTCCGCTGTGACAAAAACAAGCCGTGTGCCAACTGCGTCAAAGCCCAGGTCGAGTGCCGTGTTGTACCGCCCCAGCCCCCGCGTCGCCGCAAGAAAAAGCCGCATGAGCGCGAGCTGGTCGACCGTCTGCGCAAGTACGAGTCGCTTCTGAGCCAGCATGGCGTTACGTTCGACCCCATTGCCCACGATTTCAAAAATGACAACGGTCAGGGGGGCTCTTCCACAATAGACGAGCTCGACGAGCTACAACACGATCTGGGCGGACTCAAGACGTCGCCGTCGTCGTCGAGCCATCATGAAGAAGCCTACAAAGAATCTCACAAAGATCCCTACAAAGATTACCGCTCCAATGACAATGACGACACGCTCCGGGACTCGTCCGATGACGAGGTTGGCGACTCAACCATCCATCATGCCTTTGACAGCATGTATGACAATCAAGACGGGTTCCCCTTCATCGTTGGTGGCTCGGTCACACGGGTCACCGAGCACCACCCACCGGGCATCCAGATTTTCCAGCTGTGGCAGATCTACCTGACCAACGTCAACCCCCTCCTAAAAATCACACACACTCCTTCCCTCCAAGCGCAGATCATTGAAGCAGGCACAAGTGTGTCCAAGATTCCGCGTCCGCTCGAGGCGCTCATGTTTAGCATCTACTTTATGGCCATCACGTCGATGACCGAGGAGGATGTGCAGAGCGCCTTTGACGAAGAAAAGGCGCGACTGCTGAACAAGTTCCACCGCGCCAGTCAACAGGCCCTCATCAACGCAGGCTTCATGCGCAGCCCCGACATCATGGTCCTGCAGGCCTATTTCCTCTACCTTGTAAGTTAAACTCCACTCGCGCTGCCCACATACCAACAGTCGCAGCTGTGTGTGCGCCAGTATGTCGACCCGCGCTCGCTGTTCTGTCTGATTGGTATTGCGGTGCGCATAGCCCAACGATTGGGCCTGCACCGCGATGGCGAGCAGTTTGGCCTCCCTCCCTTTGAGGTCGAACTACGGCGCCGGTTGTGGTGGCAGATTGTGATTTTTGATAAGCGCATTGCCGAGATAACTGGCTCCGTCGTCACAGCCCTCTCTTCTAGCAACGGTGACACCAAGTTTCCCCTCAATATCAACGACGCAGACCTCTACGTCGATGCCAAGGACCCCCCTACGCCCTCTGCTGGGCCAACGGAGATGCTCTTTTGTCTCACCCGCATTGAAATGTGCGCTCCCCGGGGCAAAAATAACAGCCAATCCTCATCATCGCATGAGGACACCAGTGGGAACGCCACTGCCAATGCCAACCCCGGCTCTAGCGCAAATCCGCATAATCTCAACCCCGGCAGCGGTACTGCGAGCAACCCCGGCAACTCCACGTCGACGGGGCCGAGCAATACTGGTGATCCTACACCTGGATCCGCCGCCTCAAATGTAGCCTCTGCCGCACGCAAGTTCCATTACTCCCCAAACCCCGTCTCACCCGACGTCGTCACCCACGTCGCCCACCATTCGCTTCCCAACGATACCGACAGCCACTGCCAGTATATGGAAAACACCTACCTTAAGTCCTGTGACACCAAGATCCCTCTGCACTTCTTCACGCTTATGATGACCCGTCAAGCACTAGCCAAATCGCGCATGGTCAACCTCCTTGTGCGTAGCAAATCTGCCGCTTCTGACACTGCCGTCCCTGGCTCCTCTCCATCTACATTAGCCTCGGGCAGCCATCCTGCTGCTTCGATAGGCCCTAGTGGAATGATGGGAGCGATGGGAATGGGCGGTATGATGGGCGGTATGATGGGCGGCATCATAGGAGATGATATGGGTGGTATGGGCGGCATGGGCGGTATAATGGGCGGAGGAGGACTGATGGGTATGGGCGGTATGATGGGAGGGATGATGGGCATGGGCATGGGCATGGGCATGGACATAGGTGGTATGGGCATGGGAATGAGCGGCTCCGGGTTTAGTCCCAGTCCAGGACCCGGCGTAGCCGGTCCGCCGAGCGAGTCCGGGTCTGCCGGGTCTGGTGGAGGCCGCACGGGCCCAAGCCTTGCGCCGAACATAGATGAAGCAGACCGTGACGCCATGTTCTTAGAGGCCATCAATATGGTCGAGTACGACAACATTGTGCAGGGCGCCCAGAATCTACGAGGCCTCATCTGGTACACCATTATGCACTTCCCGCTCCCGGCCTACATGGTCGTCGTGATGGAGCTGCGCAGCCGCCGTACAGGCGGTCTTGTCGAGCGTGCGTGGACAGCTATTTGCGAAAACCACGAACGCCGCGGGCTTGTGCGGAACCTACGCAACCCGGTCCACGTCGCCTTTGGTGCACATTTCATCAAGGCATGGGACGCACGCGTAGCTGCCGAGCTGCAGCCGACCGGGCAGGCGCTCAAGACGCCCAGGTTCATTCAGCTGCTCAAGGCTACGCTGCACAAGATCAATCCGCAAGCAGCGGCAGCCCTTGCTGCGAGCCAGCAAGCTCGACAAGCGAGCGGCCAGCCTGCACCTGGTGACCAGGTACCCATTCAGCAACCTCTACCGCATATCGTAGTAGGTAGTAGTAGTGAGGGGTTCAGAGGGACAAGGGGAGGACAGCAGCAGCAGCAACACATAAGCCGACCGCTAGAAGAAGGGACTGCGATGGCAGATTCACCACCGCAACACCAAAATCAACACCAACAGCAGATGGCGGCGCAGGGACCGCATCCATCGGCAACATCGTCGACGACATCATCGCCGCCCGCGGCACACCACCCCCAGCAGCACCAACCGATGGTGTATGCAACGCCCATGCCTCCGCCTTCCCATATGCAGCAGCAGCAGCAGCCTGCTTCATTCGACGGCATGGTGTCTGTCCAGCCGATGGGCATGGGACTCCCTGACATGATGGATCTCAACGGTCCGGTGGACTGGAATCTGTTCATGCAGGGGCAATATAGCAGCGGCTATGGCAATGGGGATGAAGGCCCGAGTCAGACTCAAACGCAGACTCAAAGTCGGGGTCAAGGCCAGCAAGGCCAAGGCCAAAATCAAAGTCAAAGTCAGAATCAGAGTCAAGGTCAAGGTCAAGGACAAGGCCAGGGTCATAGCAGACCGGGCAGACCGGGTAGACAGGGATCAGGAGGACAAGGCGGTTCTGACAGTGGGTATAGCGGGGGCAATTATGGCTCCATGTACAGTCACGGCGGATGACCTGTTACTTTTCATTGATTTATGTCTTTTGTTTTGTAATTTTTGTTCAGTATGGTCATATTTTCTTGTAGTCTATGGTGAGACTCTTTGGTTTCTTCGGAATATTGGTCTCGGTATTTTGGATTTGTCATCTCTTACTCATTATGACATTCACGTTTTACGTCTCACGACTCTCGGTATCTATACATACACTTTTTGTTTATGCTGAATAGAGATTCTCAATTGTAATGTCTAAAGCATATCGAGCATAGAGCATCGACCTCGTTATGATACACTATTCTGGTGCCAAGGGCAACAGACAATAACACCCCCTTTTGAACACCGCCAGATGCAAAAAGAAAACTATATCAAGAAAACAAACAAGAAGAGAAGCAAAAAAAAGGTGTATAGAAGAAATAGAAGAAGTAAGAGAGAAACAAGGCATGGTAGGAAAAAATCGCCGGCATGGTCTAGATTGTAAGAGAAAAAAAATCGGGAGATCGTGTCGGAGGGGGGGCGGGGGTGTTTGGTCGTCTTGATTTATCTTGATATTTGTAATTAATTTTATTTTGAATGAGTCGTCTACTTTGAACCGTTTCTCTTCTTGTCATTAGTCTTGCCGTCAGCCTTCTCGTCCTTGCTGCCCTCGGGGCCATCCTTCTTTTGGTGTGCCGGGTGGTTAGTCAGGTTGTGCCACACCGACTTGAGAAAGCCCTCGTTCTCGTGCGACTGCGGGTTGTTGTCGTCGATATTGCGGTTGATGTTCATCACCCGCTTGGCTGTCTTGTCGCCCATTTCGTCGGCGAGCATCTCGACAATCGTCCGCTGGTTTACCGTCAGGTACTTGGGCATGGCGACGCGGAACTCGACGCGCTGGTCACCCACTGCACCGCGCCGGCCACCCAGCTTCTTCATGCCCTTTCCTGACAGCGTGATCTTGTCGCCCGAGTTGGTTCCCGTGGCCACGCGCACCTTAACGTCGCCGTCCAGCGTCGGCACCGTCAGTTCGCCGCCGAGGATGGCCGTCGTCAGGGGCACAGTGGCTGTGTGCAGGATATCCGAGCCAGATCGTGTAAACGTAGGGTCAGACGCAACACGCACAAACACGTACAGGTCGCCACGCACGCTGCGGGCATCCGCACCGCCCGCACGGCCCGTCTGTGCGGCATCGCCCTGGCCGTCGACACGCAAGCGCATGCCATCCTCGACACCGCCGGGGATATCGACCGAAATGGTCTGGCGCTCGCGCACAGCACCATCGCCACTGCACATGATACATTCGGAGCCACGCGGGATAGCAGTGCCGTTGCCGCCGCATGCATTGCACGTCGAGGCCATTTGGAAGCCACCCTGGACAAAGTGCACGCGCGTGCCTGTGCCGTTGCATGACGAGCAGCTGCTGCGCTTTGTACCCTTCTTGACACCGCTGCCGGTACACGTCTTGCATGTCACCAGAGGTGTGATGTTGATGGTTTTGGTTACACCGCGGGCAGCCTCCATAAACGAAATTTCGGCCTGAATCTCAATGTTGTCGCCCACCATGACTTCCTGCTGGAACGGGTTGCCGCCACGACCACCAGCGCCACGACGGCCGCCTGCAGCGCCGCCAAAGGGGTTACCAGCGCCGTTCTGGCTAGAGAATGCATGGAACAGATCCTCAAAATTGAATCCGCCACTGAAACCTCCGCCCTGGCCACCCCCAAAGCCGCCGCCGCCTGCAAATGGATTGCCGCCGCCACCGCCGCCCGCAAAGGGGTTACCACCGACATCGCCGTTGGCATCAAAGCCTGCGGCACCATACTGATCAAAAGTCTCACGCTTCTTGGGATCGGACAGCAGCTCGTAGGCAGCCTGGATCTCGGCGAAGCGGTCCTTGGCGGTGGGTTCCTTGTTTGTGTCGGGGTGGAACTTCTTGGCGAGGCCGTAGTATGCCTTCTTGATAGCCGAAGCATTGGCGGTCTTATCGACACCGAGGGTCTTATAAGGATCGCGGGGCACGGCGAGATTACGATTTGTGGCATGGAAGGACCTCCGCTGGGTCATTGGCGATGTCGACGATGTCGACGGCGTTGCGAATGGTGTAGATGGTGAAGGGCGGCAAGCCGAGGAGAGGTGTGCAGCTCGCTGGTTGGCGCATATTAAAAAGGCGGACTTGTAAGAGACAGAGCGAGGACAAGGAGTCGGGCGCGAGGACAGGTGGTGGTGTTGGCGGGAGTGCAGCTTGGGAGCCGACGCAAGACACACGTGGGAGGCCGGAGCCAAAGCCGGGCGGGCGGACAAAGCCGAGGCCTTGGAGAGCAGACTGGAAGAGTTCATCATGCAGATATAGCAGGTATAAGGCGGTGGGAGAGGAGGAGGAGGGAAAGAGGAGAAAAGAAGAATCTCAGAAGGGTGCTATTGCTGCCAGCCGTGCGCTGTTAAGTATCGTAGAAAGACGTCAAGATTTCGACATGCTCTCTAAATTTTTGATAGAGGGTCTGTTTTAGCAATTAAATTTCAATAAAGTTTAATCACACTTACAATTTTGGAGCTGTTTCTTGTATTTGCTGCACTGTCGTTGGCTACGGGTCTGGCTGCAAGTGCGGGCGGTTTGGCCAGTGTTGGTGCCTCAGGCACGACGCTAGGCTCGGCTTAAGAGGTTTGTAGTAGTGCAGGATCCACTTTTTGGCACTTTTAGCACTGTTTGCAAGTTGAACGCGCCTACCCGAAATTTCTAGAACCGTCTGTCTTAAGGGGGCGGTCAACGGTTCACAGCCGGTAACGTAGTTTAGGTGGGCACACGATTGTTGATAAGGGAAAGAGCGAACGAGCAAACGACGGCCAATCTCATTCTTGCCTTTCTTGCCTTTCTTGCCTCATTTGCTTGTATCTCGTCCCAACCTCGCCGTCACCGTCGCATGTCACATGTCGATTTAACAATATTCTTGCCATAGATGCATGATGAGATGCATAGAAAATATACAGATCTATCCCTGAGTGCAGCAAGATATAGCGCATGGAGTGGTATCATGAACAAAAAGCCTCTGCGATAGAAGCCCGGGTAGTGGGCAAATGGGCAAAGTCGCGCTCCCAATGCAATAGGAGATGACGAGAAAGAAGGGAAGGAAACAATCAGAGGAATACCCCTACCAAAGAACAGAAACACCAACGACGAATATGCAAGTACCGATTCGAGTTGTTGTAAAACGCCAGCCATTGGCCAAGCCAAGTGTACCCAAACGCCAGTCAACGCCGAAAGAAAGTAAGAAAAGCAGGGGAAGCAGAAGCAGCTGGAGAGAAGGAGCGCAAAAACAAGAAAGAGCATAGCAGAAAAGGTACAAGTACCTCTCAGCCCGCCAACTCTCGCGAATTAGAGCCGTGTCGCCGAGGCCGCCGCAACCGTGCAACCTCGCGCGTCTGGACCTTGTGCAAGAAGTCGACTACAATGTCGTTCTCCTGCACTCCCAGTCCGTTAAAGTGTTTGCGAGTGACATTAGCGAGCTGTGCTTTGCTCTGACGGCGCATCTCCTTCATGCGCAGCGACGTGGGTGAGTTGAGGCCGACGCTTCCCGGCTGGGACAGTATCCAGCGCGAGAACTCGTTGGAGAAGGCGCCGGGGGTGTCGATGCCGTATGCCCGCTGGTATGCGTGCAGCACGCCACGGTCAAACTCGTGCCATTGCAGCTGTTGATTAGTTAGGCTTGGTAATGTAGACTTCTAGAGGCTCTCAACCACTTTGGAGAGACTCACTGTCTGGTTATCTGTGGGAGCGGCTGTAGCAGAGGCTGCAGTCGCCACAGCAGCAGCAGCAGCAGCAGCAGCAGCAGCAGCAGCAGTGGTTGAGGCGTTGGAGGCGGCTGTGGTTCTGCGAGCCTTGCCGTTGGTTGTGGCATGTGGGCGGTCATGGGCAACATTGCCCGAGACGGCAGCGCCATTAACGCCAGACTTGTCTTTGTGGTTGTCGGCCTTTGAGCCGTGGCCGTCGTCGGCAACAGCACGCGGTTTCGGGGGCATTGTGTTTGTGTTTTGTTTACTGGGAGAGCAAAGTTGGCTGTAAAATCGAGTATCTAGAGTTGAGTGTACTCTGTATGCAGAGGGGCAGGGCGAACTAGAGGGAAGGGGTCGCGGAGGGAGGAGTGTCGAGGTAAATGTTGATTGAACTGCCTTTGCCCAGGGGCGGCGTCGTAGAGTTATTGTAATTGGGGCTGTTGCAGAAGAATAGAAGGTGGTGAGGAAGACGAACAGCTGGGGCGATTGGCAAGATTTTAGACAAGAGGCAGACAAGAAGACATAAGAAGGGAGACGAGAGACGAAAGACGAGAGACGACAGACGAGAGTCAGAGGGACAGCCAGCCAGGACAAACAAAAAGAGCGAGGGCCGAGCTAAGGCACTGGGTGGTGGACCCTTCTTTTGGCAGGCAGTCTGGTGCCTCTGTTATTTCAAGTCGGTTCTGCCATTTTTTTCTGCCATCTTTGCGCGTTAAGTGGGTCCACATGACCCCATCTCGGCGCTAAGCCAGCCTTCCGCCTTTGCTCTCTGTACGAAGAATATCTCCATGGCTGTCTCCATTAAAGAAGCTTATATAATATAGTCTCCTGACACGGAGGGGTGACGACATCCAATCTGGTCTATTTTCAGTGTCTTATTTCCAGAAAGCGCGTCTCGTTTCCCCTCTTCCCCGCCGTGATTGACATTGGTGCTGCATTGTGTTATTGAGTATATCTATGTGCATCATGTCTATTTTCTTTTCATTTTATTGGGTATTACGAATTATTTTTAAAAATGCGCTCGTTGGCTGTCCTATTCTCATTTGGGAAAAGTCCATCACTATCCGTTTATCTCGAGCAAACTACCAGTAGGCCAACGCATCTTGGTAAAGGACAAACCTATCAACAACTTTGAAAATCAATATTGGTCAAAGATTATATCAAGATCTCAGATAGCTCTGTTAAATATAAAACGAGATTCGTTGCAAAAATAGATAGTACCAGGACCGGGGCGGGATAACGGCTGCAAGTAAGCTGATTAGTGCTTTGATCAACTTCGTGTTGATTACATAACCACGGCCTCGTTGCCTAGGAAAATGTCGCAAGTACTATCTGCGAGATATAATCTCGGTGATTATTCATTGAAAAAAATGTTTTTGTAACAACTCTGTCGAGCTAGCATTTCAATGACTGAGTAGTCATATAAATGGTCGTCAAATTAGTATGAAAGAGAGGGCCTCCAATGGAGTCGATAATTAGAGAGCTAGTTATATATCGCACATACTTTGATTCCGTGAATTTCATTCGCTATATTTACTATCAACTTAATTTATTTGATTTACTTCATACATGTCTAATGACCTTTGGTTCGTGTGGTGCGATGTCAAACAACTCACTACAAGTACTTAAAGGTGGGAGTAAGAGCATGAACGTAAAGAGAAAGGTCGCATCCTCTTTGATCAACATGCAGACAGCAAAAAATGCAGCGTAAGAGTACACACGAACCATGCGTGACGCGTGTACGCCTGTAACTATGTGCATCTGCAGTTGTGTGCAAGCTTGCATTTTTTTTGGCGCGGGCTGCCAAATCAAAAAGGTGCAAAAAGGTCACGTGTGCGTAAGAATTTGTGTGGCCTTTAAAGATTGCAGTTTCTACAAAACGGTTTGTTTTTATATGGTTTGTGCCTTTTTGTGTAACTTTGTGTACTTTGTTCGTGCCTTTATAAAAAGAAAACTTGCTGCTCTTTGCTCTAGTTCTTATATTCACGGCCGAGTCTAAATAGGCCAACTCGTCAGACCACTATATGCTCGACGATGGTAATAGCAAAGGTAGGAGGTCCGCGATACCCCACCACAAGGTGTTGTATGCATATAAAGTAATGGTAGACTGGAAATGAGATAAAAGCTCGGTCATAGTTTATGGGCATATTATAGGCATATGGAGTGACTAGATACATTCGCAGTATTGATCCGACCGACAACTACTCGCACCCTTAGCCACTCTTCTCATCGGCGAGTCTGGCAGATTGCCTCTTTCTTGACGCATTGTCCAGCTTAACAATCCGTCACTCAGAGTGGCAAAGGTGAAAGTGTTCGGTGACGGACGAGCCTTTTTTATTGTCTTGCATCTCGTTTACCTCCTACCACCACGTGACAGTCATCTTCAGCTTTGCCCGCATTGTGTCTTAAAACTGCCAACTGCCAACTACGACTGGAACACAGGTGGGAGGACGTAGTATAATATCGGCCAAGCCTCTTGGAATTAGTCTTGTTTTGATTGTGATTATTCTTTGGTAGTAGGTATGTTCAGTAGGTAGTATCCCCATATATCACAACCAGACGTGTTATAAACCAGCGAGAAATGCAACGACAATACGAGTACTGCGTCGCCGTTGTCGAATGATAGGTATCAACTAAAGATATATGATAATATACAAAATACACTTGAACTAACAATATCAGGACCTGATATTGATAATATCCTTGGATTGAATGGCTATCAACTATCATGGTCCTCGCGTTTCATTCTCAATCTTGCTATCCAGATCACTCGATCGATACTAACCAGAACAGAACAATAAGAAATATAAACTGATGTGATGATATAAGATAAATAAAGTCGGCGATTTTTCTCTACCATGACTGATGCACAATACTGTCGTCTTTTTTATTTGACAAACTTTCGTGATAATTACTACTCGTACTACTGAGTACATGGACAATAATACACACGGGAACGGGAGGCCTAAGAAAGGACTAGGCTAAGAGACGAATCCCTCCACCGCTGTGAGCCTGATCTGACTTGATCCCGTGATTCCTTAGTTCCTCGAAAATCCTTGATAATTCCGCGAAAAGTTAAGAAAGGTTAGAACATGGCCGCTAGAAGGCTACTAGAGACGGTATAATAAGACTAGAAGTGACAACTGAAGTAGAATAAAATCGACATTGAGGGTGGGGCATTCCACAAGTACTCATTGGAGTCAAGGGCACAAATGTCTCGAGTAGACCTGACATATTAATTACTCGTACGAGGTATTGCTGTGCTGCTCGATACGGTATGCTTCCTTCTCACTCCTTAGGTCGTAGCTTGGCACATATATTATTCTGTAGCCTTGGCAAGAGTGGGAATTGGGACATGTCTCTCTGCTTCTAAGCGGATAAAGTCGGTCCTTTAGTTAGAGCAAGGCACCGGCAAGGTATCTGATAGTAAGCCGTCCCGATTTTACTCTGTAGATATCTAGTATGTAGTAATCGAAATCATTCCCTTGTCCAGAATTCTTCAGCCTATATTGCATCTTTACGCGCACGGGTGTCGGCCCAAGCTCATGTTTTGCAGGTACAAGCATTGGTTGCTGATCTTTCGACAGTGTCTCCTCGGAGGTAAGAAGAGCGAATGGGTTCATTTTCTTCAGGAAGTCATCAGGTCAATAGTTCTAGTGTATGTGTATGTATATGGCAAGGCACGAGACAAGACGGGCTCATACGAGCCTCGGTGTGGAAAGCTGGCAACTAATTAGGATATTATAGTCTGCTAAAAGTAAGTATTCGTAACAAGCTACGTAGTACGTAATAGCATATACCACAAAGTAGTGGCTGATCAGCGAGTCAGGTCACGCCAGGTACCAAAGGATCATTACGCGGGATGGCTCTAGCCTTTGTTTTATATTCCGTACTCCGTAATCAAGCATGACATGCTCTTTTGTCTGTGATCTCAACCCCCATATCATCCCACTTGCCGAGAGATGCCATGCGGGTAGCTTAGATGCTAGGATACTGCAAAGCAAAGGTAAGAAGTGCATCGTCAGCCAGTTCCCTTTTTCACACTGTAAAAGAGCATGACCCCCGCGTTTTCTCTGCGCAGACAGCACATAGTCGGGTGGCCCGACTTTTTGGCTGGCTGTACTCTGTAGGTGACCCCCATATCCCAGCAGGTTGGTTTGGGAAATATAGTTTATGGTGAATAAAAAAGACAAATAAAAAGAATAATGGAAAAGAATAGATTCAGTGGTCGGTGCAAAAGCAACAATGTACAAACGAATAATGAGTAAACAAAGACGAGTAGGGCCAGTCTACAGAGTCAGCGCTGCTAGCAACCCAGTGCTGCCAAGTTCAACCTTACTCGAGCTGTCTGGCCATACAGTGAATATACTCGGATTGACCCGGGCTCCTTCCATTTTAAACATTTTCGCTGTACCAAACGGAGCTGTCCGAAAGGAAGTGCGACTAGACACTCGGGATATTTCCTAAAAATGCCCTGGAAATTCAATGAAATGAGCCGCGACGTCGATCTTTCCGTGTTTGACAAGGACTCTTTCCTAGTAACTATTAATTACTATCCACAACGGTTTCCAGTGTCTTACTCTGTAATAGTGTCTCAGTGTCGTGTCTGTTGTGCTTGTTCTTTCTTGCCTGCTCCGTAATATGAGCGCTCAGCTCTTTGTATGGGGTATTTGGATCGAGGTTATGCGAGGTTATTTCCACGGTTGTGCCTTCCCCTTCTGTGTGTGTGCCCACCGCTCTTTCTGAATTTAGCACGGGGTATTACTCAGTAGATAGGGGTATCGTGTGCCTTCCTTCCACAGAGTAAAGTGAACGTCCATAGTTCTTCAACTGTTCTGTAATCTTACTCCATCTTCACCCTACCCTAGACTTGAGTCGCTTGCGCCTTCCAAGACCTGATAGAATCTAACGTTGTCAAGGAAAGCGCGACCAACACATCTCGTCTACATATCCTCACAGGAACCCCCACCCTTCCTTCTTGTCTCTTGTCTCTTTCATTCTTTTCTGTTCTCTTCCATCTCTCCATCTTACCTTTCTGCCATTTCTTCATCTCTTCTCGTTTCTCGCTTCTCCCCAGCCTAGTCCCCAGACGCAATACTCCGCATATCACCACCAACTAACGCCTCATCTGCACCCCCGCCTTCACTCGCGTCTCTCGTTGGTCCTCGGGTTCACCTCCTGCGCCTCTGGCTGTGCTGTCACCCTCCTCTGTCTTCTTGTTTATTTCCATTCCCTGGTCACTTGCCCCCTCTATCTTTTGTCTTCTGTGTTCTCCTATCCTCCATCTTCATCCCACGCCCACCCCGGATTGCTTTCTCAACCCCAGAATCCAGAACCAATCTTACTCTAGTCTTTGTTGCTTGTTGTTCGTCTATTCTCGGGAAGTCACTGTCTTACACTTGTCTATTCTCTTCTTGTCCCCTCGTACTCGCAATCTGCCTTGCATTGCTTTCCAGCCCCTCCTATTTGGCATCACTTGACTTGTGACCGTGTTTGCTTGAAGTGTGTGTGCTCTCGACTCTACTGAGTATATCTACCCCTCGGCCTACCTTGAATCACACCCGAGCGATTCAATATTGCCTGCTCGCTCTAGCCCCCAATACTTGAAAGATGGTAAGTAAGACATGATTCTTTGCTTTTGGCTTGTATTTGTCGCCAAGGCTTGTCAGCAAGAACCCCGTCAACAGGTTTATCTCCATCTTGTCATTTTTTTTATTTTTTTATTTTATTTTTTAACTGCCTGATCCCTCTCTCATACTCTACTCGGTGGCATTCTCTCCGTTTACAACCACCAATCATCCTGATCTTATTCACGTTGTTTTTCACTGCTTTACTTCCTCTTTAAGTCCTACTTCGTACTACTGCCTCCACTTCAACTTTCGTGTACCTAGCTCGGCCTCAACAAGTACCCCATGCCTGCTGGTCCCTCACTGCACGGCACAAGCCTGCGACCCTACGCTAGCCCACTCCCTAATGCTATCTTAAGAGAGTCTCAAATCTTACATTTCATATGGAATATTATTCTAGGGTGTTACTCTACTAATACGCAGTGCTCACAAGTCCTCAAGCGGGGGCGCCGTTCCTTTTCGTTTTCCTTTTTTTCGGTTTCTTTTCTTTCTCCGCGACTTTCTCATCTCTCGCATCTCTCTTCCTTGGACTCTTCCTCTTTTGCTTATTTTTCTACTTGTATTTTACATCATTTCGTTTATTGTTTCTTTAACCCAACCTTGCCCCTTGTACACCTGTATCTTACCAATCCTCTCGTTGCTTAATCCCTCGTCCTCTGAAACCGCCCATCGCGTGTCTCTGTTCTAACTGGATTTATCGGCATTACTACTTCTTGTACACCCAACTATCATATTTTATTTTAATATTTGATTTTCGACATCTTACAATTCACGGACATCCTCGGATGACCAAGGGTGGTCGGAACAAACACTCTGACTGCACCACTTTGCACTCTGCACACCTGTACTTGCACAGGGCTTGGCTGAATTATTCGGTCTTAAATTAACTGCCCTAGATACCAGCCGTATTGTATCTTAAGCAAATTGCAACCTACTGCCTGGCCTCACAGCTCCTCGCACTCTTCTCTTGCCTACTTTTGCTTTCTCAAGATTCTCCATATACTCACATACTCGCAAAAGCCACCTTTGTACTTTCACTTTCCTCTCGTCTACTCTTCCGTTTACTTTTCGTTTCTTGCTGCTGCTCCTCGTCTTCTTGTCTGCATGTCTGCCCGGCTGCCCGTCTGCCTGCCGTCTGTTTTGCGTCCTCTACTCGTCCCTATTCTCCAATGCGCCGCGCTATATTACCACTAGCTTACTCTCGTCAGCGCTTGGCCCACTTCCTTTAGTCTATATTATTTGGCTCTCTCTGTCCGTCTGTCTGTCTACCTTATTTTCCCCCAGTCTCAGTCGTCCGAGTCTCTCGCCACCCCTCTTATTCTCGTGTACTTCGTACGTCTATTTTGTACTGCACTCGGCTTTAAATTTAATTAATACACACTCCATGGTAAGATACATGTCGACTTCAAGTCCCTTTATGCAGCCCCTTTGCATCATCTACCCACTTCTTCCCGCCCCGTATTGTCCGCAGGAGCCAAAGTCTTCCTTGTCCATGCTCTGATTAATAGAGGAAATAAGAGGAAAGAGAAAAGCAAAAACAAAAGAGAAAAGAGAACAAAAAACTTCAAAGACGCAAAAGGCGACATCGACCCAGACGACTTGAGTGCGACCACATGTACAAAGCGACTTGCACCGTTGTTCTTATCCGATCTCCATGTTTGTCAGCCTCTGCCTCCTCTACATATCCTGTTCGTCGACTTTGCCTCTCCTTCCTCTCCCCTTCTAGTCTATTTTACCGCAACGGGCGGCACCGCATAACACCCACCTCCCGTTGCGCCAGTGCGCGCATGCTCTGGTACTCTGCCTCCCATCCACCCAATCTGATTCTAGTCTTCCTCCTCTTCTCGAGCTCCTCCTCTTTTCCCACTTCGCACCTGCTGGCTTTCGCTATTCTCTTTCCCATACTCTCACATTCTCATATTTGTATTCACTGGGTCTATTTCCATCCCGTGTTCCAAATTTATCCCATCCTGATTTGTTTTCTTTTTCCTCTTCTTTTTTCCTCTTTTCTCTTTCCTCCCACTTCCCTTCCCCTTCTCTTTCCCCTTCTCTTCTCTCCCACTCTCCCACCCTTTCCTGTATACTTGGCCTACGACTGACCTTTTCTTACTACATCACTACAGAAACACTGTAAAGACCGCTGCCCTAAAACTGCACAGCTAATTAGCGACCACCCCATCTCGTGATCTTTCCGTCATCGCGGCAGACCACCTCTTGAGGCCACCAGCCATGCACTCATGAGCCTCGCCCACTTGGTTTGGGAGTGGGTTGACTGAGAACGTGAAGCCTCGTCTGGACTTTTAGCTTTGAACACCTGGCTTAATATCTCGAGTCTCGTGCTTTCACAGCTACACAGTTAGACTAGACGACTATCACCGCAGATTACTCTGGACTTTGCACTTTGCACTCTGCACATCTCCTACACAATCAACTGCCACACCTAACTTCCGCATCTTGCATCTACTCAACACGCTATTCACCTCTTTCTCGCCTCCTCTACTCCTTTTATTGCTCCTTTCGCGCCTCTCACTACTGCCCCCCCTCTTTCATCTGTTGTTTGCACTTTATTATATCTTGCATCTTATACCCCACGATATTCTTCGGCTTTTGTCTTCATCTTCTTCTTCATTCCTCTTTTTGGATCTCTTTATCTACTCTGTTTTTTTTTATATCTGGAGAACAGTCTATCATTTCAGCCTTCCATCTCTAGCCTCATCTCTCAACCTCATCTCTCAACCATAACCTCTATCCTACCCTGGTCTCACTTCTACACCCCTATACGCTCGTGTAACAAGACGTCACGCTTCTCGGCCGTCTCTCTTTCTCCACGCTGTGCTCCCTATCCCGTTCAGCTCTGGAGAAACATCCCATATCCAACTCACACGTCTCTGATCCTACATCTCATATCTTCTATTCTCCGCATTCACAAGGTACAATACACACGACACAAACGAAACCTCGTGTTGCCTCAAGCTCGGACTTTTGCCTGACACACCCACGCCTTATCCGTTGCCCCTCCGCACGATACCATCTTCACTGTCACCGAAATATTCAAGTTATGACGTCTGTCATAGCGCTGCCTATCTCTAGTTCTCATCGTTCCGAGTCTATCCCCTCTTATATTGCAGCTTCATCCTCCTCTCATCGACCTAGGTCGACCCTGACAGAAATCATGTCCGCCGTCCAGGAATTGACCCCGCCACACGTCAAGCTAGAAGATGACCAGCAGGAACGTGGGCGGCACCGCAGCCGTTCCGGAGACAAGGACGAGATCAATGGCAACGGCCAAGGCGACGATGCAAATTCATCTCAATCTGACGGACCAGCACGAAAGCGCAGACGAAGCCGCAAAGGCCTAGACAAGAAGTTTGAGTGCCCGCACAAGGGCTGTGGAAAAAGCTACTCGCGTGCCGAACATCTGTATGTTTTTAATTTATTAACAAACTTATCTAGACATGTTCGTACTGACTTTGACAGGCACCGTCATCAGCTGAACCACACCCCAAAGCAAATTTACAGCTGCAACTACCCCGGCTGTGAGCGCGTTTTTGTGCGACAGGACCTATGCAATCGTCATAGAGATCGTCATACCGCCAAAGGCTCTTCACTAAATCGCAAAGACAACCTCCCTGCCCAGGTCTCTCCCGTCCGAGAATCGCGACTAGCTTTCGGTGCTCGTCCGGGCTCTCCGTCACCAGATACCAACCGGCCTGCTACTGCGTACGGTAATCAGAATAGCACTAGTGGCTTCAATAATGGCCTCAACAACAGACTCAACAACGGTCCTAGTAATAGCCTCAACAATGGACACAACGGGCACAGTAACGAGCATGCCCACGTACCACAGGCAATGCAAGTGCCCTTTTCTCCCAAGATCAATACAAACATCAACACAAACACAAATATTTCCAACGTGCCCTACTCGCCCATGACTGCCACGCCTACAACGGCATATACCAAAGGCTATACGGCACCGGTAAATGGGAACGACTACCTGCCCCAAGATGCGGGCAATACAAACCCGGCATATGGCCAGCCGCCTTCGTCCCGCCAACGGCCACAGGTACAGCCGTACCATTCACCAGCCATGACGCAGCGCCCTCCAGTCCGGGCAAATTCAAATGACATGTATGATGTCATGTCGCCTACGATCACACAGATCGGCTTTCAGAACCAGAATACCGTGGGCACTCCGCAGTCGACGGTCTTTGTCTCAACACAGAACTTTCCGAACTTTGACTTGCCGCCGTCCAACTTTGTACCGCCAGCAACTCAGGTCGGATCCAACACCGTCTCACAGGAAGAGGCAGCTACTGTTGCTGGGTCCACAACACCCCTGGTTACATCTATGGGCTACGTATCCGGTGCCAATAACGACTACGACGTGCCCGCATCTACTGGTAGTGAGATGATGGTGCTTGACCAGATGTCCATGCCCAACACAATGCCCATGTTTGGCACAGACTCTATTATGCAAAAGTCGCCTCATGTAGGACTCCCCGAAGACTTTATGGTCTACCTCTTCAACAGCACTCCACAAGAGGGCTCACCCCTCCAAGTCGGATATGGAAGCTACGGCGACTTCCAGGCTCAATACGGAACGACTTATCCCGGCAACGACCCCGGCCAAGGTGGCTACTTCCCACCCGCACCACAGCAAGTCATGTCTGTCACCAATTTGCTTGATCAAGACTTTCCTGAGTCGTACGTCTTGACTGAGGAGAAGAGCAGCGAGCTTTTTGACATGATCAAGGACCGTTTCCATGAGGATGGCCACACACCGGTGTCACGCCGCAATGACTCGATTACGGACGGCAACCGCAATGACGACACACATATGCTGAGCCGCAGAATGATGCAGGCGTACATTGGATCATACTGGATGCACTTTAGTGACCAGATCCCGATCTTACACAAACCCACCTTTTCGCCTGAGCGGGCACCGAATCTATTGTTGCTTGCCATGATGATGATTGGAGCTGCATGCCTGGATAAGACGCACGAGATCGAGATTATCAAGGCTGGGGCTGAGTTGTCCAACATCTTGGCCTGGCACCTTCGCTGGGAGCTGTTTATGCACGCCAATTTCCGGCCACCTGCCAAGCTGTGGGTATTCCAGACGCTTCTTCTACTAGAGCTATATGAGAAGATGTACTCGACCCGTGAACTTCACGAGCGCGCACACATTCACCACGCCACAACAATCACCCTGATGCGCCGTGGCCGGTCTTTGATTGGCAGAACTGCGGCTGATTCCCCCCCGAGTTCGCGGATGAACGGCAGTGACAGAGATCACAGCTCGCGGCACTCGTCTACGTCAGGCGCAGTGCACACCCAGGACCACTGGTGGAACAACTGGATCACCAACGAGGCTACGCGGCGTACCGCATTTGCAGCTTTTGTCATTGACTCGATCCATGCGACTATGTTTGGACACTCGACTGTCATGGTGGCACACGAGATGCGCCTACCTCTGCCCTGTGATGACAAGCTATGGAAGGCATCGAGCGGTGCTGATGTTGGCCGTGCTGAGGCACAGCTGCAGTCTGAGGGAACCAAGTCAATCTCATTCCTGGAAGGTATTAAGAAGACACTGAGCGGCCATGAAGTCAAGACCAATGCATTTGGGCGCACTATTCTCATGGCTGGACTGCTTAGTGTGTCATGGCACATGAACCAGAGAGATCTGCAGGTCAATTCGCTTGGTGGCTCGCAAGCACTTGGCGGCCGCGATAAGTGGCGGAGCACGCTTACACGGGCATTTGACTCGTGGAAGAGCGACTACGACAAGTCATTACAGCGGCGTGACAGCAGCGGCAACTTGATCGACCCGTATGCATACAACTCGATGAGCAACGAGCAAAACGACGTCAACGTGGTGTTTGAGAGCCGTGTTGTGCTGCATCATCTCGCACACATGGCGACGCACGTGGATATTGTCGATCTCCAGATCTATGCACGCGCCAAACGCCTGTTGGGCCGCGCCATCGGCCACAATGACCTGGCTAGTGCACAGCGACGCATGAAGGATGTATGGGCACCGACAGCCAAGGCCCGCGATGCTACATACTATGCGATGCAGTTCTTGTGCTCTGTTCTGTTGCGCAATGAGGGCAATAGTCCACAGGCCAACGGTCTTGGGTATGGAAAGCATTTGGGAACTGGCGCCTTGTACGAAGAGGCCATGACCTACTCGGCTCGCGACGACGTCCTTTTGAACCGCCCGTGGGTGCTGTACTTTGCGGCGCTCGTGGTGTGGAGCTACGGCTACGCGACTGAGGGGCCAGTGGTGGACGCACAGTTGCCGACATCGTGGGAGGACAAGGTGCAGCAGATGCGCGAGTACCTGCACGAAATCGGCAACATTACATCGCCTGAGGAACTCAAATCCAAGAAGGGCATCAACAAGAACAGTGCGATGCTGATGGTGCTCAAGGCGACGTTTAGCCGGGCGCGGTGGCAGCTACTGCACGAGGGAGCCAATTTGTTGGACAACTGCATCCTGCTCAATGCTGGAGAAATGCGGTAGATGTCTGGAAAGGGCAGTATATATGAGAACCGAAGATACGGAGACAACAACAAACTTAAAAATCAAATAAAAGGGGTGACGCGGTAGAACGAGAAGATGCTCATAAAAACACAAACAGCACATCACAGGAATGGACAATCAGGGTATCAGATTCGGAGGAACAGGCTGGAATGCATATATCTTTGTTGTTGTTTTTTTGTTTTTTTATTCTTTTTCTTTTTTCTTTCTTTTTGCCGGAAATTTGATGTTTTCCCTTTCTTTCTTCACCTTTTCTCATTTTATTTTTACAGTCTTTTCTTATTCGTTCCAGGTCTTTGGCATTTTTATGTTTGCATTTCTATCGTCGGCAAACTGATTTGATGCAATATTGCATTTGCTTATTTTCCGTTCAATAATGTCCATATACCCTATATCATATATCATACGACATACATGCTCTCTATATTTTACCACGACAATCATCAAATTGAATTCTAAAGCATAACTTGGTGTACTATTCTGCAGTTAGCCTTACAAATCAGTCTGATATAGTGTAGCTATGTGGGCACCGGCAATAGCACAGCAGCCAGGCTTCGGCGACTTTTGCGGATACATCGGGGACTGGAGCCCGCAATACCGCAAGGAAGGTGCGAAGTGCTTGGTAACGAAGAACAAGAAATGGGAAAAGCAAAGAAGCTGGAAAACGAAGGAAAGGGCGGTATGGTTTTTCACATGTAGGCAGGCCTAACCAATGCAGACAGAGCTGCCTAGTTGAGCCCAGACAAGGGCCGGAGACTTCTTCCGAGCGTTATGTTATGACCGACATTTTTTCCGCAAATAAAACCAGTCGTCAGCCTGCATCATTTGGACACCAATACACAATAATACGCATGGATTACATCAGCTACTGCACTTGAATATTTTAACGTGTCTGCTACAAGCGCCATAGACGCCCGAATGCCTACTGACACTGTGATCGATTCCGTGCGACACCGGCGCGCTCACTCCGGAATCTGGGGCACAGGCAGTCTACAACTTCTGGCGTGTCATGTGCTTATGTATTTTGTTTTTATCTTACGCCTACAGAGCATGCAACCCCTGCAGCCGGGCCTCAGCTGCCAACAGCCAACTGCTATTAACTCCACTATACGATGTGCCTTCCTCCTGAGAATATCCGGTTGAATTTATCTGCTGTATTCAATAAACATTCGAATTTATATATATATATATTATATTTATTATTACCTGCCAGCTACTGGTGGTCTGGTGCACTTCAGCCCTCATACCTGCATACTCTCTGTTTGTTGCGTCTCCCCTCATCTTTGCACTCTACCTTCGGGCTCGGGGATTTGGCAACTGCACTAAAAATAATCCTAAATATCCTAAATCCTAAATCCTAAATATACTAAATATCGACACATCCCACCTCCCCAGAACACTCCCAGTCGCACTACACACATCGTCACCTCTCTCTCAAATCTGACTCGGTTTCCCCGACTTGTCTCCTCGTCTCCTCGTCTCCTCGTCTCCTCGTCTCCTCATTATCTCGTTTTCACCTTTTCTTGTTCCCTCTACACCTATCGCCACACAACACACAACACAGTTCACCTTGCAACTCGTCCTTCAGATTGTCCCACCCTGTACGGCAACTCGATAACGCCAAGCCTGATCGCCTCTTCTACTAAGATACCTCTACTACCCTTCTGTTGCCCGTTGCTCGCTGCCCGCTCGACCCCGCGGCCTGGGTTCGACACGGGTCTTGCTCAGGTCGTGTGTGAGCGAGAGTCGAGTAAACAGCAAACGTATACATACACACTCTACTTTCCCGACTGTCTGGCTGCTGCTCGAAATGGTCACTCTCTTGGATCTCCCGGTGGAGATTGTCAGCAATATCCTCGGATGGGTGTCGCCCGACGATCTCTTGTCAGCACGGCAAACCGCCCGATGGCTCAACGACTGCACCCGCAACAACTCCCAGCTTGCCCGGACTATATACTGCAACCACTTTGTATGTCTGATCTATATGGTTACCGTAGATATCGGACATTGGAGATATGGGCCATGAGAAACTAACCGTGTAGGATGTTCCACCAAAGATGGACCTGGAATGGCAGCAGGAGCTCGACGACTTTTTGCGCCTGCAGAGCATCTGTGCGAGCGATAACCCGCGCAAGACGACACAGCTGCCATTTGTCCACCGCATAGTCAAGCGCCTGCTGTCCCATTCGGCGCGCATCAAGCATGACGACATTGACACGCTGTTCCACCACCGCCAGTTTCGCAACGTCGACCACCTGAATCGCATCCTCAACACGCCGTCCAACCACGTCGCCTTCTTCTGTCAATCCTTTATCTTTGACCGGCTGCGACGAGTATCGAAATTCCGCAAGGAAGACCGCGCCGATCGTGCAGACACAGCCGAGCGAAAAGAACGCCGGCGTGTGCGGCGCATGGCTGAGGGCTACAATGATGGCGACGTCAGCAGTGATACCGACAGCGAGACCGAGCGCAATCGCATTATCATTCGCAACATGGTTGCACCGCCGTACATGCTCAAGCCGCGTAACACCGTTGAGCTCTACCAGATGAGTGCCGAGCTGCACTGCTTGCTGGGGAAGGTGCTGCTGATGTATCCGCAAGAAGACCAAAACTATGATCGCATTTATCCGTACGCCGTGTCCCGGACGTACGACGCGCGCGAGTATATGACCAACTCGGAATGGGGGCCTTTCTTGCCGGGAAGCGACCGCGAGGTCGACTGGGAGAAGCTGGAGGCGATTCTGATTGTGCTGCGCTTCAACATCTGCGAGCGACGCCTGCTCCAGTTCCCTATACTCAACAAGTATTGGAACAATACTTTTCTCGGGAGCTACCCCGACAGCTATATGCCTATGATTCGGAGTCCTGCCCCGTCTCCGCCGACCACGACATCTACACCAACACCGACATCAGCAGACACAGCAAGTGCAGCTGCAGCGGCAGTTGCAGCGGCAGAGGCAGAGGTAGAAGCAGCAGTGGCGTCCATATCCGACTCGTTGGCGTCGCCTCTAGATGCCCAAGACCCATATGGCGTATCAGGCACCTGGATGAGGCTAGTGTGCTTCCTAGACTATGGTGACTTCTCGCGGCTGAACTTTTCCCAACGGATTCCGGACAACATGCCGCATTCTCCCTTTTCGGAAGGCGAAGAGCTGCGATTCATCATCATGAAAGTGCAAGTCTTGCGCATCGACCCACCCAGCCCCGGGGACCACCCCGACTACCCCGTTGTTTACTTTGAAGGCGCGTCGCACTCTATCGACAACCCATGGGACGATAATTCCAACTCGGGGCTGCGTGGCATGGTCCGCACAACTCCACAAGGCCAAGTGCACTGGACGACGTTTTCTGTCTTTGACTCTCGCGTACGCTGGCGCAGCGAGAGTATCCAGATCGGCGGCCACCGGTCGGGCCGTGGTGTCGTGGGCAACTGGTTTAGTGCCGACCACGATCCTCAAGGGCCCTGTGGCCCATCGGCATTTTGGAAGCTGTACGATAAGAACGTGACTGAAACTGCGCCTGGCCAGCCTGTCCAGGCGTTTTCGCAGTTTCTCAGCAACACCTTGGAACCCGATGGCGTCAACGTCGTCATCAGCATCACGCAGCCTTTGTTCCAGTACGTGGCTACACTGAGTGCACCGCTGCAGCCTGGTGAGGAAGAAGAAGAGGACGACAACGGCGATGACGAGTATATAGACGGCGGGTTTGAAGAAGATGATGACTTGTATGACGACTATGGGCATCACTTTGGTGGGATCCATGGTCATCCCTATGAGCATATCGCCGATGAAGACGACGACGACGACGAAGAGCACATTCACGCCGGCCATGATCACCATCACGATCATGCCCATACTCATGCCGATGAAGACGACGACGACGACGAAGAGCACATTCACGCCGGCCATGATCACCATCACGATCATGCCCATACTCATGCCAATGATAACGACGACGACGACGAAGAGCACATTCACGCCGGCCATGATCACCATCACGATCATGCCCATACTCATGCCAATGATAACGACGACGGAGACGACGCATTTCACGAAAACGCACAGCATCACCTCGACTTTAATCGGATACGCAGCGAGATCGAGGCTCGCATCTACCAGCAGATTCACAGCGACCCGTACATGTTGAGCTACAATGTCCCGGTCGGTGGGGCGAGTAGTGCTACAGGTGGTGCAGGCAGTGCATCTGCGACTGCGGCTGTGGCTGCTACTGATTCTGACGATGACACCAACGGCCCAGTTGGCAACGGCAACGGCAACGGCAACGGCAACGGCAACGGCAACGGCAACAATTCTATGCCCGACTTGAGACTCCCTCCCTTCCAGATCATGCCTGTCAATGCTGCTCTTGCGGGTTCGGGCTCAAGTTCAACCGTGCCTGCCGCCGAGCCCGAGCGCACTACAGAGTAGTTCCTGTACCTCAATACCTACATACCTACACATTTACATAACATTGGCGGTTGCTTCCCTATTATATAATTTTATTTCCTACCCCTCTATGTAACTATAACTTTGCATCCTGGACAACCTTGCCGTGCTCGCATGTGGCAAGGACAGCCCCGTCGCTGCGCCGGCGAAGGATTCCCCGTAGACTGGACATGCGCTTGCCCGCATGCAGCTGCTCGCAGTCGATCAAGACCTGCATCCCTGACGGTGCTGGTCGCACGTAGGTGATTGCAAGAGTGCGTGATACGCCGAGCCGTCGCCACGACTGGATCAGTTCCTCCTCCCCGTCGGGATCAGCATTCTCGTTTGCCGACCCTGGTGCTGGGGTCGCAGCCAGAGCCAAGGCTAGACTAGTACAAAAATCAAACAGAGTGGCTGTTGCGCCGCCGTGCATGTTGCCGAGACGGTTGCAGTTTTCGGGCTGGACTGTATAGCCGAACACAACGTGCGGGTGGTCGTGGTGGCTGGCGTCGTGCTTGTAGTCGTCGGCCGATACCAGCTCGAGGTGGGGCTGAAACTGTGTCATAAAGTCCTACAGAGTTAGATTCGATGGCATCTGATTTGTCTTTCTCTTGGTCAAGACATACCCCCATGTTGTTGTCATCGAGGTGTTTTATAACATCGAGCAGCTTGCGGATGCGCTCAAAGTTGGACATTTTCGGTACTATCTTAGCGGGCTTCTATATTTTTCAAGGGCTTCGATGAAAGCTGAGTTGTTTGAATAGGATAAATCAAAGGCCGTCGACGATCGCGATACCGATGCCGAGATGTTGAATGCTAGATGTCGTCGAGGCGGGTGAGCGGCTTTGAGTTTAGGACAGCCGGCAAGTTATTGTTATAGGTGATCGTGCATCAGCATTGGAGATTCAAATGCGTTCATTAGTTGTCTTGATATATATTGTTAAATCTATATCGCAATCAATTGTGGTTGAGCTGACGTTGACTCGTCTCGCAGTCTTACTGTTGGCATGCCTCCGCAAATCGAGATTATGTAAGATTTACTTTACGGCCGCTACAGACTTAGTGGAAACATCCCCTGAGGGGAACCCAACCCCAGCTTTTGCCTCGGCAAGCCATGCGTGCTTCTCTGAGCTAGGCAGCTCACTAAACGAGAAGCGCCAGTCAAGATAAGGAAAATACAGAGCAAGGGAAAGACCCAAGTTCCACATGCCGACCTACATTCGCACCTGCCTTTCAAAAGCTCGACGTCCATCCATCTCCATCGCGCGTTTGCTTTCGCACCCGACTTTCATCTCCTCTCGCCTTGTCATTCCTCCCATCTCGGCAAACAGTTCTGACGAACAATCTGTGACGCGACCTGAGCAATCCACCCTGAATCTCGATATTCTCGATATTCTCGATATTCTTGATATTCTCGATATTCTCGATATTCTCGACTCTAGACGGCCTTATACGATCCACCAACCATGGATGCTGTCAGCGCTGCCGGCCAGGCGCTGGTCGACGAACAGAAGCCGTCGCTGTTCGAGCTGCTCTCGGAGCAACAGCTGCATGGCCTGCTACCGCCGACTCTACGCTACCTCTTGACGGTGGCGACACAGCGATACCCACGCTACCTGCTGCGCACGCTCAACTCGTTCGACGAGCTGTATGCACTCGCTATGGTCGTCGTCGAGCACTACTACCTGCGCAGCATGGGCGGCACGTTTACCGAACACTTTTACGGCCTCAAGCGCGAGCGCGTCCTCGAAGGTGGCTCCGGTCGCTCAGCAACAGGCCTGCCCATGCGCAACAGCAGTGAAGTACCACGCGCGACGGCCGGCACACCATCGGTCGTCAGCGAGTTCCTCAAGATGGGATCGAACTCTGCGCTGCTGTGGAAAAATCTGGCTGTCATTGTCGGCGTGCCCTATCTCAAGCGCAAGCTTGATGCCGCCTATGAGATTGACGCACCGCGTGCCCGTCTCGGCGCGGCATACCAGCGGCTGCCTGACAACCCGACACTGCGCGACCGCATACGGCACATGGCGCGCTGGTTCCTACGCAATGTCTATCCGAGCGTGCACGCGGCCTACGGCTTTGCCATGCTCGCGTTCAACCTCGCCTACCTCTTTGACGGGTCGCGGTACGCAAGCCCACTGCTGTGGCTCGTGAGCACGCGCGTGCGGCGCATGACGGGTGCCGATTATCAGGCCATTGATGCGGCTCAAGAGCGGCGGTCAGCAAAAGCGGCGTCAGCGGCGTCGTCTACGACGTCTTCACTAGCTAACAGAGCCCTCGGTGGCTTGTCGTTTGTGCTGCCTGCGAGCATCTTTGCTCTCAAATTCTTGGAGTGGTGGCACGCGTCCGACTTTGCCAAGCAGCTGTCGCTCAAGGCATCCACAAATCTCAACCTGCCGCCACCACTGTCTTCGGGCCTGCCTACAAAGGCTTCCACAACCTCGTCCGCGCCTACTGCTGGCAATGCCTCGAGCACGGGAAGCATTGGGCGCAAAGGAATTCTCAAGAAGGAGACGGCGCGCCGGGTAGAGGATGCTCACCCATCTGGTTCAAGTTCAGGTACGGGTACAGGAACCGACGATAAGGCAGACGCGCCCACAGAAGAAGAAGAATTAGCACGCACAGCACCGATTGCCAAGCCATCGCTGCTGCCCATCTACACCGTACCAGCACCAAGCGATTCTGGGCTGTGCCCAATCTGCGCGGAAGACATTACAACGCCCACAGCATGCCAAACAGGTGTTGTCTACTGCTATATTTGCATCCATAAGTGGGTGTCGGGCCAGCACGACAAGCAAGAGACTTTCATGGCCGACAAAGCCAGCCGATGGGAGAGCGGCGAGGGACGGTGTGCCGTTACAGGCCGGCGTGTCCTCGGAGGCACCGAAGGTCTTCGTCGTTTGATGGTGTAATGTTTGATAAGATTTCTGGAAGAAGCATAGTGATAGCATTTGCAGCGTTTATTTTGTTCTATTTTTAAGCATATTTTACTTTACCCAGTGATGGCCTGGCCAGACTCTGTATCATAGACTCTTTTTTTCACATTGTTTTAATGTTGTTTTTATATTCCGCCAACTGGCAATCATCTCACGTCTCTGGGGGAGGTCTGTTATCTATCCGCTATACATGAATCATAGTCATCCGTTATCACATTACTCTCTGCAACTTTGCTCTGCTTGCCTAGAGGGTAACAACTTGGATGCTGTTTCCGAGCCTACCAGTGTTGCCGTACATCTGGCCTGCATTTACGAGGACAGTACAGCTCGCACCCTCTTCAGATAGAGCACCCGGTGCTACTAGCCACACGGGAATCATGGCCGTTGCAACAACTGCTGCCGCGGCAATGCCAACAAGAGATAGCAGCTGGCTAATCAGACCGCCTGCCTGTGACGGTTTGGTCTCGCCGTCCCCGTCGCCAGCCTCGGCCAAGTGCTCATAGAATGCTTGGATATCGTCCCAAAACACATCCTGTCGTCCAGCACCCCAGTGCACATGGCCAAATACATGCAGCTTGGGCCGCACACGCCAGATCTCGGAGAGGATGCCTGCACATCCGAGCCCGATATCAAGATGGTGACGCTATCATACTTGGTTTTAATATTATTGATAACATCAATGATTCCAATGCCAAATCAACATACCGGAGGAGCGTGCGTGATGAGAATATCAGTATCGTTGGGGACCGTGTCTTTCCATGGTGGTGAATCGCGAGCATATTGAAATCTGATGGTCAGAGTTAGCCTTCTCTCCCTCTCAAGTAACTCTAGGATCTTTTCCGGCACATACGAAAAGTGATCTGGTCCGCAGGTGGGAATGTCCGGTGCGCCATACACCTTGAGTGTCCGTCCACAGGCAAATTCGATTGTTTTGCTATTGCGCTCCAGGTAGTACATGTTGGCTGCAAAGCGCGGTCCGTCCTTTTCGCCATCAGCTACAATGATACCCTTGGCCGCCCGTGCCGCCGGGTCGAACCAGCTATCGTGGTTACCGCATACAACGACCTTGTGCTCATGCGGCAGCGATGCCAGCCAGTCCAGCTGCTTCTGCAGATCAGCTGGCGTGCCCTCGTTGGTCAGGTCTCCGGCGTGGATTAGGAGATCGCCGTCGGGGACGTCGGACACAATGAGATCGTGTGTATCGGAGATGCACACGACGCGTACTACCTGGCTCTGGGCCGGTGTTCCCGCCAGAATTCGCGCTGCTTCGGCATCCTCGCGCTTATCAAAACGGTCTCTCTGCGACGCCCAGCCGCGGACAGCCACGATCCAGCTATATAGGTAGTGTGCGGTAGCGCGGATGGGCGAGGCCAGGAAGCGGTCTAGGACTGTCGGCGCCTCCCACGGACCCTGCCGGAGCAGCCCAAGCTCCATAAGCAGGGACATTTCATTAGAGTCTCCAACTAGGTAAATTTATCTAAAAGAAGAGAAAGAACTAATTGAAAATGGTGCCATGCTGTTGTCACGAAAGCGTTGCGGTGAAACTCATTGCTTCCATTCTCCATTTTGAGAAGAAGCAGCCAAATACTGATACTAATATCCATGTTTCAACGTATTATCCAAGTATGGTCTATCTGTCGTTGATTATTCCCTTCTCGGCCGTCTACTGTCAATGCGAACCTATGCCGTGTTCACGTGTGTCAAAAATCGGTCGGTGTACTCCTTCCTATTCCTCCCCATTAGCTCTTCACAATTTCAATCCCATCGCCCAGGTTCATTCTCCCCCCTCTTCCCCGATTTTGCCGCCAAGCCGTTTCTGCCGCACAGTGCACGGACCAAGCCATTACGCGCACATGAAGAAGCTAGGCTCTAGGTAATGACGGAACGCACTAAACGATGGAAGCTACGTAATGGCTGCTCCTGCTAAACTCGGGCTCCATCCAGAAACCCTCTTTTTTTCAGCTGGCATCATCCCACCAAGCATCTTCAGCTTGCGTTTTTTTATTTATAGGCAAATGTAGTGCTGTCGTATCTGTAGAAAATAAAAGAGAGGCCACAAAACCTACGCAAACGGCACTGGGTGTCGCTTAGCTCACTAAGAGAAGAGAAGCAACAGGCTGTATTTTCAGCTTTGGCAGTAGTCTTGGTGACGTTGTCGCGCGCTTGATCGCTCCTTCCCTCTTTTCTTCTCTTCTCAGCGCACCTTCCTTGTCATTCAGTCACTGCCAAGGCTGCACACACAACCTCCTTCCATAATAGTGACGTCGTCTTCCTCGCCCACCATTGTCGCCTACATAATCTCCTTTCCTTCTTCTTTTGCCTACATCACGGCTTCATCTCTCTCGTGATCCTCTACCTCTACTACATAATATGCCCTGTCTACCCATTCGTCATCTCTAGTCATCTCCACCTAAGAGCCCTAGCTCACCCCCCTTGCGCAAGTCGCCCACTACCTCTTCCTCTTCTCCTCGTCTTACTCTTTCACCTAGAATACAGAGACAAACTCTTCCTGGACCTCTTTTAACTATTCTTTTGGAACGCCTTCACTTTGGTATTTTGGCTGCAATACAAATTGGCTATTGATTTCGCCCACTCCTCTGACACCTCTTGCCATCTACACGCGACCACCAAGACACTGAGCTCGCCGCAGCTCAAGCTCAATCTGCTATGGCCACGTCCGACGTCACCAGCGGCGACAAGCTGGACGCCAACAGCAACTACAATGTCGATTATGTCATTCACTACCTGATCCCTCCCAGGGAACGCGATCAGGCTGAGGCCGCTTTCGTGCAGCTCGTCGACTCCCTCGCCAATGCCGGATTCGCCACCGAGGTTCGTCCCGGCAGCGACAGAGCGTCGCTCCTTGTCTTTGTCAAGATTGCATCTGAAAAGCTTCTCCGTGCCCAGGTGTACCGCAGCCGTCTCCAGGACTACCTCTACGGCATCCGCACGACAGCACCCCCGAGCCGCAAGAACCAAGGCGGCATCGAGGTCAATTTCGATGACTATTTTTTCCATGAGCCCATTTCCGAGGCCGAGCGTCTACGTCTCGCATACCTGTTAATCACCAAGCCGCGGTCCGAGGGCGGCGCCGGTATTTCGACCAGGGGCAAAGATTCTGCACCCGTGTCTAATTCCGAGGGTACAATTGTGGGTAGCAGCGAGGCACACCGCAAGTACGTGGCGTCCATTTTCCCGCTCCACGACCACAAGTTCAACCGCGCGTGGCTCAAGAGATGGAGTACCAAGTATATGCTGGATGCCGAGGACCTGGACGCGATCCGCGACAAATTTGGCGAGAAAATTGCCTTTTATTTTGCTTTCTTGCAAAACTACTTTCAGTTCCTGCTATTCCCTGCGGCCTTTGGCTTTGGCGCGTGGCTGCTGATCGGCCAGTTTTCGTGGTTGTACGCAGTTGTCAACTGTCTTTGGTCAGTGATTTTTTTCGAGTACTGGAAGAAGAAGGAGGTTGATCTGGCCGTGCAGTGGGGAGTGCACGGTGTGTCCAAAATCCAGCTGCCGCGGTCGCAGTTCCAGTTTGAGCGCGAGGCACAGGACCCCATCACGGGCGAGACAGTCAAGGTGTACTCGCCCTTCCGGCGGTTCGTGTACCAGCTACTTCAGGTGCCGTTTGCGCTGGCCTGCGTGGCTGTCCTGGGTAGCTTGATTGTAGCTTGCTTCTCGATTGAAATATTTATCACGGAACTCTACGGCGGCCCATTCAAGCAGTACCTTAAGTTCCTGCCGACTATTCTCCTGTCAGTGTTCATGCCGATTCTCACGGGTGTTCTCACGACTGTTGCCGAGAAGCTTACCGTGTCGGAGAACTACGAGACGCAGGATGATCATCAAGCTGCTTTTGTGCAAAAGATTTTTGTCATCAACTGCATTACGTCATACCTTCCGATTTTCCTGACAGCATTTGTCTACGTGCCTTTTGGTAAGGTCCTCGTGCCATACCTTGATGTGTTCCATATGACCGCACAGCACCTCACGGGCGATGTCAAGACCGATGGCATCGCACACAAGGCAGCAGCCTTCCAGGTCAACACCCGCCGTCTCACACAGCAGGTCATCTACTTTACCGTGACTGCACAGCTTGTCAACTTCTTGACCGAGGCCATTGTGCCGTACGTCAAGCGCAAGGTGTTCAAGGCTGTCAAAGATGTTTCGGAAGATCTTGTCAAGAAAGAGCAGGTCAAGGGTCTTCCTGAAGAAGCCGCATTCCTTGAGCGCGTGCGTAACGAGGCTAATCTCGACGTGTACGACGTGACCATTGACTACCGCGAGATGGTTGTGCAGTTTGGCTACCTGTCTCTGTTCTCGGTTGTTTGGCCGCTGACTGCCTGCTCATTCCTGGTGAACAACTGGGTAGAGGCACGGTCTGACGCTATGAAGATCACCATCAATAGTCAGCGTCCGATCCCGTGGCGCGGTGACTCAATTGGCCCCTGGCTGGGCAGCCTCGGCTTCCTGTCGTGGATGGGCAGCATCACGAGCGCAGCTGTGGTGTTCTTGTTCCGCTCCAACACCTTTGGCCCCGATCACTCGCCTTGGGATATTCAGGCCTGGGCTCTGCTGTTGAGCATTATATTTGCCGAGCACACGTACCACGGAATCCAGCTTGTTGTGCGGTACATTATTGGCAAAATGGACAGCCCCGGGCTACAGCGCGAACGGGTCGAACGATTTGCTCTGCGCAAGCGGGTGCTGGCAGAGTCGCTGGGCGAGTCCGAGGCCGAAAAGGCAATCGGACCGAACGTGACTGGTGGCGAAAAGATTACGCGCGAGGTACTGGAGGAGCAGGCACGCGAACTGTCGACCAAGGGCCAGGGTACAGCGGAGGATGTGTTTTGGCTTCGGCAACGGGGCCCATCCGAGTCTGTGCAGGTTGGACGGTCACTAATCGCAGAGTTTGTTGATTTCGAGGCCAAGACGGCACAGACAAAGGGGAGCTAGACGTCTCCTGTAGTCAATGTGGCTGATGTGGTCAATGTTATCAAGTTGATCTAGCAAATCCAGTTGGCCGATGTGATACAGTCGGTCCAAAAAGTGGTCAAGAGGTCAATGTCCAATCCCGAATAAACGAGGCTTAGCTTCGAAGCGACAACGGCATTTGCAGCGCGGCTGTTTGTACTGATGCAATAGGTTTCAAGCACCAATCTGCCTTGCACTTCGCATTGAACGAACCGGAGTTATTCCCGCGGCGGAAGCGCAGGCGTGAAGCATATTGACTGCGTAGCAGTGTGGCAGAGTGGTAGAGTGGGGTTTTACAGAAGCGAGGCACTGTTGGGCCGAGCTGGTATACGAAGTATGGATTGTTTTCCTTCGTCTCTTTCTTTTTTCTACTCGGGTGTTTCTTTCCATGCGTCTTCTTTTTGCCTTCTATTTGCTTCCATTCCTTTGAAACCTTTGGCTTCCGATCTGTACTTCCGGTACTCTGTTCTTATTTATTCCTTGCTAATTATTTGTGTATCCTTTATTGATTCTTTATCTATCATGTCCCCCCTTGTGATTCTCTATTCGTTTAAAGGTGCCCCGTAGTGTTGTTGAAGCATTCCTTTTATATGGAAGATTGATCTTACCAAAGCTTGGCTACCCCGAACTCTGTTCTGTTCGTTATTTTGCCCATCAATAATAGGGTTGTTAACCTCGTGTTACTTATGAACCTGATAAACTGTGAACCTATCCTACCTGGTTTAACCTGACCGCTGGTTCAGTGATACAAAGAGCAAGTAACTTCATTACCTATCCGACACTGCCCCATCATGTCGTCAGCTTGTGCAGAGGTATCTTCCTTCAGAAAGAGAGTGAAACAGTGGGCTTTACGACGTATTAACTGAACCATGTTCCAGCAGCTCCCTTGTCTTGAAAGCTGTGTCGACAGTTGAACTACTAGATGTCCAGTCCATGGTAGTATTGTAATTCCTTTTTTTCCTACTTTCCTGCTTCTCTGAATCCTTGATGTGCATCCCTTGCTGGAATAAATTTAGATTCTGGGTGCCATGTGGTGACGGAGGTTATGTAACACTTGTATATTTTTATCGGAAGAAGGTGCGCTTTTATTCACTGCCATCTACCTTCTCCATACTGACCTCCAAATGCCTTGCAGATCCGTCCCTTTCCCCCGACTTTCTGACTTTCTTGTTTTCGACTGTCTCCATTTTCATCCTTCATCGGCAAGCAGAGCAAACACGCAAGCCAATAAGCTTCGGCTCTTAGCGGGCTTGCAGCGTCTCTAGTGTATTTTGTTGTTTCTCTAATGCAGCATTATTTTGTACAGAGTATATATAGCGGAAGGCTGACTCGCCTCGTTTAATTCAAGCCAGTCAGAAGTGCCCAGAATCACAGCAAGGAGGCTGAGCAACGAGGCAAAGAGAGACGGGCGTGCGTAGACGAAGAAAAGACAAGATAGTGGCAATGGAAGCCAAGTGCATCATTCCTGCAAGCGAGTGCTTGTCTAGCTGTCTTGTCGTCTTGTCTCCCTGCGATGCTTGTTTCTCGAGTGCGACGTAGCCCGTACTTTCAATTCTATATGTCTTACATGCAACTTGGCTATGCCTTGCCCGATGATAGCAGAAATATCTATGGTAAGTTTACATATGGCATGGAGAGCGAGGGTTTGTCGCCCTCCAAAGATGTGTTTCTGTATCTAATGATTACCCGTCACTCCAACAACGTCTCATTATGTATCTGTCTATCATCTATTGAGTGAGTGCCGATGGATTCGCGTCGCTTATATGCCCATGGCTATAGTATCGTTCAAACTTCTGCATTGGGCACTGGCACAGCCTCGCATGTCAGCCGATGCATTCACGTGCCGTTGAAAGTACTGGTCAGATAGTAGGGCAGATGCCTATCTTGTCCATTGGGTTGCTAGCTGTGTATTAGGCTGTTGACTCGTGATCAGAGAACTGGGGAGTCGTTGTTTACGGTAAAATACCCTCACTTCAGTGTCACTACCAGTCTAATATATACGTCCACCTGCGCCATTCCTATCCATACTACTGTTTTTTCCACTCCTTTATCTTTGTATCCCCAGTCGTTCTTGTTCTTTTCGTCTTTCTGTGTCAGCGTCCCCATTAAGTATCTGAGCGCTGTATCTGTGCCCCATACGACGTACGATTCTTTTCGGAGTATCTCGATTTGCGTGGGGAACCCCATCTGTCTACTGTTATCAAAATCTTGATCAAATGCATGCCAGAAACAATCCTTTCTCTCTACTCTACACTTCTACTCTTCTATTATTCTTCTACTTCTTTTCCCTATTGAAACTTGTCTTCCATATTCTTCATCTCCAGCCCCATCACCAACTCCTACCATTAATGATAACTATGGTGCTATCTCGTCAATGTCGCAGTTAGACGCCACCTAATAAAGTATTTGTGCATTTCCCCTCTCTCGGGCCAGGCCTCTCCAGGGCAAGCATTTTTTACCCTCTATCCTGCTTCTGCCGTTTTCTTCTACATCACTTCTTCTATTCCCCTCCTATCTCGTTTCTTCTCTCCACCGTCCTGTGCACGGTGCGTTCCCTGGGCTTTGCCATCCTGATTATTGATTTTGTGTTTATGAGGAATTCATGTAGAATTGCTCTTTTCCCAATCAATGTCCTTACAATGCATGCTTGCAATTATGCCTATCAATTTGCAACTATGCACAGAGAATCTATAGTTTTTTTTCTTGTCGATTAGAGGACAATCTTTCTTCTTCTCCGTACAAATAATACATGATATTCTATCACATGATACCCAATCCTCGGCGATCACCCTCCCCCGTACCATATACATACAATCTATTGGCCTTCCTCCTTAGTGCCCCTGTCCAACTAGATCCCACGGACCAGGTTTGCTCCTCCTTTCGTTTTGTTTCTACAAGTACAAAGTATCTCATCGACTTGTCCCGTTTGCGTATCTACATGTACATCTTTATCCCATCACTATCTCTGATTATCATTGGCTATCTTTGATTATCTCTAGATAGTCATTAAGCTCAACGCTCATAAAAGGGACAGTGGGCCCTGGGATATTAATGTTTTTAAGCTATTCAAACTAAATGAAATTGATTTATCTATTTTTCTTTTCGGAACTTGTCTAAGGGGTCTCGCATAGTTCGCGTGGGCTGAAGTCCAAGGCCATTAACGTTGTAGTAGGCGGAATACTGATACACTGGCGCGTATGCCATGCCTTTCTTCCCTCCTCTGATGCTCTGGTCTTTCGGTTGTCTTCTCTACTTCGTACATTATCTCAGGTCAGGCAGACTCCTACTCAGTACTAACTACTCCTTGAACTATTGTAGTAAACCCGAAACTCATGTACTCCGAGTCTCAAGACGAGACAACAGCATCGAGGCCAATGCGGTTATACTTTTTTTTTTTTTTTGGAGGGGGGGGGGGGGATTTCACAATTTCACAATTCATTTTCATCCGCATCGCATTTGACTCCCACTTGCTTGCTCCGTGCTTCAAATATTCGCCCGGCATATCGTACTTCAGTGCTGCATGTTTGCTCCTTCTCTCCTTTAGTCCTGCATTGCGCTCCTGCAGTTGTTTTGCTAATTCTTGCCTCGTGTCTACTACTTCCATTGTCTAGCTCGCCTGCCCATCGCCACTTCCCTTCATGGTCTTAATTCATTATCTCCGCGATCCCTTGTCGTTCTTTCTGTTTTTGTCTCTCCCACCCTCCCACTCCGCCTCGCTCTTTCCCTTTCCAGCCTCATCTCTTGCCCCCTATTCCCGAATACTTCTCTATGCTTCACGTTGCATTCTGCACGTATATCCTGGCTGGCTGATCTCCCGCGTCCTGGCGTCACGGTACAAGTATGCCGTAGACAGTAATACCATGCTCTGTCGGTGTACAAGAAGCGAAGGATGCGACAATTAAATCACAAAAGTATTACAAAACACAATAAATAGTTGAAAATGCAATAATGAAGCCGATGCTGATACTAATAGCGCCTGCCTATTTTGGTCTCAGGCAAATCTTCAACGGGCCTTGCCCTTCCCTGTGGTTCGCATCTGCCTTGAAGGGAGGCAGGCACTGCACGGTGCACATCTCGCTCTTTCCTTCCTAGGCTGCTAGACCTTCAGGGGGTCTGTGTATTTACTCGTTTTTGGCCTTTTCCTTTCTCCATGTCTGCGTCTGCGTCTGTCTCACTCCCTCCACCCATCATCCACTCGAGACCATACTTGTACTTAGTCGGGGGTGGGTCTGGCCTACCCGTAGGCGCGGCTAGCTGATAGCTGATAGCAATTGCGGCCGAGCGACTGAACAGCTCTCTCCTTTCCATCTTCGACTCTGCCGACTCTGCCTCCTCTATCAGTCTAGTTTCTTGTCTACATCAACACGCTCCTTTTCGTCATCTCACCTTCTTTCCCTTTCCCTTCTCTTTTTCTCTCTCTCTCTCTCACTCACTCACACACACACACTTTCTCTCACTGTCTTTGTATACAAACACACTATATTCCAATCTGGCTCTACCCTTTATTCCACAATCATCTTTCTCATTATTTTTTTTTCTTCTTCTCACCCTCTTTCTGCTTTCTCTCCTTTCACCCCTACTCACCACAATACCCACTCGCTGGCTCCTCCCCGCCCCCGCCGCTCATCCACGCCCCATAAAGACAGGAGAGCAACCGAAAGAGACCGCGAGACAACTGGCACCACGCTTGTACTCTGGAGACAGCTATACAGCTACAGAGCTGTTACAGAGTTGCACAGACAGCTATTTTGCATATACAGTTATCACACAGCTCCAGCTGCACGACTCAGGAACAAGAACACCAGCATAGGAGCAAACAACGATAGAAAACCACTTTTGAGTCTGCCTCAGTGGAACAGCGTTCTCGACTTGATAATATCTTCGACCGCCAACATGGACGAGCAGATCGAGTTCCTCCTGCTCAGTCCGTTCCAGGACATTATTGAAATGGCACAGATTGCTGTCGAAAATGCGCGCACAGCAGCCGACGATGGCATGCTTAAGGCGGCTCAGGGCCTCCTCAAGGAAGGCGAGCGCGGGCGCAAGACAGTGGACGGCGTCGCACAACGCCAGTTGAAGACATACGCTGAAAACTTCATTTCAGCTCTCAGCGAGGCTAGGGAGATCACTGACCCCGTCGACGAGCTAAGCACCCTCATCTATGATCTCGAGGACTATACTGAGCCCGACAATTTCGACGCAGAAAAATTCAAGGAGTACCAAAAGGCCGCACAAAAGACAACAATGGCCATTGTGCCTCTTTTAAGGCGGATGAAGCTCGAGGTTTCTGCATCTGCTGTCGTTCCCGTCGCATCGCCTATCATGTCCGCGGGCGTCATGCGCGTCAACAGCCGTGGCAGTATCCCCAGCGTCTATACTGACACCAGCGACCGTCAGCGTGACGAGCTCATTAATGCATGGGCATCAGGGCCTGGCGCCGCAGCTGTCGCCGCCGCCGCCGCCCAGGCCGAGCAGATGCCGCAAATGGGCGCTCTGAGTGGGCCCGACTTGGGCTGGAACAACGGACGTCAACAACGATCCAGCCCGCCGCCTTCAGTGCCCGCCATTCCGACTTCCCAGCTCGTCAATTCTTTGCGGCACTCTGCTGGCTCATCACCCACTATGATGCTGCCCTCTATCCCGGAACCGTCTGCCCCTGCTGCTGCGTCCGTGCCACCACCCCCTGTACCGACGACAAACCCCTGGCAGGTTGGCCCACGACCCTCGGTCTCGACCATTACGGAGGACGACGAGCTCGGAAAATTAGTGAATAGCCAGACTGCGGACGACAGTACTGGATTTACTGACAAGGAAGACGTCGAGGGTGGCGAGATTGATGCACTGGACCGCCGCCGCCGCATTTCAATAGCATCACGGCCGGACTCGCCGACTATCCCGTCACCGACGTCGGCTGCACCTGAGGTCCCGTTGCCTGCAGTCCCCGGAGGCGAGATTCTAACAAAACAAAGCGACCGTTTCGTTGTACCACTACCGCCACCACCAATTCCGCGACGTCATGATGAGGGCTCTGACTACTGGGAGGAACGGCGCTCTAGCAACACATCTCCGCGCACACCAATCATCTCCACCCCCCGATACTCCATCATGCCGCCCTCGAGGCACATATCTGGACCGTTTTCGCAACCTCTGATGCAGTCCATGCAACACATGCAGTCTAACCAGCCTCTGCACATAGGATACGTTGGCTCGCGCGAGTCCCGGATTAGCACGGCCACCGCCTCGACAGTCAGCTCGACAACCAACGGATCAGTGTTCAGCACGGACTCCAACCACCCTACCGCAACACGTGAGTCTGCCCTTGATCCTCTCAGCCCCGTTGCAGGCCCCATCTCATCATCACCGCTAGATGAAGGCCTCTCAGCGCAACTTCTCGCCTCTTTTGCGTCGGGCGGTGCACAGTCACCGCCAGGCCCTGCGCCTGCATTCCCAGGACTGTCAAGAGGACCTCCTCCGCCCCCCCCGGCATCGATTAATATTCCGCCCGTGGTCATTGATTCCGGTCTAATTCCCGTGGAGAGCCCGAGCCAGACAGCAAGAGCCAGTGTTCCCAATAAGCTTGTGGTTCACCGCACACCGGACTGTACCATTGGCCCTGCCAGTGCATTCCATCTCCTCAAGGGATTCTGTGAGGGTGCCAAAGAAGTGCAGCGTGGTGAGCGCGGCGTGCGCCAGATCAGAAAATTGGTAAGTACAACTGTCTCATATACTGAGAAGGGTTTAAATTGACTTTCTAGTCATACAGTGGTTCCGGCGCATATGCTGCCAAGTGCACACACTGTCTTTATGAGTTACAGTGGTCCGAGGTTGAAAAGGATCGCCAAAACCATCGTACGTAATATCAGGTTTCTAAGAATTCGTGCAGCATATTACTAACTTGCCAGCGAGCGCAAACTACCGCATGCATGGTATTGCCTTCCGTCTTCGCTTCCTGTCGAAGAGCCATCTCCCGGCCAAGCAGGTCGACGACCCGTTGTACGCCTGCCTGTTCTGTTTGGAAGAGGGTTGCACGCTCGAAGAGAGTGATGCCACAGTATTCTTCAGCCAGGGCCAGCTGTTTGCACATCTGGCACGCCATCCGCGGCCACTGCCTAAAGTTGCCGGTGTTACTGTGATTGACGGCGAAGAAGCTCCTCCCGAGTTCCGGTACAACTATGACCTTCACTTCACCAACCCGCCGGTACATTCCGACCTCACTGGTATCCGCCCCGAGCTGGACCGGTTGCCTACAGCGGTCGCTATCGAAACATTCCGCAAGTCGCACGGCACACTCCGGCGGCCGTTTGACAGCGCCATGCCTATCCAGTTCCCTGCTGGCTCGAAGATTGTCGGTATTGAGTTCCCTGCAAAGTACAAGGGCGAATGGGCGGTGGGCTGGTTCGATAATATCCGCGGCCCATTCCCCGTGGAGTCTGTGCGTCTTGACCCGCCGCCAAAACACGAGATGCGGGCACAAGCGCCCAGCTCACTCAGGGCGACAGCACGGTGGAAGTGGGCAACCACCAGCACATACAAGAACAGCGTCTGGCTTCGACTGGACAAGAATGAGACTGTGTCTGATATCATTTGTAAGTGCTCTTGAGAGAAGTGTGGGTTAGAGATGGATGAACATAACTAACAAACAGGGTCCCATCCCGACCATTGGTGCTGGGCAGGCATGAACTCCAAGGGAAAATGGGGCTACTTCCCACAGTCGCACATTGAACCCAACTCGCTCACGGAGCCCTCGCCTGGGAGCGACAAGTCTAGCGTCATCAGTGTCGTAAGCCATGAGAGAGTGCCGACATTGAACGGTGGCGGTGGCAGTTCCAGTAACGGCGGCGGCGGGTTCTTCTCGCGTCTTCGCAGCAGCAACAATCCCCCACCGGCACCGGCACGGAGGCCCATTAGCATTTCCAGCCACTCAACATCGTCCAGCCGGTAGTCTGGTGTATTTATTGTTCATCTGCTTTTTTACTGATCTTTGTTGGATTGGTTTCTTGGCTGTATTTTGGCATTTGTGTATTGGCTGGACTTTGATTTGTCTTTGCATCCTCGGTTAAGGCCATGCCGTTTTGGTTTCTTTCTTTGAAATTATTATTTTATACCCCGTTCTGAGCGGTTTTCTTTCTCTCATTTCTCCTTCATATCTTGTATCTTGACAATTTATCTTGATGGCTTCATTTTGGCATTACACATTGACATTATTATTCGTCAGCGCCATAACCTCACCGCATATCACTACTATGTTGATAACCCTGTATTCTGGATTTAATATCTCCCATTTGCAGAATGTGGTGCCAGCTCTCATGACACACAGAATGCCCATTAACGTCATGGCATGCTCACCAATCTGTTATGGCACTCGACGAATCAGGCAATGTTTCCGCTTCAGGATTAGCGTGTTTGTGATAGTAAATTACTATCCGTCGTTATTTGCACTGCTACCGATGATACACCCCATTAGATTGGCATTAATTAGCGGAGTGTGTACCTTTCAGCGCTGCCACTGGCTTGCCAATTGAAGCGCTTTGGGTGGCTTAAGTCTGCTCGACTTATTGGGGTAGCAGACCCACTCACCTGCCTGTGTCTCCATGTCAATCCGGGCAGCGTCGTTCCCCGCAAAACAAGAGGAAAAAGGCAATTAACGTGAGAGGCAAGCAGCAAGCTGGCCAGCACACCATCGACAATATGAAAAAAAGAAAGAAGAATTGGGATTCGTTAGATTTTTGTTTTATTTTATAAAAGTCCCGATTTGTCTAGCAGCAGCTGGAATCATGGTTAATATGGGAATGGCAGTTGCAGTTGCAGTTGCAGATGGGAAGATGAATATAGGAGACAGGGAGGCTGCGGATCGGAACAGCGAACAGGCGAGTCCACCACGAGCCATCAATGCCCCGATGAACTAGCCTGCCAGCTTGCATTCTTCGTGGCTCCGGTACCAGCTTCCGCTTCCGCTTGTCCATTTTCTTTCTTTCCCAGCCTGATTTCCATATCTTCTTGTCTTCTGCTCCCTGGCCTCTCCTTTTATTAATCTTCTCTATTCTTCCTCCATCTTCTACTTTCCTTTTTTTAATTCTTCTCTTCATCATCGTCATTTCCCCCTTTTCTCTTTCAGAGATTCAGAAATCTTAATTGGTACGGAGTTTGTTCCATCTTATAGCATCGCCACATCGTCCAATTTACGTCATACCTCAACACACGACACACACGATGGGCCTCTCTGCAAAGGAAATCGCCCAGCATAGCACCCGCGAGTCGTGCTGGGTCATTGTCCACGGCAGTGCCTACGATGTGACCGAGTTTCTTCCCGAGCATCCTGGCGGTGAGAAGATCATTCTCAAGTACGCCGGCCGCGATGCCACTGCCGCCTTCGACCCCGTTCACCCGCCAGACACCCTCGACAAGTACCTCGACAAGTCTAAGCACCTTGGTGCTATTGACAAGGCCGACCTCAAAGCCGTCGCTGAAGCAGAAAAGACTCGTGTGAAGACACCAGAAGAAGAGGCCGAGGCCCATGAAGCCGAAGCTGTTGCCGAGGCGCGCGCACTCATGCCCCCTGTCGAGAGTTGCTACAACCTGCTGGACTTTGAGGCCGTTGCTCGCCGTATCATGAAGCGCGGTGCCTGGGCGTACTACTCGAGTGCTGCCGACGATGAGATTTCGTTGCGCGAGAACCGTGCAGCTTTCCAGCGTGTCTGGTTCCGTCCCCGTATCCTTATCGATGTCGCAAATGTTGACCTGTCCACGCGCATGCTCGGTAGCCGTGTGTCAGCACCATTCTATGTTACTGCAACAGCGTTGGGCCGTCTCGGCCACCCGGACGGCGAGACCTGTCTCACAAAGGCCGCCTCGCGCCATAATGTCGTTCAGATGATACCGACTCTCGCTTCGTGCTCCTTTGATGAAATCATGGATGCCGCCGAGGGTCCTGGCGACCCGCCACAGTGGCTGCAGCTCTATGTCAACAAAGACCGCGAAATTACACGTCGCATCATTCAGCATGCTGAGAAGCGTGGCTGTCGCGCCTTGTTCATCACTGTCGACGCACCACAGCTTGGCCGTCGCGAAAAGGATATGCGTGCCAAGGCGACAGCGCTCGGCGACGGCGGCAGCAGTGTGCAAAAGAATGAGGGGCACTCGATCGATACATCAAAGGGTGCGGCACGCGCCATTAGCAGTTTCATCGACCCAAGTTTGTGTTGGGACGACCTGCCTTGGTTCCGGTCTGTCACACGTCTGCCCATCATTCTTAAGGGCGTACAGCGTGTCGAGGATGTTGTGCGTGCCGCCGAGACCGGCCTCGTTGACGGCGTCGTACTGTCGAACCACGGCGGCCGGCAGCTGGACTTTGCGCCATCGAGCTTGGAAGTGCTAGCTGAAACAATGCCGATACTGCGGGCACGGGGTCTGGACCGGCGCATTGAGGTGTATATTGACGGAGGTCTGCGGCGTGCGACGGATATTCTCAAGGCCATCTGTCTGGGTGCCAAGGGCGTCGGTATTGGCCGACCATTTCTGTACGCCATGTCAGCATACGGTGTTGAGGGTGTTGACAGGGCCATGTCGCTGCTCAAGGACGAGCTGGAGATGGACATGCGCTTGTTGGGTGCACGCAATATTGAAGAGCTGAGCCCAGATCTGGTCGATACGCGGTCGCTTGGCAGCCACCCCAACGGTGTGCCCGAGGACCATCTCTCACGAATGACGTACGATCATCTGCAGACGCCTGCTCAGAAGAGCAAACTTTAATCTGTAATTTACGTTGCCTTGATATGGATTTCGATTGTAATTTTTTTTAAAGAAATTTGCAATCTACATCTATAGCTTGGCTAAATATGCATGCCTTTCGGCACTCACTGTAATATTCAAATTTTAAAATCTGCACTTTGATGAAAAGAACGTCATCTTTTGGCCTGTCTGATTTGAGATTTATACTTACCTAGATCCGTTTGACAAGACATCCGACATGAACGTTGATTAGTGCATGTCGACATCTTACAATACAAATGGGTATTTCTTCCGCAGCATTGCACCATACCGATAAAGCAGAAGCGGCACGGGAATCAGGGCGATGCAGATGAACCCGAGTACACTGTTACCCCAGCCTACACCGAGGCTGGCATACATGGATGGGCCAGCCAGTGGAAGAAAAGCAGCCACAATGGACCGGAACACTGTAAAAGCTGCAATGGCGCTGGCCGCATACTGGCCATAGCCGTCAATGACAAATGCCTGTGCGGGCTGCCAGATGCCGAGTACGGCAAAGCCATAAGGGAAGAGGCCCATCACAGGCACAACCCACTGTCAATTAGTATCTTAAGATGAGTTCACTAACAGATAAAATACGGTAACTTACGTGGACCTGTTTGTCTGCGGCCCATCCGTACCAGAAAAAGGTAATGGGAAGGCAGCAAGCAAAGTATATGCAGTCGACAAGACGCATTTCGGGCTCGTATACACCGCCATTGTTCTTGGTGAGTCGGACGACTGTCCTGTCCGAGAGATGTGCAAATACAACAAGGCCGACAGTGTATCCGAGACCGAGAGGAATATACACTAAACCTGTGATGCCCGTGCTCCAGCCATAACCTTCTTGGAACACCATGGGGATCGTGTTAAAGAGCAGGTAGAGGACACCGTAGGCGAAGGCGACATACAACGATATAATAAAGAGAACGGGCGACTTGAACAACAGCTTGACTGGCCGCATGAGACCCTGAAGCAGCAGTTGTCGAGTGGGTACACGAGGCTTGTTTGGGTCATCGTAGCAGCTGCGAAGGTCATCACGTTCCAATTCTTTCGAAAGGCGCTGTACCTTGCGGCGAATCAGGACCTGGTGGCTCGTCTCAGAACTAAACACGGCCATGACAATGGTGTTTATGGCACCGGGAATGAGCACGATCCAAAAGTCCCAGCGCCAACCGATTGTCTCGGCGACCCAGGCTCCGACGAGGGGACCGACAGACGGGCCAATCCTAAGTTATTAGCTGACTGACAAAATTGAGAAACGTGACGCGGGGACAAGGGCGGTGACTAGAGGCGGATGATTAAAACCGGACGATGGGGATGCACGAGTATGTAGATATAAATACGATGGTGGTACAAGGCAGGCAGACTTACAGAGGACCAATGGTCCATAGGGATAGGGCAAGTCCTCTCTCTTCAATGGGAAACTAAACAAGTTAGAAAAGAGTATTTATCAAAAGTGAAGTCTGATCACCCGTAGGTGGTACTGACCAAGTCCGAGATGCAAGCACCGCCAAGGGTCATGCATGCGCTGCCACCGATACCAGCAAAGAATCGGAACACAATCAGAGAGTCGAGGGTGGGTGCCAGCGCACATCCAATCTGCCAGGCACAGAAGAACGTGTTTGAGATGGTGAGCACAATATGGCGGCCATAAAGTTCAGAAAGACCAGCGAGAACTATGGAGAGTTATAGGTCAGCAGGCTCTCGAACAAATTGGCAAAACAGCAGAGAGAGAAGAATAAAATGACATGTGAACTCGGTAAAACTCACGTAAGGGTCCCACAGCATAACCTCTGTACACATATGGGAGTGGGCGGTCAGCAATGAAATCAGGCAGTTCAGACAGACGACTTGTAGTTCAAGTTCTCACTTACAAGAGATAAATGCTCACGGCAAGCGAGCCGAGGGTCAAGCTGTTATTGTGAAACTCTTCATTCATCATGGTGATGCCCGGTGCCAGAATTGACGAGGCAAAGGGTGTCATCAGTGTCATTGACGACAGAAAAGTGATAATTGTCCATTTCCGGCGCGGTGAAAAGTTGATAGGCATGGCCGGGTCATCCTCGGACTCCCAGCCTACGATGCTACGGTCGAGATCGCTTATGGGAATTTTAGTTGGGTCAATATGATCGAGCTTTGTGTGGTGCTCTTGGTGCCGTCGCCTGAGAGTCGAGCTAGCGTTGCTAACGATGCGGGAGATAGCGGTGGCTAGGTTGTTATGTCCGTGACTTTCATCACCGGCAGCTCCCTTTTCGGCGCGCGATAGGTCGTCTATATGTTCGACCTCTGATGCGGCATAGGGCCCGTCGTCTTTAATGGATGCTTCGTCGGTGTCGTCTACTGCGTCGTCGTCGCGACTTTTGGCGGCGTGTGTTGATGAACCGGAGAGAGACGCCGGGCGAGCCGCAGTGGGGGTAATGGCATCTATATCTACCGGTCCTACGTGGCCAGCTACCTTCCTGTTGTCGTCTACCGTCATGATTTCAGCTACCTGTGAAGAATATAGCTGTCTGTGTGCAAGCCAGGCGAGTAATATTATAATTCAACAAAGAGGAAGAACAAAAAGACGAAGACTGAGAGGGATGGAAACAACAAAGTAGCGGCGGGAGGAGTAGATAATAAAGAGCAAGTCTAAAAGGCACGGGAAGAAACCCAGCTGGAAGGGGAAATGTCAAGTCGTGAATAAAACGTATGGAAGAATGTTTTTTTTTAGAAAAAAAGGTATTATGAAATATAAAATCAAACAGCGGGAAAACGCAGGTCCTAGTCACCGGAGCAAGCGAGTGGGATCCGCCCAACACAGAACCCAGAGGAAGACAGAAGCAGACGGAAAGAAAGGCCAAGGAAGGAGGCAAGCATACAATGCAACCCAGGCCGGGGCCAGACGGGTCGACTTACACGCAGCGACAGGTGAGATTGGCGTAGTTTGTGATGACCTTTTTATCGTATTCGGCTGTTTTTTCTTTTCTTTTTTTTTTCTACAGATTACACGGACTGCAGAGCAAGCATTGCGATCACGCTCATGAGCATCAAGAGATGGAGAAGAAATATCAGACCAAGGCGTCCAGCGATATCAAAGTCAAGAGCCAACACCAGATGGAACCTGTATTCAAGATTAATTGCCGGGGCAATACTGCGTAAAGATACCCCGACTTCTGCTAAGATTTATGACTAGAAAGAGAAGAGGAGAGAGCTAGCCCCCAGATTCATCCTTGCCTACAAAAAGCTAGGCCCGGGTGTTCTTATGCCGTACAGATGCGTGGAGTACGATTCCTAATCAAGGGTGTCACAGCTGAATGGACCAGTGAGACATCTTTGTCAACTAAGCGCAAAAAATTAATATAAATTAAAATAAAATAAAAAGTAAATAAAAACAAAATAAGCATTTTATACACCTTGCCTCCCCCGTTGACCGCGGAATCCATGAACTGGTCCGTGGAATACGTTGAAGCGGCTGAACTGATATGGGCAGACGTCGGGAAAGTGCATGCGATCCTACATAAATACTGGCTGTGCAATAATAGTTCCAATCTACGATATCCAAGATAACAAGAAAAAGGATAGCTAGAGCCGAGTTGCAACGTGCTGGGCGGCGGAGCATATAATACTGTCTACGGTCTATGCTAGCGTATCACATGCACGAAGCTTAAGTTAACCTGATGTCATTACACCAGGACAATGGACTCGTCAGGGTCGCTGTCAATTCATCTCAAATCTTCAGTCAAAGATGTCAGGATATTCGAGTCAGTGAACGATGCCTGACAATAGTCGGTTTATAGTCGGATTAGTAATGTTAGAAATCGGAAGGGTAGCTTTGTTAGGATCGTTTCGACAGACGAGGAAGTGACGAAGGGTCGTTGCTTCCATTCTGTAATCAAGCGTAGCCAAGCTTTGGCCGTTAGACTGTTGATTCTGTATTAAAATCACTCATATATTTAATTACTTTAATTACATCAGCCAACGTTGGCGCTCGAATTACGTACCTCTGAGCTCCCCACAAAAGCTAGGACGCCTGGACGCGTACAAAGCTGCAAAGTGTCCAATTGCGCGCATGCTTCTAGAATGTTTCTTCCCCCGACGCCAACTCAACCGTGCGTTTGCATCACCACTCCTTGACGCACTTCTTCAACAACCTCGACAGTCGCCCTTTGACTGTCAACTGACCTTTACAAAGCAGCATTAGCATATCCTCTCGACTGCAAAAAAGAAACGCGCTTTTCTAGAACAGCTGGCCTACTCGGTATCCTCATCAACACCTCATAAGCTCGAAACCCCTCTCCACTCATTAAAGGGCCTCGCAACGCCCCTCACCCCGGTGACATCTCGACCTTATGTTAACCTTAACTTGACCTCCATTCAACTTCAAAACTACTTAATTTCTATACCACGATGTCGTTAGCCTCTAAAGGCCGGTCTGCCGCCCGCTCAGGCCCTAATAGCCCAGCAGTCGGTACATCGTCCTCATTCGACGGTCATGCCCCAGAACTGTCATCGTCGACCTCTACCCATTCAACACATGCCTCTCCGCCGTCAACGAGCGGTCTTGTCAACCCCAAAAACGAGTACGAAGCTCTGGCTGCCGGTGTGCCCAGCGCCCTCTCTACGACTGAAGCAACCACGCTCCTCGCAATCACTGTTGCTTGCGCTACCATACTGGCTAATACCCTGCAGCGTGATGATGGTGCTCCCCTCACTGCCTCTATAGCCATTAGTAGCGTTGCTTTCTCCGCATGCTATGCCATGATTCGCTGGCTTGGCCCTAGCTTTGTTCGCATTGGTATCAAGGGCGCCGACATGAACAAGCTCCAGCGGAAAACCCTGCCCGAGTGTATGGGTGCCGTGTGTGCTATTGTCTACTTGCTGGCACTTATCGTCTTCATCCCCGTTCCCTTCTACAAAGACATTGTAGCTGCTACCAGCGGCGGCGGCAACCGCGATGTTGTGCTACAGACCGAGCATGTCCAGCGTGGTCGCCTGCTGCACCTCTTCCCCCACTCCAAGCTTGCCTCGTTCTTGTCGGCCATCATCTCACTGCAGTCAATCACGCTGCTTGGCCTTGGTGACGACTTGTTTGACATTCGCTGGCGCCATAAGTTCTTCATCCCTGCCTTTGCTGCTATCCCACTGCTTGTTGTCTACTTTGTCGACTTTGGCGTCACCTCAGTTGTCGTGCCTACCCTGCTGCAACCCTTTATCGGCAGTGAGCTGTTTGACCTTGGCCCGCTTTACTACTGTTACATGACTGCCGTTGCTATTTTCTCGCCCAACAGTATCAACATTCTAGCAGGTATAAACGGTATCGAGGTTGCTCAGTCGGTCGTGATCGCTGCGCTCCTTGTGTTCAACGATTCCCTCTACCTACTGGCTGGTCCCTACCCACACCCAGCCACTGACAGCCATCTGTTCAGTCTCTACTTCTTGCTACCATTCCTGGGGGTTTCCCTCGCTCTGCTGGCGCACAACTGGTACCCTGCACGCGTTTTTGTTGGTGACACTTACTGCTACTTTGCTGGCATGGTCTTTGTTGTCGTGAGCATCCTCGGCCACTTCTCCAAGACGCTTATTCTGCTGCTCATCCCGCAAATATTCAACTTTTTGTACTCGGCACCGCAGATCTTTGGTCTTGTTCCGTGCCCGCGTCACCGCATGCCGCGCTTTGTTGCCCGCACTGGCCTACTCGAACCATCTGTGACTGTCTGGACGCCGGACCGGCAGCCTAGGCCACCCATTGCCTGGGCCATTCGTCTTCTCGCCCAGCTGCACCTGATGCGCCTCACCCAGGACGAGAATGGCCTGTTCAAGGAAACCACCAACATGACTATCCTCAATCTGTGGCTTGTGTGGCGTGGCCCCTTGCGTGAAGATCGTCTTGCTTTCGAGATTATCGTTATGCAGACATTTGTCGGTCTCTTTGGCCTCTTTGTGCGGCACCGACTCGCCCTACTCATCTTTAAGGAGGATAACCTAGGAGGCGCCGGGTACTAGCCGCCCCCGGCTTCAAGTCTGTTCCCCCATAACTCACTCGTGGGATGCTCTCTCGATTTTTCTTTGAGAAATACATTGGACTAAACATGATATATGCTCTGCCGATTACAAAACAAGGCCGACGAAGAGCTAGCAGGAGGGGAATACGAGATTGAGATATGTGTGCAAGTCGGACGGGCTTCTAGGCGCAAGGTGGTGATTTCCAACTACATTAGTGTGCTTGTTATTTGCTTTTGATTTTTTTCTTATAGTTTTTCTTCTTCTTATCCATGTATCACATCATCGGCCATGTATCATATATAGCGTTTGGGCGTTTGGAGGTCATTGGGAGGCCGTTTTGATTTATTGAAAGCGATCTAGAGGCAGATATACCCAGATAGGAACAAAAAGAGTCCATTATGCCAGCTTGTACATCGATGTGTCTACGGTTTCGAATGCCCACATCACGATACTATATCCAGCGGTCGAGTCACTAGCCAAGTCGGGTGTTGGTGTCTATGGTCACTGCTTTATGACCAAATTCATATGATAGATAGAAAAGTGGTTTAACGAAATCCGAAGCGAGTCTATTTGAGTCACGGCTCCGTTGTGGATTGGGCAGTCTGTTGGCGATACAAAAGGGCAAATCCGCATCGTCGTGTAGATCTTGTGTCCACCGTAGCAACAAACAACGAGCCGCAGACGCAGAGGCAAGGCTCAAAAATAGCCACATATTCTTATATTGGTATTTGGCCGACTAGGCTCAAATGAAACAAAAATCAAACCCGTGACCGAACCTATTCCATTTTCACCCAAGGAGAAAAAAAGAGAAAACAGAAATAACATACGTAATCGAAATGAAGAAAAGTAAAAAAGTATGAAGATAAAAAGTAACGGACAGCCTCCCGCTTTTGCTAAGAAAAAGAAGAAAAAGTAGCCTCAACGCCGTGGGCAACCCTTGCCCCCATCGATAAAGGAACAGTAATTTTAAAACGTTATAAAAAGAAGAGAATAGAAAGAAGAAGACATAAAGTGGCATTAAAAGAAAACAACCGGGGAGGGTAATTCCCCAAGAGAAAAGAGACGCGGGTCGGAATTTATAATTGTACATGAATGCATCCCACAAGAATGCCATATACAACGGCGAGGAGAGAGAGAAGGGAGAAATGGTAATTGTTGCGGCAAATGCTTGAACAAGTAGCATGGATCATGCCGTGGCACAGAACCACTACTGCGTTGTCGTTCCTGGTGCCGCCATATCACTGGGAGGTGCATCAGTGGTGTCGGCCATGTTGTCAGTAACAGTAGGTGTATCGGTATTAGCGACACCATCAGAGCTCGTTGTCGGTGTCAAATCTTCCACGGTAGATGCCGCAGTTTTCAACGCAGTCCCAGCACTTATAGAAGGACGAGCTGCTCTTCGGCTCTTGGTGTAGTCACTCAGGCTCATCTTCTTCTTAATAGGACTTGGTGTCACAGCAGATGGTCCAAATGGATTCGAATTCCCCAAGGCGAAGGGGGACTGCACCATTGGTGATGCTGGCAGTGGCGTTGCCGTAGCGCCAGCAGGCTGAATACCATCCACAAATGCTGGCACTTTTGGGAGCTGGACCCGTAGATCTGGTGAAGTCTTAATAGGCAAATTCGGGTCCACGCCCTCGGCAGAAACAGGCTCAGTCTTGGTGAATGCTGGCGGTGGCATGGGCGCGTCGGTCATTTTTGTGTCTTCGTGCACGGACTGAGCGCCGATAGAAGTGGTCGTTGGGTTGCCAGTCGAAGCGACTGTTCCATCCTCCTCTTTTTTGGCATCACTCTTGTCCACATTCATTGAGCAAAGCAGTGACGGGACAGGAGGCGCCTGCGAAGTTACAGGAGTCGCGCGGAAACGATTATTGAGAAGACGCTTTGCGAGGGACACGATGCGACGTTTGGGGCGTGGCGTGGGAGGAATATCGCTGAACCACCATTCCGGCTCTGTTGGATTCGCATCTTCGCCAGCATCGGTCTGGGTGCTGACGTCGCAGTATGTCGGAGGCGGACCGCTGGATGTGTGTCTTGATACACTAGATGCGGATCTGACCGCGCTAGGCTTAGATGCAGCATGAGGAGAAACTGCGCTGTCCGGAGATCCCGACTTGCAGCGCGATGTGCTTGCATCGACATATTGGCGCTTACTAGACATTGTGTTTGTCGGATCAGCCTCGTCCCCGTCGTGACGGAAACCGTTCTTGGACTTATGCTTTGTAGACGAAGACGATTTCTCAGTCGTGGTGGTTCCGTCAGAGACGCGCTTCTTCTTTCTCGGCTGCTGCTCCAGCCGTCTGAACGAGTCCTCAACCATGGCAACCTTTCTTTTGTCGCGATCGGTCGGTTCCGTTAGTATGCCCAGTGTGTCAAACGACCCCTGGCGCGGAGCCGGGGTCATATCGCGACTGGGTGGCTTGCTGCGAGACGATGCTGACATTTTGTCTGCCTCAGAGAACTCATCCAAGTGGCCTTCACTAGCGGCACGGCTATTTGTAGCATGCCCAGTGCTAGTCGGCGACAGGGCGTGCGACTTGGATTTGCGCGATACCTTCTTCTTGGGATGGCTGGCATGGGGTGTACTCTGAGCGTTGCGCGCTTGCTGAGCTTTGGCACCATAATGACGTTGAAAGCGAACGAACGCGCAATCGGCGCCCAGGTCACAGGCACAGCCACCGTACCGAGACAGAACTGACGCAATCCAGCGAGCAATATTGTTGTACTCGTCCTCGTCGATATCAATGTCTTCATTATTCGGTGTGTCCTCGTCTGACAAACCGAGGAGCCGGAGGATGCGCGCTTTGGCGCCATGGGGCAAACGGAAGTCCCAAGGAAGGGTGATTTGCTCTTCTGGGGCAATCCGGCGATCGCTTACCAGCCAAAACTGGTACTGGTTGTCGACAGTGAGGTAGGTATCCAGGATAGCATTCGAGCTGCAGCTCCGACGAACGTAGCGAGCATTACTCCCTTCCTTTCGTGTGTCGATGTAGAGAGGGAGGAGGGGGTGAAAGAACACAAAAGGGAGAGGGCAGGACAGCTCCTCATATCGGTTTGCAGGAGTTGCACAGTAGTCATTTTGGAATCCAATTTCACCATTGAGCTCCAAGAGTAGCGCATCCTTATCGACAGCCACGGAGCTGGCCAGGCACATCAACTGCGCAGTTGAGCCCTGTCCCAATGAGCGCGTCTTGGCTTCCACATTAGGCATGCTCCGGGTAGCGTCGGCATTGGAGGGCAATGGCTGGAACACATCGTCGTATTTGTGACCCGTCTCGTTTAACATACGCTCAGGCTCGCGCGGCCATATCGATATTGTATTGGACACGGCAAGGCTGACGAATGTGTTGGTGGTGACAAAGTTAACGGGGACTTGGTGATTGTTGTATAAGGAAACAAAGTCGGGGGAGTAGTAAGCGTCAGCGCCATCTGGCAGATCTGGTGGTGTCGTCGCCGGGCTAAGAGGATGACCAGGGTGCATTGCAGCTCGCGAGGCCGAGTAAGATGGACTCCTCTTGGTATGGGAGCCGCCAACGGATTGACTCGACTTGTGTGATGGCTTGGAAGACTTCTTGGGTTGCGTACTGTGGGTGGTATCGTGGGCTAATGAGGGGTGTTTTGGTATGTCGCTCATTGATGATGAGTGGCCGTGTCCGTTGGTCTGGATATCGCTGGGTTTTGACTTTTTCTTGTGGCTGTGGCTTTGATTTTTGGATGGCGGCCGTTTTGGTTTCTGGTTCACGGCGGCTTCTGCGGATGCTTCTTGTAGCCGCCGCTTTTGGTACTCTTGAGCGCGTTGCCAGTCCAGCGGCCGTGGTTTGCAATCGTGGCAGGCGTGGGCAAACTCTTCACGTGTTGCTTCCTCGCTGTTGTTAGGGTAGAAGCACTCTATGTGTTGCCATGAGTCGCAGATTTCACAGTATATTGTGTTTCCATCATCTCCTGTAAATCTGCAGATGCATTTTATGGTATAAGGCTCCTCATCTGTGGCTGACTCCTCCTTGGTGATAGCGACATCGCGAGAGTGTGCAGAAGTGGCGCTGCCATGATTGGGAGCGACGGAGGTAGAGGGAGGAAGAGAGCTATATTGTTCAAATATAGCCTTGGGGATTGGCGCGGAAGATACGGGATTGAGAGGGGGGAGGCTTTGTGTTGAAAGCGCGGCCTGTGTCGACGGCGGCGGGTGCTTTTCGGTCATAATCCAAGAGAGACCTCACCATGGGGAGGGGGCCGAAGTGACTAGGAGTGTAGATGCTTGTTTTGGGAGATTATCTCTTCAATTGAGATAACATGGCTGTGTGACGCCAGTGTTGACCGAGACGCGAGACGTCGTTACTTGGGCAGTCACGCCGAGTCGCCGTCGTCAATGAAGCAGATCAAGCAACGCAGAAGTCCAAAAAAGGTGCTGTAGTAATTGATGTTGCCGCGATGGAGGTGACGAAGACGTTAGCAAAGACGAGAAAGCTGTCCTCTGACTTCTCTTTAGAAGACGAAAGAGAACGAAGGTGTCGCGTCACGGAGATTGTCTTGACTCTCAATCTCGGACCTGTCGACAGACTGGAGATGCGCACGGAATGGTCCGAGCGCGTTCTGTCGGCAAGTTGAAAGGCTGGTAGTTATGCGCTCTTGAAGAATATGAACAGGGGACTCGAGATGATGGCGGCGAGTCAGGCGTGAGAAGAGTACAGCGCGATTACTGAGGAGATCGTGGCAGAGACTCGGGGAAGCGATCAATCGAAGAGAGGAACAAAGTCGAGAGAAGATTTGAGTCAAGTCGATGCGAAATGGTAAACGAAACAAAGAATGGGTTGCGGTCTTGTCTTTACGTTTATGAAGAATGCAAAGATAGGTGTTCAAAGTGGTGAGAGTGTCGACGACAGAAGAGTAGACGAATGAAGATGGAGGGGAGGACTGAGTTGGGGGGATGCGACGAAGAGTGGCTGTCGAGGAAAGATTCGAGGAAAGAGCGAAGGAGGTCGAAGAGTTGGTCGAGGAAATAGCGAACGAGAGGGGAGGCAAAGAGGGAAGGAGACGAGGTAAGAATACGAGAGATTTGGCGAGAAGGGAAAAAAAGGAAAGAACGAGGATGGACGGGGAGGAGGATGGGAGGAGAATGGGAGGAGAGAGGAGCGAGAAGACGGGAGAGGGGGTGCAAAACAACAAGAACGGGGAGAGCCAAAATGCGAGCCAAATGAGCCAGAAAAGCCAGAAAAGCCAAAAGAGAGAAAAGACAGGAAAGTAGCAGGCCATCAGAGGGCAGCCACACGCTATAGGATTTCGTCCTTCGGGGAACGACGTAGGAAAGACGAAGGGAAAGAAGGGGGAGAAGACCGGACAGTTGGCCAATGGGGAGGCGCGAGTGGTTCTCCACCCAGAGAGGCAATAAAACAAAAACACAGAAAAATATGAAAAAGAAAAATATAAGGAAAAAAGTTGAGAGCGAGCGACGAGAGTAAGCAGGCAAGAGCGACCGACAGGCTCAACTAGTGTTGCTTCCCCTGGTCTCATTCGCATTCTTCTAGTGCAGTAAGAACAGAGGGACAGCGAAAAAAGGCAAGAGGGAAGCGGAAGTAGAAATGGGTGGGATAGTGAGCATATAATACCATGTACTGGTACTTACTTGATGGGCGTGTGGGATATGCTGGATACCTGAGCCAATCAGCAGCTTGCTGCCTGAGGCATTAAGGCGACCAGGAAATGTGCCCGAGGTGAAGTGCTGACTTAGCTGGCAGAATTCGAAGATCGAAAATGAGGGCGCGAGCGATAAAAGTGAAGATATTGCAACTCAACCAGCAGCAGAATGGTTGCTTTTGCTTGGTGAAAAATGAAACGAGTAGAAATGCACATAATGAGTAGTACTGGCACCAGGTGATATAGCAGACCTATACAAACCTTTATAGATGTTTTTGTAAACGATGGCTCATGGATCTGTTGGCCAGATGAAGGTTGCTTCATGGAGTATCCTGCAAGATATACCGTCCATCTTCAGAAACGTGGCCGAGAGAAGACCTCTCCTGAGACTAAATGAAGCCATCACGATGTGCGATGAGCGACGCCCGAGTGTGGACTGGCTGTGATCTGATGATGATGGAAAAGAGAAAACACGCAAAGAATTGAAGAAGAAAATATCATTTTGAAAATATTGGAAAATAATGAAAATGGCGGAGGAACGATGACGCTTAGAGAATGAGGGCGGGAATAGGACTAGGCTGACTTGTTGGCAGGCGGGCTGTTTTGTTTGCCTGAATCGCCGGGCTATAAATTGCATAATAAGAGCGATCATATTGTATTTTGACAAGGAGCATCGGCACTGTAAGAGCAGAGGGCCAGACCAGAATGGCGGGGAATAGAGGAGTCGTGAGAGGAGACAGACACCAGAGAAACGGAGAGACTGCAGCCTACATCCTTGCATGTATCGGTACATGCAGGTCGCGCAGGCTTCCAGACAGCTAGAGATTTCTTTGTCTCGATCATATTCCACTTGTTTAGCGTGGCAGCCGGGCCCAGTATTAGATACCGCGTTGCCCAGTAGGAAAGCGTTCTTTGTCGAGTTGCCGGTGCAGTTGGTTTGGCGAGTCTTCGCCTTGAGAGTGCTGGCGTGCTGGCGTGCTGGCGTGCTGCGGTGCTCTATCTATGAGAGGTCGCATTCGCATGTATTTCACGCCTTTGTCGAGGCGACTCAAAGGCGCGACGAGGTCTCAGGTGCTGCTGTATGCTGAATTTTGGCAGGCCTCTATTCTTACTTGAACCGCAAACAGGCACACACTCGTCATGACTGGACAATGGATGGCAACCAGAGCGTGATAAGGATGGCAAATGCGACGGCTCTATGATCCAGCGTCTTCATAACTCACTAAGGGTAGCACTAAGGCCAAAGGGCCACAGACAACCAGCACAGCTCCCATATAAGAGCTGGCGTTTATCTGCGAGACTACTCTTCTCCGCCTCTCCGACCTGATATCGATAGCTCTAGCCTTGAAGACTGCTCCCTTGCGTCACAGCTTGCCTACTGGAGCCTGTATTACATCGTGTTACTGTAAGATAAAGAGATAGAGGTGAGGTGAGGTGATATGAGAGGTGATAGGCATGTCCATAATTCACTGTACACTGTTCACGTGCACCGCCACACATCACTTGCATATGCTAAGGTAGATATGCCAACAGTAGATACAGCTGATGTGTCTCACTGCGAGTCGCGTAATGCAACATAGATACGCTCGCTACGTGTCTGTGCCTCGTAAAAATGGGCAGAGTTCGGCCGCATGCTAGTTATATACAGAGTACTAGATTACTATCAAATTTTGACCCATAGTATTGTGAAGTTGACTACATAGTATACATGCATTACTTTGATTATGTAACATTGTGCACTGTAGTGCCCAAAGAGCCAAGATATTCGTTTTCATTCGACTGTCACCTGTGCATATGGAAGGTGCGATGACCACAACCTCTTGCCTCTTCGTTCCTCTCATGCTCCTCCACATTGTATCCACTTTCTAGACCCAGAGCCTATGTGGTTGGCTAGTGCATAGCGTCCAGCCAACCACATACCGTCTCACCCTTCCCATGACGCCAACCTCTGTCCCTATCTCCCTTGTCTCTCGTGCCAGACTGAGCTACTGCTACCGCCGCCTATCGGCCCTCTCCTGCCCTGTTTGGTGCTGTTTGGCGCTGCTTTAGCCTAGCCTGGCCGCTGTGCTAACCAGACAGAACAAAGCACCTACCGTCTGCCCATCTTCGTCATCAATTCCGTTCCTTCTCCTCTCAACAAATTCTCTCATCAACCTGCCACCTTGATACCCAGCATCGGTTGTTACTTCTGTATCCAAGAAATCTATCCTTTTAGGAAAGCGATACGCACGTCTGGTAAACAACAAAAACCAAAGCAAGTCGGCTCACCTCTTCTCGCCATCCCCATCTCTGATCTCTAGTCTCTCCTCCACTCAACAACCAACACCGTCTTTGTCGGACACTCTTGTATTTGTCTCTCTCTTCTTGTACCCATCTATTCCAACTACCTCTACTCCATTCACTCTATTCTCCCACCGCAATCATGCGTGCCTCTGTTGTCCTCTTCGGCCTCCTTTCGACGGCCTCGGCAGCGAGCCTCAACTTCTTTGGCGGCGACAAGGCCGTCGGCTCCCGTGAGGACCTCAAGGTGCCCGGCAAGTCTCCTCTCGAGTTCTGCCCCGCCGACCACTCCAAGGATGTCCTCACTATCAAGAGTGTGGAGCTCTCTCCCAACCCTCCTCTGGCGTAAGTGACCGTCTTATAGTGTGAATCTCTGTATCTCCAAGCCCGCCCTGCTAACTCTCCCAGCGGTACCGACCTCGTCATCAAGGCCACCGGCAACGTTGCCTCCACGATCGTCGAGGGCGCCTACGTTAATCTCCAGGTCAAGTATGGCTTGATCCGCCTGATTACGACCACGGCCGACCTGTGCGAGCAGGTCCAGAACGTCGACCTCAAGTGCCCCATTGAGAAGGGCGCCATCTCCATCGTCAAGTCGGTCGAGCTGCCCAAGGAGATCCCTCCTGGCAAGTACACCGTCCTAGCCGACGTCTACACCGTCGATGACGAGCCCATTACCTGCCTGACCGCCACTGTTGTGTTTGACCGCTCTGGCGTCTTTGGTATCGAGCTGTAAACGGTGACGACGTCTGCACCAAATGTCGCTATGTCTTCTAGCCTTGGTCGGCCTGATATCATCTAATGGCGACCACCGGGCTCTGTCCCAATAGTCTTTGGTCTACCTATGTTGTATTGCCAGTTGTGCTCGCGTTTGTTATTCTATGTTGTTGGCATGACCATCATATTGTCTTCCTTATCTTGCGTCTTCTCATTTTATACTTTTTTTCTTCTGTTCTCTACAGGCATAGCATCTTTCAATTCGTCCTGCATTCGTCTCGCAACTTGTTCTTATCCTTCTGCCACCTGTATCGTTTCTTTGCTCTTGTTCACCCCTCGTGTAGCGACAGGGATATGTTTCTTGCCGTTACTTGAACTATGTAGTAATATTTGTTGAGGTTGGCTCTTCTCTGTCCGCAGCACAGAGGAAATAGACTTTATGCTTCAGATGTGCTCCGGGCCCTTAACAGTATCAAAAGTAATCCATATATGTGTTAAATCTAACAACCAGCTGAACTATAACTAGATTCCAAAGCAACATATAGCAAACAGGTGAACAAACGATAGAAATGCAATTCTCCGGCAGGTGTCTAGCTATCTTGCATTGACAAGCAAGCCTCTAACCAACTCGTTATCTTCCCCCTCAACCTCCCCACGGCCGTGGCCATGGCCTTTGGTTGTCCGCTTACTCGCCAAACAACCGCCTGACACGCCGCAAAACGCTGTCCTTCTCGGGGTCGTATGGGTGGTCTTTGCTCGGGATCTCTAAAACGGTCGGGAATGCCGCTGTGTAAGTGTCAACAAGGTGCCGTATCCGGTCGGCAATCTGTATTGGTTAGTATCGCTCTGCTGTTGTCTCTTTTCGTCTCCTCTCGTCTTCTTATTATGATGTTCAAGACTTTGCCCTCGCCTCACTGATTCCTCTACGCCTACCCTCCATCAACGTACATGCTGGTTGATCAGGACAATGCCAATGTCCTTGCGCTCCGTGGTAAAGCGCTCAAAGGTGGCCTCAATGGCAGAGGTTTCAGTCTTGTTATCCACGACCAAAAAGTTCTTCTGGGCATCGGGGCCGGTTGTCACATGCTATCAGGTTAGTATGGCTGCATAGCTACAAAATGTAGAGCTCTCAGAGGGCTATGAGTACTGATGGGAATGGGACAACATACGCCGATTCCAGCTAGGAGAAGACCTGTCACGGAATCCTGATGAGGTTCAAGTCAGCTAATTGATTGAAAGTCGATGCTCGAGGGACTGGTCTACTGCAGCAGTCGTACCTCATCGCCGATAACAGCAAGAAACTGCCGGTCCTTGAAGTCGGCAGTTGAGCTCATTGTGCCGGTATTGTCAAAGAGAAGCTGTGTCGTCTGTCTCTTTGATGTGGTAGTAGTGTAGGGAGTGGACGGAAGGACAGTACGTCGATGAACGATGGGTGGATTGATGGCATAGGTTGGTTAATGGCTCACATCTCCCTAGCAAGCAGTGATAGCTGACTGTCCACCCAGATGGGTGGTTCCATTTTTATGATTATGTAATATTGATAGCGTAGTGCTAAGGTTACCAGCCCAAAACGGACGTAATAAACAAAACAAGGCAAAAGGTGAAATGTAGTCAGGAGCACCAACGTGATCTTACATCACGCCTGTCTTTTTTCTTTTCCGACCTTGGTGCCCGCGCGTCTGGCTCGAATTCACAGCTTGTTCACGACCATTCGACAATATGCATCTATACTTGATCTGTACATGACAACACTCCTTCCTCAGCTTATTCAGATCATGATCTAGGATCCGTCTCATCCTTTCAGCGGCAACCCATAGATTATTACCCCCATCACGACATCTCCTGATACAAGTGTCAAAGTATCATTCCATCCAGCCGACTACGAGCCCATCTTGATACACATACCAACACTTCCATCATGCCTCGCCTCGTTCGGCGCCAGACGCTGTACCAGCGCCTCTCAGCCGCCATCAACCCGTGGGACTTTCTCCTCTGGCTGTCTGAAGAGATCGAGACCCGCGAGCTTGATTCCTCCACCGTCGGCAGTCAGGTTGGCATCGCTGCTAACTTTCTGTTTCTGCTCGCCCGCGCTAATCTCGGCCCTTCCAATACTGCCGACGATGATGTCTTTGGCGATGGCTCCGGCCGCGGTTGGATCTCATACCTAATCCAGCCTCTTGTCTGGGCTGGCTTCACACTCTCTGTCGTCAACGCCCTTTTCGTTTTTACTCGCAAGCGCCACTACCGCCTGTTTGAGGCCAACATCGAGACCAGACCCGGTGGAACACTCTCGGCCAACCGTGTCCGCGTCCAGTCCTCAACTGCCGCCGGCTCCTTCTCCCCTCTCCGTCTCCTTATCGGCGCCGACTCTTCTGCCGAGTCACGCGCCCACCCCGACAGCACTCGTGATGTGTGGGAGCTCGCTGTCTGGGACCCACGCCCTGCAACACTTTCACTTCTGTCCTACTTCAGCCCGCTCCATGTTCTCATCTACATGTTTGAGCTGCCGCTTGACCAGCTCGAGCCCCGGCCCAGCGTTGCCGTCTTCAAGTGCCTCGTCCTGCAGGTCGGCCTCTCGGCCACGATGCACTTGCTGCAGCAGAAGAACGACCAGCGCCAGCGTGATAGCGCCATTATCCAAAAGGAAGTGCTCCACGAGTACGATACCAAGTTTGTACAGCCCCGCCTGCACCCTATTGTTCGTGATATGGGCACACAAGTGTCCATGAAAGACACTGGCGTTGGTCCAGACGAGAGCCCTACACCTGGATCCGTATCTGGATCGGTTGAATTTGGCACACCCACGACTTTGATCCGCCGCAGCTTCCAGACACACCCCAACGCCAACTACGTCAAACACGTCGACCCGGACTTTGTCTCGGGCGGCTCCAGCGCCAGAGCGAGCACCAGTAGCGGCACCAGTTACAACTTTTCTTCCAACGCTTCCAACACCTATTACAAAAACAAACCCAAGGTTGCTGATACACCACGTATGCTTACACCTACAACCAAGCCAGCTAGTTACTCGGACACGTTTACGCCCACACACAGCAGTAGCACGTGGGCCCGTCAGAGCGTGCCACCGGCAGGTCCTCCTGGTCCTGTCACAGCAACACCCGTCGCAACTTTAGCTACCGTGGCTGGCACACCTGCGACCGCAGCTAGCAGCAAGCAGCCTCTATCTGCGCTGCCAACGAGCAAGACGACCAATTTTGGAGGAAACATGGGCATCTACAGTCACGTCGACTCCCCCCTCAAGAAAGCCATCAGTATGAACGATGTTGACTCCAGAGGCTTTGCATCTCCACGTAACTCACGCGAGATGGCTGCAATCGAGCAGCGCGAAGCAGCTGAGCGTATGTCAAGACGGGCCGCCACGCCAGCAAAAGGGGCCGCTTTGAGAGCCCAGCACCCACAGCAGGCACAGCAGCAGTCACAACAACAGACTGCTCCAGGGACCGAGGCAAGAACGTCTTTCCGGCCAGACGAGTTGTCATCACCGCCAGTTCCCTTCAACCCTTTTGCTAAATCTCGACCGAATACACAAAAGTATGAGAGATTTCCTTCCAGGTGGTAGCTCTTATTTTTGGCCTTCTCTTGTTCTTTCTTTCTTCTTATCTTATCTTCTCCTTTGATACAGCTATACATATCTAGCTGGACTTTTAATTTCAATTTTGTCTTCTTTGCTTGTTTTCATATCTTGCCCTCTATATGCCATTGTGTTCATAAGCGTACACATAAGGAGAAGTCGTCCACCGTCACTGCTCTATTGTCTCACATCCCGGTTGCTCCTGCTCAATACGTGTCCAGTTATAACAGGAAGGCACGGCCAGTTTCCAGGTCTACGCCATTATTTGTCATATGTTTGTTGGCTGTCTCGGGCATGCTTCCAGATACTTCTTTCAGATCCGGCATTATTTCTTGTTTATCTAGCTAATCGATGCTCGTTTTTTGCCCTATCATTACTTTTATTACTTATCAACCTCGTATATTTTCTATTATCTAATCCTGGTGTGCCACAGTTCCGGTCCAATATCGAAGACAACTCGACGCCATCGAAGAATATGATCTCCATTTTCTCATCTCTCCTTGTTTCGTTATCCTAATGCCAGCCAACAACTGGGCCAGGCAAAAGAGGCAAGCTGACCGCAAACAGGCAGCAGAGAGAACGACCTCGGCCCCAAGTTCAAACAGTTGCCGACGTCTACAGCGGCGGTCAGTGCGGTCAGAAGACGTTTCAACCAGCACGGAACACAAGTCTCTGCTTCCTGTCTTTATCACAAAACTCTTTCCAAGCAACAAACCAGAGCGAGGTGGCACACTACGCGAACACGGCGTTTAGGAGAGACCTGGGTTCCCGGAGGTGGTGACAGAATATTGCGAAGCAAATCAGCTAGGACTCGCAAATTCTAATCGGCGTGAAAGGATAGACAGTATCCCGACGGCGCCGGGCGGGTGGCCCTTCGCCCCGGACGAGCACATCGCACCCAAGACTGTGCCAGACTCAAGCAGATCACGCCAAGTCCAAAAGCGCCATTGCTTGACAGAGTCAAGCTTGCGAGCAGCAGCACTCGACAAAGAATTGCCCGAGCCCAACAGACCGACATCAAGGGAGTAGGACCCGCGTCGGGAGAGAAGAAGCCTGAAGGAAAGCGGTGACTATCTCGGTGTACAAGGCATTAATCCAGAAACGGGGAAGCTGGACGCTGTAACTCCTACCACAGCTACCACAACTTCGAACAGCACGCTCAACAGCAAGCCTTCAAGAGGCACCAAGCACTCTATGAAGCGACAACTCAAACATAAGATGTGCGAGGTATACTCGGAGAAGGAGCAGCGACTTATTCAATGGCGCAAAGATTCCGGCCAGTGGTCATCTGTTGCAGCTCCGCCCAACTTTGTCAGTGTTGATATTGATACCGAGGTTAAAGACAGTCATACGTCGTCCAGAACCATTGCGCACACTACTCCATCTGCCGGGTCTGCACACTCTTTGGAAATGCAGTGCCATTCCCAGGAGCAGAATCACAAAGTATCTCGTCCAACGAGGGATGCTCACAGAGACGATCTTGACATTGTTATGCAGCGACCACCGAGAACCGAATCAGGAGAGCCACGGGCATTTCTACCGCCCCCAAGTTTGAGCAAGCCTGATCCTCGAGGAGATATATACTGGGGTTCTGTGTCGGGTGGGCTTGTTTGCGAGATGGAAAGTGTACACCATACAAAAGGTATGAAGGGTGTGCAGCAAAAGCGAACCATCAGCGACCAAGGGTTGACAGCTGATCTATCTCGCCCGTCACAGGTCCATTCCAAGAATTTATACGATCGGCCTTACCACCAGAGCAAGCCGGTGGCTTTGACCCAAAGATCCGACCCACTGATAATACCGAAGCCGTTCCCGAAGCCAGCACTATCGATTACGAAGGGGGCAGAGAGTGCCCATATTCCAAGGACAGTAATTTTTCGGAAACCAGCCCCAATCAGACCTATAAGCCGAATACCAAAGCAAAGTCGAAGCGGAGATGCAATCAAGTCTGCCTCCATACCCACCATCATCATTACTGGATCAGACAAGAGCCAGGCTTCAATGGGCCTAGACAGAGTGATGGAGCCAGACGCTCGCACATTAAAGCTGCAAGCGCACAGCATGAGAACGAGTTCGATGTCTTTCCTGCCGAGTCCGCGGCCGAGCATCTTGCCGAAGTAGGAACAGAGGCAAGACGGGAATTCCAGCAGGGGTAGTGTGCCACCTCGAGAAATACCCATGGACGCTACTATATTTTCAAGAAAGATGGTGACGACAAAGAGGGTGATGAGGCTTGACCGGCGGTCACTATCACGGTCGATAACCCAGCCGATACCGCTTCATTACCACCCGGCAAGAACAAAACATCGTCCATTCAAGCAAGTGTACCGCAGCTCGGTGGAGGAAATGGCAATAGGGGCAGCTTCCATGGCGGTAGCACGGACAGGGATGGGTACTAAAGTATGTGGACATTCACGTGGTAGAAGACGAGAAGTGACAGAAGGCGTGAGCCATGCAAGTACGGGTGGCAAGCCTGCGCATACTGTACATACTATACATGCTTCTCATGCTTTTCATGCTATGCAGGGGTTACATACAAGGCCAGACCCTGCTCAAGGGCGGCAAGGGTAGAAGCAACTGTCACCAGAGTCGGGGTCGGGTCTGCGGTCAGAAGTACAAGTCAGGTCTCGATCAAAGAACACAAAGCATAGTCAGAGTCAGAGCGATAAGCAACATCAGGTACAAACACATTCAAAGCCAACGCCACATGAGAAACGGGCCGGCACCGGAGCTGCGGCAAACCAAATCCGACGAAAACCTGTTGGGTCATCGTCAGCCAGCGGGAGCGGCCGTGGTGGTAGCAACAGCAGCAAAGGCAGCAACAGAGGTGGCAGCAATGGCAGTGAGGCGCTGTTCGATCTAGTCAAGAATGCGGGGAGGATATCGTTTGCGATCATGACCCGCTACTACACGCATGTCAAGCCAGTTTTCGACAGCACATCAAAACTGCGGGCGCGGTTTCGGACGGGTCGACTGACACTATCCGATGGGCTATTAATTATACTTGCAGGCGGTTTTGTGGTGACGCTGGTGTTTGTCGGCGTGGTGGTCTTTCGGATTCTTGTGGCGTTCGGGGTGGTGTTCCAATTCACAGCAGAAATAATCAGTACTGTCCTTGGGTTATAGTCTTTTTCAACATAATTATAATTGAGCATATGATATTATATTATTGCCAGTATACGGCCTGTTGAGTATGACGAGTATATTATCAACAGCATTAGTCAGACATCTCACAAGGCTGAATGTCGTTTGCAGTATATTCAGATGAGAATAACCAAGCCAAGCTCGACGTGTACTACGGGGCGGAGCTATATCGAGATAGCTTGTGCGGCTGTCGGAAGAAGAGAAAACGTGGAGGTGACTACACAACAGGGTAGTATGCTGGAGAGCTCTCTCCGTCTTTCGGAGATACAGCAATGGCCGCGTCTAGAATCAGAGGCGATCAATGAAGCACCTAACCAAAGCAGCAATGAGAAGACAGCCAACAAAAAAGAAATCCAGTGTGACTTTTTTCGAAAACCAATCAAGTTTGTGACTCTACATTGTGGTGTAGTCGTTCAAAATCTCATCGATGATGGTGTCGGCTATTCGTGGTTGGAAAATGAAGGGGGGCAGACTGAAGAGGTAGCACGAGCCTGGGTCGTTTGCTTCAGGTTTAGGCTATGCGATCCTCGTCCCATTTCTTGCACTATTGATGTCTTGCTAAGATTCCGTCCTTGGAGCTGCATGGCTGATCATCAGCTCTGCCAATTTACCGATATCGCAGTGGAGTACACGGGAGAATGAAAGGGGGGGGGTTAAGTGCGGTTTAATCAGCTCTCTATTCTTATTTTCACGCTGTAGATTTTTCCAACTCTCTAATTTTGGTTCCTTGATTCCTCCGAGGTTGTGGAGAAGTCGGTATTTCAAGCAGCCAATGGCGTTTTTGCAGTTTATCAGACATTACAAGTTTGACGATGTATACAACATGGGAGAACAAGAGAAGGACAGGGAGTGAGGGGGCATGCGGTAATCCGGCAGACGAGTGCATGTAGATGCAAAAGGAAGGAGGCATCGTATAGTCTAAAGCATACGGTTTGCCTCCGTTTATTGTCTTCTTTGATCTCGTCATTCTCGTCCATGATGATCTGCTATCAGATGGAGTAGTATCCTGGGTCGACAGAGCTTGCGTGCCAAGATAGCTATCTGTCTTGATCTATCCTACCATGATATCTTATCTGTCGTTGAGCTGTCTGAGCTATTGTGCTTTGGTTTCTCTTTTCCCCTGCGACAGTCCAACTTCTTCTCGTCTTGCACTTCTGAATGTTGCATGTTTGCTTCAATTACATAATTACTCAATCAGTCGTGGGGAAGGAGCACCGTCCACGCCAGGGCCTGCCGATACCGCCGCGTGGGATTTGAGAGGCAAATACTGAATTGCATTGAAACACTTCACATTGGCTTATAGGCTTGCTGTTGGACAGCTTTGGCCCGCAGTACTTTCTACTTGTGTACCGAATACGTTAATACGTTGTGTTTTTGATATATTTCTGCAGGCTGAATTTCCCCCCTGGTCAACTATAGGGTGTTATCGGTCCACCCTGGTAGCCCAAGGATCGACGTGCAGCATCACCGCCAGTCTTTTTATCTTGTCCTAAGCCGTTGTCCAGTCCATGCTCTTGGTCCTCTAGAACTTGTAGTTGATTTGTCCTTGTGCCTGTCTACAAAGTACGAGAGTGCATACTAGTTGACTGCCGAATCTCTCGCCTTTACATATCGGCTATTTACTCCTTTGCTATTTGCTGGTTTGTGTAAAGAACCGTGTTTACTAATTCATCGCGACTCTCGGGCACGCCCGTCAGGCGACGACACGTTGCAATGTGATTTAGAGTATATAGACATAAAATCTACTCATTAGATTTTTTTATTTTTATTTTACTTTATCATACACCAAAACCACGCGAAGCGCAAAGGAGATTCTTCCGAGAAAATTATTATCATTTCGACACGCACTACAAAAGTCCTTTTTAATACTGAAAACTGAGCATTTAGAGTATGCTTCACTTGTTACGTCGATAATATCGCAATATCTTTTCTGCACTCTCGTATTTTCGTCACGGACCCGCTTTTATTTCTCACACCAACGACTGTCAATGGGGCTATCCCCTCTTCTTCATCCGTTCTGCGATCTCCTTACAAAATGTGCAAGCAACAATATACAAGCTGGCAGGATGACCTCCATCTTTTGGTCACCCATGCGGTCATCCAAACCCCGTCACCGGTCGTCTACGGAGTAATGGTGGTGCAAATCTCCCATCCGTCGAAAAGGTCACGTGTGCATCTTTCATGCTTGTGCCCGATCTCTTGCGATTCTAGATTTACGAGTAGATTTAGATTTACATAGATATAGATGCGACTACCCTGATTACGTCACTTGAGCTAAGCCAGCGTCTTCAAATATAACCACGACTTGGTTGACAGACTCTTGCCGCAAGCTGTTGCGAGACCGAGACCGGCCTTGTTTAGGAACATATCAGATGGCGATCGTATGCACTCCGTAAGATACGATCCGCAAGGACGTGACAGTTGCTCCTTCCCTTTTGCGATTCCATGGCGCAACATGTAGTGCAATCACGAGCAGACAACTGTCGCTATCTCGGCGCTTTCCATATTCAGAAAGAGAGCAGATATGGTATTCACTTTCAGGCATATGTAAGTAAAGTATTAGCCAGTCGCTCTTTCTTAAACAGCAACCTGGTTTGCTGGCCAGGCTTGTTGGCTTGTTGGCCTGTTAGTGCTGCCATATGCGCCGCAGCCCCCCCGCCGATAAAAAATACTCCTAGCAATACATCACGGACCAATCTGCGTGTGCCAATTCTCAATCAGCCATCCCCGCGTTTCTCTCGGTTTCGTCAGAAGCATTAATCAAATTGCGAAATTAAATAGAAAAACGTAAACTAGAGCGATAAATAGATAAAAGAAAAAAAAAAGTAGAGAATACTAGGCAATGTTAGGAGACAGTAGGAATATCAGCAAAATTAGGTCAATTATGGGCCATGGTTCCGTCCACCGGACCAGGCGTGGAGCCCCTCCGATCATCGGCCACAGCAGGTGTGCTTTTGGAGACAGTTGAAGACTTGACGGCGAACCATGTGTGTGCTAGAAGCAGCCGCAAAGAAGAATAAGAAGAAATCCAGGCGCATTCAGTGGTCTCCTGCGCATATGGCCCCGTAATTCTGATATTGTAGTCATAGCTCGCAAAAGCAGGCACGGGGCAAATTGCTCGTCGCGCCTGCCGTTTCGGCTTCAGACTAAAATTACAAGTATAGTTGGATGCTTGTGCAAATGGAGATGGGAAAGAAATGGTGATTGCAGAGTGGCACCAATGTCAGTCGATGCCTTCATCGCTCCTTCCGTGTTTTCTATGAGCCTCCTCGTTCCTGCCGTCCGCGCATCGCATCCAAGTGCAAGTAAACTGCAAAAACAGAAGGAGCCAATTACATCGGACTTATAGTGCATTCGCAAACATCTGATCTGTGCCTTCTTCCCGTCTCTCCTCCCTGTACTCTCTGCCGTTTCGGTTGATGAATGCTCATTGCTCTTTCCTTTTCGTGATTCTTTATCCTTCACTCCTTCCTTAGGAAATTGACACTCCTGCCTTGTACCCTTTTCCACATCGTCTGCTCGTCTACCGTTTTTGTCTGTCAATTCTGTGTTGCCTGCTGATGGTCCATTCGCTAGCTCCGGTATGCACTATTTCTCGGCTTCTTTCTCTGCCTCCGCTTAGTCCCAGTCGCTTGCACTTGTTTTTCCTGCGCCTGTTTTAGCCTTTTTATTTTGATTATATTTTATTCATTTTCTTTTCTCCAGACATACCTCTTATAAGACACTCCGGTCTGGCTCTTCCTGCCCTTTTTGCCATGGCTTTGTCCTTCTCCCCTCTTAAAGCTTCTCCTTCTCTTTTCCTCTTTGAATTGCTTCATCCTTCTTCACATTCTTCGAGAGGCTAATCCCATCTCTCCTCTGTTTTTTTCTCTCTTATACCCATCCTTCTTCTATACTTTCTCTAGTTCCCTACTCATCATTTCTTAACCTCTTAATCTCTTATCCCGACACTCTCACAATGCCTGCTGCTGAGAGAGCACCGCAAACCCTCTATGACAAGGTCCTGAGTGACCACATTGTCGATGAGAAGCTGGACGGCACCCTGCTGCTGTACATTGGTAAGCCAATTTCCCGCCTGTTGCTGATTTGAGTTTAGGCCACTAACATCACCGTGCATAGACCGGCATCTTGTCCACGAGGTCACTTCGCCTGTGAGTCTACAAGCCTACACACCGCACCAATACAAGATCGGCAAATCAGACAGAGAAAAGAGACGGAATCAGTGCGATGAGCACTGCACACACACAAGAATGCACAGTTGTCTGCTGGACAACACGACCGCCCATCCCTCCAGATAAGGCGCTTCTCTGACCGATGATGATGAGCGCATGCAAAAGCAAAAGTCACACAGTCGCATATCGTGCTGCATACCGTCCTATCCGCTGCTCTGATCTTGGTCTACTTTGTTTTATTTGATACCGTTCAGTCACTAACATGCTTTTTTGCACATTTAGCAAGCATTTGAAGGTCTGAAGAATGCCGGTCGCAAGGTCCGTAGACCGGACTGCACCCTTGCCACTACTGATCACGTAAGCAGCCTTGCCAGTCTACCCAACGATTATCCAATCGATCCATCTATCTGCATCAACTAACATCTCCTGCAGAACATTCCCACCTCTTCCCGGAAAACTCTTAAAGACATTGCTTCTTTCATTCAGGAGGATGACTCGCGCACCCAGTGCGTCACCCTCGAGGAAAATGTCCGCGACTTCGGCGTCACTTACTTCGGCCTCGGCGACAAGCGCCAGGGTATCGTCCACGTCATTGGCCCCGAGCAGGGATTTACTCTGCCCGGCACCACTGTCGTCTGTGGTGACAGCCACACCTCCACCCACGGTGCGTTCGGCGCCCTGGCTTTTGGTATCGGCACCAGTGAGGTCGAGCACGTGCTCGCTACCCAGTGCTTGATTACCAAGCGCAGCAAAAACATGCGTGTCCAGGTTGACGGCGAGCTGGCTCCTGGTGTGAGCTCCAAGGATGTTGTCCTGTACGTCATCGGCATGATCGGTACTGCTGGCGGTAACGGTGCCGTCATTGAGTTCTGCGGTTCCGTTATTCGTAGCTTGAGCATGGAGGCCCGTATGTCCATCTGCAACATGTCCATTGAGGGTGGTGCCCGTGCCGGTATGGTTGCCCCTGATGAAATCACCTTTGAGTACCTCAAGGGCCGTCCTCTGGCTCCTCGCTACGGTTCCGAAGAGTGGAACCGCGCCACCACCTACTGGAAGAGCCTGCAGTCTGACCCCGATGCCAAGTACGACATTGACATTTTCATCGACGGCAAGGATATCATTCCCACTGTCACTTGGGGTACCAGCCCCGAGGACACTGTCGCCATTAACGGCCTCGTCCCCGACCCGGAGACCTTCTCCACCGAGGCCAAGAAGGCCACCGGTCGCCGCAAGCTTGAGTACATGGGCCTGACTGCTGGCACTCCCATGGAGGAGATCACCATTGACAAGGTCTTCATCGGGTCTTGCACCAACTCGCGTATCGAGGATCTGCGCGCTGCTGCTTCCGTCGTTAAGGGCCGGAAGCTGGCCCCCAATGTCAAGCGTGCCCTGGTTGTCCCTGGCTCTGGTCTCGTCAAGACCCAGGCCGAGGAGGAGGGTCTGGATAAGATCTTTTCTGCTGCCGGTTTCGAGTGGCGCGAGGCTGGTTGCAGTATGTGCCTGGGCATGAACCCCGATATCCTTTCCCCCTTGGAGCGTTGCGCGAGTACTAGCAACCGCAACTTTGAGGGTCGCCAGGGTGCTCAAGGCCGCACTCACCTAATGAGCCCTGTTATGGCTGCTGCTGCCGGTATCGTTGGCAAGCTGACCGATGTCCGGAAACTGACAGAGTACACTGCTAGCCCTCACATTGAGGCTTTCCGTGCTCGTGCCGAGCCCGCACCTACTACTGGAAAGGCCCACATCGACGAGCGCGTCGTCGAGGATGATGCTGAGAAGGAAATCATCGCCGACCAGCCCGAGGACAACGCTCCTCACACCAACACCTCTGTTGCCGGCCACGGCGCCGTCGGTGGCCTGCCTACTTTTATTGTTCACCGTGGTATTGCTGCTGTCATGGACCGCACTAACGTCGACACTGACGCCATCATCCCCAAGCAGTTTCTCAAGACTATCAAGCGCACTGGTCTCGGCAAGGCTCTGTTCAACGACTGGCGGTACCTGGCTGACGGCTCTGAGAACCCCGACTTTGAGCTGAACAAGGAGCCCAACCGGAGCGCCAAGATCCTTGTTGTGACTGGCCCTAACTTTGGCTGTGGTTCTTCCCGTGAGCACGCCCCTTGGGCTCTGAACGACTTTGGTATCCGCAGTGTTATTGCACCTTCGTTTGCCGATATCTTCTTCAACAACTCGTTCAAGAACGGCATGTTGATGATCCCCATCAAGGACCAGGCTCAGCTCGAGGCTATCGCTGCAGAGGGCCGTTCTGGCCGCGAGGTTGAGATTGACTTGCCCAACCAGCTTATCAAGGATGCTGACGGCAAGGTCATCTGCCCCTTTGATGTTGAGGAGTTCCGCAAGCACTGCTTGATCAACGGTCTGGATGACATTGGTCTGACCATGCAGTTGGACGACAAGATTGCCGCTTTCGAGAAGAAGATGACCCGCGATACCCCCTGGTTGGACGGCAAGGACTACCTGAAGCGTGGCCGCAACGGCCAGCTGCTGGCCAAGCCTGTTCCTTTGCCAAAAACCAACCGCGGTGAGCCTCTGAAGGAGCCTCTAGAGTGGTAAATTAGTCTACCATCTCTTGTCATTTTGTCTTTATTGATACTCGCGCTAGCCTCACAGCATCTTATTTGTTTACCAAATATCTTCTATTTTCGCCATTCTTCTATTACTATAATTTGCGTTCATATGATGTTTCATGTCTTTACATGTTTCTCTTTTTCCACTTGCTTTTGTTTTCTGCTTTGTGTCTGTTTCAGTACTGAGAAGAAGAAAACATTGCAATCTGCAAACAAAATGGGCCTGTTTAACGGTGTTCAAAAGAGAGGAGGACGCGGCCGCGGAGGAGGAGAAGGAGTGCAAGAGAGATATTGGAGAGAACAAGCAATACCGAAAGTGTTTCCTCCTTGTTAGTTTCCTCGATTTCTCGCAGTCTTCCTCTGGGTTTCTTCTCCTAGGCATACTCTTCTAGGGTCAAAGGGGTTTCTGATTTATGCATCTACCAATATATCAATATCAAACAATGATAACGATTCCATACACATGCTCCTGTGCCGTCATCATCTGTTTGTACGCATTGTACATCGACTTCAAATGTGTATTTTTGTCAACTAATCCCACCAGAAGCTAACACTAAAGCTCACACTCAAGCCGCGGACATAGTGCCACCAGCCGCGTGGAATGTACAGCGTGTCGCCGGGCTCCAGTATGCAATCCATGTACGGTAGAGCGAGAAACTGTTCTCTAGCAACTTGGCCATCACCATCATTCTCGTCTCTGCCACCCTCAACACCTGCAGGGTCATCATCCCACCCCTCCATCACTCCGACATCGACCGCACTCGTGTTTCCCATTTCTATGCCACTCTCACGGCCGCGTGGCCGAAGTCCTGCTGTTTGGTCTGGACTATATAGTCGCACATACTTGCGACCCACGACCTGGGCGAGAAGGTTGTGATGCGGATCTGTATGTAGTGGCGTTATTGTGCCTCCGGGTCCCAGCCACGCGTTTAGCATGGGTTCTTGACAGCCGGCATCTGCGTCACCATCCTCAATACCGTTGTCTGTGGCAGCGTAACATGCGTCTGGAATAATGATGTCGTCTCGCAACTTCGGGATCTGTGTAAATAGCGCGTGCTGTGCAAGGTACATAATGCCCTTTGATGTCTGTGGCCCTCGGCCCTCGGTATGCACAGACTGGTCGGCCTGCTCGGCGTGTAAAGCCTGTAAAACACTCTGAAAAGTGACAATCTCCTGCCGCCAGCCCTCGTCGACATAGCTGCGTCCAACCTCAACAGGCACGAGCCGTTGGCCTCCAAGTGTGCGCCACAGTAAATACTTGGGCGATGCCCACGGCCTCACATCTGCACGTCGTGCTGGCCAATTGTCAATCAGCCCAGACATTAGCAATGGCTGCAATCCTCTTGCTGGGTAACCTGGACTACCATGTTGGGCTTGGTCTAGGTATGCCTGGAATCCTTCAAGACCCAAAGGTCCTGAGCGTGGGACAGGGTGACAGACAGGCGGAACAAAATGGCAGTCTGCAACCTTGTTGAACATTGGCCCGGAGGAGAAGTCGAGCGCTGTGTTTCTAGTGGTAAGCCTTGGGCGCTTTGAAATGTGTCGAGGGCTTTCTGTGCTTTGGCCGTCACCTATTAGGTCTAACATGCTGTGTACATATTCCAAAGATGCATGGATCCACGAGCGCCCTCGGCTTGGCGGACCAGCACCGCCTGCGAGAATCAGGGCCATGTCCAAGGGCCGCACTAGACTGCCGATATTGTGATCGATATCTGTGCTGCCCTTTTCGCCGTATACGAGTGCAAACTTGAGGATGCTGGCATCCGTGTAAAGCTGGCGCCAGCAGATAGGCACCTCATTGGGGATGTGCGCGTAGAAACGGGCATGTGCAAGCTCAATGAGGTCGTCAATTCGGCGGGCTGTGAGCTCAGTAGCTGGTGCTATGACTGCAGGCGGCGACGACAGCAATCTCAAAACTGATACCGCCTGTCGACTTAGCAGGGTTACGATGGGTGTACCGCAGTCACGGAGAGAAGACGCAGAGGCAGCAGTCTCTCTGTCGGGACTGACGGCGCCGTTTTTCTCGCGACAATCAAAAAGTATATCTTCTGCTGCATCAAGGCAGTGATCCACCAAAGCAGTATTAAGAGTCGTGATGCTCATGGTGTGAGATGACTGCGCAAGAGAAAACCGTGCAAGGTGTATTTTATTTAGCAGTGAAAGGTGTTAAGACTTAGTTGATGGATTTGGTGGGGCCAGGACTAGCTAAATATACTGCATCAACACGGCAAACCAAGCTACGCAAATGCTGCCCGATAGTCACTCTTCAGAATGTGGGCTTGTAAGACTTTACATAAATTACTAAAACGTTTATTCGAAACATATAAAGGAGATAATCAACGAGGAACACAGACCAGGCAGGACTCAGCTATTATAGCCATCATAGCCATCATAGTCATTATACCTATGACAAAACTCAAGCTAGTTTAAGTGAATTGATGTCACATTTCGAAGATTGAAAGGAACGGGTAAGTTGGCGGCTGAGCATTGCTCTCGGCATTAAACAAAAGGGGATAAGCATCTCTATAAATATAGGGGGCCTTTAAGCCAGCCTCCTCATGTCTCTTGGCTTTATTCAAGCGGCGGTTGAAATCCGGGTGATCTTGGTGAAGAGATCGTACTGGATGAAGATGCCTGCACTGCTTGAGTGCCACGGTTTGTGGGGGTTGCAAACGGAGAAGTCATAACGACGGAGAAGCTGTACAATTAGTATAGATTCAGGTAGAAGTATTGAATAGACTGACAATAGCAAAGAATAACTTACTTCAACGAAAACCTTGTTCAGTTCCAGCAGGGCGACCTCCTTGCCCAGGCACTGCCACTTGCCGTACTTGAAAATGAGGTTCCAAGTGGTTGTCATGCGCTTGAGACGCTCACTTTTGGGATCATGTGCGAGTTCGGCCTCGGCCTCGAGCCAGCGCTCAGGGCGGAACACATCTGCATCAGGACCATATACATACGACGAACTTTGTAGCCCAAACGCGGAGCTACCAATCTCGGTACCAGCCGGCACATGATAACCGCAGACAACATCACCACCTTTGGGGACCACGACGTCCATAGTGCCGGCAACTGGAGGGTTGATGCGAAGACCTTCGCGAATGACGGCCTGGAGATAGGGAAGGGCACGTGCCTCGGCATCTTGCACAATACCAGCAGAGATGCGGCCTTCGGCGTCCGCAGCACGGATTTCGGTGGCCAGGCGCTGATAAGCTGCAGGAGATGACATGAGGTAGAGCATAGTGGTGCGGATAGCCGTGGCAGTGGTATCAGAGCCTGCAATAATTTGCGTCAGGGTCTCGCCCTCAGCCTCTTCTTGTGTAAGGCCGTGGGCAAGGAATGAGCCGAGCATATCACGACGGTGCGGCTTGTCCGAAGAGACACGCTCTCCGACAATCTGCTTTGCCACACTTTGAGAGTTAGAGAAAGCACAATAGAAGAATGAGGCAAAGTACCGCTATGATCTCTTACCCGATAAACTTTCCGAAGCCGACACGGTCATGCTCCGATGGCATCAGGCGACGGAAGAGGGGTGACTGAAGGACTACGGCGAGGCCGGGGAAGATGGACAAGAACATCATGACGGGCATGCTGTCTTCTGTGATCTTTATATACGAGTACATGTCGGTGTCCTGCTCGGTGTAGCCGAAACGCTTGCTGAAAGCGAGGGCCGTGATGACGTCGAGAGTAAGGTATTGGACTTTGCGGGCCAGATCTACGGGCTTGTATTCAGTGTCGGTAGAGATGTACTTGCGGTCAATCAAATCAATAAAGACCTCGATTTCCTTGTCCATAGCGGTCTCAAGATTCTCATTGTCCTTGCCGGCGTACTATATTGTTAGAAGAGACATAAAATTGTAAATTGTAGGCAGAGACCGCTTTGCACGACTTACGCCCGGGGCCATCTTTGCGCGGAGCTCTGCATGGAGGCTGTCGTTGCGCATAGAAATCAGATTATCACGCTCAGGGTTGAAGCGGACGGCTTCATAGAAAGGGCCCTTTTTGTAAGGAGAGCGGACTGCCCACAGAGTACGTAGTGTATCTGTATCATTTGTAACAAGCTGGTTTGGGCCGATTCTAACGAGGGAACCTAGATGTTGCAAACAAGTTAACAAGCTGCAAGGCGACACAATCGCCGGCCAGTGAAATTGAAACCACTCGGAGTCTTGGAATTGTGTTCTCGGTGCTGGTGCCGGTGTCAAGTCATACCATATTTCTTGCACGCTTCCTTTGTTGCGAGATGCATGTGTCCACTCAAGGTGTTACGCAGCATCCACCATTTGCTGAACCCAACACCTGGTGGGCCCGGAATGTGTCTCAAACGATGCCACGATGTAAGCGTTGATGCTGTTGTGTAGGTGACGAGAACCAAGCCCAGTCCCAGGACGACGGATGCCCAAACGGAGCCCGTCGGCCAGACGAGCAAGCTGTCCAGGACCATGGCCTTGGTGTATTTATGCCAACCAATGCGATGTGATGTAGAGGTGCAGGTAGATTTATAATGAAGAAGGCAAGCTGCGCGTGGGTGGGTGGCAGGATTTAGAGATAAAGAAGAAGACAAGGAAAAAGAAAAGAAAAAGGGTTTACTAGGAAAGGGGTAAAGGAAAAAGAAGTGCTGATGTTACAGGAGCTTGATGAAGCGTGAACGTGCTGGAGTAGACCAGAGAAGTAGGGCGGGACTGGATGGTGCTATTAGAGAGTTCAAAACTATGAAACGTGTTCAGGCGAAAGAGGTGAGAGGAGGAGAACGGGCCTCTTAAAGACCTTGAGAGTTACCGGCAGACTGGCTTGGGAAGATGGGGCACCACAAGTAGAGACAGGTAGAGAAACAGGCGAGCACACACAAGGTCGGATGGATGGAATTAAACTCGCGGAGATACAGATAAGTAGACAAGACAGAGAACTCAAGACAGAAGACAGAAGACAGAAGACAGAAGACAGAAGACAGAAGACAGAAGACAGAAGACAGAAGACAGAAGACAGAGACAGAGAAGGTAGTGTGAGAGACAAAAGGAGAGGTGAAGTGCAAGTGCCAGAGTGACGGGAGTGTCTTGAACAGGGAATATGCCGTGATTTGTGGTCCGTACTCTCCGTATGTATCGCTCCGCAGTTTCCCAACACATCCATCCTGGTGCGTCTCTTTTGCGTCTCTTCTACATCGATCCATCCAGTTCCCACGCAGTTTAGGCAAATTCGCTGGTTCAGCGTCTCCATTTGGCTAGATGGTGCCACAGAAAGGCATCCTCCAAGAACACTTCAGCTTACCATCCATGCACATGGCATGTATCGAACCGTCGGGTAGAGTAGAGTACAGACCACCATTGTCAACGGGCGCTTGGGTGCCTCGGTCGACGTGCTTTGCACGCAGATGAGAGTCAGCTTCTTGAACAAAAGAGCAGGAAAAGGCCACTCTGTATGTTACAAAGTAGCACGAGCACGGAACACCCAATTCCCGAAGCGCATATCATTCTTGTCAATTGTGATTTTGCCAGGTTGTGATAGGCAGGCTGAGGTAAAGTAGTGGGGTGACCACGGAGGAGGCGGCTACTCATTCACCTGCATTGCCTGTGATGGGACAGAGACTTCCATGAGTTGAACAGCAATGCCAATCTCGGCGGAAACAGATAGATATCATCACAATGTGAATGCTGTTTTCACTCGAAAACAGTTGCAGTGATAATCACAAGGCTGCTCGAGCCATTGTCCTCAGACAACGTTGTTGACACAATCGAGGTTGGGGTCCAACAGACAGGCATCTTGCCGACCCGTCAAAGGACCCGACAGCCACATACGTTGGTTCGTCTCTTATCAGATCCGGTCAGAACGCCTGTCTGATTCGTATCGACGTTAAACAAAGACAGCATTAGAAGAAAACACTACTCTGATCCCACGATTTTGGTTAGAGGGTCGAGGTGTTTTAGACGAGCGGGACAAAGGAAGGTAGCGACTTTAGGGATAAGGGTTCGGCTCGAAGATGACAACATGACGGGCGGCACAACCACAGTGAGCTGGGGACAGCCTGCCAGCAGAGAAGGCCGAGCAGCCAAGAAATAGATGAGCCACCCACTAGCACGAGAATACTGCCAATATCTACCGTGTATTGGCCAGGCTGCGAGGCAAAGCACCTCGACTGCTCAATAGAGTCTCATTCTCCGCAGGGTGGCCATGCAAGGGTAATGGAACACACCACCGAGGCCCTTATTCGATGGAACCCATCCGAATTATCCATATGTACTGTAGACCATTTTGAGGATCATGATCAAGGCGGACATTTGATATGTTCAAGTCCATCGGACAGAACTTGACGGCCTAGCTCCTAGGCTGCTGGTCTGACCAAGTGTAGACGACAGCGATATAGCCGTTGAAATGAACATGACGGGGGCTAGGGACCAGCCGCTGTTTCTCCAGATAGCTCATATCCTAGCTGCTAGCGTTCTGTCGTGTTTGCTCCTTATCTCGCGCTCTGTTCCGTGCTTCTTGGCCACTTTTTCTTTTCTCTTTTTTTCTCCCTCTTAACTTTTAGAGCTTTTCTTTTTTTTTTTTTTTTTCTTTTTCGGCACAGAGTGACACACACAGCGCATACCCCATGTGCTCGCACAACGAGTATCCGTTCTGCCCCCGTAGCTATGCCAATAGGAGCCATTAATTAACAAGCCCTGTCTAGCTGTGTGCCCAATGGGATCCTGTTCCGCGCCTCTTTGAGGGTCTGTCAACTTTTCGTGAGGCACAAAGCTGCGTGTGCAAAGTAAAAGTGCGTGTTGCATGTGAGGTGCACTATTTAATTGCAATGCAAGCCTGTGCCTCGCCCATGGTTGTGATAACCCATTCAGGTCGGCGAATTGAGCTTTTGAGGTGCAGAGTTGGAGATCACATTATCATCAACTGCCCGCATAACCAATCTGGCTTGTCTCCTGCGGTAGGAGAAGAGAGTCGTGTGTGGTTGTGTTGCAAAGCGTAAGATAGCACTGGTGAAAATCGGACTTGGTCGTCTCGTCTGCCCTCGATTGGTGCTTGGACGAAGCGGTGAGACGGGATGCCGGCGATCAGCCTGACTGCCTTTTGCTGCTGCTTGCTTTTCGTGACCATCTTTTGTCGACGGCTATAGAAACCAGTACTGAGTACGTCGAGGTCAAGGGAAAGACTTGAGGACAAGAGTTACACTGAGGATGCATGTCATCGCTTGCACCTGGCTCGGGAGATTTCTCGCTCGCACCTTCCTCGTTCTAACGGTTTGCAACATAAGACTCTTTCCTTTCCGAATCTTCGCTCTTGCCGCTCGTTCCTTCCAGCATGATTCGACTTATAGTACAAGTTATTGCCGTTCTTTCCCGGCCTCTTGCTACGAAGTCGCCGACTTCAAATCGGCAGGCACAAGCGTTTCTTTGTCCATTCTTTGTCCATTCTTAGTATCGCCCCTTCCCTTTCTATACACGTATTCTCGTGGTGCATATGATGCAGTTGACGTGTCTCTTGGTTGGCTCTTTCCAACATAGTACATGCAGCAGCCAAGTCACATGCAGCCAGTCCAACGTCTACTCAGTACTTTGCTTTTTCATCCTCACCCCTCTTCTCTCTTTGCGCATCCCCTCTTCCAACATACACAATATTCAGACTGATTTTCCTCACATTCAGCTTTGACTGTATTATCCATTTCTTCTGCTGCTGCTGTCTACGTGGCTCAAGCCGCATGTGCTTCATGCTACTCAATACGTCGGGTGCCAAGACGACATCTATCACATATTGCCCTTTTTTGTCCTCTTTTTCTTGTTTCTGTTCATCTCATCTAATATCGATACTTTATTTATATGGCTTTTCAAAACTGTGGTGTCCCCCTCATAGCAATCGCTTGTGGCTAGCCCGTACTGCAAAACCCCTTGCGTTGTTGGTCCTATCTCATAAAATCGATAGTGTTGTATTTTCCATCTTTTCTTTTTCTTCTATCGATCCTTTGTTTTCTTCTTTAGCTTTATCCTGCCCGTCCTACCTACAGATCTGTAGCCAGCCGCTCACCTGCGCTTATTTTATGCATATGGTGTGACTGTTGCATTACTTATGTACCTCACCTCCACTGCTAAATTAGGACTTATCTTCTTTTCCTTTCTCTCCTTTATATGTCTATATTTACACTACCATCTTCTATTCTTCACCCGACTCTCCAACACGGTTCTGCCTGTTCACCGGTCGAGCTACGCCGGACGTTCAAAGGTGCCAAGAAACGGCGCGAAAAGCGGCAGCGTGGCAAGCAGAAAGCAAATAACCAAAAGCAAATAATCAAAAACAAAGACACAAATAACACTAAAGCACAAGTCAGAAGCATACAAGTACACAGACAAGATCAGAACCAAGACACCTTGACGAAGCCCCTCCACTTCTTGCCCGGCAACTTTTCATAGCCTATCGCTTCCATGCATATTCGCTGTTGGTGCTGCTGGACATCTCGAGATTTCTTCTAGTTTCTTCTCATTTGCCCTCTACCTCTCTGCCTTGACGCCTTCACTGTGCCCCCATCCACTCCTTGCTTGTCGTTGAGCCTTTTAACTTTGTTGCATTCTGCCTTCTGCTGCTGTCCGTCTCTGCAGCTGTTGGTCACACCTGAGCTGAGCCAACCACTGCTCCTCGTTTGGTTTGAAAACGCACAATTCGGATATCAAATCTTCTTATTCTCGCATCTCCTGCACAACTGATATTGCATGTTCTTGGACCGGACAATCCTGGCTGCCGTTCCTATCAGATTTGAGCAGCACAAACAACTATATAAGATTGCCAATGTCCACCTTTGAAGCATCCCATCTCTCTTCCTTTCGCCCCCCTTTTTTTTTCACAGCAGTGTTCTCACGCAAATAAACCGCACTCGCACTTGCACACTCATACACACCACTTCTTCTCTCCCCGCCTTCTTAGTTTATTCTCATATCAAAAATCTGGGGCTCTAGGACTCTGGGACGCAACATATCCCGCGCATACCATCCTTGATTGGAAGCGTCCAACCAAGACATAGCAGCCGCTGCTGCCCCGTTGGTAATATCATCACGCCGAACCAGTTGTAAAAAGTCTACTCTTTGATTTATTCTTATTCCCCTTGCTCCTAGCTCACTTTTACTTGACTTTGATACCCACGCCTCTTTTGGCTTTTTCTTTATTTGCTATACCCCATACCCTCCCAGCTTCTCGCAATTATTGCCTCAAGCAACAACTCTTCACCATCTCTCAACCATGACTGAGCATGAATTCGAATTTGGCGAGGACTTTGTCCTCGAGGCCGACAGCGATGTAAGTGTAGCACACAAGCTCAAAATGCATCACAAAACACTCGTTCCCTACATGTACTAATCACTCCGACGTAGGCCTCGGGTAACACTACGGACGTTGACTCGGCCCTGGGCGATGTAAGTATAGCCTCCAGCAGTCCTTGGTTATTGCATCCTTGGTATTAACCATGCTCTTCTTCAAACAGGGTATGTCGGTGTTCTCGTCCACTGCCTCGCTCCGCTCCAGCCTCATCAACCACCGTGATGAGAACGGCCGCAAGTACCACGCCTTCAAGGACGGCAAATACCTGCTTCCCACAGACGATGTATGCACCGCTCCTATGTATACATTCATATGTATGGTTACCAGCTATCCTTGATATCAGTACTGACATGTCCCAACTTTTAGCAAGAGCTTGAGCGTCAAGGTTAGACAGTGTTTTCAGCTACCAAACTACTTATCCTAGCTTATACTAACCCAAGACAAACAGAGTACCAGTATGCCCTGTGCCTCTACACTTTTGGCACGCTCTCCTTTGCCCCCCTGCACAAGGCTCACCGCATCCTCGATGTCGGATGTGGGCCTGGTAAGACATCCCTAGCATCTCAATGATATGACGCTTTGCATCAACTAATCTAATCCAATCTAGGTCATTGGGTCATTGACTTTGGTAAGATCTCTAAATCTTTTTAATTATCCGTATGGTTCTTCACTTGGCGTTGCACGGACAGTAAATTAACATTATCTAAATTAGCCGATTACCACCCTGAGGCTCACGTACGTATATTAGCCCGTCTATAGCCAATCGCATGCACTAATCTTGAACAGGTTGTTGGTGTCGACCTTTCTCCGGTCCAGAGGTAGTAAGTTTGTTGAACCTTCTCGTTATGTTGCCCTGGCCAATATCACATTTTCTCCGTCTGACTGAATAGCGCCCCTTCCAATGTGACGTTTGAGATCGATGACCTCGAGGAGCAATGGACATTCAGCTACAAGTTCGACTATATCCACGCCATGATGATGACTGGGGCTTTCCGGGACTGGCCTGCCTTTCACAGACAAGCCTTTGAGTAAGTTGAAAATGAATTACACAGACATTCCAAAGACTATGAATGTCTGAGACAAGTGTTTATGCTCTAACACCACCACAGGTTCCTCAACCCAGGAGGATGGCTCGAGATCCAAGACATTGATTTTCCGCTCCGGTGTGCTGATGGCTCTCTGCCGGCCACCAGCGCCCTCCAGAAATGGAGCGATATCATGATGGAGGCCAGTGAGAAGTCTAGCTTTCTTCTCAACACCTGTGGCAAGGCTGCCGACTTCATGAGAGATGCCGGCTTCGTAGACATTGTTCGCGTCCCCTACAAGTGGCCCATTGGACGCTGGCCGAGAAACGAGAAGATGAAGGAGCTCGGCGGCATGGTTCGTGAGAACTTTGTCGGCGGTGTCGAGACCATGAGTTTGGCTTTGTTCACCCGTTTCCTTGGCTGGAAGTTGGAGGATGTTAAGGAGTTTGCGGAACAAGTCCGCAACGACATGTGCAATCCGACTTACCACACCTACTTTGATATGTACGTTACCTACGGCCGCAAGCCTTGAAAAGGAGGGGGACGATGACTTGAAAAGATGCTATCTTAACTTTTGCGTAGTATAGTTATATGATGCCAGGTTGGATTATATTGGTGCAATTTATATTGTTCTTTATTTCGTTACTTTGCTTAGTTGATTTTAAATTTGCATGACTAGCTTCTGCAACACTTGTATATTAGACAAAAGTCTTGGACTATACGAGGCAAAGCCTATGTTTCCTGAGATGAGCAGGGCTCTGTCGTAGGTGAGATTGTCGTGTCTTGTCCATGTGGCTATGTTGCCTGGCTTTCCATGTTACAGACGCGAGAAGTAAAGTCTTGGAAGACCGAGTATATGCATCGGCTAGGCTTGCCGCGCCCACCTGGCCAATTTAGTGCTGATATTGCTGAGGGCAGCGCCTTGCTTTTTAGCAATGTGCAATATTGACGTCGTGATGAGGTACAACTAGCCCATCGTATAAAAAGACTACGAGGCCCCCCCCCCCCCCCAATCTGCCGATACTGAGGCGGACGATGTCTATGGAAAGGCAGAGAATAGGCCTAGGTGATAAGTGTTTCTGGTATCTAGGGGCGCAACCTGATTGGGCGCCGTTTCTCCTGACCACGCTCTCAACTCGTGGCCAAATGTGGTTTTGTGTCCAGACAAAGTGTACGGGAATATATGCGTGCATCTTTCTAGCGCTTAGGACGGCGCACACTGTCAAAGAGGGTGTCAATTTCTGGCTTTGTGAGCTCAATGTCTGGGTCATGGCCGTTGAATGGCTTAGCTTGCAATGCATCCATCAACTTTGCTAGGTTGAGCCCCAAGTACCGCTGGACACACGGCGCGCAAAGCTAGTCACCTCATAATGTTACCCTGTACGAGCGCATGCAACATCAATATTAATATCATCTTCTCATATTTGCGTTGGCTTGAAAACTGGTTGGTACTAGCCACAAATGCCAGTACTGCATTGCACGCCGTGCCAGGCCCTTCTTAATATATGATAAATCTATGAAAATACAAAGATCACACCCATACGGTCTACCGAGATCGTCGCCATGTACGGATTCTCCAGCAGAGCCGCATCCAGGATCGCGTCCAAGTGGCTGCGCAAAAGCTGCTGTTGCTGCATTGCAATAACTGTTGACCTTGACGGCCGGGGTGTGCTGCTTCCGCTGACGCCCGCTGTGCCCGATGCCGTGCCTCCGTTGCTTGCTGCCTTGGCCCGCGCTGTGGCACTGCCTTTTTTGCCGTCGGTGCCTCCGATTGTACCACCCGTAGCGCCGGATCCAGGACCGCGTGGTTGTCGCTCAATGTTGACAGTCATAGCCGTCGTCACTGCCGTTGCGGTGTACGTCGCACGCCCATCATCAGGGAGCTGGCCGCTGTATATCGTGCTTGCCTCAATCCTCGAGAGGTCCCAGAACCGCAGCTTCTTGTCACTGCCACCCGTCACAATAAATGCGTGCCGCACATCCCGTTGGTCGTCAACCGAAGACGCCCCCACAACCATGGCGCGTATACCCTTGTCTCCGCCCGCACCGTTGCCTCCATTAGACACACCGGCAGGGTCGATGCTTGTAGCAAACCGTCCCAGCATACCTTCGGGGCGGTCTTCGTCAACGTCCCATGGCTCATAGTTGTACCGGATCGTGCCGTCCTTGGCCACAGACGTAGTTGCCGTACTGCTGGTTCCACCACTGCCAATGCGATATACTTCGCGGCACAGCGTCTTGTCCAAGTCCCATACTGTTACCTCGCCTTGGCCCGTGCCCCCTGCTACACAGATCCACTTGCCGCGCCCCTTGGATGGGTGGATGGACAAACGATAGATGGGAGCGCCTCCTGGAATACCCCAGCCCTTGAGTCGCATCTTGAAGCGCAAGTCCCAAAGGTCGAGTACGCCGTGAGATGTGGCTACAACTAGCCAGTTGTGCTTGCGATCGACCACAAAACACGTCGGCGTGCCATGGTGCACCGGGTTCATCAGCACAAACACCAGCGTCATTGTGCGCAAGTCAATGCCCAACACGCGCGACCGGTTCGTTGCCAGGACCATGACCGAATTGCCGTCCTGCTTGAAGTGCTCGCACCACACTGCCCACTCGTCTCGTGGCAGCTGGTACTCTCTAAGTAGCCGTGGCCGGCTATATCGCGGCATACCCGACGTGCCGGGAACAGCGTCACACTCCACCTTGACCACATGCACACTGCCGTCGCTGGCACAGCTGATAAAGCAGTGTGTATTCTCGATGAAGCAGAGTCCAAGTACACGCGCGTCGGCTGCATGCCAGTGGATCTGCCGCGATCGGCGCGAGATATTGCGCTCGAGACGCGCCGTGTCCCAGATCCGGACCGAGCTGTCGTCGCCGCCGGTGAGGAAGAATGCGTGGTCAGGAGACACGACAACGCGGTTTATTGCTCCTGTGTGCTCAGAAAATGTAGCAACCATTTGACCGGAGGGCTTCCAGCCATCATATGCACCACTGCTACTGCTCGTGCCGCTTCTGCCACTGCCAGCACCTCCTCCATTACTGCTGCCGGCATTGTTAGTGGCGACAACTTTCTTTCTAGAGGATATTGGGACAACTGATGGGTTAAACTCGGCTGCATCGTGTGGGTAATTTTGGATAAACATTGCATCCAGCATCCTGAGCACGTTCGGGTCATTTCCGGTGTACGAGTGGTGTCCGCGGTACCTGCTGGCATGGTTGGAGAGCGCAGGGCTACCGCCCGATCCAGGGCCTTCAGGATCACTACCCGTGCTGCCAAAGTCATCAGACGGCACAGGCGACCGAGACGGAATGTTCCCTGTGAGCGCCGAGCGGCCCTCGACTTGACCAAAGGCATTAGCCTCAGTCGTTGATGTCTCTGCGCCCGACTTGATACTGTTATTGCGGTGGTTGAGCAAACTAATAGCGCTCGGCTTGTGTCGCAAGGAGAGGCCGCGCTTGCTAGCATCCGATATTGAGGCAGTGTCGTCCGGTGAGCTTCCAGCAGCCTGTGCTGATCGAGTCGAGATAGCATCGTCAGTCGGCGAGTGTGCTATCTGAGCCGTATTTGACGTCGAAATCGGAATTGGTGACGTCTCTCTGCTTTTAGCAGCAGTCAAAAAGCTATCACGCACAGCTGGTGAAGGCGAGCCACTCATTAGGCTGGCACCGCTTCGACTGCCCATCCTGCTCTTGTGTATATTTAGCGCGGCACGACGGCGCTTGGCGACGGGATCATCTATGGTCATAGATGCATCATGCAAAGCATCCTCGATAGAGCGTGGTGCATTGCTGTCAAAATCCATTGCGGCTGCAAGAGTGCCAGGCAGTGGCGGAGGCCGGATCGGCTTGCTGAGTGGCTCCTCTTCGAAAAGAACATTTTGGATTTTGATGCCCATACTAACGAGGGGAATGATGCTGTTCAGATTGGGGGTAGGGGTTCCATCGGAACTAGTTTCGCCACCATGCGTACTGGCATTGCTGGCACGGCTACCGTATGCTTTGGCAGATATTGGGCTACCAGTCTCATGGATCTTGAGTCGACTGAGGCGCCATATGAACTCACGCAGCGCCAACAGCTTGAACTCATCTTCTGTCGACAATCCGAGATTCCGGAGACGGTTAATCCACTGCTCGTCTTCTTCGTTGCGTTGCACCTTGCTCAATAACCGTGGTGTAGTATCTCTTGTCAGTGAGCGGCCAGATGACCCTGTTGGGCCCGATGATGGCGAAGGTAGTGGTGACGGCGAAGACATTCCAAAGGGGAAGCCGCGGAGCTTCTGAACAGGCTTCCAAAAGGCACCACGGTCGGTCTTGATGGCCCAGTTTAGTGCCTGGTCAAAAACTGCTCTAGAGAGTGGTTTTTGCAGATGGTCCAATAGCTGCAGCTCTGATGAGTTAATAACCAACATGCCACGCTTCAAATAGGTCGTAATTAAAGGCATAAACATGCAGCGGACCTGTGCCGGAGATAGAAACTTAGTTGCCGCCGATAAAAAGCGCGCTGCGGCTTCACGAATCCAGATGTTTGGGTGCACAGTAAACCGAGCAACCACCTCGACAAGATCCCAGATCATCTTTTTGCAGAACAGGCCCACATCAGCGAGTTCAGCAAGGGCCTGAAGAACAGCCTGCACAACGTGCTCTTCAGGGTCGGTCAGCGCCTGGATCATGAGAGGGAGGATAAACTCCTCAAGGCTCACGCTTCCGAGGAATGTGGCCACGCCGACAATGGTGTCGAAGAAGGCACACTTGAGCATCCAGTCACGGTCGTTGAGATAGGTGTTAAGATGTGTGACGATAATATCATTGGCATCGGCAGCGCCAAAGAACAGACATAGGTCGGGTACAGAGGTGAGAAACGCGCGCCGAACATAAGGGTCAGTGTCCTCGATCAAGACCTTTGTGTGCAGCTCAAACATCTCAACAAGATCACGCTGTGTCATGTCGAAAAGGGCACTATCAAATGCGGGCTCTTCGTCTGCAGTGCCAGGGAGTGCTGCAGCAGCAGCAGACGACCCGGCCTCAAGATCGGCTTCGTCGGTGGCACCCACCATACGGTCAACTCGGGCTGCCATTTCAAGAAACCGGTTTGCTGTTGTTGCGAGGGTACCCAGGCATGCTGCGTATGTCGCTCGCACAATGGGGCTTGTTTCTCTGATGGTGTTGCTGCTGTTGATGGTGTGCACTGCAGGGTTGCCGCCATTGAGAAGAGCATGCTGCATGCGTGGCATAATGTACTCGACAAAGACATGTGCGTTGATCGGGCTGACAGTCCGTACAAGAAGGAGAAGCTGTGTGATGGAGCGCACAGCGGCCACGACGACCATGTCAGCACGATCATTGAGGAGAGACATGAGGTAGGGCAAGACGCGGTCTAGCTTGGCCTCGTCCGTGAGGCGTTCAGAAAGTGCAAGAAGCACTTCGCAGGCTCTTATCTTGGACGCTGACCGTGCCGTGTTGCGAATAGAGGCCACGATCAAGGTTAGGAATATTAAAGCACCATTGTCAGCTGTGGGCTGGGCACCGGCCTGCACAAAGTGCTCTTTCGTAGGGATACTAAGGCGCACGGGGAAAAGACCCAGGCCGAGCCGCAGCGGTGGCGGGCCCTTGTCGGCAGCCTTGGCAAAACTTGTTGTATGTCTCTGTTTTGCAGCCGTTTCTGTGGCAGGCTCATCCTGGAAGCCGAGAAAATAGGATATCTTATCAAAGTCGTAGTACACGCGGTCAATGCGCTCGTCTGCCTCGCCCATATTCCTTGTTGCCCCTGATGCCGGGTACTGTCCAGAGGACGGGTCGGTGATGAGCCCCATGTACTGATGTAAGAAACTGTAAAAGTATTCAGGAAAAACCTTGCCGCGGTAAAAGTCGAGGTACTCGTGTGCCGCATAGCGCTTTTGGGGGTCTAACTGGATCATGTGTGCAATCATGTCGGCCAGGTCGCGGTCGGGGATCCTGCTCAGATGGGAGATAGCCGGGTCATACTCGCCACGCCGATATCTGAAAAGCTGGCTAAGGCTGAAGATGGGTGTCTCGAGGACAAGCTCGGCAATGACACAGCCGACACTGAAGACGTCCATGGCCCAGGTGATGTGGTTTGACGGTGTGCCTGGCTGGGAGTTGCGGCCACGGCTGCGACTTCCTCGGAATTTCGAGCCTGCGGCCTTTCCCTTTCCCTTGCCGCCAGCTCCTGGCCTTCGCCGGCTATTGCCTTCAGTGGATGTGCCTTGACCGTCTTCATCTTCGTCCTCGTCATAGCCCTCTTCTATCTCCTCGTCGTCTTCCTCGTCATCTTCGGTTGCCTCTGCTGCCGTCTCTGAAGGTACAAAGCGTTCGGGTGCCAGGTAGCATGTGCGCCGGCCAGAGGTGTCAAAGAAGTAGGAGAAATCAGCTGGGTTGTCGTCGGGTAGGAGAACCGGCTTGAAGGCAGATGAAAAGTCTGTGAGATAGAGCCAGTTCCAAGAGGTGACTAGCACATTCTCTGTCTTGATGTCACCGTGGTAGACGTCACGAGCGTGGCAGTCGCGTAGAGCACACAGTAGCTGGAAGGCAAGCCACTTCTTCTCAATATCCTCGAGGAATGGTCGTGTGCTCATGCGATCATAGAGCGAGTTGTACAAGAACTGGCGCACAAGGTATCCGTTTGTGTCTTTTTCGACGATGCGCTGATAGGCGAGGGCGTTCGGGACGTCTGCGAGGATGCGTCGTTCGCGAAGCAGCTTGTCGCGGTAGACGGCGAGGCTCATGGGCTGGTACGGCTTAACGAGAACTTTGACGAGAACAACACCGTCATGATGGCGTGCACGTATACTTTTCATGAAACGGGCGCTACCAATAGATTTCTCATAGACGAGGTCGCCAAGCTCGGGCACATCGATGCCGGCCGACCCCGCCGAGGGCGTCGTGAGCGAGTAGCCCTGACCCATGGTGGCTAAATGGCCGCACTTTACCTCTGTGTGGCAGGAGTTTGTCGGATTATCGCATAGAGTAGCTGAAGTGGTATGGTCTTGGTAGTCGAGAGCAGCGATATCGATTTCAAGATGGGTGTCGTATTGGAGATGGGTTGACGAATGACGACTGTCGAGGAGGCAGCTCGAGGGAGCTCGAGGAAGCTGGTCGTGTCGTGGCCGGGTTGCTATTACAGTTTTCGTAGAGTCACCGCATCACTCGCCGTGGTTCAGGGTATCGATACCTATATTCCCTGTCGTCCGGGTTATGGTGTTGTCGATGCCTTGTGACCCGAGAACAGCTGCACTGCACAGGACGTTGGAGCTTCACCATAGCAGGCCCACTCCTGACGTCTTGATGTGGGTACAATCTAGGTAGACCCACAAATCATGATGAGACATATAATCTACACGTGATCGTCCAATGACTAATAGTGGCCAACACAAGGCTAGAAAAAAAAATACAGTCAACTATAAATCGCATAAAATCGTAGAAAATACAGCCAACCCCAAATCAGATGGCATTTTGAGCGGAAATGAATCTACAAATTTCCCAAAATAAAAATATCTCACTGGCAAAAAGGAACTCCCTCGGGTGGGCTCGAACCACCAACCTTTAGATAGGCTATTAAGTTAATAACAGTCTAACGCGCTATCCAATTGCGCCACGAGGGAATGAACGAAGAACTGGGTCTTTCCATATGTCGAGCGGCACATCTACAGGCACATGATGTCTGTACCACACGTCGATGGCAAGCTGTCTATCTGGCTGGCTATCGACTTTGCAGGTCGTGATGCCCTGTCAGTCGAATTTTTTACCACCGTCGATGTTGTCGATGTTGTTGGCCTCGAGCAGCTTGTCTCTATACCACTAGCTACTACTCGTTAATAGTGCATTGTCTACATTTCTTCGTTCTCGTTACATTTTGCGTCGTCTCACATCTCATATCGTCTCTTCTTCAGGTTGACCTCCATTAGCCCTATGAGCCTCCGTTCGCCATTGGTCAGTAAGACAACCCAGACTATTGGTAAGTAGCGAGGCTTGATTGATATATTACTGCTTCTGTATATAAGCTGTAGCTTTTTATGGTATTTTATATTTAAATATTTGAATATTAAATTGTTGGTTTCTATTCCCAGACACGGTACAGTTTTACTGTCTGCCCCAGATATGCTTGCTATGTGATACAGTTGGCGAAAAATTAATAAAGATGATACAAAACACCGTAAAGAAGACACAAAGACAGCGAAGCACCACAAGACCAAGACCAAGACCAGATCGTCAAGCAACCATCCAGATGCACTAGCCCTTTTCCTTCCCATGAACATTATACTTAACCGAGTAGAAACAGAAACAGAAGGAGAAATAGAAGAACAGAAGCAGAAAACAGAAGTTGGGGACTGGAAATCAAAACAAAAAAGACGGGAAGAAGATTACGCTTCCACACCAGACACAAAGAGAGCACTGACACCCTCGAGACCGGCCACAAAGGCACACAGCAGACTCGCAATCACAAAGTGACTGATCGTTGAGCCAATCTCCAGCCATGAGCCTTCATCCTTGACGACCCAGAAAAAGTAAAGAGTCAGCACATCGCTCATCGCCATGACCACCATGAACAGCGCGGACGGTGCCACGCCCAACCGCACATTCAGCATCCCCAGATTGGCCGAGATAAGAGCAAACGGTACTAGCAACTTGACGATCAGCAGTGCGCCCTGTGAAAATGGGTCAAACACTGGGATCAGCCGCTGAACGCTGTCCAGACTGAACGACGACACCGAGGCGACGTTGCTGGCACTGAAAAAGGCAGACTGCAGCAGCACAAAAAAGAAGAGCGCCACACGCGCATCCGCCAGCGTCAACGAGCGAGGAGTCGCTATTGATGTTCTTATCGATGCGGTTGATGCTGGTATCGGCACATCTGCCTTGGACACCCCGTTCGACTTTCTGGCACCACCATTGTCGCCACCATTGGTGCCGCCATTGGCTTTGGCAGCAGCGGCAGCAGCCTTTTCCGCCGCGGCCTGCTTCTTCCTAGACTGCTTTGATAACGGCGTCGGTGGCGCCACCGGCTTTGTCAGAGACTGTGGCGACTGTGGCTGCTCAACCTCTTCCTGCACCTGGCCCTGCGTGTGCACAAACACGGCATGCTCGATCCGCACCCATGCAATCAGAACCGAGCTGAAAGCAACGTAGAAAAGACCCTCGTACGAAATGGTGAGAATGACAAAAGTGGGTGCAAAAGTCAAAAACACTACCATGAGGCGGTTTAGGTAGTTGCTACTGGGCCGCGAGCGATGTGCCAGCGGCATCACTGTAAACGAGCTAAAGAGCGTAATGAGGCCCACGATCTGATTCCCCCGGGGCAGACCCGTCTTGTTCCGGATAGCAAGTGCGCTCGACCGTGTCACCAGCATCGACAAGATAATCAGGCCGACCTGTGCACCCAGTAGCGCCCGACTAATTGGGTCTCTTGCCACAGCAGTAGAGTTGGTGATGACGGCCCTGGAGGCCGATTTGCTTGCCGCTGAAAAGTCGTTGAGAATCGTCTCTTCAAAAATGAGATAAATGATACCGATCAGCACCATCACAGCACCACCAAGCATACTGTCACATTAGTAAGATTATCAAATGTCGGGGAAGGGGTATTAAAACTCACATCAAACCAATGTTCTCTGACTTGTTTGCAGGCAGAAGTGTGAACGAGCTCATAGACAGGCATGAGACGAACCAGAACGAAAACAATGCAAAATGCTTGCGCAGGAAGGAGATTCCGTATGTCACGGGCCAGAACGCGCCGAGGACAAATAGCATAGTGAAGATCTCACGGTATATGTAGCCAAGAGCCTGTCAAGTTAGAAATGGCATGAACGCTATGTTTTAAGATAAGTGTAAGAATTAGGGTAAGAATAAAACATACCAGTGACTCCATGACGGCAATGTAGAGGGCCGCCTTGAAAATGAGCGATACAACACGGGCACCACGCGACGATGACGATAATGTTTTCTTTCTGCCGAGGCTACTGACGAGCTTGTTGCAGGCAGCCGCGAGACTAGCACGCCTGCCAAACACGCACTTCCAAAAGAAAACGGGGAAGAAGGCATAGGCATAGTATGACGGCGAGGATCCAGAAGCGAAAAAGGACGCATACATGGCCAGCAGCAATGACGAGAAAAAAACATCGTTGCCCAGCGTCTTTGACGGCAGAGGGCGTGTCTTATCGTCTAGGACGTGCAGATCGACCACCGTTGTCAATGCATAGGCCATCCAGCCAAGGTAACCAATGGTAATAAGGGCACGCAAAAACAGCCAGTCGTATGTCTGCAGATAGCGCAAGCCGGCGAGGCCCAGCTTGAGCAGTGCGGCCGCTTCCTCAATGGCCTCCTCGTAGTTACCGGTCTGGATAAGCTGCTCAATCTCGGCGACGCGGCGGTCGCTGTTCTTCTCGTTGTTGCTTAATGGCTGGTAAGGGCGGAAGCGCAGCTGTGAGGCACTCTTTTGCTCCTCCTTGACACGGTACATTTCGAGAATACCACGCGCGTTGACAAGTGCCGCACGGGCCTTTTCTTCAATGGGTGCCGAAGCATAGTCCAAAGGCAGCTCACCAACCGAATTGGCAGGGAACTCGACGCCCACGAGATATGCCATGAGGGCAGCCACATCAGCCTGCGCAATGTCATGGCGCTGCACATGGCTCAGGCCCCATTCCGATGAGTACTCGTCGTGGCCCGGTGCCATAGCGCCGGTACCGGCTTCCCCGCTAGACTGGACAACTGGCTTTGCCACACCAGAGCCCCAGACCACCAACGGCGTACGAGTGTTATCTGGGTGGCCGTCGCCGTGGCTGCCCCAGTCGCTCATACCGTGGTCGGCCGTAAACACAAATGCGGTGCGGTCGTCATTGTAGAAATTGTTGACCAGTTCGCTAATCTCCTTGACACCCTGATCCACCACTTTGATGTTGTGCAGGTACTCCTTGGAGTAGGGTCGGAAGCCGTGGCCGGTCGTGTCGAGACCGAGGAGGTGCAGGAAAAAGACTATCTTGTCTTCGCGCAGGCGGGCATTGAGGGTCGCGTTCGTCTTGGCGTCCGCAAATAGCTCCTTGACGTGGTCAAAGACCCAGTAGTCGAGGTGCGTGGCGTCAGCAGAGAAATCCTCGGCCTCGGCTTCGTACATGTACGTGTCGACCCGGCCGGGCACGGCACCCATCTCAAACATGGGCAAAATGTCGGGGCTACCCCAGCTCCATGTATGCCTGCTGCGGTTGAACACGCTGTCAAAATTGACCGGATTAAGCTTCCAGCCAGTCGTGACAGCCGATACGTCTTCATAGAGCCCGGCAATAAGAGCAACATGGCCGGGCCGGGACTCTGTTGGGACACGGGTGTGGGAGATGCCAAAGGTGCCGTGCTCAAGTACGCGGGAGCGCAGGAATGGCGCAAGAGGGCGGGGCACAAGGTCGTCGTCGGTTTCTGGGTATGGTTCCGGGTGGTACTGGAAAGCTTTATCAGCACGCAAGCCGTCGCCGACGAACAGGACTAGCCGATCAGCTGGGGCTTTGACATGTGGTGGCCGGTCTATTTGGAACAGGCGCATGCCCGACACCACCGGGCTAACAAAGTAAATATCAAAGATGGAAAATATGTAGACAAAGTGAAACACCATGGCAATGGCCAGGAACCGGAAGCGTGGGAAGCCTGCCATTGTGACGTGTGGGGGGAGGTCGATATGTTCGAGGGTTGAGGGGTTTGAGGAGCTCGAAGATGTCAAATGATGTGGGAAAGCCCGTCGTTGGGGAAGGTAGCAAAATTGGGCTTTCAAGGCAGATCCATTCTAGAGATTGGAAGATCGCAGCCGAAAGCAGTCGGGTGAGTCCAGAGGTCGAAAGAGATGAGCAACACAGAAGGCGGACGTCGCAGAGAGCGCAGAGGCCGTAGAAGTCGAGGAGGTGGCGGAGGAGCGCGAAGAGCGCGGAGTGCACGGAAGCACGGAAGCTAAGGGATTTGCAGCGCAAGTAAGAACACAGCAAAAATAGTGAAATCGGACTTGATGCGCGCGCAAATAGAACACGGTGCGAAAGTGTGTGTAACTCCAAAAGCCGATTCGAAAAAGGTTTCAATAGGGAATTAAAAGAGATCGAGTCGAGAGGAGATGCCCAGAAAGCCAATACGAGCGAGGTGCGGTTGGTTATTTCCTATTTGCTGGTTTGCTGATTGCTATGCTAGTTAGAGCGAGTTGGCTGGCTTGGCCATACACAACTGTACTGTAGTGGGCAGTCGCGATCGAGAGCGCGCATGTGTACGAAGGGGGAAAGGGGGGAAGACAGGCGGCGGGTGGGTCCGAGCTTCTCAAGCTTAGTAAAAAAAGGCCAACCTAGGGTGTTGCTAGGGAAGGAGCAACACCTAAAGAGCTGTAAATGACGCCAAGACTTTGGGGATAGAGCGGCCATTCAGCGGCGTTTATGCTAATACCTTACAAAACGTGTCGCCATCCTAACATCGCCACTGGAGGGAAGGAGCGAATGGCATTGACAACGTGAATGCGTTACAACCTACGCGTTTACACATGTTGATAATAGCAATTGCATGCGCCTGACACATGCAGGCAGATGAGTAACATGTTATAAAGTAGTAGCCTCGCATATAGTGAGGTGCTGTCATAGGTACTTAAGTCACTACTCAGTGACACTTACGTCAGCAGGACACTTCTATATAAACAGGTATAGAAACATCACAGCGTCATCGGATCACACGCAAACTAACATATTAGGGGATGATTTGGCATTCAATTAAATACCCTGAATGCAATAAGTACAAATAGATAGTAATAGTTAGATTAAATAGTAGAGACGACACTGAAGCCAGACTCCAAAAACTCCACCTGGACTTTGCTCATATGATATGGTCACAAAACAACCTGTTCTTTCCTGTGTATAATTGCAAGGAACCTGAAACATTTGTAGATCGGCCTTTGCGCCTCGGGCGGTGATGCTCTTGTGTCTGATAAGTCTTTTCGATGGGTGTAAATGGTGTAGATATTGTAGATGGTAGATGGTAGATGGTAAATGGTAAATTGGTGGGCAATGCTCTTATTGGTCATTGCCGAATGGCGCGTGTATTTGCGTTTGGGGATTTAGTTGTCTCCGGGATGCCACCTGTATCTTGGGGTCGTGGGGACCTTAGATTTGAAGCATGGCAGAAGTATGTCGAGGATAAATGAGCGTCGCCGTGAGGGCAGTGGTGGTTTGATGCATTCGAGTTGTCAAGCCAATTTGCAGAATAAAGTAATCAGAAAGGAATGACAGGCTCGGACTTTGGTATAAAAGGGTTGGCTGGACATTGTACAGGACATTTCTTGTCTGTCTAACGAGTCTCAAAAGTCTCCGGTGAATCATATCGAGTTGAAGCCATGACTAAACAACTGAAATGGTATGAAAACGAGAAATGATGAATAGGAAAGATTGCCAGTTGAGAAGATCCTCCTCAACGCGGCATCAAAAGCAACGCAAAAGCAACGCAAAAATATCATTAACATCGTCTCTTTATGCAAATTTCAAAATATGGCTTTTGTCCCTTGTGAAAGAGTATTTTTGGTTCCCGTGTATATGTCGTCAGATCATGTCAAGGAATGTGAGGGTAGTAAGGCGTCAAATGGCGTCGAAGGTTTCGCATCCGGGCGCGTAAGTGTAGATAGGTGTCAAAATTGAGTAAGACTATATTAGCCATCGTGCGCGGCCGCGATATGTCTTCCATTTCGGGGCAATTTGCGGTAATGTGATTGGTAAGCGTGGTAGATGTTTGGCAGATAACTGGAGGCCGAGATCTCTGAGGAAAGAGTGCGGGGATTGCGGGTTGCGGAATGCGAAAAAAGAGAGATTAAGGAAAGGAGTTGGCCAATGGTCAAAGAGGCAGAGATACAGTGGATGAGGCAACGGCTCTCTTCATCTATAAGATGACGCAACGGTTGCTCTTGTTTCTCCGGTAGCGCTCTGAATCTGCTCTCCTTGAGCCACCCTCGTTGCCTGGTGGGCGGCGGCTGCTGCCTGTGGGGGGTGGCGGGCGAGTGGCTTGCTGTCTTTGGCGGCGCAGGATGCGAACGACATCGTAAAAGGCCTTTTCGACGTTGATGCAGTTCTTAGCAGAAGCCTCGACGAATTCGCAGCCCAGCTCGCGGGCGAGCGCATGGCCTTCCTGGGTGGAAACCTCGCGTTCGGTGACACGATCGCTCTTGTTGCCAACTAGCATGACGGGCACAGGGGCTTGTGAATTTGCGGCAGACAAGGGCGAGCCGGGATAGGACGGTGATGATGCAGTCGACTCCTTGACACGCTGGATCTGGTGGTGGAAACGCTTGATGCGCGAAAATGACGACCGCGATGAGATACTGTAAACAAGGACAAAGCCTTCACCATCACGAATCCACTGGTCGCGCAGAGCTGTGTACTCTTCCTGGCCTGCTGTGTCGAGGACCTCCAGCATGCATGCTTGGCCATCGATTACGACCTGCTTTCGGTACGAGTCTTCGATTGTCGGGTCATACTGCGTGTAGAAAGCATGTATTAGCAGCCACTTCTTTGTGGAGCGATGGAGTGATTGGATGATAGGACGATGGAGCGAGGGAGGCAAGATGGATGAAGATGGCTTTTCGGCGCATGAGGGGAAAGAGAGACGACGAAAGCTGATCGAAGGCAGCATGGCGATTGGAGACTGGAGACAAAGAACGCATTCGTCTCACAGGTGTTGCAGTCGCAGCCATAGACTATTGCGCCGGACTTTTGAACGAGCCGATAGCCATTGACAGCCGCCGCGGCGATAGTGGACGGTGCGCAACATTGCAGATGAGGGAATGCAGGGGAGATAGGTGGCGATGGAAGGGACCCGAATCACAGGTAAGAAAGCTCAGAGCTGAGCGCTGAAGAAGCAAGGCGCATAGGAAGAGAGACGAAAACAGGAGGGTAGATGTAAGAACAAGCACAAGAAAGCAAAGCTTCACATGTTTGGGGATGCAGGCAAGTAGACATGAAGCAGGAGGGTTAGCAGGAGGCAACTTACAGTCTCGACAAAGTGCTGCAGACATAGTTGAATAGTCAATGCAGTCTTTCCCACACCACCATCACCCAATACCACCAACTTGTATAAAATCATTTTGCTCGCCATCTTGGTACGAGAAGCAGTCGTCGGGCGACGGCTGGATTGGCTAGGAAGGCGAAATTTAGTCGATTGGAGGGTTGTCACGGTCGGCTCGAGGAGGTATAGATCGAGGCGTAGACGAGTAGGAGAGTGTAGAGAAATGGGATTTGTAGAGAAAGGGAGTAGAGGGGGGGGTATAGAGAGAGAACAAGTGAGGAAGGGCGAAAGCTTAATGAGAACCAGATTGAAGAGGGAGGGAGTCAAAATCTTGAGGCGGGATGGAAGGGGAAGAGAAAATAGAGAGAGCAAAAGGCAGTAAGTGGAATAGTATAGAGAAAAAGGATAGGGAGAAACAGAGAGCAAAGGTAGAAATGGAGATAAAGGTGAAAGGTGAGAGGAATTAATGGGCCAGAGAGGGAGAGACAAGAGACAAGAGGCAAGAGAGGCAGAGAGAGAGAGAGGGCTACCTAGCAAGAGCAGAGCACAGCCAGAAAGCCAGAAAGAATGTGGGGAGGGGGTAAAGAGAAGAAAGAAGACGAGGAGGGGTGTCCAGTATGGAGGAATTTTGGGCAAAAGAGGTCAAGTCGAGGCCGCCGTCGGAGGTGGAAGAACAATAGATGAGCTATAGATAGAGAGGTTATCGTGCCATACGGCAGGTAAGGGGGGTCTGTATGCTTAGGCAAGACGCTGACGAGATCGCTAGGGACTTGCACAACGGCTGCAGCCTAAGCCTAGTGAGGGATGCGCTGGTGTATCTTGAGTACAAGCAGAGAGGCAGACCAACAGGCACTGTCGATGGTGACCTCGGCAAGTATTTTAGCTGAGGAGGGATGAAGCAGCCGGCGAAGAAGAAGCTAGCGCAAAGTACAAGAAGCTCTAGACTGTTTGGTGTGATGGCCAGTAGCAGCTAGAGGCAGCTAGAGGCAGCTAGAGGCTAACTAAAGGGTAGGGTAGAGTACGGAGTCTGAGAACACAAGAAGGAAGTTTGCGGCGGCGGGTGGGTGTCGGCTTGTTATTGCAGAGCTGTTTGCAGTCGTTTGAGAGCTGTTGGTTGATGGTTGATGGCTGATGTTAGCTGATATTAGGAGATATTTGATAGTATTTGTGCCGTGGTGCTGTGGCTTTCTGTAGGCCGGTGCTACTGAGATCAGAAGATGGATTGCAGATGGATAGCTAGACGGATAGCCTGGCGGATTGAGACGGATTGCCAGACGGATTGCCAGACGGATCCGTGGGGCAGTGATTCTCAGATATTCGCAGAGGGGGTCAAGGGCCAAAGTGAGGAGCTGGCAAGTCGAAAAATGTGAATCAAGTGCAAACAAATAGGTCGAAGAAGTCGTCGAGGCCGGAACGAAAAGGTCAAAGATGACCCAGAGTGGCAAAGGTGCAAGTGGCCAGATACAGAGGTGAGGAGAGAAGCTCGTAAATATATGCAAGTAAGAGGGTCAGCCGTAATATTGGGTATAAATAAGATAAATATAAGTAATAGCAGAAATAGTAATAATAGCAATGATGAATAATAAAAGAATAATAAGGGAAAAGATGAAATGCAATGGAGGCTCAAGTGGCAAGATTCGAGAGGCAATGAATGGATTAAAGGCGGGGGGAGGCTGGCAAAGCAAGAAAGCGAGTACCTGTAAGGCGAAAGAGTAATGATGCAAATACTTGTAGAAGGATAGCCTAGGATTGATAAAAGGGTTATCAAGGATGGGGTTGGAGTGGGAGATGATACGGTGGGTGAATATGAAGAGGAGTCAGGAGACGTCAGGAAGACGTCAGGAAGAAGTTAAGAAGTCAAGAAGAAGTGAGGATGAAGAGGGGGTGGAAGTTGGACCGTGGAAATCGGAAACCAGAAACCAGAAACCAGAAAACGGAAAGCGAAGGAGAACCGCAAAAGTGCAGGCGTAGATATGGTAATAGGAAACCAAAGAGGAAGGCAGCAACGACAGCAAAATGTGATAACGGAAAGAGCAACAGACGCAGCACAGCAAGATATAGTGGTAGAGGAGAGTAATAGGAAAGCGCAGCCGGTATTTATTATCAAGATGCAAAGCAGCCAAGGCAGGAGCCGATACGGGGCATTCGAGAGAAAAGAGCTGGCAAACAGGGCGCTAGATGTGATGGCACGCATGGCACATCCTCCATTACATGAGCCTGTTTATGTAAGACCTTATAACATACACTCTTCTACCCTACCTCTACTTTACTCTATCCTCTTTTACTGTATTCATAACGCCTACAGATGCATACATTTATCATATTGCAGCACTCTTCGGAAAAGCTAGCTGCACTGAGTATATGAGCTTTGATAGCACTGATACCACCTTTTGGTTTTATTTTAGTAGCTGTTGTAGACAGCCAGGACAGGCATGGACTGACAGGATAAACATCTCGAGGCATGCAAGTCCAAAAGGGGCTCTCCACTTCTAAGCAGCCAGCCAGCCGGAGGGCCTGCCGTGACGAGAAGACACAGCGGACACAGCGGAACCAAGCCAGATAGAAATACAAGTACAATATTACATATGTAACATGTACTTCGTAGACAATTAAAAAACATACATGCATCTGCCGACTAATGCGCGTCTAGTTTTTTTTGTTCTAGTTCCAATTCAATTTCAAGAGCAGGGGAGACAAGTGGCATCAGTATCCGGGTGGTTGGTGTAGGATGGGATATGTCGAGGTGAGCGACAAGCGAAATGGATAAAGGGGGCAGACGACGAAAATAAAAGGGTAAAGGATGGAAGACCAGAAATCGGAAGACTGAAGAGACTCAACAACGTTGTAGATTGAGATTGCAGTCCCAGACTGAGAGGATGCTACGGCGTCAAGCCCCCCCCCCAATATGCAATATGGCGGCACCGGCAAGATAGTATGTAGATATAAGATATATAATTCATATTATGAGTGAGATTATCCGTGTTTTTGATGTGTCTCGGGAGTTCAGTCGGCGACCAGTACTTGTTGGTTTCATTACATCTTAAAAACTCTTAATATCAAATTTAAATTAAATCAAAACTCAAGTCTCATAATCCCGTGCTTTATTATCCAAATATCAATATATCATTTGACGTGACCAGCCAGCCTTGCAGGGTCGCCATCACATGTTTGCCATGCGATATTATGTTTCAAGATGAAATACCAATTTTCCAAAAGTCAATGGAGCGTGCTTGTAGGTATAATTGGAGAGTTGTAATTACTCGTAAAAAGTTGAAAGTTGAAGGAAATAAGGATGGATTAGGGGGAGCGGGCGCCTTGCAGTTTCTGGTGCGTCTAGACTACTCAGTAAGCATACAAAGACTAGCAAAGAAGAGGAAATTGACAGGGGGCGACAAGGGCCTGGACTTAATTTCTAGCCTGTCAGTTGTAAAGTTTGACATGAATGATGTGATGGCTCCTCGACTAAGTGCTGAGTAAATTACGCAGAAGAGAGCAGTCAGTCAACGGGGGAAAAAAAGCTCATCCTCATATCTCATCCCATCACATAATGCCCAGCTGCATAACCGAGAAAATGTTACAAGGCAAAGAGGAAGGTCAATTATACAGGGACGGATAGATTGCGGTAAGATACAGTGGCTTGTAGATTACGCGAGCAGAGGCGACCAGCTGCCGCTACTTAGGTGCATATTCAACTGCCAGATTTGTGATAGTCTGCGAGTGACAGCTCAAGTGATGGCCAGCCATGGTGATGTGATATCAGATCCTTCAATAGATGTCAGTCACCTGCAGTAAAGTAAGGAGTATTATGCTGTGTGATAGGCAAGGAGGGGAGCAGAGCAAAGACAAGAGATTCAACTCATTGTTGTCGTCACACACCATTCCGCAATACATGATGCTGTAATACAGGACTACGGACAAACCTGCCTCCTAGGAGTATTCGTCTTTCTCTTTTCATGGTCAATGTCTACAGAGTACTTGTTCTGTTCTCCCACCTCTGTGGTTTGCAGACGGGCTTGAACCTCGCCAACGACAGAACTACCACCGCCCGCTTGGGCTTGAGCACGGGCCAGCCTCCCCGCCCAAGTGAACCCTTTTTGATCAAAGCTTTATCTATTGGGCGTAGCGCATATGCGGCCGGGTAGTTGATGGTAGGCGGTTGGCGGTAGGTGGTTGGTGTGAACAAGGTTGTGAATGTCGGTGGGCCACTTCTGATGCTGCTTCTAATGTTTGTGATGCCGTTCGTCCATGCTCGTAGAGACGTGTGCTTACTGATATGGACGAAAAGTAAAAATGGTCATCAATAAGCCTGCAAGGCACAGTTAATACTCTTAGAAGCTTGGTAATCAATTGCCATCCTCAGTCATACGCAGTCGATATACTCTGTATAGTCCATACGCAGTCGATCTATTGTTTTTCCATGTAGATACTCTAGAGATCAAAGCCAAGACGAAAAAGAGACGCCGAGATAAACAAAGAAAGAACGAAATACTCGAAATGAAGAGCAGAGCCGAGCAGGATTCGCCTCTCTACGACAAATATGCTAAGATACATTATCACTACCTCTGGACAAACACAATGCCAAACACGCCTGGAAAAGACAAAGACAGCAAGGGCACGGATTGATCCGACCGCATCCCGTGCCGTTGCATCCATGGTCCCTTGTAGTGGCCCTCGTGGTGGCGAGACAAAGGAGGTCATTGAGAAGAAATGAAGATGGGGAACAAAGCCGGTCGATTCGATACGTTACGATACAGATACAGACAGATGCAGCCGATCTCTTTGGCCCTTTGCATGATTTGCACTCACAGGGTCCAACCACGGTCAAGTGGACTAACCTCGCAACCTGTCGTTGTGTTGTGTCTTACCATCGTCGGATGCTCACCGGTGCAGCACTTTCTACTGTATTTGGACTAGGTATTTCTGAATCGGATCTACTTCATGTTTCTTCTACTCTCTCTATCCAAAGCTTTTACTCTTCTCATTGTCCATCTATGTTTGAAAATGTTTGGAATCCTTGGTCTTTGATTTGCTGGTCTTCACCTCATCGTTCGAACCGATCTTGCTCACAGACTGCCGTGCCAGACTGCGTCCAGATGTGAGCCTCCGCTTGCGTGTACGGAGTAATTAAAATCATGCAAAGGGCAGAGAAGCACCTGGGAAGCGGCAACATCTAGAGCATCTGAACATATCGTTTTCTCAGTCTGTAGTGGTAAAAAAAAAAAAAATTAATAATGGCTTCTTCCGCAACGGGAGTCAACGGCATTTTTTTTATTTTTTTTTATTTTTTTTTCTCTTTTCTTTCATTTTTCTTCTTCATTTATGTTGGGTTGTCCTCCACTCCAGCCTGGGGCAGGGATGGTGGGCAGGACCGCTTGCCGTCGCCGTGCTAGGTCAGAGATTTGGACGGAGTACAAACGTATCGAGAAAGAAGACCCGTTAAACGCAGCCCCACTCCAACTGTACTGGCTCCGGATTTGATCCACGATTTTCACTCTCAATCTTTCTGTCGTTTTGGTGGTCCCGTTTATCCGTGTGATTAGTCATTCGTGCTTGGTAAGCATATGGACTTCACGCAATGATAAGTAATAAGGTGATTAACTTGTCCGATAATAAATTAAAAATTAAAATATATATATATATATACTCATACAGCAGGCATGCAGGTAACACCTATAGTCATTCTCGATACACTTGGCTTGAAATAAATAAATCAAAAAGACACGAGATGGAAGGCTTGTTTTATGTGAGTACAAGTCTTGGTTTTACATGATGGTAGTAACCACGATTAACTGTCATTGTAATATTTTGATAGAAGATCAGCAGAGCAATGAATTGTGCGAATGACATTCATGTGAATTACGAATTCAGAATATTTCTATAAAAAATCACTATCATGATAATAAATATTTAAAAGAAGCATTACGTGGAAGCTGGGAAAACAAGTCAGTTTCATTGACAAGCTCATAATACGACAACAAGCAATAAGATAATACTAAAGAAAGTGAACTTTAATAGCAAATCAAATATACGAAATTGAATAGGAGAAAAAAACCCAATATTGTTGCCGTATCCTGGAGACCTACAAGAAATAATAAGGCATATGCATGTTATAACATTGATGAGTTGTCTTGTATGACAAGACTCATCAATTTGTCTGCCTATCTGCTGTGAAACACGGTCAGCGAGGCATAATACAGGTTAGGAAAACACCCAGTGAGATAATTTGGTTGCTTGGGTTGTTTTATTTTGTTTTATTTTGAGATTTATTCTTCGCCATAATGCCCATCGGTGGTATTGCGTGCACGGACAGACGACGTCGTAAGCCCATATACGATGTACCTCTAGCAGTGTCCGTGTTCTCAAAAAGCCCAGGACAGGCCGTGGGGGTTGGAATATATTCATGTGGAAGGGAATCTAATTACAATTTCAATCCCAATTCCAACTCCAAGTCCCACGGCAATCAAGCTGTTCTGGTATCGTCAGCCTTTACTCCGTGTTCTGCTGATCTGTTTCTCCTAAAATCTGTAAAAAATTGCTTATTCTGCAAGGACAAATATCACAGCAAATATGCAGAAACAACTACCCCAGTTCTTTGAAGGTTCTCTTGTTCTCCTATTCCACCCCATCCTTCTTGCTCTTCAATCCTCGAAATGCGGCGAAGATGGCGGTGAAGGCTCAACTTGCCCCGGATAAAGAGAAGAACACAAACGGGCTGCATATCAAACAGTGTCATATCCGATTACTTGTATGAAGTATATGTGTGAAATGTGTAAAATAAGTAAAATCATGTAACTTATGTTACATATTCACTTGTACGACAACATTTGGCCCTGAACCGCTATCACATGTCATAAATGCTGCATCATCTCCTACTCCTGGCTTGACTTAACTCTTTCACTTCATCTTCGTCCTCGCCCATAACCATCATGGTCCTCCCAGCTGGAGTCCTCAAACTGAACAAGAAGAAACAAAGCCTCCGGGCTACTCCGGCGAGGCGCAGCCTGATAAGGAGGCACTGGTTTGATGCAGAACGAACAGCGATGAGACCAAAACAGGGATCGAGAGAGCTTGTACAAGTAAAAAGATACGGAGTAAACACCGTCAAGGGGTAGTAGTTTGGGATCCTAGAAATGATAATTTATGAATGATAATTGAAGAATAAAAAATCGAGAGTCCCTGCCCCCCCACGTAGGAGGAATCACTCACAGGACGAGTAGGCCAACCTCCCCACGCGTTTCAACTCTACAACTACCTAGTATCAAATAGAATGGCTTCATCGAGAAGGCCAACAAGAACCTTCATCATTCTTACTACTTCCCTCTTACTTGAAGAACATAGTTAACTCCACGCTCTAATTATACCGAGACTAACGACCGTTGGCCAACGAGGGACGACCCGTTAGCGAGACTACGTGGGCAAGTCGATTTGCAATGTGTGCCATCGTGCTGCTCTCCCGTCTACAGAATAGAGCCACGTGCCTTGCTGTGTTTCAAGCAGCTATATAAAATTCGAATGCAGTATGAAGAGAGACCAAACAAGATCGGGCATCACAAACCATATGAGTATACCGAGTTTGAGGGATTGGGTAGCAAGTATTTTTTCAAATTTATTTTCCTATTCCAGCTGTTTTGTAGTTGCACGTGCTTCAACTACTGGTAAGAACTCTTGATGCGTTCTCCCATTGGACCTCGGTGGGTAGCATGAGGATGCCATGTTCTAGGTTGACCCTGCCGGCTCGCATATCATTTGCAAGTTCATATATCACAACGCATACCACAAGGCACTATAATTTCGCGGCACTGAAGCAGAAGTGTGAAGGTCATCGATTTAATAAAAGATCTCATGTTCACACCTCGCCTGGCAAAGCAGTCACAAAAAAGACAACAAGAATGAGAGAAAGTATGTAACGAAAAAAAACAACAGAAAAAAACAAACAGTGAGTGCCTAGTTATGCTACTGGCATCGGGTAAAGGGGGTGGGTAAGAAGTGAAAGTAAACAAATGAAAAATAAAGTGGAAGTAGAAGTAACAGTCGGGCTATCCCAAGAAATATATAAAGGCCCATACCTAGAGCTCCCGAACTAGAAAAAAATGAAAAGATAAGGAATACAAAATAGAGAATAAAAAATAGCAAGAAACGAACGGGTCAAGCCGTTCGGGTATCATCTTCTTCGCTGCTGTCGAATGTTTTCAGTGGTTTCGTTGGGTTTTATTGTTGTTGTTGTAGTTCGTAAACGCAGTCGTAAAGATATCCTGATATCACAAAAACGACCCTCTGTTGATGCACTGCATCAGATATCTTGGGTTGCGTTTTCATCACCAAAAGGGCTCTGTCCACGTCCGGCAGACGAGCTGCCCATGTCGCGTTGCGACGCCCGCCTTGTCGCCTCCTCGATCACTGCGCTTAGGTTGCTAGTGTTTCGCTTGGCCGAATTTGGCGACGCTGGCTGTGATGCCTCGGAGCCCGACGTCAACGTCTTTCCTGATGATGGCGTTGCTGGTGGGTCGGAGAACGGGCCCTGGTCAGGGCTTGGCGAGTCCTCAATAATCGTGTACGTGCTCGACTCGTGGCTAGACTTTGCCAGTGGAGAAGATGGCTTGGCCTCAGCCTTCTCGGAGAATGTATCGGCCTTGAGCTTGCTGCCTGCACCTTCTTCGGCACCGCTTTCGTCTGCGGTCAAAGAGCCGGTGGTAGAGGCAGTCGATTTCTTGGAGCCGGTACCGACACGAACGACGACGGGCCGCACAGGCATGGCTGTCGCTGCACTGGCATTGTTGAGAAACGTAGAGCCAACACTGAATGTGCTGTTTGCTGAGCTGACTGGGCGAAGATTGTTGTACTTTTTGTAGTCAACACTCGGCACAGGCGGGGTGTAGACACCAGGGCCAAGGTTGCTGGGCGACTTGAGATTGACCATTGTGGGCTTGATACGCATGCCGGTCTGGGGAGGCGGTACAATCACGGCGTTCTTTCCATAGATCGTAGAGGCAATGCTGGAGCGGGGGGCGTACGAGGTGCGAGCATAAGACGTGCGGTCGGTGAAAGCGGAGTAGCCAGAGTAGGTTGAGTCGCGCAGGTCACCGGGGACAAAGAAGTGCTGGTCCTCTGTGCTGGCAGGAGTGCCGTCCTGGGACTGTGTGATCGTGATCGGGATTGGCGGCACTGGCGGCACGAGAACGGCCGGCGAAGTTGGAGGAGCACGGTTCGTGACACCAGGAATGTAGGCGATCTGGATAATGTTGGAGGCTCTTGTGAGAACGGTTGAGGCAATAGAGTGAACGGTGTGCGTTGATGCGCGCTGGTCTCTGCGGGCAGCAAACGACTGGCTAGCATCCATTTGGTGTTGGCTATACTCGCCGTCCTCTTCCATCTTGGAGATCTGCTGTCTCTTGGCCTTAATACAGAATCTCCAGATCAGGTATGTCACAATACCAATTAGAGCGATACCGCCAATGACGCCACCGGCAATCGCGCCAGTATTGGAGGATGAGCTAGACTTGGTGCTTGTTGTGGGGGAAGTCACATCCTTTGCACAGTAGGCTTTGGGGCACTCTGTACAAGTCAGCGGCACAGTGACCTGACAGCTCTGGCCAGAAGGACAGGTGGGACAGGTAGGGGCTGAGTCGGGACATGTTGTGCAAGAAGCTTGTCTAGCAAAGATGACACGCGAGGCTTCTGGATTGATTGTTAGTATAGATGCAAGATAGAGATAAAGAGAGCATGTGTTGAGTACAGGAGGCCACAAACCTTTCTCGAGCGCCCGGCCGGGAGAGAATCGTAGGCCTTCCATGGTGATATTGATTGCAAGCAAAGTCTACGTCTGCAGATACTCGTGTAGTTTTGATGATCGACACGAGTGCAGCGAATCCGAACTGGTGCGAACGACGATATCAGATATAAAGACACAAGATGAGGCGATGCGGATAAGACGTCGTACTTGTCGTATAGAGGTGAAGAAGTGGATAGATGCTGGAATGTATATATGACGCGGGTTCGTGGACGATCGTGAGTGGGAATGTCGCGAGGATTGACAAAATTGTTGCGATAGGCGATGTATATCCAAGAAGTATCCAAGAAATATCCAAAACAATGTTCAAAACAACTATTCGAGTTCAAACGGTATTGTATGGTCGATAACTATATCAATGCCGATGAGGCAAAAGGGTGATATGGAAGACGATGTAGTGACAAGATGAGTCGGAAGATGACGATTGAAGGAGCCGAAAAGAGGTAATAAGTAAAGAAAGAAAGAGATTCGAGACTAGCTCCGAGTAAAATAAAAGTAGGAAGACAGCGAATGAAGACGAAAACGAAGCAAAAGTGAAAGTCGGAAGATGGATAAAACGAAAGGTGTGTCGAGTTGAAGTGATAACGAGAGGCGAGACAAAAGGTCGAGATGATAGATTAAGTTTGTAGTCTTTTCCCCTAGAAACACATTACAGCCATTAAAGACGTGAATGATGATGTTGAGGATGAGAAGAAAGAAGAAAACGACACTGGGAGGAGGGTGGAGGGAGGGAGGCGGAGGAGGAAAGAGGTTAGAAGTGAGGAAGTGAGGAAGTGAGGAAACGAGGAAATGAGAGGAGAGTTGGTGATGTGCGGCTGTTTGTTTCCACAATGGAAGGGAGGAGTGGAAGTGGAATGGGAAGGACGGAACAGGCAAACGGCGGTTGGCAAAGAGTTGAATAGAGCGACTAAGAGCCTAGAGGGTAGGCTAAAGTGAGCCTAGACGTGCACCAAAGGAAAAGGAGCGACCCTCTGAAGATTTGCAATGGGAAAAGACACAGAAGGAGGTGTGGGCCTTGGAGGGTAAGACAGGAGGCAGGAGCGATTGGGCAGAGCGAGACGTGCAAGAGAACAAAAAGATGGGAAGAATGAGGGAGGAGGGAAGGGAGACTGCATCCCTGTGTGGCCTGCGTAGAGTGTATATACAGGGGCTATGCTATGGAATACGATGGTGCATGGCATGCCTGTAGTGCGAGGTCGACAGAATAATTCAAACTACTCAGTAGAGTACTTTGGCAGTATCTTTTGTTCCGGAAGGAGCCAAGACATGAGCAGATTATTGACCGAACGGCAGGAGGCAGGAAGCAGTTGCCAACCTGCAATAACATAATGTGTGATGCGTGTTGGAGACATGTGTATATTTGATATGTACTTTTAGAAATGGCACTATAGTGTGTGGGTGCAAGTATATCTTTGAACGAGAATGTATATGGTACTTGTTACCCGACACTTGTGGATTATTACGTACCTTCCCAAACAACGGCGCGATCAGTAGTGGAAGGCCGGGGTGCATTGCTCTTTCCTTGCAAGTGGCATGTGGAGCACAACGGTGAGAATGGAGTGAGAATACAGTGAGAATATGCTCGTAGGGAATACAGAACCATTACAGGCTAGAGTAGTGAGATGCAGAATCTTACTTCTATGTATGGAGGGCTTTCGCCGCAGCTGACGAGTCAATACAATGAAAGGAAAAGAGCGACGCGAAGTCGAAGGCAGGCCACGCACTAGGGTCTGCATGAATTTCTAGTGGATAAAGGTAAGAAACGGGACTAGTCCTAGGCCAGGGGTAAGACAAGGGAAGGAAACAACGGACGAAGCAGATGAAAGGACTCGGCCACAGAGAACGGGCACAGCGGCGTGAGCGGGCAGGAGCACCAGTGTGTTTGTCTCTTAGTCATTTTTTAGTCTCTTAGTGGCTTTGTATAGTACATCTGGCATACGAGGAACCCTCGTATCCATAAGTAGTACTGGCTAGCAAGATTGCCTGTTATGCGTGAAATGCAGTGTACACGGTATTATCTTACATCCTATTCTAAGAAGTGTTATGCAGCCAAAAGATTCTTGAATGTATTCGGGGTATATGATATAGAGACTTCTACCACTACCAATGGTTACGAATGCCAATATGTCGAAAGCCGATGAAGCGAAAGACTAAACGCTCAAAGGTCTTGCTAATACGAGATAGAGTGATATATCTAATGTAACGCAATTTGGCCAAACTGTGGCTTGGCAGTTGTTTCAGTGATTTGGCGAGAACTATTGGATCTGACGGCAGATAATGGCAAGGCGATAACCTCCGAGAAAACAGACTTCAGAGGAGCCAATTTTGATAAATAAATAAAAAAGGGCAGACTATGATGCTGAGGTAGTAGTAGCAAATATCGTGGTTTAGAGGTGCACAGTTCTTGGTTCGGCGCAGACACAACTTGTTCTGCAGTGTAACGGGGATGAATTACATCGCGCTGTGAGAGGAGCATGCGATAGCTGGCCAAGGTTGTGAGGTCCTCGAGTCATGAAAACAGGACAATTCGCCTCGGTTCTTGCTTGGCTCATATTCCGCCTAGAAACAATCTCAGGCGTCTGAAATGCAAGGCAGAAACCTAAAATAAACTCATTGCAAAAATTATATCGAAATGTAAAGACTGGCCCCGAGTAGACAAGTTGATGGACTGGTCTGGACCTCTCGATCGTCAAATTATTTTTTTATCTCGAGAAAAAAAAAACACAAATTTAAAGTAGTATTACCAACCAAGCAAAGGCGTTGGGCACAACTTAAATATCGTAAAGCCCAGGGTCCAGATGCCGATCTTATTAATCATAACCATAGATGGTAAGTGGCTTCTTCGGCGAGCTTCGTTGCTAGGAGTTGAGGAAAACGAGACGACAGGTGAGCGCGATTGTTGTTCCATTGAAATTTCACGTGTGTCCCTGTGCTCGTATGATGGCCGACCAGGGCCGAGGCGAGGGTAGACGAGACGCAGGGTTCTGGTCGATGATATCGGTGGAATCGCTTATGAATAGAGACTTCTATTCATAATATTCTATGCGGCTACGCAGTTCTTGTTTCTTATTAGTGATTTGATTGCCTAGGTAAGAGTAAGTGAATACAGAGCGAATGCACTTGCTATCAACACACAGTTCCACGACACGGCAGCTGTGGCTGAATTTGTTAACTCAAATAATCAAGAAGAGAAACAATACATGCACCGGGAAGGACCAGTTATCGTCCTACCATGTTAGGATACTATTATTTACATTAGGTGCACACTACCAAGTAGTGTTCACTGCATTCAGCATAAATTAAGTCATGAAAGTAATCACGGACGTTATCTATAAATCAGTAGGAACTATAATCAATATCGAGACTACATCAGCCAGAAGTTGAATATACCGATCCTTGGAAGAAAGCGAGGGTAAGAGTAGTTAAGCAGAGATAACCAATCTTATCCTGAACTTTCACGTAGGCCACTCTTCAATGAGATCCAAGTTAAAAGAGTCCGTCCGATAGATCAGTCCGATACAAGGAATAGACAAACGCTTGATAACCCCTCTGTTCTCAACTTTGTATGCAAGAACACAATGCTCTAGTAAAGCTTTACGGTTGCGTACGCGGCCCATGTAGGGGCCAAGTATAGTCTGGGAGAGATAGAATACACGCCCCAAGTGGACAGGGAATGTCGATAGTGTGTCTTAAATTGAGCGATTAGAGTTTGCAATGAGCGTTTCATGGGTTCAGTGCTGAGTCATAGTGTCGTCGTAGTCACGGGTTTAGGTCACAGAGCTCGTGATATGGCTAGTGATGATCGCAGCCACTCTACGGCAAGGGCAATAGACATCGCCATAGGAGCTGTGAGTATGTGAAAATATCCAATATCACATAGAAACTGGTTTTTTCATTGTATATGCGTCGCCTTTTGAGTTGAACCATGTGCATTTCTATGCGCGAGCTGGCAATCATGGCTGAAGCTGATGATGCGCGATGACAAAATCTGTCTGCCCTCGCTACCCATTCGTTCAAGTCACCTTCCAATTTCCAGAACAGTCATACAAACTCACCAAACGAACAAGGGCATATGTGGTAATACTGTCCATGGGTCAATTCTTTCAGATAAAGATGCGGTTATCTGTGCTTTCTGGATGCCCTCTATAACTTGCTTACTCTACAATATCAGCTGGTGCACGGAACAAAAGTCAACCCAATGACACAAGACGGTAAAACGATGAGCACTGAAACACCCAACTTGGACTCACAAAGTCGAAGTAGTGATAGGGGATAATACTTTATTCGCTTTCCACAAAAAAATACATCTTGGAAGGGCGTGACAGTGCTCGAGCCCGATGCTGGATGGATACAAGCTTGAATCATGACGCGCCATCCACTGCAGACTGCTTTTTTATAAATTCAATGATAGCATTGGCTACTTCATCCGGAGCATCGATAGGAGACAAGTGTCCAGATCCCCGTATAATATGCAGCTCTGCGCCGGGAATTCGCTCAAAAACATCAGCCTGCACCCGTGCAATCGGCTCAACAGCATCCTTCTCAGCAGCGAGAACCAATACTGGTATATTTGGGATATGTTGTCCTTGTTGTTCCGGTTGCAGAGTTGAAAGACTCATTGACATAACATTTTCGGCCATGGCATACGTGGGCCAGGCAGCACGAGCCCATCTGTTGCCCTTGAGCATATCGTCAACAATATAGTCTGGGAGCTTCTTGTCTTTGTTATGCCCCTTCCATGACTCCGTCAAGACGTTGCGCGCCACAAACGATGCAGTCTCTGCACTGCCATAAGCACGTATCTGCCGCTGCGCCATATTGAGCGGCAGCTGCATGGACGTCGCTGGCGCCGGGCTAACCAAAACAACTCCGACTAGTTTCATGGCTGCTTTGTTCTGTCTCAAGACGTAAGCCACAACTTGGGCAACCTTTGCGCCCATGGACAGGCCGACGAGGATGACCCGATCGTTGATCATTCGCTTGCGATAGTATACCGCCAGCACATCGACGACATCTCTGGCAAGATTCTCGATTGAATAACTGGAGGCCTTGCCAGGACCTTTCGAGAGGCCCCAGCCGCGAAAATCAACTGACACCGTCTGGAATCCATCTTCGGTAGAGCAAGAGGCAATGCGGGATGCCACGCCAGCCCAAGTCCGTGTCGAGCCGCCCCAGTAGTGGAGGAAGACAACGGTCGTGCGCGTCATCACCCGCGGACCCGAAAAAGAGACGTGGATCAAAACACTGTCGATAGTCTGCACAAAATCACTGTAAAATGAAGCCATTGCCTGCTAATGGTGAGTATATGCTGTTGCTCTTGTAGAATATTCGGATTTGATGTATGCCGTCGGTGACGGGTTGAATGTTTATATGCTGAATGCCTTGCCATTATCTACAGAGTAGCGGATCTGGCGGATGGCCTTGTTTACTTGCCCCTCGCACCTTCCGTCCTCAGATCCGAAATCTGTAATGATTACACATGATGATGTTCCGTATCCGGAAAGAAGCTGTTCTGAGGTGGGTTGCGCGGTGAGCACGTGATGCCCAATGACCTCTACAAGATCACTGGGCGAGCCGAATCATCATCTGATTCATCATGCAACTTTCGTATATATTGTGCTTTGACATAGAGTGAGCAGTGCCGCCAGTAATATTGGTCTATATGGTATAATGAGGTGAGAATGTGGTGTGAATTTGTAGGCATTTTGGAATTTTTGCAAATGACGATATACGGGAGGAAGCATATTACTGAGTAAATAGTGACGGTCTACCAGTTACTAACTGCTAGATAGAAAGAACCACAGTGCATTGCAGGTAGAGTACGTAGTTTGTTTTTACATGCTTGTGTATTATATCAAAAAGATTGTGTGCGCCGTATGTTTCGACCGCCTAGATGAGAGCTTCCATTTCACAGATGCCAATGCTTGTTTTCGTACCCGTTTAATGATTTGATCGTGGCATCTTTGACTTGACCAGCGCCATTTCGCAGCTATGGGCTTTGCTTTCCCATCTGTTGCCGCTGGAAATTGCATCGCCACGCCTTACGGAAGAACGAGTTAACTACTGAGCGAGGGAACGTCGGGCAATAACTTCGGCAATTTATTTATATGTGGGTCCGTTGACTAAGCCACGCGCGCGCCCGATTTCTATTTTTAAAAAGCATGATCGTGGCTTTTACTACGATCTTTTGCTCACGATGCCTTCAGGACGTTTTACAATAGCTCCAATAATGGAGAAAAAAATCATTAGTGGGGGGGATGCAGAGAAGAGGAAAGAGTGTTTCCATTCGAGTTTATACCACGTGAGACCAGCTGATGTTCGTGCCACTTCGCTTGAAACCGCTCTCTTTGAACTGACCACGCCAAGAACATCGACTGTGACGACAGTTCAAAGTTTAGATTCGAAGTAACGTATGTGAACTTGCGGCTCTTACATCAAAACATATACCTCAATCTATGACCATTCAAACATATACCTTCAATCTATGGCCATTGCTCCAACATGAAGCTCTTACAAATTAATGTGCAACTGGCAATCGCTTCATCGGCAATTCCCGCGGCCATCGATCGGACGGAGTTAGAGCTCTGGGCCGGGGAATGATCTCCTGGGTAGATAGACGTTGAATATTGGCAGTTTACAGATGACGACAGCTACAGTCGTATCGAGATCAACCAGATTCTCAGACGTCATATATATCTAGTCCCCGCATTTAGGACAAAGACTACTATGTCATATCAGAGGCGAACCGCATTTCGGACGTCATCGTTATGTCGATGTCTAACATCAATATGTAACCGTTAGAGCTCTATTTGATATAAAGAGTCCGCTGTGTAGTCGACAATGAACCTCGACTCTAGTACAATAAGAACCAAAATTGAGTCAGCCAAATTAGTCACTCAAACAGACATGGCCACATCACGACTTGCAAACCTCGCCGAGAAGGCCATGGGACACGACGGCAGCGCCGTCACGAAGCAGGATGTCAGCAACTACACCGAGACCGGTGATCCTAATAACACCATGAAAGCCCTCACATGGCAGGGAAAGAACAAGGTTAAAGTGCTCGACGTGCCGCGACCAAAGATTCTCGAGCCACGGGATGTCATTCTCAAAGTGACCGGAAGCACCATCTGCGGCAGTGACCTGCATTTGTTCCACGGTTCTGTCGTTCAGATGAAGTTGAACGATATCCTGGGCCACGAGTTTTGTGGTATTGTAGACGAGGTCGGCCCTGGGGCAGTAGGTGTTAAGAAAGGTGGTCGCTACGTCGCCTCCTTCCAGATTGCCTGCGGCGATGTATGTTGCAACTCGCTATGAAACTGATTATTAGTGAGGACCAGCTAACAGTGCAGTGTTTCTTCTGTAAGCAGAAGCTCTCATCCCAGTGTGAACGCACGAATGCGAGCTCGACAGAAAGCGCTCTCTATGGCTCCCAGACAGCCGGAATGTTTGGCTACTCACACCTGACTGGTGGGTTTGCCGGCGGCCAAGCGGAATACGTGCGCGTGCCATTCGGCGACGTGAACCTCTTGCCTATCCCTGACGCCGTCCCTGACGAGAAGGCATTGTTTTTGTCTGATGTTCTCGCCACATCCTATAATGCAATCAAGGATACGGTCGTCTATGCCGGAGATGATGTCGCTATCTTTGGTGCCGGCCCCATTGGCCAGATGGCAGGTATTTTTGCGCTGCGCCAGGGTGCCAGCAAGGTCATCTTTGTCGACACCCAGCCACGGCTCGACTTTGTCAAGGGTCGCTGGCCTAGCGACGCGGCCGAGAATCTAGTGCTGGTCGACTACAAGAAGCTCAGCTTTGGTATCACGAAGAAGGAAACCGTTGTTAGCAAGCTCAAGGAGCTGTGTGACGGCCGGGGCCCAGACGTTGCCATTGAGTGTGCTGCGGGGGAGTATGCCAAGGGATGGATGCACTGGCTGGAGATGCAAGTCGGTGCCGAGACCGATACGAGCGAAATATTAAACGAGATGATTGAAAGTGTGCGCAACTACGGCCGCGTGGGTGTTACCGGCATCTACGTCGGATATGTAAGTTTATTCATGCTGAAACATGGCCAAAGTTTAGAGGAAGACATGCTCACAAACAGACAAATCATTTCAATATTGGCTCCCTTATGGAGCGTGGCGTCCGTCTTATCGGCAACGGCCAGGCTCCCGTTCATAAATACTGGAAGGCCCTGCTGGCACAGATTGAGTCCGGCGAACTAGACCCCCTCCAGATGGTATCGCACCGGTTTCGGCTGGAGGACATGGAGAAGGTGTATCATGGTTTTGACGCTAAAGTCGACTCTATGCAGAAGGTCTTTGTGGAAACAAAGTTTTCGCAACCGAGAGCGGAAGGCAGTCCGGAGCTGACTACATACGACACATAGTGAGGTGGCTGATTTACTCCAACTGTACCCGGGGTACTTATCTGTACCAAAACAAAAACAGAGGAGAATAAGATCAATGGACAAATACCGAAACCAATAAAATTGCCAAAAAAATACACAAATATCTTCATTGGCCTATGTACTACGAACAAAATGTGGCTCAACCTTCATGCGTGAAACTATCGTGATGTGGCGACATAACAATAATGCACGGTGTGTCCATTGGATATTACCGCCTCTGTGATTTTGATTGTCTAGATTCTACTCGAGAGATTATTCATCAACCCCATCTAGTCGAGTGAGCACTAGCCATATTCGCAACGCTGTCAGCCTCTCTTGACTGCTTTTCAGCCTTTCGGTGGATATTTCACTTCCAGACACAGTAGCGGCTGCGGTAGTGATGATTCTGACGATGGTGACGTGAAGCAAAGTACACATTGCCACACCCTTGTAAAGCTGTGAGATTAAACTAGATCAGACTGACCTGACCAGACTCAGACTCTACAATAATGTGCGGTGAAAAAATCGCAAGGTATGAGTGCGAGCACCCCTACTGGCACAGCATGTCTCGTAATTATGCTGAGGCGATGTGGGACGTTGACGTGAGACACTTTAGTATGCACACAATATAACATAGTCCTACAACGTCGTATGTGCTTGTATCTTATTCGATAAAGGAACACTAGGCTTTATAGATTCCATGCTCGTTTATTACACCTTATTTTTATGCATATATACTCGAGAATTCCGCTGATGTCCTCCTTTAACGTATTTATAGGTGTATCTCTTAACTTTATTAAAAGGAGGGTACTTCTTATAATAGATGAGGCTATACCCGTTGTTAAATGCGTGTGTCTACGCTGCTTTCACTACCTCTTTACTATATTTACCGCTACACCAGTATAAGCCGTCAGGTACCCCTATACGATAGAGTCGCTTTTTGGCTTATGTAAATTCGACCCGTTAATAATGGAGCCCAGGTAGTGATTAAGATAAACCTGGGTGGCAATTTAGACAGTCCCTTAATCGTTTGCTTGATCGACTTGATCGCACGGCCTGGCACACAATGTGCTACAAAAACAGCGCCATCCTTACCTATATTGGCTTCTTCGACTATTGATAGGCATCATCTCTGTTTGATTGATACTCATTATTTTGTATTCCTCTCATTTTTTTCTTTCTTTTTTTTTTTTTTTTTTTTTTTTCGCATCTCAGATTCTCATCCCCTCGATCTTCACCGGCGACCCCTAGAGCACTCTGGATCTGAGCATCTGAACAGCCTGCCGTGCACACACATTCCAGCCAAGGGGAAGGACGGGCTTGTTTCGTCTTAATTGAAAGTTTGCTCCTATGTACTCGAAAAAGTAGCCAAAGTGTATATTCGCTCAAGCAAGGTGCAGCGGTACATCCATTATCAATAGTTGGTTCTTCGCATGTGGAGATGCCTCCTTATTACGCTGGGCGGTAGTGACGTCTTGTTGCCCCGTCTAAAAATTATGCTAAAATTACCTACCGTCAAGGCACGTCGGTGTGCCTACCCAGTTCTTTATTACTAATAGTACTTATATCTCGATATTCTTGTTAATCAGGTTACAGAAAAGGCATGGCCTGCTCTTGCCCAATCCCATGCGCGTCTTCTTGTCCATCTACTAACGACTGGCTTACTCCTTCCCGATCGGCCAGCGATACCATCGCTACATCGTTCTTTCCTTGTTTGCCTCTTTAACCTCCTGCCTCTTGCCTCTTCATGTAACCTCCCATCACTGAGCCGCTGATATACGAATAACCATTCAGGTCGGCCTTCCCTGTTCCTGTAGTCCTGTTCTGCGCCCTGCCGCCTCCTTTTCGGTGGCTCCTTCCTGCATGTCGAGAAACCTCTTTCGTGGCTGACGCTTTTCTCTTAGGCTCTTTCTATTCTGGTACACACATGATTATTACTGCACTGGGCCAGCTCATCCTTGCCGTAGTTGTACAGCGCGTGCTAATACGATGTGTTTGGGTCCCACAACCCATATCCCACAACCCACATACTACAACCCACAAACCACAACCCGTCGTTCACAGACACAATATCCACCTTTTACTAAAAAAAGCTCCCACCTGCCCCGTTCCTTCCCTGACCCAGAGGCTCCACTCCACTACCTATATGTACCTCGCAGACCATTTTGCCATACGTTGTGTACAACGAGTTCACTTAAATTCACGCCCTGAGCTAAGCCACCAGCACCACTTTTCTTTGCGTAGGCTGATGTCTGACTGACATTCCTACTTGTATAGAATTCTGGTTGTCCGTACAGCTTCTAGCCTCTCGCCTCTCGCCATGGCTCATGCTTCATGCTTCATGCTTCATGCTTCATGCCTTTTGTGCTGTTGTCTATCTGTTATTAGTGTAGTCTCAGCTTTCCTGTCGTGACTTGTGCCGTTCCTGCCGTATGTCAACTGTCAATTTCGATTATGTATATGTGTGCCACTCACTCCTTCCCTCCTCCAATACCTCCTTCCCTATTTACCTTTGTTCTCTCCCATACCTTCATCGGGAATATCAGCATCACCATTGCATATTCTGCCTCCTTTCTCCGCTCCACATCGAATTAAATACTGTGTTCTCTTCCCCTTACTACTCCCCGCTTTGTTGTCATCCATCGTCTGTTGACAGGGCTGCAACTGGTACCGGAACAGGACTGGACCCTTGTTCCTTTTCTGTTTCTTTTCCTATTTTGTTGTTCCCCTTTGTTTGGGGTTAATACGGCACTCCCATCCAACTCCTTGCTCCACGCCTAGGCCCTTGGACCATAGCCATCTATTTTATGAGTACTTCTTAGTTCTTGTTTCTCTATTTTTATTCTTTACGAGACGCACGCATACTTCCTTCAATTACCAGTAATACACCAGTAGGACCAGCAGACCCAGCCGCGCCTTGGTAATACCCTCCCCCTTCTCCCACACCCGACGCAACGCAGCACAGTCTAAGAGCCAACATAATTTGCCCTGCCCCCTACCACACCCTCGCCTCTGTTTCCCTTATTCGTTTCATCTTCCCTGCCCTGTGCCAACTTTGCTCTTCGCTGTTTCCGTTTCTTTCGTTCCCTTTTTATTCCTTTCCTTTTCTCTTCCGTTTCTCTTCTTCATAGAGGCCATCACCGCTGACTATCGCCAGATCTGTTCAGCCTCTAGCACATTCTCCTTTCCATTTCAGCCTCATATTTCGGCAACTGGATAATCGGATCTTTTTTTAGCGACCTTTATCAGTTCATCAACACGACTCACAACTTGGCACTACTACATCTACATCTGCATCTAACATATCCTACTGCGTCCACGGCGGCATCTACACTAAAGCTATACCTCGACGCCATATTTCTGCCTGTTTCATCCCATCTTTCCCTCTCTCAGCCGACGCCATCTCCTGCCTTTAAAAATGGCGTACAATAGCCACGGCCAGGGCGACTACGATGGCCACCACATGCAGGAGCTTCCTCCTGCTGGTCAGGTATGCAATCCAGAGCAAGCAACAGCAGGCTGTATAACTTGAACCAGACTGACCCATTAGTACCACATGCCCCCGCAAGACGACCATGAAGAGGTTGAGCACTCGTTGCTCAACCAGGGCTCTTCACACTACGATCATGACCACCTCGGCCCTGGCAACGCCGGTGTCCGCCCCGAATCTACATACAGCCTGACCGAGTCTTATGCCCCCGGTGCTCAGTCCACCATTCGCGGTGCTGCTCCCTCTCCCTTCCAGAACGACACTGGCCTTTCTAGTGGCGCCTACCACCCAGATCCATATGGCGGCTTTGGCGTCGGCCGTCCCCATTCGACTGTTTCCATGGGTGGCGACGTAAATGACGGCTTCTACCGTCGCCAGCAGCAGTCCTCGGGTGGTGGTCTTAAGCGCTACCCGACTCGTAAGGTCAAGCTGGTGCAAGGCTCTGTCCTCAGTCTGGAGTACCCCGTGCCCAGTGCCATCCGCAACTCGGTGCAACAAAAATACATCGAAGCCGAGGCCAACCACGATGAGTTCTACAAGATGCGCTACACGGCGGCTACTTGTGACCCCAATGACTTCACACTCAAGAACGGCTACGACCTGCGGCCACGCATGTATAACCGACACACCGAACTGCTGATCGCCATTACATACTACAACGAAGACAAGGTCCTTGTGGCGCGCACGCTGCACGGTGTGATGCAGAACATTCGTGATATCGTCAACCTCAAGAAGTCTACCTTCTGGAACAAGGGTGGCCCGGCATGGCAGAAGATTGTTGTCTGTCTTGTCTTTGACGGTCTCAACAATACCGACAAGAGCGTGCTGGACGTGCTCGCCACAATCGGTGTCTACCAGGATGGTGTCATCAAGCAGGACGTTGACGGCCAGGAGACCGTTGCCCATATTTTCGAGTACACCACCCAACTGTCCGTTACCCCCAACCAGCAGCTCATCCGCCCTGTCAACGACGATTCTTCCACTCTGCCACCTGTTCAGTTCATTTTCTGTCTGAAGCAGAAAAACACCAAGAAGATTAACTCACATCGCTGGCTGTTCAACGCTTTCGGTCGCATCCTGAACCCCGAGGTGTGCATTCTGCTTGATGCTGGTACTAAGCCTAGCCCCAAGTCGCTGCTTGCGCTGTGGGAGGGTTTCTACAACGACAAGGATCTCGGCGGTGCTTGTGGTGAGATTCACGCCATGTTGGGCAAGGGCGGCCGCAAGCTTCTCAACCCCCTCGTCGCTGTCCAGAACTTTGAGTACAAGATCTCCAACGTTCTCGACAAGCCGCTCGAGTCTGCCTTTGGTTACGTCAGTGTGCTTCCCGGTGCCTTCTCTGCCTACCGCTTCCGTGCTATCATGGGTCGTCCACTGGACCAGTACTTCCACGGTGACCACACGCTGTCCGCTATTCTTGGTAAGAAGGGTATCGAGGGCATGAACATTTTCAAAAAGAACATGTTCTTGGCCGAAGATCGTATTCTCTGTTTCGAGCTGGTCGCTAAGGCTGGCCAGAAGTGGCATCTGTCGTACATTAAGGCCGCCAAGGGCGAAACGGATGTTCCTGAGGGTGCCGCCGAGTTTATCGGTCAGCGTCGTCGTTGGCTGAACGGTTCTTTTGCTGCTAGTTTGTACTCGCTGATGCACTTCGGACGTATGTACAAAAGTGGTCACAACATCATTCGCATGTTTTTCTTCCATCTCCAGCTTCTCTACAACATCACCAACGTTATCTTCACCTGGTTCTCGCTTGCATCCTACTGGCTTACGACGTCCGTTATCATGGACTTGGTCGGCACTCCTTCAATCGCTTCTGATACATCGTCCGAGCACCACGCCTGGCCTTTTGGCGACACTGCAACACCGCTGATCAACTCCATTCTCAAGTATATGTACTTGGCTTTTGTTATCCTGCAATTTATTTTGGCGCTGGGTAACCGTCCCAAGGGTTCAAAGTACACATACGTCACATCCTACATTGTCTTTAGCTTCATCCAGGCATACGTGCTAGTCCTGTCCGCGTACCTCGTGGTGCAGGCATTTGCAAAGCCGATTGGCGAGCAGATCGAGACCGACAACGTCAAGGACTTTCTGGGCAGTGTCTTTGGCGCGAATGCCGGTGCTGCTGGTGTCATTATCCTGTCTCTGTTTGCCATCTACGGTCTGTACTTCCTGGCCTCGTTCATGTACCTCGACCCGTGGCACATGTTCCACTCGTTCCCTTACTACCTGGTGCTCATGTCGACATATATCAACATCCTGATGGTCTACGCATTCAACAACTGGCACGATGTGTCTTGGGGTACCAAGGGTTCCGACAAGCAGGAGGCTCTGCCATCTGCTCAGATTACCAAGGGCGAAAAGGACGAGGTTGTTGTTGAGGAAGTCGACAAGCCGCAGGAAGATATTGACAAGCAGTTCGAATCCACGGTCAAGCGTGCCCTGGAGCCGTTCAACGAAGAGGAGAAGCCCGAGCCCAAAGATATCCAGGATTCGTACAAGTCTTTCCGTACGATGCTGGTCGTTTTGTGGCTGTTCTCCAATTGTCTGCTGGCAGTGCTGCTGACCAGTGAGAACTTTGACAACATTGGCATTGGCCAGAACACCACTACACGGACGGCCTGGTTCTTCAAGTTTATTCTGTTTGCGACTTGTTTCTTGTCCATTTTCCGGTTCATTGGTTTCGTCTGGTTCCTTGGCAAGACTGGTCTCATGTGCTGCATTTCCCGTCGCTAAGTGGTGTGTGCCCACTCCCCATACCCCAAGCATACAAACTGTTGGTGGGTGTCCCCGGTGGCCAGCCATGCAATGATGTCTCACACGAGAAGAAATGAAGGGCATGGGACATTGGTGTTTCTGATGTTTGAAGCTGGGCGATGGTCTACATTCTAGCTTTTGATTCTTTTTAGTCTGGGCTGATCTTGTTGGTTTATTTTAATTTGTTTTTAATCTTATCTATTTCGTCTTTGGGGTTATATACCATTTTAGTCTACCCATGTTATGGCTGCCGGGCCATCTTTTGATGTATACTTTCTTTTCTGTCTTTGGTTTCTATATTTTTGCTTCCATCGGTTTTGTAGTTGGTTATATTCATGTCTTCAAACTAGCATACTAAGCGACAGCACTTGCATTTGTCGTTTTGTTGAAATTTTGATTATCTAAAGATATTTACGACTTTCACACTCCCAAGGGTTACCAATGATTACCAACAACTGTCACGGAATGTAAAAAATATGCATATATATTAGTAATCTTTTCCAGTGTAGTTAGTGAGTGGCAAGACATCTGTACCAGATGACTAATAATACAGGAACTAGCGGTCCCATTCCCTAGCCATCTTGACTCGGTAGGCAGAGGCAGATAAAACCCCACTACGGCGTCGGCGCCTTACCACACCACCCTGGCACGCCAACCCAGACTCAGAGACAGGACAGAGACTCCGATACTCGACATCACCAAAAAGCCAACAGGCACGCAGAGAGGCAGCCATTACTAGCATTTTTAGCCCACGCGTTCCCTTCTCTCCATAAAAAACCAAGAACCGGATACAATACGCGCGACCAACCCCTTCGATCTACTCTCTACCCACCCTCTACTCCTCGACCTCTGCCAGCCTGAGGCTTTCTATCTATACTGTCGATACTGGTGACCGATCACTCCTTGTTTTCTCGACAACCTCCCAATACACAATGTTGAAAATATGGTCCATGGTAGGTCTTGATGATGTGCGAGGCGAATCCTGGAGAAGCCATACTGACCGTGTTTGCTGTTTAGAAAAAGGAGCAGCAAAAGGCCGAGAATGCCGAGGGTGCTGCTGCCGGCAATGGCGGTGCTGCAGGTTCGCGGAAGAAGAAGGTTACGGCTGCGCAGCTGCGCGTGCAAAAGGACCTGTCTGAACTCTCGCTCGGCTCGACAATGAGCACTCACTTCCCTGACCCCGACGACATACTTAACTTTATCCTCACTATTGAGCCGGACGAAGGCATGTACCGCGACGGCCACTTTACATTCAAGTTCCACATCAATGCCAACTTCCCGCACGATCCGCCCAAGGTTGAGTGCCAGCAGAAGATCTACCACCCCAACATTGACCTGGAGGGCAAGGTGTGCCTCAACATTCTGCGCGAGGACTGGAAGCCCGTGCTGAACCTGAATGCTGTCATTGTCGGACTGCAATTCTTGTTCCTGGAGCCCAATGCGTCGGATCCGCTGAACAAGGAGGCTGCCGAGGATCTGCGGGGCCACCGGGAGATGTTCAAGCGGAATGTGCGGACAGCGATGGCGGGCGGAGCAGTACGCAACGAGCGCTTCGACAACGTGCTGGTCAACAACTACGGCACTAGTACAGGAAGATAGAAGCAGCTTTACAAGCTGTCGATGGCATTTTGCATTGAAGAGGCCAGGCATCCAGGACTGTGTCCGGGGCGGTATAAAGGAGTAGGAGGGGTTGCCAGAATACGTGTCGGAAGACTTGTCCTGTTGTCTCCAACTCCCTACCTCTTTCTATAGTGTCTGGCTATGTCTCTCGTCTCTTCATCATATCTTTCCATGTTTTATTGCGTTTTTTTTTGCTAGCTTCTTTGTTCCATTAACGACGTCTCTGATCTTTTCCTTTTACTGTTTTTATTCTTGTATTTTCCCGCTTTATTTTCATTCCCATGCACAGCATCCATTGAGCGCACATGCTTATCACCTCTACGCACTCTTGCCAGTGTTTTCAGCTTTCTCTCTCCTGTGGTTGGTGGTGATCTGCTGTGAAAAGGTACGCTCTTCTCTACAGACACTGTCTTGACTTGACGGAGAGCACAGTTTTCTTTTTTTAGAGTATGCCATTGTTAGAGCCGCTGATAGATATCGTTTATCACAATTTCAACTACTAAATTGATGTCAGTCTGACCAAAGTCATGTGGCTAATGCCATTGACGTCGAGGTTTCCGTGCTGCTGTAGAGTGCTGTAGAGTAGCCACCTGATAGCACGATATCACACGACCCGCTTTGGCAGGCTTTACTTCATATATTTTGTTTTGGCTGACTGGTAGAGAAGGTGCGGTGGGGCAACTCGGTGCAGGCGCGGAAGGCGTTCCTGACGTCCTGGCGTTCTCACGGCAGGAGTGCTACACTGGACCTGCTTTTCCTTTTCCTTTCCACACTGCAAAGCTGATACCGCTGAAGCGCTTATGTAACAATGCCACGATCGAAGCAGAAATGCCCAAGCCAATACCTAGGAAACGAAACATTGAATATCATGCTTGTCGACAAGTATGACACATGTTTTTTTTTGGACAACCCCTCGTGCTCCATAGCTGTGATCAGATATGCCGTCTCCATTACACATATGCTATTACTATTTCTCGTCCGAGTAGGGGCCAGTCAAGCGTAACGGGCCTGTCCCCAATCAAGCAAAGCAGTCTACAGCATCGTAGTCTGATATATTGTCTATCTTCTCTGCTCCTCCTCTATCTTATCATCTTATTGACTCATTGACTCATTCGACAAACCACCCAATCGAGACAACAGAAACAGCGTGCATAATACCGAAGTCGGGTACAGGCTGTGGTCGAGACCCGGGATTGTTTCTCAAGAGATCACTAGCGGGAAGTGCATCAAATGTCCCAATAGTCAAACACGAGAGAGCGCGGTAAAACAGTTAAGCACTCTGACACTCTACGACTCCCAGACGAGGCGTCTCGTTCCTCAGTCCGACCAGCGGCGAGAGGCGAAAAGGTGGAGGAAAATATGAATTGGGCAAGAGCTGGGTCGGAGAGCAGCAGGTCGCCGCGGACCAATAGAATTGCTGAATTTGATAGCTATTCTGCTCCACGCCAATGTCAAAGAACAGAAATAAGTGCTAAAACGTCCAAAATAACTGGAAAAAGACCAAGTCGACCCTCCAAAAAATCCAAAAAATACGTTGAATAAAAAGAAAATGTCCCAAAGGACTTTGTATCCAATTGTCAATTAGTCTTTCACCATCTTTTTTTCCCTTTTATCCTCACATTTTCTTTCTTGACCTGTTCCCCACAAAAGATTTTCCATTAAAAATAAATAAATAAAAAAGGCGAAAAAATAAGGGCCTGCATCCCCCTCCTTTGCTCTTTCCTTCCATAACTATCTCTTCGTTCCCTCTTTTCTCTCTTCTCTTTTTCTCCTTCTCCTTTTCCTTCTCCTTCTCTCCTTCTTTCTCTCCCATCCATTCTCCCCTTCCTCTCTACACATATCACAATGGCTTCCCGTGGTTTCTCCAAGGCCCTGCGGCCTATTGCCCGCCAGGTCGTGGCCCCTGCTCAGCGCCGCACTTTCGTCGCTGCTGCCGGCCTCGTCCGCGCCAAGGCTGCCGTCTCTGCCGTCATGCCCGCCAAGATTGCTCAGCAGCAGGTTCGCGGTGTCAAGACCATCGACTTTGCTGGTCACGAGGAGAAGGTCTGGGGTGAGTAACAAATTCAAGCCTCTTGGAGGATTTATAGCTACCAAGGAAGGCATGCTAACCACTATCTTCTTCCAGAGCGTGAGGACTGGCCCAAGGAGAAGCTCCTCGAGTACTTCAAGGACGACACTTTCGCCCTCATCGGCTACGGCTCCCAGGGCCACGGCCAGGGCCTGAACCTGCGTGACAACGGTGTCAACGTCATCATCGGTGTTCGCAAGGATGGCAAGTCCTGGAAGGACGCTGTCCAGGACGGCTGGGTCCCCGGCAAGAACCTGTTCGAGGTCGACGAGGCCATCAGCCGCGGTTCCATCATCATGAACCTGCTGTCCGATGCTGCCCAGTCCGAGACCTGGCCCCACATCAAGCCCCAGCTGACCAAGGGCAAGACTCTGTACTTCTCGCACGGTTTCTCCCCCGTCTTCAAGGACCTGACCAAGGTCGATGTCCCCAAGGACATTGATGTCATCCTTGTTGCCCCCAAGGGCTCTGGCCGCACCGTCCGCTCGCTGTTCCGCGAGGGCCGTGGCATCAACTCCTCTTTCGCTGTCTACCAGGATGTCACTGGCAAGGCTGAGGAGAAGGCACAGGCCATTGGTGTCGCCATTGGTTCTGGTTACCTGTACAAGACCACCTTTGAGAAGGAGGTCTACTCGGACCTGTACGGTGAGCGCGGCTGCCTGATGGGCGGTATCCACGGTATGTTCCTTGCCCAGTACGAGGTTCTCCGTGAGCGCGGCCACAGCCCCTCTGAGGCCTTCAACGAGACCGTTGAAGAGGCCACCCAGTCTCTGTACCCCCTGATCGGTGCCAACGGTATGGACTGGATGTACGAGGCTTGCTCCACTACCGCCCGCCGCGGTGCCATTGACTGGTCCCCCCGCTTCAAGGATGCCCTGAAGCCTGTCTTCAACAGCTTGTACGATTCTGTCCACGATGGTACTGAGACCCAGCGCTCGCTCGATTACAACAGCCAGAAGGACTACCGCGAGAAGTACGAGGCCGAGATGGAGGAGATCCGTAACCTGGAGATCTGGCGCGCCGGCAAGGCTGTCCGCTCTCTGCGTCCCGAGAACCAGAAGTAAGCCTGTTTCTCTTGACCTCTTGAGGCAGCTTAATTTCTTTTGTTGATACTTTTTTTTCTTTTCTTTTACGGTCATGTTTGGTTCGAACAGGTTCACAGCGGATGATACTGGGTATTTAGGAATGGGAATCTAAAAGAGACGAATACAAAACGTTGAATCAATTGGGGTCTTGTGGCAATGACTACAGTGACATGATATGCAATCTTTGTCAGAATCAGTACGCAGGAGCTTGCTCTCTCACCAGCTTCAAGACACGCACCGAGCTTGTTCACTCGTGCTTCCCGATAACGTGACCGTCAAAGCTATCTTAGCTACTCACCTATCACCTATTGGGCAGCCTTACAGAGATACTGGGTTGTGTTTCCGCCGAGGATGACTGTAAATTTTGAGATATAGAGGCCTATGGTGCTGGCTGGGTAGTTTTAGGCGAGGGCAGACACCCTTATCAGTGGGTTCCCCGCTATCGGTGATTGCGTGCGGTCAGGCGACCCCGAGAGGAACAGCATAGTGATGTATTAATGTTCTATTCCGTCCTGCCAAGTTCTGTCATTGTCTTATTCCAAAATTAGGAGACATTCACAATATACACCCCAAGACACTACAATGGCCGACGTTTCAACTTGTCTGCCGCTGAGCCGGGCTTCCGTAATCGCCGCCCACGACATCATCCGGCCCTTTGTCCACCGCACACCCGTCCTGACCAACCGCACTCTCGACACCATTGCCTCGACAACACAGACTCTCGAGTCTTCAGAAATTACTGCGGCTAACCCTACATTCCGTCTTTGGTTCAAGTGCGAAAACTACCAGCGCATCGGCGCATTCAAAGCCCGGGGCGCATTCCATGCCATCGAGCGGCTCAAGATGGAGCCCGGCTGGCAAGAGGGCGGCGGCTTTGCCAAGGGTGTAGTCACGCATAGCTCCGGCAATCATGCACAGGCTCTGGCCCTAGCAGCCAAGACTGCCGGTATACCGGCACACATTGTCATGCCGAGCATATCGGCACCACCCAAGGTCGCCGCCACGCGCGGCTACGGCGCCAATGTCATCTTTAGCGGCTCCACGGCCGTCGAGCGCGAAGCTATGGCAGCCGACGTCATTGAAAAGACGGGTGCCCGGCTGGTGCCGCCATACGATCACCCCGACATTATTCTCGGTCAGGGAACTGTCGGTCTAGAGCTGCTGGAACAGGTGGCTGAGGCCAAGGCCAATGCGCCAACGTCTGTGGCTGGTGGTGCCTCTCCTACAGGCCTGCTGTATGCCCCCACGACAAGGCCAGAAGATTCTCAGTATTCCCCATCACTCGATGCAATTATTGCACCGTGTGGCGGCGGTGGCCTACTGTCGGGTGTTGTACTATCGGCACAGGGCACGGGCGTGCGCGTATTTGGTGCCGAGCCACAGCTGGACGGCGCCGATGACTGCAAGCGTGGGCTGGCACAGGGCAAGCGCATCGAGGCCGTTTCGACCCTGACTATTGCAGACGGGCTGCGGACGCCTGTGGGTGTCTACAATTTTAAAGTTCTCTCAGGCGAGCAGGGTGTTGAAGGCGTGTACTCTGTGACCGAGGACCAGATAAAAGCAGCACTGCGTCTCCTCCTAGAGCGACTCAAGGTTGTCGTAGAGCCGAGCTCGGCTGTTCCACTTGCTGTGATTCTGTTCAACGAGGACTTCCGGCGGTATGTCGAGAAGGAGGCCGGGCCCAAGGGCTGGGATGTCGGCGTTGTTCTAAGTGGCGGTAATATCAGTCTCGAAGCTTTTGGCAAGCTATTTTCCGAGTAAAGAAGATGTAGAGTATATAATCCAAAGATGAATATGTATAAGAGTCATTTCAAGAGAATCATTTCAATAGTGGTATAAGTGCTGACTAAGATGTAAAGCAATAAAAACAAACAATGGGATATCCAACCAATCTAACAGAATTCTATAAATTTAAAGGCAAGCTCCCATACCCAGTTACTTATCCGCCTACTCCTATGACTGCTTGTTGAGTTGCGCGTCCATGGACTTGCGCCACTGCTCGCCGTACTGTCGCAAACAGAATATACATGCATTGCCGACGACAAAGGCAACCAGCGCCACCATTGTACACAGCCAGCCGTATCCCATGGCCGTGATAAGCGGCTGGGCAACAATGGCACCCACACACGAAAATATGTTCCTTAGGAAGTTATTGAGCGCGATGCCACCCGAGCTACGGCGTGGCATAAACTCTGTTAGCATCGTGGTGACTGCGCCAAAAACGAGCATACTCCCGAAGCCAAAGAAGAAGTTAGCAATAGCCGGCACAATCCAGTAAATGCCGTGCTTGACGGTCCATCCGAACCAGATCATGGCGCCTGGGAAGAGACTTGCCGACAGCCAGGCGTTTTCGCGCATGCGGTCTTCGGGCAAGAACATCAGATTGCCGTCAGCGTCGTACCGGCCAGCCTTCCGGGCCTCGCGCTCCATAATGTTGTCGATCCAGCGGCCACCGACGAGAGACGCCAAAATGTATCCTAGACTACTGGGGATGTACATAAGACCGACTATAAGCTCGCCAAAGTTGTAGGGAGGCTGTGCAAATGCCGCTTGGATGCTGACGTTGAGGACAAAAAGCGAGCCAAACGTAATGGAGCCGTAGACGACGGTCAACAGGATAGGCGGGAAGCGAAGATATGTCAACACCGACAGCGGGTGCACAAAGGCATACTTGAGGAACAGACCGGCGCGACGTGTGTGCTGGCGCACAGACTGTGCCGTTGCCATACGCGTCAGTGTCTGAGAAGCAGTGGCGTCACTAGACTCGGCTCCAGCGGAAGCCGACAATGGCGCAGAGGGAGTCCGCTTCTTGCGTGCCAGGGTTTCGGGCAAACAGAAAAAGACCATGACCAGTGTCAGGCCGCCGTAGATGGCGAGGAACCACATGGTACTCTTCCAGCCCCAGGCTGATGACAGCGCACCACCGATGATGGGTGCAAACAAAGGGCCTGTCAAAGGGCCGAGGTAAAAGATGCCCATGGCACGCCCACGCTCACGCGGTTCCCAGATATCGGCCAGGGTACCGGCACCCACAGCTTGGACTGAGGCCGATGCACCACCGCCCAGCACGCGCATGACAATGAGCATGGTGATGCTGCTGCTGACGGCGCTCAAAATTGAAAAAACAACAAAGAGCGCAAAGGAGATGATGTAGATGGTGCGCCGGCCAAGGGTTTCGGAGAACGACGACCACCACAGCGGGAAAATGGCCATGGCCAGCATATACAGCGCAATGGTGAGGTTGGCAATGGTGTGCGACGTATGCATCTCGATCGTCAGTTCACCCAACGCCGGGTAGAAGATGGATGAGCCCATAGGGCCACCGGCAGCAGATAGTGCCACAACGAGCGTGATCAGCCACTTTGTCTTGTTCTGGTAGTCATAGGGCCGCTCAATCTCGGGGAGAATGGCAAACTGGCCAAAAAGACCACGACGCTTGGATCGCGGCACAATAGTAGGAGTGCGGGAGACGGTGCGAGACAATGCTGCACCTGGGCGGTTTATCTGTGAGTGGCGGCTCTCAATGGCTTGTAACCCGGCACCAGCCTCGTCAGCGAGCGGCGGGATGTCATCGTCCTCGGGAATCTCGTCGTCGGAATCGGTGTCGAAGTTGCCATGGCTTTCGTTGTGTTCCTTATTAATATGGCTGTTGTCGGATTTGCTATGTGGTGGAGATGCTGAGCTACCGGTCTGTTTCTCGTTGAGCTCCTGCTTTGGCGGCCGTGGAGCCTCTGTTGCTGTAGATGTCTCTTGGGTTAACTCGGGTGTCTTGTCGGTGTTGTCGTTGACGATGTTTGCTGATGCCTCTGCGATTGGATGGCTGTCGGGCCTTAGCTGGCCTTCTTGGTCGGCCATTTTTGGTGACGAGTTGTTGATTATATGTTTCTTTGCTTGCTTGTGTCTGCTTGCGTTTTTTTGCGTCTATTTGCGTCCAGGTATCGTCTGAAGGTGCTGCTGCTTGGAGTTGATTAGGCGACCGCCACTTATAAGAACATTAAAAGGATAAAGTGATATAAGGGGTCAATGTCGTCAGAATGAGAATGAAGAAAATAGGAGAGTGGCAAAGAACAGGAATCGGCCAATACTAATGCGAAAGATCAGAACTGCTAAATATTGCTTTCCACGAAGCTGCTACTGTAATATGATAAATAGAAAACGCTTTTTTTTTTAAAAAAAAAGGAATATAGTGATATTAGACAATCACAGAAAAAAAAGAGATAAGAAGAGTCACTCAAACTGGGGAAGAACAATCCCACGGCAGTGTTTTGTGGAGACAGAAATAATGCTTTGTGTCGGCCGTGAGAATAACAGCTAGACCATTTCGGTAGCCGAGCCCAAGCTATGACGAGTGCATTTGTTATGATAGGCAGTAAAAATGGTAGCTACGGGCCGAGTACGGCCGTCTGCAAAATGACTGCAATGGAAAGAACTACCAGTTCAAGATTATATGCAAAAGACTCCGAGAAGAGCCAGCACGACGGAAGACGCATCTTGAGGCAGGCGCGAGGGGAGGACGATACCTCGAGGTGGAGAAAGAATAAACATGCCTCGGGACCTGTTTAGTATTATGGATGGGGTGGCAAGTGCAGAGGGTTCCAAGTTTTTTGTCCAAAAACGGAAGGAGCCCAGCCGGAGCCGTAGCGGGAGCGGGAGCGTCCACATAGAAAAATATCACTCGATAAACCTCCCTTTATCCCATGGACAACATAATCAGAACAAAAGAACTACGAGCACTATATCTGGTTTATAAAATATTGCATAATGTTGGTTAGCTATCACATACGTGCTAGGCAGAGTTGCTGCTGGAAGAACTGGTATCTTGGAGAAGGGCGAGCAATAGGCAAAGTGCATAGAGCCGGTTAAGCGGCAAGTCTGGTGTGTTTACAGATCCTATAGACAGAATATGCTATCACACGAATCAATAGTGGAATCTTGTTGTGTGCTAGTAGTCATTGGCTGTTGGTCTCCTCAATGGACTCTAAAGGAATTACAACATCCGGGTCCGAGGCATCTTTCTTCTGTCGTCTTTCCTATTTGGTATTCGCTGTCTTACATGAGAATGGCGGGTAGTGCATTCTCACGTTGTGTCCACGCGATTCTAGATCGCTGAAGATGAGTAGTATTACCGGGGTAGTTCAGTTCCATTGGTAAACCAGTAAGTCAATAAATTAGTGAGCTAGTGAATTAGCGAAGTAGTTGGAAAAAACTGTTGCCGGCCAAGCCTGATGCCCAGATTCGTGCATGTTATGCGATTTACAACGGTCGTAAGGTGGCAGCCGTTATAGTTTGTGCGACCATACTATTTTTCCCACGACTAACGTAGCTGTAATTTGTGATAGATCAAGTTCGTTACTGCACGCGTACTTTAAAGACCATAGTGATTATATATCTCCCATAAGAACATTTGTCAGAACGACGAAGTTTAAACAAAATGCACGGCATCTGCCCGTTGCGGTCTTCTGTTGTGCGACTATGGCAGGTTAGAGGGTTTATGCAATGGCTCATCCCTCACAGCAGAATAGTCGCAACCCACGGTGTAAACCCAGGAAGCTCGCATCTACGAGATATCTAATCATTTCATCATTGCATCATTATATCATTTTCTGGCCTATGTATCTCCTGGAAGCGGCCTGACTCCACAAGTGCACACAGCATCGCGGCGACCCAAGTGCCGACGCCGACATTGTATAAATTGGCTAGCTCCAAGCAGTCACAACTAACCTCAACTCGCCTTCAATCAAACATCTTCCATTGATATCACTGCTGGTTGCATGGTTGTGTAATTTCGGGATTAGCCGCTGCTCCACGTGGACGTACACGTGTGGCTGCACACATTGGAAGGTGCAGAGAGGTGCGCCTTCCTCTGACAGACATGTGAAATTGATCAGCCTCACGAGGCTGTTTCCTTCTCCATCTGGAAATATTGGTCTTACTAAGGGTGAAAATGAGACAATCCGGGGAAGGTGCAGGCCTGCTCCATGTTTTCCAAGACCTACTCGTAGTCGGCGCCGAGTCATCAGAGATATTAAAAATGGCATTTAAAACCCATTGACTAGATACATAAAACCTTAAAATGAAGGCTGTCTCGGGCGCTCAGCCGTGATCGGTCACCCTCTCCGATCCATATTCAAAGATGAAAAGCGCCCATTGAATTTCTGCGGGGTGGCAACCTATAAGCAAAGGCGAGTACGCTATTTGAGACATTCCAAGCCATTTTAGTGGTCTATTTCTGATGTAGCACATTGGAAAAAGCTGTGACTCTTCGACCCACTTTTACATTCAACCTCAGTTCAGCTGCGACTTTTCGACGACACTCATCTCATAGCTTTCTCACAGCTTTGTCATAACTTTCTCATAGCTTAATTGTATACACAATCCATTCTGTGCACATACACACAGCGTCCAACCACATACAAAATGTCCCTCACAGATGCTGCACCGGCCGAGGCCGCTCGCGCCGCAAAGAATGCCTCCCACATCATGGCCACTCTCTCTGCCGACCAGCGCAACGATGCCCTGCTCTCCATGCATAAGGCTCTCGCTGCCAACCGCGAGTCTATCCTGGCCGCCAACGCCGAGGACCTGGCACTCGCCCAGCAGGACGCCGCCAATGGTAACCTCAACCCGTCTCTCGTGTCGCGCCTCGACCTAGGACGCAAGGGCAAGTGGGAGGACATGCTGCAGGGCATCCTAGACGTCCGCGACCTGCCCGACCCCGTCGGTCGTGTCACCCTGCGCACCCGCCTAGACGATGGTCTCGAACTCGAGCGCGTGACTTGTCCCATTGGTGTCCTTCTCGTCATCTTCGAGGCGCGCCCCGAGGTCCTGGCCAACATTGCCGCCCTTGCCGTCAAGTCGGGTAATGCTGCCCTGCTCAAGGGCGGCAAAGAGTCAACCAAGACCATGCTCGCCATGGCTACCGTGCTGGCACATTCGCTCGAGGGTGACTCGTCCAGCGTGCCCCCCGCCGCTATCCAGCTCGTGACCCGCCGCGACGTCATTCAGGAACTGCTGGTGCTGGACCGCGATATCGACCTGGTCGTGCCACGCGGCTCCAACGAGCTCGTGCGCTCCATCAAGGCCGGCACGCGCATCCCTGTCTTGGGCCATGCCGACGGTATCTGCAGCACTTTTATCGACGAGGGCTTCTCTGATGCCAGCCTTGCCACCACAATCCTGACGGATGCAAAGACCGGCTACCCCGCTGCTTGCAACAGTCTCGAGTCTCTGCTGATCCACGAGTCGGTTATTGCTGACCCTGCATCTACCGGCACGGCCGCTTTTGTGTCTGCTGCCAAGGCTCTCATTTCTGCCGGTGTCACGCTGCGCTGTGATGCTGCAAGCAAGGCAGTGCTTGACCAGCAACTCGACGAGACTGCACGTTCCAAGGTCGTAGGCGCCGTTGACGATGACTACGACACCGAGTTCTTGTCGCTCGACCTGGCTGTCAAGGTCCTGCCGTCGCTTGAAGCAGCCATTGCACACATCAACTCCCACGGCTCGCACCACACGGATGCCATCCTGACCCATTCCGAGGCCAACGCCGAAAAGTTTATGGCCGCCGTCGATTCTGCCGGTGTCTACTGGAACGCATCCACCCGTTTTGCCGACGGCATGCGCTACGGTTTTGGCACCGAGGTTGGTATCAGCACGAACAAGATTCACTCACGCGGCCCTGTCGGTCTCGAAGGCTTGACTATTTACAAGTACAAACTGCGGGGATCTGGCCAGTCTGCAGGCGCCTATGGCGAAGGCAAGAAGCAGTATAAGCACGAGTCCTTGCCTCTCTAGAGTGTCGTATAATAGTCTGTTTTTTATATTTATATTTGAGTTTTCGTTTTCTTGTTTTCTCATTTACTTATTTTCTGTTTCTTCTTATTTATTCAAAGCGACAACGAGCATCAGTCATCATAAATGACCAGGTGTTTGTTTTGTTTCCATGCCATATAAAAGCGTACTGCTGGATCGACTCAATATAAAAGTATCAAAAATATCAACCTATATCAAAACGTAACATATCAAGCAGCAATGTGGTTCCAAAAAGTGTTGGCTGTACAGTGTCTTCCTATTTATCGTACAAAACCCCCCCTGTACTATCTCTTATAGAAGACAAGACTCACAAGGGAGAAGGTAAAAAAAAAAGAGATGAGAAGAGAGAGAATAGGGAATTTGAGTAGAAGAAGCGGGCTGCTACCCAGTTGTTATTGTTGCGTAACATCGTTTCGTCGTATACAAAATGAAAACAAAGAGGCAGACAGAAAGTGGAAGAAGAAGCGAACAAGGAAAAGGGGGAATAAGAACAGGCCCAATGGCCAAAGACAACAATAAAAGCGCAAAAAATGACTTAAGGACAAGAGCGGAGAATAAAAGAGAGACATCAGGAAGTAAATAGGAGGAAGGAGAAAGTTAAACAACATGAAAAATGATCAGAACAAGGGGGCCAGAGAAAAAGGAGGTCAACCACGCTACTCCCGACCTCTGCCCATCTTCTCGATTGAGCTCATGAGACCACTGCGCGTTCCCAGACCACTAGGGGGCCGCGGGATACTACCCGCAGAGCCGTTAGAGCCGTTAGAACCACTCGAGTTGCTCATCTTGCGGTCGTGGCCAATACGGCCAATACGACTGGGGACGCCACCCGTAGACATAGTGGAGCTGCTTGGCGGCTTGAGGCCCGATAGGCGGCCGGTGCCGTGCATGCTCATAGGACGAGCACGGCCTGGTGTTGTCGCGGTGCTAGCCGCATTGTTGCTGGTGCTGTTAACCATCATGCTGTTGCGGTTGCTCGAAGAGGGGACCACACTGCCCGGGGGCCCGCCAATGGATGTTCTAGATCCAGGTCTAGGGGTCTTGGGCACCGTCTTCCGCGGCGACATGGAAGGACCATTGGATGATACAGACGAGATAGAGGTCCGCTTAAGAGCCGGGGTAGGGGCCGGAGCCGGGGTAGGGGCCGGGGGCGGGGTAGGGGTCGGAGCGGCATTGGCATTGGCAGCCATAAAGCTCTGTTGCTGCTGCTGCATGGCCATCAACTCCTCGGCCATGATCACCAGCTCGCCCTTCTCGACACGCTCCTGCTCTAGCAGGGTACGCAGCTCAGAGTTGTCCGCCTTGACTGTGCGCAACACGGCCTCGAGGTTCTCCACCTCGGCACCAAGCGATTTGATCCGCGTGGCATCATTTGCCTCGCGTCTACGGCGCTCTTCCTCGGCACGGTGTTCCTCCTGCGACGGGGCCATTCTGGTGAGAGCGGCGTCGCGGCTCATTCGCAACTTCTCGTTCTCGCTGGCAAGGGCCTCGGCAACTGTCTCCAGCTCGCGCACGCGCTTCTCCCACCGCGCCTCGTAGCTCTTCTTGAGGGCGGCCACCTTTGTCTCGTGCTTTGCCTTGTACGCCATGTGCAGCTCGCGGGCCACACGCTCGACAGCAATCTCAACCTCGCGCTGTACAGCTGAGCTTCCAATACTCAAAGACGTAGTCGAGCCACCGGGACTGCGTGTCCTATTGCTTTCAGCCTCGGCTGTCGCCCGACCTGCGCGCATGGCTGCCATCTTAGTTTCGGCCTCCTGGGCCATCATCTCAGCGGCTTCGCGACGCTTCTCTGACTCGTCAAGCTTAGCCTCCAGCTCATCACGGTCACGGTGGCCGAGCACAATCTCGCCCTTGACTTTGCGTAGAACATCCTCCATCTCACGGCCACGGCGCTCCCATTGCTCTTTTTCTTCGGCAACAAGGTCACGGGCACCCCGCTCTTCGCGGATCTGCTCCATGCATTCACCCACGCGCTTCTCAGCGTCACCCACTGCTGTCTTGAGGGCAGTAACTTCGGCCTCCTTCCCACTAAGAGTGGCCTTTAGGCTGCTGATCTCTGATAGAAAATTAGACTTGAGGCTCTCTAGCTCCCGCGGCGTAACGGTAGGAATGCTGCGAGGTGTCGGCAGAGGCGGAATCTCAAAGTCCAGAAGATTGACGAGGTTCTTGCGTTGGGGTGTGGCCGCGGTAGGGTCGCTACGATAATGCGAGTTCTGCTGGCGGAGCTGCTCAGTAAAGTCCATTAGGAGGTTTGTGGTAGTGTTGCTGTGCTCGCGGCTGTGGCTTGGCCGGCCCGTGGTACTGATACGAGGCGGGTGTCCAGAGACGGAATCGATTCCAGCCGAAGATCCACGGCGCGAGCGAATACCTGATGACGGTGCCTTGTTGGGGCTGTTGGCGCCGTGAGTGCTGGCACCAACCCGAGACAGGGTGTTGGGGACGGCAGAGAAGGTGCTAAAAGTGCTGAGCATAGTGTCCTCAACATTGCCAGGCTCGTTGACTGGTGATGAGAAGCCTCTGGCGCTGCTGCTAGTCACGCTGTCGCGGCGTCTACTCTGGTAGGGGTGCTGGTGGGGTGAGTGGTGGTGGCCGTTAGGTGTGCCGATGCCGCCATCGCTGTGCCTGGCTGGCTTGCTGCTGGGCTCGTTCTCAATAGCACTCGTCTCATCTTCAAAAATCTCGATAGCTTGCTGCAGGCCCTCGTTGAGCTGAATGGCCTCATCCAGACTTATCTGGCGGCCATGAAGAGGTTGCTGCTGCTGCTGAATGTGTGTGAAGAGCACCTGTCCGGCCTGTGACGGAGAAGGCGGCACAGAACGCTGGACAGGAGGCTGACTCGGAGATCTAGGCGCAGCACTTACGGGTGTCGCGGAGATGACGGGGGAAGCGGTAGGAGAAGCGACAATAGGCACACTGATCTTAACGGGGAAGCGCTTTTCTGAACCGATAGCCTTGCGCGGTGTCCGGCCCAGAGGCAGGGCAGGCGGCAGCATCTGGTTAGAAGCAGTCGACATGCGCCGGGTAGGTGGAAAGGTTGGAGGTGGTGACGAAGTAGTCGAGGAGGTGGCATCGTCAGCAGTGTCTCTACGGCTCTCCGCGCCACTATCGGGAGAGGCAGGGCTGCCGAGAGTGACGGAGCTGGCCGCAGACGATGTCGGGCCACCCACCACACGGCCCTGGAGGATCTTCAGCGGCGACAGCTCGCTTCCCGAGAGGATGCGTGAGCCTGGCCGTGCTTGCCGGCTTGAAAAGGCCGTCGGGGGAGCAGATGTGGTGGTAGTGGTAGTTGAAGAGGCCATGGCAGGGGATGGTACAGGCTTGGAGTGGAAGGAATTGGGAGCAACGTTCTCCTGGCTGCCGTGGTTCCGATGGTCGTTAATGTGATCGCTCATAAGCGTGTCGCTGGAGAGGTTGTTGTGATAGGTTTGTATGGGAGATGTAGCGGCAATGGAATTCATGAAAGGAGAACTGCTCGCAGGTAGTGACTCTGTTGCAGAATCCATAATGGTGGCTAGAAGATTGACAGCAGAGGATGTGTTTGAGGTTGTGATGGCTGTAATAGAATACGCGTGCACAACGTCGTAGGAGCCAGGAGAAAATGAGACAAGGGGCGATCGCTGTCCCTGGTCTTGTAGGTCTTGTTCCGTCTGATATCTTGTTGTTTTTGCTCTTTTCGCGGCCGGTTCGCAGGAAATGCTGTTGAGGGTCGCGTTCTCAAGAAGAGACAATGGCGAAGCCATACGACGAGTAATCTGGTATCTTGGGTAGGGATGAAGATATCAGGACAATTAGGCTGATGTAGGGTCGAGTAGAAGCCAAAGTAAAAGCAGAAAGAAGAAAGAAGAGGAGTAGAAGGAGGAAAAGAGGAACAGGAGGAAGAGATGAAGGCTGTGGAGTAGGACAAGTGGGACGTCAGGGCCGGGGTGGACAAACGCACGCGTCTGTTGTTGACTATTCGTATGCAAGGAGACGACGATTGTAGGCTGGTGAGGGAGGATAGAAGAAAAAGAAGAAGCACGTCTGAGGGACGAAGGGTGCCTAGATTCTAGTCTGGATGAGGAGGAAGACGAGAGCCGTTGTCGATCGCGAGTGTAAATGCCCTTGCCCTTGATAAAGCGAGAAATCAACAAAAGCGAAACATGCAACAATTAAGGAGAGAGGGGGGATACCGCGATGGAAGCGGACTAGAGCGTTGGTAGTGGTGTGGAGGGAAAGGGACAAAGAGAAGTGCGGGAAAAGAAACAAAGACAGTCAAAACAGTGGCGATGCGGTGTGATGGACTGAGAGACTGGCTAACAAGCCAGAGACGGCAAGCGCATGGGTCGCGCCTGCTTTAGCCGGTTGGCCTGCCCTGCCAGCACAAAGACACAAATGCACAAAAAGAGGCACCTTGAAAGGCAAAAGATAGGAGACAGATCACATTGGATGGGTCCGTTGCTATTATGATTTGATAAGCAAGGGTTAAGCGTGTCCACCACAAATGCCTGCGCCCGCGCCTGGATGTTTCGCTCTAGGCCAGATGGAGAGGGGTTGACGGGGGGATTTTCGGTGTCATGTATAGTCACGTGAGTTTCCGATTAGGTAACTAAGACACGCGGGTGCCGCCGGAGACACTGCATTTTAGCGTGCACGTTGTCTTTGTTAGTGACGGGACCTAGTGGTGTAATTGATGTTCTCGCGTCATGAGCTTAGTCATCGTCTTGGCCCTCGAGCTCAGGGGTCTCACAACGAACCGTTAAGGACTTGAAAATGCTCACCTCTGCAAGGGAGAATAGAAAAAATAATACTCTGGCTTCTCGAGAGCGTGCTGACAATGGGATCTGATGGGCAAAAGGGCACACCTCGATCTAATGTCCTTTACTTCAAGGGGCCAAAATGCCAAAAGAAAGACACCTCGGCCTGAGCTATTAACGCGCTCGCATAATGTGCCCTGGAAATCAACAGGCGCAATTTGCTGCCGCTGGCAACTACTACTATTTTACTATTCCACATTAAAGGTAAGATACGAACGTGATAGTGTGCCTTGATCAGTGAGAGTAATATGACGGTTATGCCTAGTTGTTATGCCAATTCATGCGGCAGGCCCGGGAGCAAAGAGGTTGCAGTCAGCCAGGGTCGGTTGCTTCCTTTTCAAAGATGGGTTTACGAGGCAGTGCTGACTGCTTCCAAAGCCAGCCTATTGTAAACAAACTCGTCCGCTAGTGCTGTGTTGCAGGTTTGGTGACTCTATATGCCGGCATACAACGTATTCGTCCCATCTCAAGTGGAAAATCGCCCAGCTTTCTCTTTGATACGGAGCTACCAAACTGCATCTGTGCTTTTTGTATTACGGTTAATGTGCATTATGATACAGAAAGCAGGTGCAAGTCTGAGGATCGCTTACTTCGTACGCTCTTGGCTCGTTGGCAGGGTTGTTTTGCTTATGTAATACGGCAGCTATCCCTTTCTCAATCTTTTCCCAATATCAATCCTCAATGTACAATACATGTCAATGGGCAAGACGCGATTGTTATCGCAGGATGTCACAGCGCTTTCTTGCTTTATCTGGACATTGACGCACATGTGGATTAGCATCTGCACACCAATGCAGCCGAGCTCACGATGGAGGCGGGGGACAAGGCTGCATGATTTAGCTGCATCACGGCACAAGCTTGCATCTTACATTGTGCATATGCAGTACATGCTCCACGTGGAGCCTCTTGACAAGTTATACGTTGTATATTTTTATACAGTGGCACAGGTAATTTGCTTCACATGTGGAGGAACCATTGCAAACTTTATCATCATTGATTAACTAAAACAAGCGTGCGTACCAGTCATAAAGTCGTAAAGACAAGTAAGAAAAGGTCATCAAGGAGAGAAAGAGTGAAAGTGAACACACATAGGAAGAAAAGAGAAAAAAAATCCGAAAACTAAGCAGAGCAGACAGAAAAAGCATCAAACGAAGTCGTTAGCCGTCACCACCTCTTTTATCCGTTCCACATCCATCAGGCTCGGCAGCCTAGTGAGAGACTGAAAACTTCTTGCCAGAATTCACTCTTTTTCTATCCGTTTCTTATCCTTGACCCATAAATCGAAATTGATCCTCACTGAGAATGTTTTTGGCAATACAGCAACAGATTGAACAGATTGAACAGATTAGAAAAACTGAAGAGAAGATATTGAAGAGAATTTCATTTCTTCTTGATTATAAAGGATTGTCGTTAGGTCATTAAAAACAAAGGGAAGGGGGTGGAAAAAAAGAAAAAAATCAACACGAGACATAAAGAAAATGACGTAAAACGGAGACATAGGAAAACCGAGATTCGGCAGGCATCAGACATGAAAAGACACAGAAACCGCAATGGGATTATGAGAGAAAGCATGGCTGGGAGAGCCAGAGAAGAAGCAAAGAATAAAAACAAAAGTTCCACAGCCAGAAATAGAGAAGAAACAGAAACTGTTACACCCAAGCACATGCTGGGCGTAAAGATGTCGATCTCTGGCAATGCAGTGTCTCCCAGACAGTCGGATCATTTATGACGTATTAGACGGTAGACGGGAAACAAAAAAACAGAAAACGGAAAATGGAGAAGTCTTGCGAGACCGGAACGGTGGTCGGCGTTTTAGTCCTTAAGAGTCATGCAGGCTCGAGTGGACATTTGTTGATTGACGATGGATTTCCTGGATAGAGGTAATATATAAAATAATATCAAAGTTGAAAGTGAGGAAGAATGAGGGGAGAAGGCAGCTACTGCCGCTCTTTGTCTCTCCATTGTCCATTGTAGTCCGGTTCCAGTTCGCCACAGACCCCTTTCTCGGTCTTGTGTCCATCTCTTAATGACATCACGGGATGAACAGCAAGATGGCTCAGAAGCCTTGAGAAGTGGTGCAGTATTTTTGGTTCCTCCATCCGTAACATAAAGAAAATATAAAATAAACAGGTCTCCCATATCCCGTAAGACGTGTATCTGGCCACATAAAACATTGAAGCAAAGAAAACAAAACAAAAAGATAAATGAAGAGAGAAAAAAACGAAAAGATAAAAAAGGAAAACGGCCGAAAGAGTAGAGTAAATAGGCGAACAGGAATAAAATGTCTAGAAATTAATCCTTCCATATGGGTGGGGGAGTTGGGCGTTCAGTCATCAAGCATTTACACCATGTTAAGGCATTTAAGAAGCAAAAAGAAGAAGAAAGAAGAGAATAAGTGAAAATAAAATAAAAATAAGAAAAAAAGTCAAGTGTCGTCTGAGTCGCGGGAGAATCGCATGTGCGAGGGGATACGCATTGGTGTTGAAATATAACAGCAGCAGTCGACCCTCGCAGGCGTCCCCCAATCGATATTGCAATCGATAATGATGGAAAAATCATGGGAAAAATCATGGGAAAATATATAGCAGGCTTGCTCAAATGAAGGTCGTTTAGTCTCGTGAGGAGATTCATCAAGGATGAATAAGGGTGATGGTGTGGGTCCCGTGTGTCGTAAATAAAACTCGAAATAAAAATGAACATGTAGAAAAGGTTCACCAGAGATGTCGTAAAAAATGCAGGTCGCTTTTCGTCCAAGTGGGCGTTAGGTGATGTGTTCTTTGGTCATTATTCACTAAGGGCATCACTCGGTTGAGCTTTGGGAGGCAAAGCACCCGAGATTGCAGAAGAATAGAAAGCAGAAATTGTGCAGAATGAAAAAAGAGAAAAAAAAAAGAATAAAAAGAAGAAGGGGGGAAGGAGGAAGGGACAGAGATGGTGAACATATCACTTCTCTAGACATGTCTCCGAGCACCAACAGGAGTGGCGGTGACGCGGTTCATGGTGTTGGTAGCGTCGTAGACCGAAGGAGGCATAACGGGTTCCATCAGTGTCCGGCGGCGCTTCTGGTCCGTGGAAGAACGGTCGTCGTCATCGTCGTCTCGGCCTCTCTTGATACCCGACGGGGGCGAAGTGCCATTGAGAGACTGCGTAGTGTAGCTGCCAGGCAGGGCAGCCATATCAGTGGGTCCTGTCGCATACACATCCTGTGCAGCACCGTTGGTGTTACCACGGTCGTTTGTCACAACATTGTACAGGTTGCTCGATGCCTGCGCAGCAGCCGCAGTAGCAGTGGCAGCAGCGCTGCCGGGGACAGAGCCACGTGGCGGGGTGCTGTAGCCCTGCTGAGTGTATGCGTACGGCTGCGAGGCGGCAGCACTGCGAGGAGTGGACCGGCCAGATGATGCGCCGGCGGCGGCCTGGTGGCTACTTGAAGCACCCGACACATCGGGGGACAAGTGGCTGTGCTCGTTGGACAGAGCGGTGACCTGGGGCGCCTGCGCACTGTAATTATACTGTGTGCGGTTGGCATCGTAAGCACCACTGTCGTGCGTGTATTCAGCCTCGTGCTCGTGCTCGTCATCATGGACGCCATTGCTGTGACCGTTGTGCGAGTGCAGCAGGCCGTTGGTTGCCTTGTGGTCGACATTGACAGGCTCGTTGGAGGACGGGCCAGCGATAGACGCGGTGCGGCTGCTTCCCGTGCCAGGAATCTCGTTCTTGACGTAGCCACTGGCAGCGGCAACTGCGGCAGCGGCAGCGTTGTGGCCGTACAAGTTGTTGCGGTCCTGGGGGCTGCTGTTGGGAGCACTGCTGGGGTAGTTCTGGCCCTGTTGTGACTGCGAGTGGTGGGGAGTCTGCTGCTGCGACGGAGTGTGCTGCGACGAGGGGGCAGGAGTCTGGTGGTGATACATGGAACGCGAGGTGTCGTAACCCTGGTTGGACGACTGGTATGGCATGGTCTGCATTGGCGGACCAGGAGGCGTAGTGGCAGGAGTAGCAGGCATGGAGCGAGCATTGCTCAAACTCGTGTCTATTGACATGGGGTTGGCAGGAGTGCCATTGACATTCTGCTGGGGCCACTGGAAAGACTCTGATGCGCTCATGTTGCCACCCATGACACCAGAAGCACTAGTCGGCGGCGTAGGAAACGTGTGTGCGCGGTCCAGAGATGAACGGCCAGGGGTCGTCATGTTGGCATGCGACGGCAGAGTCTGCTGGGGACCAGGCAGAGCCATGCCTGTGTGGTGCTGTAGAGACGGCAAGCCAGGAGTAGAGCCGTTGCGAAGCTGGTTCTGCTCCTGTTTCCGGCGCTCGGCAGCGGCCATGACTTGATTTGTCCGGTTCTGGTTGGTAGGGTGGTAGAGCAGGGCAGCAATGTTGTGGACGAAGAGTGGGAACAAAAGCTCGGTAATCTTTTCCTTGTTGGCAAAGTCCAGTGCGCGTTCAAAGGGGATCCAGACGCCCTTGAGATGCATGGGGCCAATCTTCACAACATGGCGAATCTTTTCGCTCTTGAGGATACCGTCACGGCGGCCACGAGTCATGCCTGCGACGTTCAACAGCTTGGTGCCATTGATCATGTGGTTGTCTGTAAGTCAGTATTATAGATCAGTCTTTAACGATGATATATATATATATATATGTGAAAATCTTACCTTCTCTCCGGGCAACGCAGATGCCACGGGCCTCGACCTGGAAGCAGAGGCTGCCCTCGTCCTCCCAAAGGGTAGCAGTGACACGGGGCTTCATGCCAGGGGGGGCCACCTGGCCGGTGTTGTCAAAGCCCGAGTAGTTGTTTTGCATGCTCTGTTGTGTGGAAACTCCAGGAAGAGGCAGGACATGGGGGTTTCCCATCTGGCTGGCAACAGGAGCAGCAGACGGAGGCGATGTCAGGCCATTGGAGTAGCCATATTGGTTGTACTGCGTCGGGTTGGGGTACTGTGCAGGGACGGGTTGCAGTAGAGTCGGCTGTTGGTGCGGGTTGTACTGGGGCATGCCTCCCGAGGAGACAGGTGGCGGCGGTGCCTGGCCACTGTTCATGTGAGACTGTTGATAGTACATATCTGCAGAGCTCTGGTTCATAGCGTGGTGTGGTGTAGACGACTGGGAGTGCTGGTGCTGGTGCTGGTGCTGGTGCTGGTGGTTGTACTGCTCGTAGCCAGAGATCAGAGGAGTCTGGAGCGAGCTAGACAAGACCGACGAGGCGACGGGATGCGAAGCAGGGGGAGTCTTTGGGCCGTGAGAAGAGGCAAGCGTGGTGTAAGAAGACTGGGAGTGGATGTCGGAAGAAGAACTCGAGGAGACAAACGAGCCAACACGGGGAGAAGCAGTGGCAGAGGAGTAGCCCTGGTGCTGCAACTGGTGTTGGTGGATTGGTGAAGGGAGAGGGAGCGAAGGTGGCCGCTCGTTCATGTACGACGGGCGTTGAGCAAGAGCGTAGGGATTGAATGACGAGGGAGCGTCAAAGAAACCCCGGGTCTGCACTTGTGAAATCGACGGGAGATCCAGCTTTGCTGATTTACGGGGGCTAAGGGAAATAAGAGTTTAAGGACGTATGATACTGAGTAAAAATGAAGGGAAAATGAAGAAAGATCAACACATGAAAATGAGCAATAACTGAACGACGTGAGACGTAAGACGTAAGGACGTTAGGACGTGAAAGGCGTAAAAGAAGACGGAAGCAAATGCTGGCGCTATCGGAAGAAGGCGTGATATGCTTATGCTGGAGTAAAAGGAGAAGGAGAATGTAACGAAAGGCAAGGCGCTCGACGACAAAACAAGACAATGCTGTCTGTGGATTGTGTTTTGGTATATGTTGGGTATGGGGTACGAATGTAGTCGTCTGTGGTATTTGGCTGTCGTGATCGTGAATATGCAGATGCAAATGCAAAACGAAAGTCAAGGCAGAAAACGGGTGTGGCGGTTTGTTATAAGTCTTGCTATGCTGTAAAGGGGGTGTTCGTTATTTGGGTACGTTGGATGGCGAGGCGAGTTGTCTCTCATGGAGCTTTTCAGTGTGTCTCATGAGAGAAGGTCGATATTTTTCGTAAGGTGTACCAGAGGGCAACTGAGGTGGTCAGCGTCATAAGAGGGAGGATGTGAGGAGATGGGAAAATGCGTAGACGAGCAGATGGAAGAGGTGAGGTAAAGTAAAGAGAGCGCCGAGAGGCGGAGAAGAGAAGAAGGAAGCAAAGGTAGGCACACAATGCTGGGATGAGGGAGAGAGAAAACAGCGAGGTTGACGATAAACGAAAGGACCAGGGATGAGAAGGAGGTAGTCAAGAAGTTGAGGTTGGAAGATTGAAGATGGGATTGAGGCAGCGGGAGTGTGTGGGAAGTAGAGGAGGTGTAGGAGTAAGACAGAAGGTGAAATTTCATTCACATTGCAAATCACAAATCGTAAATCGCAAATCGCAAAATGGAGCGGACGGCGAGAGAGATCTAGACGAGGTGGCGGGGACAGGGCATAAAAGAGATGCAGGAGTAATGAAAGAGCAGAGCAAGTTGATGGCTGATGGCTGATGGCTGATGGCGTGAGGACGACGTACCTTGCAACCTGTGGGAGATGAGGATGGAATAGAGGAGGTCGGGAGGGGGCAATCGCTTGACACGATAATTGCCAAAAGGATGAAGAAGAAAGAGGGAGAAGAAGAAGAAGAAGAGAAGAAGAGAGAGAAGAAGGAAGAAGGAAGAAGGAAGAAGGAGGAGAGGAGGAGAAGAGAAGAAAGAAGAGAAAGCGAGGAAGAAAAGAGAGGAGGAGTAGGGGAGTGTGAAGAGAAGATAGCTGGCTGTTGAGTTTTGGGAGAGATCAGTACTCTGTAAGATATGAGCAAGATCAGTGTGAGAGACAGAGACTGAGAGAGCAAAGACAAGCGACCCAGAGAGAGAGAGACCACCCAGACAGGAGGCAGGTAGAGGTCAAGTGGAGGAGTGGTGGAGAGTGGAGGAACCTGTGTGGTGGTGGTAGCGGCGGCGCTGGTGGTGCAAAGTACGGGCGATTAGAGGAAGGGAACAGACAAGAGACCATCCCCCGGTCTGGTGCCAAGTCTAGTGTATGGATGGAGCAAGGGTATCGCTGTGTCCATGTACAACATGTGTTGATAGACGAGGAAGGTAGACGATGCAAATACGTGAGAGGAGGTAGATAGGTAGAGGAGAAGCAACAAGATAGGCAAGACAGAAGAGATTTAACGGCAGAGGTTGGGTTGAATATTGATGGAAACGGAAGGAGCAGCTGCTTAATAAGAAAGACAAAAGACCTCAAGACCCCTACTTGGGATGTATATGTAAGCAAACTGGCTGCAAGTTCCAGCGTATCGTCAGATTCTTGAATTTCCAGAACCTCGGAATCTAGGGAAGCTTCACAACAGAACAACAGAGCAATACAGATATACAAAAATACAAAAATGCAAAAATGCAAAAATGCAAAAATGCAAAAATGCAAAAATGCAAAAATGCAAAAATACGCGAAAGGCTAGAAAACAAAACAGCCATGCACAACGCCAGCCGCATGCACGACCCCCAGCGGTTATCTGGATCAGTCTGCCTCCAAAGAGTACTTTGAGATATACTCCGTGGTGCAGTGCTGAAGCTACTGGAAGTCTACGCCATACTGTTGCTAGTAATACTGCACATACTAGTAAGATGTTACCGCCGCCAGCGTTTGCCGGCAAGATCTTTTTTGTTTGCTGTTTTCGCTGTGCCCACACGGAAAGGGGGGAAGGGGACGAGAAACACACTCAAAGGGTCAAAGACAACAGCACAGAGCAGCGCTAGGGGCAGATCCTGGATTCACGACCAGGTCTGGACGGGGCCTCGGACACGCTCCAATAGACAGTGGCCAATGCGAGGCCAGGAGGAGTACAAAGTAGTAAGTAGTATGGGTCGTTGTGCTGGCAGAGACGTACTCCGTAAAGATAAAGACGGGAAGAAGAGAGACGGCGAGAGAGGGGGGAGAGTGAGGGAGGAAGGTAGAGAGGTAGAGAGGGAGAGAGGGAAAGAGGGAAAAGAGGGAAAACAGAGAAAACAGAAAAAGAGGGAAAAGAGGAAAAAGGTATGGCGTTGAACGTATCGCCTGAAGTGACAGGGGTTGTGAGAAGGGAGGCTGGGGAGGGGTGAAGATGGAGCATGTAAATACTACGGAGAGGAGGAAGCAGGGCGAGAAGCAGAGAGGGTACGGAGTACCTCTTGGGTGATACTCCGTAGTAGCACGGCACGAAAAGCGGTGGAGGAGGGAGGGTAGCTCTTAGAGTGATGGTGATTGTATATTTGAATTTTAGAGTGTTAGGAGAGGGCAGGCTAGCAGACACAGTGCATGAGGGCATAAGAGGAAGCAGCCAACAAACCGAAGAGAGAGAGAAAGAAAAAGGAAAGAACGAAAAAAGAAAAGGAATAAATCACAAATGAATATCAACCAACAATATATATATATATATAATATATATCAAAGTAACTCAACCCCAAAAAGACAAAACACATATAGAAAGAAAAGAAGAGAGACAGCGACAAAGACAAGACCAGGGTCCGGTGGATGGTGAGCAAGGATACAATTATGTGGGCTCTGAGCCTGCAGGCCTGGTCCTTGCAGGGGGGAGGGGTGTGGTGTGGGTGGGAGAGGGTAGAAGGAGGCCAGCACTAGCTAACTTTGTAGGCCGAGATACAAGCAGACAAGATACTCAGTAGTGGTGGTGGCAAGTGGTGGGAGACGAGAGAAGCGGTTGGGACCCGTGTATTGTGGGTGTTGTGCGTATTGTGCTTCTGTTATGTGCTTTTATCTACATGTTTAGGGTGCTCTGGGTGCAGATATGTTTGCATTCTCATTTGTTGTGGCCCTCGTTCTGGGGTTGTCTGTAGCCAGTGCAGGATGAGTCAGCCATGACTGTGCCAGCGTCAATACTCTGCTACAAGCTCCATGGCAATGCGCAAACTCAATCGTACTTCGTACTCTATTTAGGATCAATGGCAGATGGCTCATCCGCTTCCTTCAGCTGCCAAACGGTGGCCATTCGATACGGAGACAAGACGAGAACTGATTCCTAAAGGGGCCTAGTCTCGACGACGACAACGACGGCGTGGCCAGCGTAGACTGGGTTTTTGTGGATTTTTGTGGTCTATGGATGCGCCGTTCCGGGATGAGACATTGGTCGGTACAAGTAGAGCATGTGAGGGCACCAAACAGATACGGGATAGAGGAGAGGACCGAAAGAAAGGCAACAGAAGAGAAAAAATAACAGAAAAGAGAAGAGGGGGATCTTGGGATCTTACATAATGGCTACTCAGGGACTACGGGTCGTTCCTGCCTTCTTTGTGAATACTTAATGGCTCACATATGCAAGTAATGGCACGATGCAAACAGAGGCAGTAGCTACCCAATCGTGAGTGAGCAACTTCCTCTTTCGACATTGTTAGTCTAGACACAACCGATCGCGCCTACCTTGAGTCTCCCATATATTGGACACAACTCACTCACACGAACATGAATAAATAAGCAGAGGTGCATGTGCTTCTCCGCCTATGCTATGCGATGCAAGATGCCCGTCCGCACTGGGGCGGCAGGTGGGATGTAAAATCTGAAATGTGGGCACCTTCCATCTCTGGTTCTGATTTCCTGGCCCAGCTCTACTTGTGTGTATGTAAGCAAGCCCTCTTTGTCAGCATGTTTATTTTCATAATTATTTATATAAAGTTGATCAAGCAAGATATTCTTTGGAGTCGACAGTTTTTTGCCAGTATATACATCTAAAAATCTATATATATATATAAATTAAATATTAAAGTATAATGTTTTGGTGTGGCACTTGTCGGGTTGGTGGAAAGATTAGGCAATATAGGGAAAGGCACGGCCACGGAAGGACGAGCAGGCAAGGCATGGTAAAAAGGTAAGAGCAAGAATTGACTTCAAGAAAGGAAGGAGCAAAGAGAATCGGATGCGCTTCTCGCTTTGTTGCCATGACTTATGGAGTCTGGAGTACTCAGTAGTGGTTGTGACGCAACATCATCCATGGACTCCCACGGAGATAATGGCCTATATTCTCGACTAATATCTACATCCACCATCTACTATAATTCTGATTTGCATATGATGCAACACTCCCGATATGTGCGTCCATGTGCCCAATGTACTATGTGTGTGTATGTGGCTGCATGTATTCCTTCAGGTATTTTTTCTATAATAAATATGCTCGCTTGGCTTGGCTGTCAGGGTCTCGGTAGTCCCGTCTGTTAATCCCTCGTTCCTCGTGGATCGGCTCCGTGTTAACTACCCGATTTTCGTGCATTCAGTAGAGGACGTAAATGAACCGAAAAGACCGAAACAGATCCTCCGTGATAGTATCTGACGGCTATCCACCTAGCTGAACATTGCCAGAAAAGACGCTTGCACCCCAAGTGAACTGAGCCTTCTTCTTGAGATTCATGTCTGTCTATAATGCTTACAATGCTGCAATGCCGATAATCTTAATGCCGGCGACATGTAGTACTGCCTGGCCCATCAGCCCGCTATCGGATCCGTCCAGAGGCTTATGTTGGTTTTGCAATGGTACATACACCAGTTGCGAAAGATGGCCAGCCCAAATATCTTACCATCGGAACCATCAGCCCTGTCTGATACAGGTAAAATAAGATGATCCAGCTACTGCGTAAAGAGCTGCGCTTCCGGGTACTGGTTCAATGGTTCGATGGCGGTTGAAATAACCGCCAAGAGACCAAACCCTGATAACGCCAGCTACCACTGTTCTTCCAACGTGTTTCAGCTACCAATCATGAATACTACTACGACGCTACAGGCTGTCCACAATACTAACTAGAATAGCAAATATCAGCAAAACAAACTGTGCGTTCCGCTCCCTGTCGTCCCCGCCGACACCCGCCATCTTGAACCAAGTGTAAATATAAAAAGAGAAATCAATTAACAACATTACAAGTTGCAAGTCTAGATATCAAACGAAAGGAAATACACTACGTTCCCAGCCTCGCGTTTTCATTCTCCCTCTCTTTCTGGATACTGTAAGTGCTGCACCCAGATCCATTTCCGACATTAATCTCACTCTTGGGGGCCAGATGATGTGCATGGCTTTTTTAATTTCTTCTGTTTCTTTCGCATTTATTTCGCCTTCTGTCGTACTGTCTCGTCTTCGTCATATTTTCTGCCCGCTTTCGAACCGAGCTTCCTTCTAACATGTAATGCGCTGCTTATTGTTGCACAAGATGCACCACTGTGCAAGGGCACAGCTATAAGACGTCCTGGCCATGAATTTACATGATCATTCAGAATCACTGTTCAAACAATCAAAATGCCAATGTAAATATATGCCCGGTGTAGGAGCCGCTTCCCCTATTCTACTTTCTGATACATAATAACGGCTGGTACATTGAATGTGTGACGTTGCTGTCCTACTGGCTGTTGGTTTTATTCTTTGTCCTCTCCTTTAAATTATACTAATTCGTCTAAGTTGTTCTATAATTATAATTCATTAATTTGTTATCCCTTTCTTTTTTTCCTCTCAAGTTTCCAGCTCACGTATTTCTGAATGTAATTTACACTCTGCTCTCTGGTGTTTTGGAGAAGAAAAAAAAAAAGGCTGGAATTTGCACTATTGTTCGATTCGCGGATCCATCATTGCGTCCTGTTCTGTAGACAATCAATTATCGGTTTTAATTTCCTCTTCAAATCCCGAACGTGTAATACGCTATACTCTATATGCGTATCGCTGTGCAACACCGCCAGCCCCCCTTAGCAGCGGCCATACTATCGCGGTCAAACTGTAGTAAATCATTTGGTCAAGAATCATTTGGCCGGTTATGGTCAGTCGTTTTGTACGAGTATATACTCGTAAAATATATGTGCTTAACTTAGTGAGTGCTTACAACAGAGGCTAGTTCTGAGGTAATCACCACCCTCTCGAATAATTTACAAAATCTAACTCAGTGGCTGGGAAAAGACGAAGATTAGCAAAGCTGTTCGAATTGATGCCATTCGATGGCCGTTGATATTATTCCCAATCGTTGTTATTTATTACCATGCTACGGAGTATTGACAAAGCCGGCCTCACTGACCTCTACCACCTCTGTTATCTTGGTGTATTAATGTTAGGCAAACCAAACTGGAGACTGAAGCAGCAAACATGCGCCACCAACGGTCAACAGGTCAATTGTCTAGTCGAACAAGTCTCGAGTCCAAGCATAGCTAGATGGCAAGTCAAAATGCTTCCCCACAGCCAAGCTAGATCTTCCTTGTTTTTTTTTGTTTTTTTTATCTTTCCTTTCCTTTTTGTTTTATTATTATTATTATTCATCTTTTCTTCTCTCAATAGAGTACATAGTGCATATCGTACGTGTCGGTAGTACATACATATATGCACATGTATGTGCATTCGAGAGCTGCATACTATATGCATGCCGGCTCCTAAGCTGTTGGTTGAGCTGACCAAGGTATTAGTCTTGATTATGCTGAAATTGAGACTGTGTTTATAACCGATTATATAAGCACGCGATCGTGAGCTCCAAACTCTTAAAAGAGTCATAAAATATCGATTATGATAATAATCATTGCAGTGGTACACGCACCAATATCTATAGATGTCATACACCTGGCCTATGTGCCGGCATGCGTCGTCGAATATAGGCGCAATGACAGTGCCAACTACCACAGATACATGTACATATCCAAATGCTACAAAATACAAATGTAATTGCCTCAAGGACCATCAAGAGACATCAGCCCTAGATAAAACGTGACAGCAAGGTACATGTGAAGCAGAGGCACACCACGATGCAGTATTCTTATGCTTATGTACGGGGTCCCCATTAGCATAGATCCGTACAGATACATTTTTACATCAGTGTGCGTCTATGCTCTGCTCCTTATGCACACCTCTGCATGCACCTCTGCACCCCCTAGAATATGCCAGGGACAGAACATTCAGGTACCGGCCACTCGGGGTTGATTTCTCCCCTAACCATCATCGTATCGAGGACGGAGGAAATGTGCTTGCCACAACGGAGAGCTCCGTCGATCTTCCTACAGGCTTCAATGTCGGACGACGAAGCATCATATCAGAATTTTCACTCATCAGTCCGTCACAATCACACTGTATACAGAGAGGGATCATTAACAGAAAACAGGCATTGCTTGTCTCCTCTGTCTCCGACCTTGGCCTCGGCAAGCTGTCACTTCTCCTATTCCATGCCTACACGTTTCTTCTTTCATCTTTCCCCTTTTACTTGCCTTTTGTATCGTCAGATTTCTACCAGATTCAGATAGATCCAGACATAAAAACCTTGGTCAAGTTTTTTCTTCTCCTCTGCAAGGGGCCATGACTGCATGGGATATGTGACTGGAACCTAGTCAAAGAGTAAAGTCCGATATAAATATAAGTATAAAATAGCGACTACCGACAGAGTGCAGTGCAGTAGTGCAGTAGTGGCGTTATGCCCCAGCTCTCGTTCGCTGCATGTACAAGACGGCATCGACGGGTTCGTGCAATGTATATTACACGACATCCAAATCAACATGATGCGCCGTGCCGTCTGTAGTTTAGTTCGTTGCTAGGAAAATCTATTTTAAGTCAATACACAGGTACTGAGATGATTTTGCAAGTAAGACGATAATATACAGACACTGCAAGATACAACAGACACTATGAATACGACGTGGCACGTAGGACTGCGTTATTGGTAATTACAGACGCAGCTATCCATGTTCATCCTTGACAGACTAAATACATCTGTGATCTGTGATCTGTGAAATGTGATGATGTAGACCCACGGTTCCGAAACAGAGAAAGAAGAAAAAAACCAACTCCCAATCTCGGTGAAAATCCTTCAAGATATTGCTGATATTGCTGATGTTCACTTTCTACCCCTATCTACTCACCGTTTTTTTGCTTATTTTCCTTACTCCGGATTCTAACAAAGTCTGGTAACAAATTTGGGTTGACTGCCATCCGAGACTTACGAGTAGGGTTTGCGTGGATATGTAAGGGGATATAAAGACGTAAAAAATAACAGAGTAAAAGCCCAGCCTCCCCCTTGTCATCGGAGCTGCTGCCGAGCTGCCGTTAAATTTCGAGCATCACGAAGTGCATATGAATCTACACATGTGCATACTCAGCTGGTAAGGCAGACGGCATATATCTACGCGCACAAAAACATGAACGGGGGGGGAAATAAGCGTGGCTATTTTTAGTGAAATGTAGGCAATGTCGATCAGCTTCATGAAAGAGCTCAGAAGCTTAAAGATGTGCTTCAGCTCACAAAGAGACGAGGACTGTTCCATGGGTCGGAACGAGTAAGTTTGAGTATATGATTAGTTATCTGGCATGGGGTTATGGAAGAAATAAACATAGTCAAAGCCTTTGCTCAATCAGAGAAGAAGATTATTCCAACAAAGAAAAAGAAGAAAAAAACCAATGTCACCAATTAACCAATAACATATCCTATCTACAGTGGCTTCATGTGTCACAAATTCAGGGCACAATTGATCATCAATTCTAAGACATTAATCATTCTTTTGTCTAGATTTAGGGGATGGCCATTAAAATAGGGGAGTTTTTGCCCCAAGATACCACACCTCCACAATTGCCACAAGACTACAACATGGCCGCCACGAGGCCTGGCCCTGTGCCCTAGTTATACGGAGTATTCAAGCAATATCAATATGTACAGCGTACGAATCAGACCATTAGCTGCTGAAAAAGCTGCTAATGGCTGGCTGAACTGCAACTGCTGCTGCAACTGCTGAACGGCTCAATGGCGTCTTTTTTGCAAGTGGCTGGTACTTTTACTATGCACACTTGATTTCCGTTTACCTCTTACATTGTGAATATCTCAAGGTAATTGATCTATCTCTGTGTTTTTAAACTCTACTTTACCCTACGTGTACCACTATTTCCCGCCCCGCTACTTGGCACTGAGACACATCACCGCGAAAGTGTAAATATAATCTGGAGAGATTGTAAAGTCGGTGAAATTGGAGACTGTCCGGGACTCTGGTTCTCATGTGCGCCGTTTACCGATACTGTCTACCACAGCAGGTAGATGTAGGAAGCGCCATCAGCGCTATGACAGAGAGAGAAAAGATCTGACAAGCGGGAATAGGCACGCGGACCAAGTGATAGAGATGAGCTCTCTAGCTTTTAGAAGTCTAGTGCTTTGACTACATAGGCACCAATAGGCTCAAGTAAATGGCTAGGAATGGAGCCCACCAAAATGTCTTGTCGTAAAACAAGACCACAAAAGGAAAAAGAGAGCAATAAAAAAAAAAGTCGAAGAGGCAGACTGGCTCGACTGGAAGAGAAAAGCAAACGAACAGAAGAAAGTCAACAGGGACAAGAAACGAAGCTCAGGTGAAAGAATACCCCGGGCATTCCTCCCTTCGTTCTGTGCATCATTGCCCGGAGCAGCTACTAGTCCGGGGCCCTCTGCCTTTTCTTTTTGCTCTTTATGAGATCCTTTTATATGCTTACTTACTTGCTCGACTTTCTTTCTCTCCACTGGCTCACTAGCTAAATTTACAACTGCAGATCGAGATAGGCTCTTGCTGTGTTTCATCTTGATCGTTTTTCTCGATCTGCACTATCAATAACTACGTATCAAGCTGTATAGGCCAGCTCCAGGATGTCGTATCTCAGTCAAATGTTAGTAAAAGTCAAGAGGTTGAGGACAACATCACCGGCCTCACCGGCCTTCCCACTCTCGATACGCTTGCTTGATATTCATCTCCATCTCCGCTGTTGACTCCTTGCTTGACTTGTACTACATGGTACAGTGAGAATTCTGATCAGTCGTCTGTTGGTTTCTTCGTTTGTGTGTTTCAATAACTAGTCAAGATACTAGTATTCCCCAGCTTTCAGCCAGCTAGTTACCAAACGGGAGTAGACGAGAGTAGCGAGAGTGTGAAGGTAATAGGGAATAGAGTCTTAGAATCTACACCGTAGCTCACGAAAGAAGTATCCCTGCTGTTGGTGGCGCTGTGGTGGCACGGGGGTAATATGAACGAAACATTCTATAAGGTAAATAGATAGGGGGGGATGCCCTCGTAGCTGCAGAGAGCTGCAGTGTATCTAGCCTGCTTGCGGCCTGATTGTGGCCTGCTTTGCACAGGCATGCAGATGCATCGCTTACGATCCCTGTCTCCCTGTACTCAGTCGTGATATATTTCGCCTTCCACTGTATATTCAAGTAAACAAGGTGGCAGAGAGAAAGAGGGTGGGCGGGACGCGGATGCACAGCGGCTATGGTAGCGTGACTTGTCTCCCGAAGTATACGGAATACGGAGGACAAAAAGTATGGGCAGGGTGGCTGTTTAGGGTGGCTAGCTAGATTAGAGTCTAGGGCTAGGTGGCTACGGAATAACAACGTGCGGGTGCTGCTCTTTTTCCTCTTTGTCTGCTGGCGCCTACTCAAAGTGGATTGTGCTCCGGAAGGGAGGATGGGGAGATGGAGGGAGAGGAGACAAGTAAAGACGAAGAAAACAAGAAAATAAAGATATGCGTCAAGTGAAGTCGCCTGGAAGTCCGAAGCTTTGGAGTCGAGCATCTCCGTTTTATCGTCTGGTGATATCAACAAAGATGTCTATTCCAGCCATCAGTTCTCACTCTTCGGTCATTCTCAGCAGTGTCTCGTCGTTTATGGTTTATCAGGCTCAGGTAATCGGATACACGTAATTTGGAACTCATCGATAGGAGGTTCTTTTAGATTGTCTTGCATGGCTACTGTGCAATGAAATTACAAAGTCCTTTTGGTTTTCTTTTTTTTTTAATGTAAAATATTTTTTTTTTTAATTTAATATTTGGCCTTCTCCTATTGGGCATCAAAAGCACTTACCGCTTTACCGCTGTGTCTATTGAGGGTGTGGTGATCAAAGCACGAGAACGGCAAATGTGCGTAAAGATATAAATATAAACAATAAAAAAAGAACCTCAGAACGGAGACAGAATCAAAGAGACACTGATCAGCAAATGACAAATCAAAGAAAACAGACAAAACCACACAGATAAATTGGATTTTTGAGCAATATATACCAGTTTCAAACACAAAGTACTATTACTGGACATAATAACTTTATTATGTGTTGTATCGAAGAAAGAGAGACGCCCGGATATCCAACAGTCCAATCACACAGCACCACGTCTCGAGGCACCACCACGACAATTATCGGTGGAGTGGAGAGATGAAATTGTATTAGTTGAATATCAATAAAGATACTGAGGATATATAATGGAAAAGAAAAAGGCATTACTAAATAACATTAGGATAACTAAAATGCCAATATAGAGCAAAATCTTCACCTGTGACCTCTCTTGTTCGAACCCTGTCTTCAAAAGAACGGTTTGTTGGACAGTCCCTGATTTTGATTTTGAAAATCAGTAGTTTCAACTCCATGTCGACTATGATAAACACCCCGTGCTCACTGATGTTTAGAGTTCGCCTGCCCGGCATGCTTGCATCTAGACGGAGGGACTGACTCAACTCAACGCAGCTCAACGCAAACGGCGGCGCCGGCTTGCACCCAATAGGCTTATGCACCAAGTCCCGGTCCGTTCGCCTTATTTTTGAGGACTGCAAGCGTAAGAATTTAGTCTTGCCAGCGAAGAGCTGGTGCATAGAAAGTGGAAGATGGAGACATATACTTACTAGATAGTATATAGTTTATAGTGAAAAATGAAAACAAATTGAGCAAAGAAGGATAATCTACATGATATCAACCAGTAGCACTTGTAAATTGGTATGGAACGCATGCAAATCATTTACCCTATAGGTTATTGTCTAGAATTAGCATGGTCACTGGCTGCATGACGGACCGTTTTCCGCATCTCATGTCTATCTACGGGTGTCCTTCAAGTTATATTTTATTAATGCCAGTCTGCCTGTAAGTATCGAGGTCATCACATCGAGATCACGCTAAAGGATGAAGAAGAAGATTGTTTCGGGAAAGTATGAGGAGCACATGCGAACAACGATATGAGATGCACAACAAACTATACTGAATTCACCACATCTGCCAGCCCAAAATAGTGAGGCTTCAACTCACCGCCATGCAGCCAGCAAGCATAAAATGCGTGCTGCTTTTGCTCTATTACAATCTATATAAAAGTTCACTACTACTGCCAATGTTGTTGATACCACAATTGCTAGCTGCATGTGCATGTATTTGCCTACATTAGACCATGGAGGGTGGAGGGGGCGTCTGTCCATCACCATGGCCACCAAGACATAGAGACAAGTACTTGTACTTGTCTGGCAACAGCTGTGCTGTAAATATATTCTCGTCGTAAATACTGTGTGTATATTGGAAATATTCGCAAAAATAAGACCTGATGTCCTGCACACTTGGTTTATGAATAATACTATAAAGTATCACAGGAATTCACTATGCTCCGAATACTAGTATAGATCTTGAGTACCCTATCTATGTCTTTATACCAAGTTACTACATCTACATCTATATCTACATCTACACCTACATCCACCTCTACCACCTCTACCCACATGATACACAACTCCTACCCATATCACCTCGTGTTTACGCTGCAGATGTATGCCCGATGCACGCCGTGATAAATAGCCAACCAATGCTGTGCATCCCCAGCTTGGCCAGCTACTCGGCCAGTAACCTTGCTTTCAAATTACAAAGCTCGAGCTCAACGGAAACAACAAATGGAAACAACAAGCAGCAGACGAAACATTATGCATTGCAGAAGCGGGATCTTTTCTACGGCGTAGTACTGTGTCTGGTCGAGGAGGATAAACGAACAATCTAGATGGAAATGCAAATGCAAAGGCAGAGAATATTTAGTGGTGTGCTGTATGTAGTATGCTTGCGCAGTGTGGTGTGTAGTGTGTGATGTGTTGTGTGTTGTGCTTTGTGCTTCTTCTTCTCATGTTTTGATTTCTTGGTTGTTTTTTAAATAATCAGCACCGCGAGCTGTGTTTCGTTGATGCGAACGCATGGTATATAAACTTGCTTGGTTTCTGATTCATTGATCTTCGCTCAAGTTTCGTTGGACTTGTTGTCATGGCCTGGTTTTTATTTCCTCTGATTTGCTTGATTCTTCCGGTCCTATAGTTTTTATTCAATTTATTGTCAAAATGCATTATCATATCCAGCGATATATTTACTCTCGACTATCCGTAACACATCGTATGTCGTGTCATCTCAACACATCTCAACACATAAATCAGATAAAATCTAAAACAAAAGAACGGCGCCACCAACGGATACTTCCAGCCCCATTTGGCCTAGTCTTGTACTCACCGCTTCTTCCAGCTTCATCTTCTGTTCTTTTTATATTTTATCTATTTGCGAGTATTATTTTCCTATTATACACATGTAAATATATTTTCTTTTCCATTTCACCCCCTGCCACCGTCCAGCCACCCCTCAACTCGACATCTGCTAGAGAAGTATCCATACATTATCGTTAACTGTGTTGTTCAACTGCGTTATCCTAGGGTGAGACAGCGGCCCAGCCCTTGTAATCAACTTGTAATTTATACTTGCGTATTTGATTTTTCAGGCTGGGTTAAACTTGTTTCAAACGCCTACGTTTTGATTTAATTGTGTTCTCATTTGATTTGATTTGATTGGATTGGATTGCCTGTATAGTATTTACTATGAGTATCCCTCTCTAAAAGAAGCTGGTGGCTAGGTCTACTTCACCTCACATCTCCTGCTGCTTCCACAAATACAACAGAATATCACAAGAGACAAAATAAAATCCACCTCCCTGGTTTTCTGTTTCGGCCTCTTTCGGTCTCCGGGTTGCGATCGAATTATGCTCCGAGAACCCTGGTCTGCAGGCTACAGCTAAGCAGAAAAGTTCAAGTTCCAGTCCCTCCTCTGATACTCCAATGGCCAATGGCCAGCGTACAAGCCACAAGAATAGAACAAGAACGAACAATAAGATACGTTGTAAATATCGCTTCGGCCGAAGTGTGTGTTTTCAAAACGGCATCCCCGTAGACAGGCAATACACAACCGCTGCAGCGTCGTACAGTATCAGTTTCAACCGAGTCTGTTGGTGATGTAGTGTAGAAGAAGAAGAATAGAGACAGATTGCAGACGGTTCAGACAAGTTGCAGTCTCACTCGTTCCTTGTAAAGGAGTAAAGCCACAAAGGCGTTGTGCGAATAGGGCTGTCATAAAGTAGCAGCCTCGGTCTAGCTCCTGTTTCATGGCACCATAACCAGCCATCTTTCTAATTATCCTTTTCAGCTTTCTTTTTCATTTTGCAGCGTGCCTCGTTGATTTGATGTGCTATTCGCGAATGCAATTTACCAGGGTCATCTTAATAAAAACAATTAACAGTCTCATAATCAGAACCAAAATCGAAATCGAAACAATCGAAACCATCGAAACATCAAAATCAAAATCGATCACTTTCCGCAAGACTACTCCATTCGAAACCCTGCTACGGGGATCAAATGTGCAGCTACAGGACGGCCCGCCATACATATACATAAGCATACATACACATCCACTAGACTGCCTCTGCTGCATGGTGTTTGCAGGATCACCAGCACCACTTTGCCACTTCGCGGCAGGCATACTGCAGCGTACATACATACCCGCACTGCATACGGAGTGCACCACTGCATTACAGGATAGCCCTACGAGTTATGCCGTAGATATCTGGAGAAGCTGCAGATGTAATGGCTGAGGCAAGCATCAATCAAGATGAGATTAAGATCAGGACTTTGGTCATTGACTGAGCACGAGCATAGATTATTAGTCTATCACCTACAAGTAGGCTTGTTCCATCTCTCTTTAAGTATCATCCCACGCACCCTAGTCATGTGCGGCGGAAGAAGGTGACATCGTCTGATGAGGTGTTTTCTCCCCTGTCCCTATTCCTATGTACATAGTAGTTAGTGTATTATCCTTGTCTTTGCTTTGCTATCTTTCTTGTATTCGTCACCAGCATTTACCTCTGCTCTTTGCATTTTCTTTCCTCCCAAAGTGCGAGTCACCCTGACTATCCACGGCTGAACTGCCAGCCTCCAATCAAGCACAAGTTCGTCCGCAGCCATCCCACTGTTCCCTGCCCTTCCCTGTTCTGCCTCTTCCTTTTCATCTTTTGCCTCTTCGTCTCTCCTTGCTCTCTCGAGTCTGCCTACCCCTCCCTTGCATTTCAATAGCTTTCTCTCTTACGCCTTTTCGTTTTAAAGCCGAATGCAACATTGCGGCGGCTCGGCTATCCATCGGCGCTGTTGTCGTCTCTGAGAGGTTGGTATGTTCTGATGATACTGACTAGTATCAAATAACCAAGAACATTAAGAGTCAAGAAATGGATTTTGTGTCTTATTTTGTTTGCCGTGTTTCTTACTCTCTTCCTTGCGTCTTCCCTACTTTTGTCTAAATCAGGAGAGTGCCGACGAGAAACATCATCTCACCCACTACTCCGTGCACTGTTCATGGCATCTTCATGCATATGCACGATCTGTCTCCATGCACGGTATCGGGACTTGTGGGGGATGTGCTGTGCTGTATAAAGTAGATGCAGGCGTAAATGCAGTCGTAAAGTAGACGTACATACTGAGTACATTGAGTCTAGTTAACCATTCGTAAGAGGAAGGTCGTCGTTAGCGGAGTATGAGTGGCGACAGATGTATCTCCGATGGTTCAGTACGCGTGTACGCTATTTTTTGTGTCTCTTTCTCTCCCTCCCTCTCCCTCTCTCTGATCCATGCATGATGCCTCTACTACTTTTACATTTTCAGTGATCGATTGCCTACACCCTGCATGTTATCGGGGAGAGCCGCAGGTCGTAGCCCGGCATGCATGACATAGATATAAGGGGGGTGGAAGAAGAAGACCGCCTCTAGCAAGAGCTACCTGCAAAGCTCTTGACATATGTAGTGTTAGTATATACTAGTATGTGTGAGTAGATGCGAGTAGATACATGCGCATGACTCAAATCTCACCTGACATCCAGACATCAGCACAAACGTAGATGGGCTGGCAAGAGAGAAATTATAAGATGCTCAAATGGCAAATACCACTGTGCTACCAACGTTCCAGGACAGATGTGACATCAATGAGATAATATCCGAAATGATGGCAACTAGCTACCATCACAGTAGCTTGGTAGTAGTATATTGGCTTGGAAGCGCAGAAGCAATTCGAAAACAGCACTCAATAGACCACATGTATTAGAATACAATTGTATGTGGTGGAAAGACCAATTTCATGATACGAGGTTGGAAGTAGCACGTCAAGTCCATTGGCTATGATGTACCTGGGAAAGCTCAGCTCTGACCAGATACCATCTCCAGTTATAGCTACCTTGTGTGTTTGTATCATATATATTCATATAGCACATCAACTACAAGTGCTTGCCATTCTCCGTACCTCGTTGGTCGTAGTCTGGCAGAGCGGGAATGCATGGGTGGTGGTGTGATACTGTCGGTGCGCACAACGAGTAGCCCCAACCACGAGAGACTCGTGCGTAAGTGTCGTGATTATTGTCCACTGAGTATACGTGGACATATCACACGAGTTATACTTGGAACACAGCTTCTGACTGTGCCCAAGCTATATTCAACACCAACAAATCATGCCGTGTGGATAATGACCTATAGGGTCAGCTCGTCGTGCTCTCATCTCGCCACCCAAACCACTAGCTGTGGTCAAGCAGTTGGTAGGCAGGCCTGCTAATATATTTGGCGTATCGGCATCTTGTCAAGAGTCCGAGGCTGTGAGACCGATCGAACTGTAGGATAGGTGAAGATTTCACATACAGTCTATATGGCTTGCCATGTCGCCGGTAACCTTCCAGAACGAGAGTCGGTGCCACCAGGAATTGCTGCATATCTCTGGAACTGAATTTTCCATAACATGACATTTTCATTATTGCTGTCCTGTATATGTACTTGCAGCTCTCAACATACTATCTATCATACCTTCCCAAGCCACCTGCCCGACGGTTGGGCACCATAGATTGCCGGTTCCTTTGTAATGACTTCAGTTATAGAATATCAGAGCGAGTAGAGTCTCTGGTATCTTAAGAATATATCCCCATCTCCGTAGTGTCAGCGACGTCAAGGTCAAGGAGCAAGTTGAAGCGCATCTCTTCGAACCAGTGCCAGAGTCAAGATGGTTACGTTACCGTCTAGTGACAATAGAAATTGCTGATAGTTGCAATTGCAAAGTAGGTCTTTCTGCAATCAAGTAGTGAAGTATTACCCAACTGATTTTTACATTCATATTGAAAGGCCCTCGTCAAGTTGTTAATATTGTTGATGCTGTTGTCGTCGAGGGAAGTCGATGCACGTGACTGTAGCATTTCCCATGTGGGTCCTTTCTCTCGGCACCCCCCGCACCTTAAACATCTAACCCGTCGCGCCTACCCCGTGTTTCCTTCTTTAGCACTTGCACTCCATTCCGTCAAAGACAAATGACAAAGGCCGCGTGGACAACAACAACAACAGCAGCAGCAGCAGCAGCAGCAGCGACAGCAACGACATTATTCTTGTTACTTGATGCGGGTTTATTCAACACCGTTAATATTATCCTCTCTGTGTTTGAGAGTCTCCCCTCTTGATCTAAATTGCACCATTAATACCGTTTGCTCCTTCTCACCAACAACTTCACCGAACTAGGACGTCATCACTCCACCTCAGCTCGTCAACACACCGCCAGCTTTCCCCCAGCTTCACTGCAGCCTCACTCCAGCTCATCTCCATCTTAAAGCCATGGCCGACCCAGACAATGCCACTCGGGCGCCCGAGAACGATGCAGCCGAGGATGCCAGTGCCAGTACCACTACAGCTACAGCTGATGCTGCCACTCCTGCTGCTGCAACTACCGACGCAGCAGCTGCTTCGGCCAACCCAAAGCTCTGTGACGATTGTGTCACAGACCGTCCAACTCGTATGCTGTCCTGATACTACTCATGATACCCTGTATTAGAAAATATACAAGAACGATACACAATTAACACTATATAGCCGAGGGCCGCATTCCTACAGGTGAGGTCCGCAAGCTTGGTGACATTGATGTGAGTACTGACGTCATCCCTCATAAAAGCAGAGTAAAAGCTAATCGACTAGGCTTACGTCGCAAAGCCCAAAGACTACCCCCGCGCCTCGTCTCGTTTCCTGCTGTTGCTTACCGGCGGCACGGGCATGCAGTCCACCAACAATCAGATCCAGGCCGACATGTATGCTGACAATGGTTTTGTCGTCGTCATGCCTGACCTCTTTGGCGGTGATGTGGCTCCCAACTCGTCGACTGAGCTGTCGGACAATCTCCAATCCGAGTCGACGGCCGCGGCTGCTTCGTCATCCTCGTTCCTCGACATTTTCAAGTTTAAGGCCGTCGAGACCATTAAGACATTTATGATCGACATGTGGTTAGCACGGCACACCGAGGCCAAGGTACTGCCCATCCTACACCAGGTGATTGCATCGAGCCGTGAAGAGTTTGCCGATGCTGTTTCCAGCGGCGGTGGTATCTATGCCGTCGGATACTGCTTTGGTGGACGCTACGTCTTGCTGTTGGCAGCAGACAAGAGCCAGGGCCAGGGCCATGACGCTGCTCCCGCTGTCGCCACCGCGGAGGAAGAGAGCGCGAGTGCCGATAACCTCGAGGCCGGTACAGCACCGCAAAAGGGTCCTCTGATCAGAGCGGGTGTCCTTGCACACGCAACACTTGTGTCGCCAGACGACTTTCAGGGTCTGCAGTCTCCGATCAGCATGGTTTGTGTGGAGAGCGACCCCATGTTCCCCGACGATGTGCGGACGGTCGGCGAGAACTACATGTCTAAGAACAACATTGAGCATGAAGTCCAAGTCTATCCAGGCGTACCTCACGGTAAGCACCCCCAATTCTCTATTCTAGTACCTGACGCACTACAGCCTCGATATAATATCATATTAACATTCACCAGGATTTGCCGTTGTCGGCGACTATGACGACAGTCATATCAAGGAGGCACAGGTTCACGCATTTGAGCAAATGCTCAAGTGGCTGAATGCCCACTGAGTAGCTAGGAACCAAGCACCTAGACGTGGCTGGCCCCAGATAGCATGACTGTATGAACATTGGCGTTGATTTGGAATTGAGCGACTTGCTGCAGTCCTGTGTTTGCGTGTGCTTGTTGATCAAGTAGTAATCGTCAATATACTGATGTCAAGCTTCAAAGCAAGTGACTACCATCTGACTTGACTCTATGGGATGGTACAGACAATCTTGCCCATTGACACATTTGTCTCCATGTACTCGTGAGCATCCTTGATCTGTGACCAGTCAAACACCTTGTCGACATATAGCTTCAACTCGCCGCTCTCAAAGCTCGGCAGGATGGCGGCAAGACGGTCACGCAGACGACCCTGGTACTCGGAGTCGCGGCTGCGCAAACCGCTCCCCTCGATCCGCAGCCGCTTAAGCAGAATAGCGCTGATGTTGACGCCCGGTGGCAGCGTCGCACCGCTCAGCAAAGCCAGCATCACAATGTGTGCTTCGGTAGCAGCTGCATCAAGGTTCTGCTGGAAGTAGTTGGGGCCAATGTAGTCGACAATGAGATCCACGCCGCGCGTCTCGGTCGCCTTTAGCACTTCCGTGGCCCAGTTGGTCGTCTTGTAGTTAAACGCAGCCGTGACACCAAGCTGCTCTTTGAGGAACGCACACTTCTTATCGGATCCCGCCGTGGCATACACGCTTCCTGCACCGGCCAGCTTGGACAGCTGCAGGCCGGCAATGCTGACACCCGATGCACCCGCGTGCCACAGTGCCGATTGACCCAGCTCACCGCGGAAGCCGCCGACCTCGTGCAGCGCCTGCAGAGCCGTAATCCAGTTTTCGGGGATCGCGGCGGCCTGTTCCCATGAAAGATAGGCTGGCTTCTGAATCAGCATGCGCACGGAGACGGCAATGTACTCGGCATAGGCACCACCATACGCCAGGCCAAACACCTGGTCGCCTACAGCAAACCCTCTGACGGCACCACTGCCAAGCGATTCGATTGTGCCGCTGAATTCGACGCCCATGGTCTTAGGGATGTGCGGTGGAAGAGGATAGTGTCCCTCGCGCTGGAACAGGTCCATACGATTGAGGCCGAATGCCTTGACCTTGATGACGGCCTCATTGGGTCTTGGAGTTGGTTTCGGGGTTTCATCGTTGAAGAAGAGGGCATCAGGGCCGCCGGCGCCACCTTTGACATCTTTGAAGTCAGTCTGGATTATCGGCCATCGGACGCGCAATGTCGGTAGCCGTCGTCGACTCAAAGCTCGCACTCACCGATAGCTCGCATGTACTCGGGCATGGTAAAACGTGGTTGTAGATTCGGCTGTTGGTTAGTTTGTGTGGTCTCATTTACCAAGCAAGTTCGTCTCTCGAGATCGTCGTTCAGTCGTCGAGAGAAGCTGTTGGCGTCATGGGTTATACTGTCGGTGTCGTCAGCCGCCTCTGAAGCTACCCCTCAATTGGCGTATATGGCTCAAGTCACCCTTTTTTGCAGTCTTGCTTTGTAATTGACTTTTAGCAAGTCCCGCACGAGGTCATCAACCTTTTCTTTCTCTTCCATCAACCCCAAACACTTGTTTAGGGCCTCAGTTAGAAAATGCTCAATGCTTGATATTTGGCAATTTTAATCACGTGTCGATGCTGCACCGGTCGCACTTGCCATTCAGTTAGCATCAGTTGGGCAGGAGCGACGCCACGAGTTCAGTCCGATTGATCCCATCCGGCGGGACGGGAACGTCCGTTCAATCAAGACATGTGCTTTCGTGTGTTCCTTCCTTTTTTTGTTATTCTTTGGTGTAATATTCAACGACATGTCAACGGATTCAAGCAAGGCTTTCAATTGCTGACTGCTGTCGATTCAAGAATTTACAACAACACGCCAGCAATTTCATGTGCGTATCATTTGTCGTTCTGGTTTCCAGAGAAACTAATTTCCAAGCACCAAACAGGGCGAACGCGTCTTTGTATATCTTGACTAAACGTACTTGTCACACAACGCGACCCAGACGAAAGAAAGACAGACAGACAATATCAATAAGCGACAATTCAAAGTAGACAAAAGACAACACAGGCAGGATCAGATACAGGTAGAACTAGTCATGAATCGATCGAGCGGGGACTTTTTTTTGGCGCATAGTAATTAGAGTAGAGGAATAGGGGCTAAATGCCAAAAATAGGCGCGATGGGGCGAAAAGAAATGAGATGACATGAAAGACAAGTGGAAAGACATAAAGCTGGAAGTGCAACCTTCTGGATCCCATTCAAGGCCAAAGAAGGTTATTTTCGTTCAGTTAATAGTAATAGTAGTAATAACAAAAGTGACTACAATGCTAATTTGTTTAAGAATAAAATAAGAAATAATGGTGATATTTTCATGGCAATGGCACGCCCTACCCGGTTCTACAGAGGATGAAGTAGGAGTTGGTAGTAACATCAGTAACATTAGTCGAACTTTGATGTCCATACTTCATTCTAGAACATCGCCTGAAATTAAGCAATGCTCCGTTCGGAAGGTCGACAAGGGGTCGATCCGTTGTCAAGCTGATGATCGCAAACCAACCGCTACTTGGCCAGGAGAAATTTCATAAATTGCTCGTATTGACCCCGGATGCAGATACCCATGGCCACCCATGGACACAAGTGCATGACAGGGAGTGTCGGCCACGCCTAAGCATACAATACTACAATACTCGGATTCTAGACTGGCGGATAATTGTGAGAGTGGATGATAGGAAATGAAGCTGGCCTAATTTGGGAAACGTGAAAAGCTTGGCTCTTAAGAAATGGAACCCTCTTCGCGGCGAAAATATCAAAGGTATCTTACCAGAATCGCGTTAGTGTGGAAGAGTGAGTGGTGGAAGAGTGTGGAAGAGGAGCTTTGACGGAAAGACTGGGAAGAGAAGGATACTGGAGAAGCTTCCAGCGGTGTAATAGACGGTGAGGAAGGAGAAAGAGCCGATGCAAGGCATCACGGACAAGAATTGCTAGGTACGGATGCATGATTATTCGAAGCATATTTCTGTAGTGCGGGTTCTCAGATTCTATGATGTTGTCCGATTGCGTACTGTAGAGGCAACTGACAACCATGGCTGAATATCCACAGCGTCTATGAGAGGAGCGTTTATTCCGGGAGAAGAGCCAAAAAGGCAAAGGCCTGAAATAAGAAACGAGTAACGAATAAAATATATAATTACAATACGAGAACCGAAATGATCTGGTAGGAACAGACAGATAGGAACAGACAGGAATATGGATAGGAATGCAAGATGCGATGAATCAAAAGAACAGCCAAAACACAGCTTGCGGCTGGCCATTCGACAAGCCTGACGCCACGGTCATATTTACATTGAATAATTGAGCCTGATCAGAGCAATAATGAGGTATTCAGTGTCAGGGATATTGGTGAGTGAGATACGAGAGTCAATATGAGTGATCGCCAATTATTTGTAATGTCGGCAAGCCAGGCATCCAAAGTGAGGCATCAAAACATAGCTGGCTGGCCCTGGCTCTCTCATCTTGATCTTGATCTTGATCCTCTCATTCTCCCTGGGTGGCGAGTCTACAAGTCTGAACCTAGGAGTCTAGGTCCACAGTCGTGGGTCTGCCAGTGCAGTTGCTCTCTAGCTGATGCACGGGATATGCTCGCCTACTCATACGAAGTATACCTGCATATGATCATCATTCCCAACAGCTCCATACTGAGTAGTGATCCTGGTGATCCTTGGTGATCGAGCAGTACACGTCAATAGAGGGAGTCTGGTTTGAAGAGAGAGAAAAAGGAAGAAGAAGAAGAAGAAGAATGACCCTAGCAGCATTCTTCTCAGAAGCAGACAGAGCCAGCTAACCAGCAATTGCTAACACCGGAACTAAAAAGTGTAAATACAATGCCAGATACCGATCAGAGTGATTTACCTTTTCCCGTCGGCCCCTTGCTGCTCCGCGAGACAAGAAACAAGTCACGACCCAGTCTCCAACCTGCTCTCGAGAGCAAAGCAAGGCACATTATGATCTCTTCGATCAATCGGAGACTGATCAGAGATTGGCCAAGGACTAAAATAGAGTCATAGAAGCTTGTCTTTAAGATATGAATGGCGGGGATGTCTGATTCGATTGTTATTTGGTTGTTATTTTGTTTTGGTCTCTTTGATTTTGCTTTTGATTCTCCCGTCGCGACATCTTCTAAATTAGACTTGCAGAGTGCAAACTCGTATCAACAAATGGAAATATACATAGTTGGGACAAATAAAAATATAAAGTGATCAGGTAAAATAAATAAACTAAATCCACCCATCCACACCTTCCGAGGAGTGGCGCTCGCAGCTCATTTCCGCGCCCCGCAATGAAAGAGACGAACACCGGCAGCAAGACCAGCTTGTCGCGTGTCAGCGTACTCCTCCTCTTCTCCTACTGGACGGCTGTGTTCCCTGTCTTCCGTATGATTTTCCTCCAACTGTCTATTACTCGCTCTCGTCTTACCACCCCTCGTCTCATAGCACATGTGACTCTGTCTCGCTGACTCTGACTGCATGGTACCTTGCAGAAGCAAGGAGACCCCTAGTACCTATTATCCTACTTCATTACTCAGCTTTCCTTTTACCCTCTATTACTGCTCCGTATCTGCCTTCCTTACATATTCTATCCACAGAAAGCCCCTGAATTTAACAAAGGGACACGAGAGCCCGTGCTAGCTTTGTCATAGCCGTTGCAGGTACGGTACTTTTTGGTAATTAGTAGGCTCTACAGTATATTTTTTACTTTGTAATACTATGTATCTTATCAATATGCGCCACCCGCCAAGAGTCAGGGGCAGTTTTCAGTAGTTGTAGTAGAGTCTCGGTAGTACTCCGTAGTGACCAAAGAGGCAGCTAGAAGCACGTTCAGTATGTAAAGTGGCCTGTACGAAGTATGCTTAAGCGTCGGCGGAAGGCAAAACAGGAGAGAGCGGAGTGTCATTTCCAGCAGGTGCTATTGGTTGTAGAGAAGCAGTCCAGACGGGGCAGGAGACAGAGGTGGCCCACCGCTCTGTTCCGTGCTCCGTACAGTATGTTCGCACGGATATTGCTAAACAAGCTGACAGACCCAAAGAGTATCGCTCCGATAGTTAACGTTCTAAGCAGAAGCATAATAAGATAGTACGATATATCAACAACATTCTTCTGACAAGCATGCATATGCATATCAGCGGACATGCCAGTGGAGAGGAATGTTGGCAGACGGTGTCGGTGTGTCGGCGGTAATCAGGAATCAGCCATAGCATCAGTACGTCCGTCTACTGGTGGTCACCTCGTATCATTCTATTGCTCTATGCACGATCCGTACGAGTGAACATTGAAATATAGGCATGCTCCGAAAACATTCACCGTACTTCTACATATAAATTGCAAGTCGTTGTGAATACCCGCAGTCAGTGATCTTCGATGATGGCCTGGACCACTCAGACCAGTGTCAGACGTGCATGTCAGTAATTTCGCTCATTTCGGGGGCTTTATTACATAGTGACCGGGGTGCGATCACGGTCTGTGCTAGTCATGCTATTGTAGGCTGAAGTCTGTAAGATATGTTTATTTACCCCATGCTCTGTACTCTGTAGTGTTTGTTTACTACCACAGTTAGTATCAAAGCCGCCTGCTATGCCATCGGTCAAGCAGCGGGCAACATAGGCATCGACGTCGGCTTATGACATAACAATCAAATGCCAGATGCTACAAAGTACTATCACACATTCTTGATACTGACAAAGTATGCCAGTCAGCAAGAAAGAAAAAAAAAATCCGATACAAAAACAAATGGAATTTAAAGAGATGACACCCCATCTTAGTAGTATTTAGTAGGATGCTTAGACGACAGACCGACTATGGACTACTATTACTCGCGCCCCACTTACCCCTGTTGGTCCACACATACGAAGGGTGGTAGTATGCAGGGTAGAAGTTCTAGTTTTGCGAAGAGATGCGTAAGCAGGAGAGCGGCTAGTCAGTCAGACTTCATCTCCCCGTATGGCTCCCATCACCTCCTAGACTCGTCGTAGCATGCCCTCAAGGCCCTTCTAGTCTCCTCCTTGTCTATCCACCATGGCCTTGTTTTGATTTTATCTCGCTCATTTTATCTATTTTTATCTTTTCTTATGTGTTTACCTTCTCCACATTGTCGGTCGTTGTCTCTGTCTCTGTGGTCTCCTTCTGTCTTCTGCTAGCTGTCTACTGTCTGCTGTCTGTACCTTTGCCTCTATCTTTGCCTCTACCTCTACCTCTACCTCTACCTCTGCCTCAACCACCCCCTTTCCACCTCCACCCCCTACATACCACACCCCCTGCAACCGAAATAACACTCCATCCACTAAGCATACGCTAAGCTACTCTCCTCTCCCAATCCACCTGGTCTCGTCTCCCTCAATCACCTATATAAGACGGTCCTCTCTCATCCCTCGTTCTGCTCTTCTTCTTCTTGTTTTCTCCTCACCCACACTCGCTCATACACAATCAACCCTGACTTTTAGTCAATTTCACTCGTTAAAACATACCATCAACAATTTCAGCCTTGCTGCTCTAATTCAAACCACCTTCCAACCCGCTACCTTTTTTCAGCTTAATTTTCAGCACCAAACCCAACCGTCAAAATGCAGTTCACTATCGCTTCCCTTCTGGCCCTGGCCACCGCTGCCACCGCCGCCAGCAACGTCACCTACACCACCGAGGTCGTCACCGCCCTGACCACCTACTGCCCTGCGTCTACCACCCTGACTCACAACGGCAAGACCTACACCATCACGGAGGCCACCACCCTGACCATCAGCGACTGCCCCTGCACCGTCACCAAGCCCGTCACCACCGCCACCACGGTCTCGTGCTCTACCTCGGTCCCGTAAGTTTCTGAACTCTTTCTATTAGCTCCTACCAAGTATTTACAATACTAACATACTAGCTACAACAACGCCACCGCTACCTACACCAAGGGTACTGGTGCCACCGGTGCCTACACCCCCTCGGCCACCACTGCCGTTGTCACCGCTGGTGCCGGCAAGGTTGCCCTTTCGGGTGCCGCCGGTGTTGTCGCCCTGGGCGCCGCCATGCTGCTGTAAATTTAGCAACAAAATACGCACTCAATGCCCTCTTTTTTGTGTTGGAAACAATGGAGTCCCTTGGTTTGGCAGGACAGCTATATAGAAATAGCCCTCTCGATTTAATATGATTTCCAGATTATGGTCGATGGCTACCTCTGTTACTGTTTTTGTCCACTCTGATACTCTGGCAATTAAAGCAAAAGACAATTCACCGATATCTTTCTCTTTTTTCCATTCACAAACATGAGTTTCGATGCTCGTTTTCATCCCTACAAATGTTTAATGACTCACCGTTTTTGTTTATCTTTACACCTCTTTTGCACTCGTGCACCCTATACCTGGTTGGCGATGGATTGGGTTAATGTTTTTGGTTCTCTCTATGGGAAAAGGATCTATCCGGCTGGTTTTCTCTTTCTTTTATTAATACAACTCGCCGTTTTTCTGGTTGAATATGTTTTGTTTCCCCTGTCATGTTCTGCTATAATGGGAATGGAGAAAGGATGCCAATCGGTGGAAATGCGGAAAATATTTGAGCAGCACACATCAAGTGTGCGGTCACCACAAAACGGCTGGGGTATGTCCTGGATGCGGTCCTAGTCATCTTCAAATCTACATATTCTAGCCATTTATGAACTCTTGTGACGCACTTGTAGTATTGTTGCCTTTCACCGTAGTGTGAAGCGATAGCATTTGGTGTTTTACATCTGGTTTTGCTGTGTTGATGCGTGGCTACGTCGATTTGTGTAGTGTAATGTCTTTGTTTTTGTCTGTATTTTCGTATGAATGATTGAATCTTTTTGTCTCTTTTTTTTACATTGGTATTTATTAATAGTGCTTATTATTCAAGGGATTTTAATTTCCGTTCGAAGAAAGAAACGAAATAAAACGAACAAAATTGCAAAAAAAAAAAAAAACAGCAGCAGCAGCATTATTGAAAAATAAAAAGAGAGAAACCCCTAAACTCCCCGAAAACCAATCCTATACAATTGTTTGCAAGCATCACCAGAACCAAAGTTATATTCGACCACAACTAGACCGTCACACAAGTCGTCGATCAGCCGCATGCGATCTCGTATTACACAGCGGTTATACTTTGTAATAAGCTGTAGCCGAGCACCCGGCTCGAGTCAGCGACGGAAATTGCACACCCTCCATCACATTCGACAATACGAGTACCCAACCACGAACACAGTCTGGTCTGAATACATCACCTTGTCTAGTCTCGTCACCATGTAATATATGGTCAGAATTGCAATCATCATAACTCGTCAACAATACCAATACTGCCTTACTCTTCTTCATCATCCCCCTCCCTTGATGCCACTGCTAGCCCAGGAACGCGTTGTGCAGGTGTGCACAAACAAAGAGACAATATAATGGCCAAAGAACTAATGCAGGAACGGCACACCAGCCCGTTTGCGACTCTAGTCCTGCTCTAGTTTACTTTAGACCTACTCTAGACTCTGAAGAGTCAACCAATTGCTAAGCAACGTTGCTCGCCTGGCCCGATTTAATTGTTTTCCCCATTTTTGGACTGATCCTTGGTTCATATTGACTCAAGTACACTGTCTGATCCTTGCACTGTCTTCCTCGCATCTCCCATCTTACTGACACCTACTGAGTACTGACAATACCTCGCTCAGATCTACACTCAATTCGTACTCTGAAAGGGAGTCGCGTAATAGCAATGCCTGGTACTGCATTCTTAGTCTCTAATCTTAGACAGCATCACCGCTTCTCTACGAACTAAAAGATGCATAGCCATCGACCTGTCACGACTGCATATACGAGATGGATAAGATGAGCGGTGAGTCCCGGCGGTTACGAGGCGGTAAGTAGTGATGATATTACTGAGGCAATATTAGATAAGTAAGCAAAGTACCAGTGTTATATTTCACCATCCAAGGATCAGAGCAGATCAAGTAGCTCACAACAGTTGTAGGTGATTTGAAGAGGTCTCCGGAGACGGAACACATGCTACCATAGTCGTAAGAAGCGTACAGGGAGACGAGGCCTGAGACCTGAGACCTTGATTTGACCCTACGGACAAAAGTACGCCGCTGAACGACCACAGTCAAGCTCACATGTCGCCGTCCCGTCTTTCCTTTTGTTTACGTCTTAGTACTTTTGCTTGAACTATTAATCTGAGCACGGCGCGTCATTACATCTATTTGCATTCCAGGGCACTCTTCAACATTTCGGTGTCATTGTTTTGATACTAGACATAGACTGTCGACACAATATCAACCAGAGACCAGCCATCGGCTGGTATGTTGCTCTTCACATTTTACATACCGTGCCGTATTTATGATATGATGACTGACTGGTGATATGCACTCTTTGGCCGGATTGACTGCCGGCAGTTGTGCATATGTGTGGCGGCCGACACTGGATTCTTTGCTTAGTATTATGCGAGGCTGCCACCAGGCGCATGAGATAAAGCATAATCTCTGTTATAATAATGGTATACAGTTATATTGCCTCCTAGTTGATATTCAAATATTGGAAGCGTAGACAATGTTGATGATAGATTAAGTAGATACTATTAGTAACATAGATGATATATAGACAGTTAAAATCGATGTTTGATTGCATATAGACACGCAACATAGCAAACAAAACCCGGATAGAAACCAATTCAACGAACAACCGGACCACCAGCCCAATCAACATCTTTACAAATAAATATGGCTGTAACTACCAGTAAGATGACAAGACACCGACATGTGGTCCGCGTCGGCTATATCGAGCATCGAATAGCCGAGATGCACAAGGCTGAGACGGCAGCACAAATTGTTCGGAGCCGCGATACACAAAAGCGGCGTCGACGTACAAAGATGAACCTGGTAGCCGGGAAACGGGGAGGCAATTGATGCTTGTTTGACTTCAATAGATCTGAGAGCATTGATCCAATGTGTCGATTACATAATCAATGGCGATATGTCAGTACTTTTGCCATACGAAGTAGAGGAGAAGGACGTCGTGCCTGCACACAAGCAAACTATTATCACAGCAGCATATAAGTCAAATCACCAACGCAAGAGCATATATATTTGTACAGCACAACCACAATAATAATAAACAGCTCATCAATGGTTGGCTATCACCATGGGCAAAAGAGGAGGCCGGGGAAATGGGTATGAATGGGTATTAGAGTGGACCCGCCGGATGTATTAGTGCGGGGAGAACATGGAGAGGAAAGAGGAAAGAGGGAGGATGAGAGGAGAGGTCAGATTTGGGGACGTTCTATCCTTGGCCCTGTTACAATAGCTCCCAGCGCTTCTCTACGGCTGCATTGGCTCAATGTCTGCGACAGCTTCCCGCTCAGCCGATAGCCATGGCTGAATGTTGGAGAACCGCGGATTGCCATAACAAAGAAGTAGACGCGAGGAGGAGGAGAGGAGGAGGGCAAGGTGGTTGGCGATGACGAGGGCATATGTGAATTCAGAGTTGTTGATAATTCGACGAAATCTCGATTTATTGTTTGAATGCTTGAATCTTTGAGTATTTGAGTATTTGAGTATTTGAGTATTTGAACACTTACTGGATCCATACTCTTTTACATATCAATAGAGAGTTGTACCTATACTGCCGAGGCCCCCTGATACCTGTGCGACCCTGTGCGATCGAGACGTCCACACCCCAACAACTCCGACTTTATAATCCAAGATAGACATCGAAATCTGAGATAACACCCTACAAAATGGCGGACCACCCTCAGGATGCGGTGCAAAAGCACTCGTTGACTGACCCCGAGTCGTTTTGGTGCCATCAGGCTGACCACCTCCATTGGCACCGCAAACCCGACGTCGCGCTCCGACATACCACAAAGACTCTGAATGCACTCAAGTTGGACGATGATAATGGCGGCAGTGTCACCCACGACCACTGGGAATGGTTCCCGGGTGGCCAGATCTCGACCTGCTACAATTGCGTTGACCGCCATGTCCAAGCCGGCCGCGGGAGCGAGCCGGCCATCCTCTACGACAGCCCTGTGACCCAGACCAAGAGTCGCATAACGTACGGCCAGCTGCTGTCAGAGGTCGAGACTACTGCTGCTGTCCTGAGAGAGCACGGCGTCAAGAAAGGGGATGTTGTTCTTGTGTATAGTGAGCCCACCCATTGTTATTGTTTTATTATGTATATATCTGGTGACTATGCTTATGCTAACCAACCTAGTGCCCATGATCCCGGCCGCCCTGATCGGCATCTTGGCCATTAACCGTCTCGGTGCCATCCATACCGTCGTCTTTGGCGGATTTGCTGCAGCCCCCCTCGCCCAGCGTATCGAAGATTCACGCCCGGTGCTTGTCCTGACTGCCTCGTGCGGCATTGACGGCAACAAGCCCCCGAATCCCTATCGTGCCTTTGTCGAAGGTGCCATTGACATCTCTGCCTGGAAGCCGCCACACGTGCTAGTTTGGCAGCGCGAGACCCTGGAGTGGGATTTTGCTGCCAATGCACCAACAACCAAGAAGATTGCCGCCTCGACCAAAACCTCGAACTGGCAATTGCTGCTCGACGATGCCCACAAGCGTGGTGTCAAGGCCGAGTGTGTGCCCGTCGCATCTACCGATGGCGTCTATATCATCTACACCAGCGGCACAACCGGCAAGCCCAAGGGCGTCTTCCGCGAAGCAGGCGGCCATGCCGTCGGCCTCCATCTTATGATCAGCTACATGTTCAACATCCACGGACCCGGCGATGTCGTATGTCTTTCTCGGTTACTCCGTCTTGTGCCTTGGTTCCTCTGTATCTCTGTCCTCGTCCCAGACTAACATTATAGATGGCCTGCTTTAGTGATATCGGATGGGTTGTATCCCACAGCTATACCCTTTACGGGCCGCTGCTCACCGGTGCCGCTACTGTCCTCTACGAAGGCAAGCCCATTGGCACCCCCGATGCCTCCGCTTTCTGGCGCATCGTCGAAGAGCACCAGGTCACCACCATGTTCACCGCCCCCACAGCCCTGCGCGCCATCCGCAAAGATGATCCCGACAACAAGCATATCTCCACTATTGGCACCCGCAGTGGCCTGCGAACTTTGCGTAGTCTCTTCTTGGCTGGCGAACGCTCTGAGCCCGCTATCATTAACATGTACCAGAGCCTGCTCTCACAGTATGGCGCGCCGGGTGCCGTTATTGTTGACAACTGGTGGTCGTCCGAGTCGGGCTCGCCCATCTCGGGTGTTGCACTCGGCACACACGCTGGCAAGAACCGCTCCTCTCGCGGGTCATCAGGACAACACCCAAGCCCACTTCCCATCAAACCAGGAAGCGCCGGAAAGCCCATGCCTGGCTTCGACGTGCGCGTCGTCGACGACGAGGGTAACGAGCTCCCCAACGGCACCATGGGAAATATTGTCCTGCGCATGCCCCTGGCCCCGACAGCCCTGCGCACTCTGTGGGAAGACGAGGAGCGCTTCTACAAGGGCTACCTCAAACGCTTCGACGGCCGCTGGCTCGACACCGGCGATGCAGGCATTATTGACAAGGATGGCTACATTAATATCATGGCGCGGTCCGACGACATCATCAATGTGGCTGCTCACCGTCTGAGCACGGGCACGCTCGAGCAGGCCATCACCAGCCATCCCGACGTCACCGAGGCCTGCGTCGTCAGCATCCCCGACGCTCTCAAAGGCCATATGCCGTTTGCCTTTATCAACACGACCTGCGGCGGAGCCGTCCCGACCACTGACGCAGACAAGAAAGCCGCTGCCGATGCCCGGTTCAAGGAGGTCAATGGCCGCGTGCGGGAGCAGGTCGGCGCCATTGCCTCGCTTGGCGGTCTCATTGAGGGAAGCGGCATGATACCTCGCACACGATCGGGCAAGACTCTGCGCCGTGTCCTGCGTGAGCTGCTGGAGAATGCTGTTCATGGCGACTTTGACGCTCCTGTCAATGTCCCCTCAACCGTCGAGGATGCCAGTGTCGTCGAAGTCGCCCGCGAACGTATCCGCGTCTACTTCCGTGACCATGCCGGGGATAGGCATGCCGCTATCGAAACACGGGCGAAGTTGTAGGCCATTTAAGAGTTCTGGGTTTGTTTCTATGTTGTAGCAGGATTAATGACAAATCTGACAAAACTGACAAATAAATCTTTCTCATCATGTCGCATATCGAATCGTATATACTCAAAATCATTAACTGAGTACTTACGTAATCAACGCGCTAAGTGCGCGCTCAATTAACGCCATTACTGCCTGTCTACCCCTCGCCACTTTAATGACGGGCCCCATTTAACTCACAACACACCACACGCGCCTCGACGCGTTTCTTTGCCTGAACTCTTTTCCTGCCACATTTGTTCCATCTTGTCGCCTGCCGTACTGCATACTACCTACTGCATATCACGACATTTCGATTTTGAGTTTGACTGAAGTCGTGAACGACACACCGCACAACTATCTATTCCGAATCCCCTCTAGTCCTCTAGTCCTCCAACTCTCTACTCCCCTACCTCAACCAGCTCGGTCAAAGCTTGCACAATGGCCGGCGCAGAGCAGCTCATATCTCGGGGCGCTTTCGCGTGAGTCTCGTCGTCTCGTCGTCTTCCTCATCAGTTGAACTTTTAAACTAAAGCATTGCAGTACCATCTTTTCCGACCCTGAAGCCGCCAAAGCTCGCTTCCCTGTTCCCGTCTTCCAATGTCTCCAGGTCAAGCCGCTTCAGGGTGGCGTCGGTGACCGCTATCGTGTCGTCCTCAGCGACATGGACCATTACATACAGACCATGCTCGCAACCCAGGCAAGCCATGTCGTACATGAGGGCAAGCTCGAGCGTAACTGTCTCGTCCGCGTCCAGCAGTACCAGGCAAACTCGGTCAAGGGCAAGAATATTCTGATTCTTCTCGATCTCGAGGTCATTGAGAACGTTGTTCCTACGGACCGTATCGGTGCTCCCGTTAGCTACGAGGGCTCGGCGCCCGCTGCTGCTGCTGCACAGTCCGCCATTGGCGGTGCTGGCTTCTATGGTAACAATGTCGCAAAGAAGGAGCAGCTTTCCTCGTCTGTCGCTGAAACCAAGCCCATGCTGCCGCGCGCCCCTATCCGTTCAGGCAACCCCGACAACTCGTTTACCGACATTGCCAACATCTCTCTCTACCTGCGCCAGTGGAACATCAAGGGTCGCGTCACGACAAAGTCGCCCATTCGCACATGGCACAAGCCCAGCGGCGAAGGCAAGCTGTTCAGTTTCAATCTTTTGGACGAGTCGGGCGAGATCAAGGTCACGGCGTTCAACGAGCAGGTCGACGAGTTCTACGATGTCATCCAGGAGGGCTCTGTCTACTGCCTCAAGGAGCCTTGCCGTGTCAACCTGGCCAAGAAGCAGTTCACCAACCTCGCCCACGAGTATGAGCTCACGCTCGAGCGCGGTTCTGTCATCTCCAAGGCCGAGGACCAGGAGAGTGTGCCCCAGATCCGGTACAACTTTTGCAACCTGCGCGACCTGGACAAGATCGACAAGGACGCCACCATTGACGTCATTGGTATTCTCAAGGAGATCAAGGAGTGCTCGTCCATCACATCGCGGAACACTGGCAAGCCCTACGACAAGCGCGACCTGCTGCTTGTCGACGACTCTGGCTTCAGTGTGCGCACAACTGTCTGGGGCCGCACAGCCACTGACTTTGACGCCAAGCCCGAGTCGGTCGTTGCCCTGAAAAACGTACGCGTGTCTGAGTTTGGCAATGCACGCACGTTGTCGCTTCTGCAGTCGGGCCAGCTCACGATTGAGCCCAATATCGACGAGGCGCACCATCTCAAGGGCTGGTATGACTCTGTGGGACGCAACGGCTCGTTCAAGACGCTTGATACTGGCAATGGCGGCGGTAATGCAGGCGGCCGCGTTGAGAACTTCAAGACGATTGGCGATATCAAGGAAAGCAACATTGGCGCCGACGAGCCAGCCTACTTCTCGACCAAGGCTACTATTATCTACTTTGGCAGCGACAAGACGATTGCCTACCCGGCATGTGGCAGCGAGGACTGCCGCAAGAAGGTGTTCCAAGAGGGCAACGAGTGGCGCTGCGAAAAGTGCAACATGAGCTTCGCGGCACCCGTGTACCGGTACACACTGCAGATGAACGTTGGCGACGAGACGGGCCTGATATGGCTTTCTGGCTTTGACGAGCAGGTGCGCATAATCATGGGCGGCAAGACGGCCAACGAGATCATGGCCCTGCGTGAAGAAGACATGCAGCTGTCGTTTAGGGAGTTTGACAAGGCCCTCTTTGGCCGCTTCAACTTCCGTGTGCGGGCCAAGATGGAGAACTACAACGACGTGCAAAGGTACGTACCTATTTTCCCTTTCAACATATATGTGATAATGACTGATGGCTAACAATATAGAATCCGCTACCAAATCCTGGGCGTGACTCCCATCGACTACAAGGCTGAAGGCCACAAATTGGCCGAGAAGATCAAGCAGTTCAACTTGTAAAGTTATGATAGAAAGGGAAAGGAAATGGGACTAATGATGGATTGACTCATCTTATGGAGTTTTAATGTTTACGTTTTGTCATTACTTTGTCAATGATTTGCCTTGCTTGCTACCTGTTATTTATATCATGATAGTCTACGCCGTCTTATTTTCTACGTTTACAACACTTTGTACTGCTTGCATAAATGTAAATGTCATTGTGTTGTTCATCATTGCTATCACTATCGTTTTGATTTTTGATATTTGGTCGTTGATCGTTAAAGATTGCTAACTTCAACCGCTCCAACTGCAGAGGAAACATCCCAAGTCATAGCCCTATGTCTAAAAACCATTGTCGAACGATCCGTCCATCATTAGGTCTTCGTCGAGCTCGGCATCGAAACCACCAAACCTGACCCGGTTGCCGCCTTCCTCAAGACTCTCCTGCTTTAGAGCAGCCTTTTGGTCTTTGATAGTCTGTTTCATGTAGTCGCGGTTGAGAGACAGCTGCTCCTCGGTCATCTTGTTGAGCATCCTCACTCGTGTCATTCCTTGCTTGGCCTTGCGCAGTGTGACCGAGAACTCTGTCTCGTTTGCCCACTCGTGCTCGGGTAGGAAATGCAGGTGTGCCGGGTTTGACGCCGGCTCGACTATCTCGGCTGTGATCATCTTGCTATCAATCATGCTCTGGATTAAAGTAACGGCCTCGCCGGCTGTGTTCGGTGTCCGCGACGCTTCGGCAAGCTCGCTGCTCTGGCCTGCTGTTGCTGACAATGATGCTGCGGCCTCATCTGGTACTTGTAGCGTCTTGATGACATCGGAAATGCTGATTGTCAAGAATACATCTCTCAAACGAGAGACCTGCCACTTCTTGTGCGAGGCCACGACCTCCTTCACGAGCGACCAATCTTCATTGATCTTGAGCTGCTCGGCAGCCAGGGCCACCTCGGCACACAGGTCTGCCGGAGAGGCATTTTGAAATAGCTCTGCAATGCGAATGTAGATCTTGTTCACGCTGCCGTACACACGGACGACACCGGCCGGGGTATGTGCTGGTGCAACCTCCGCCTTTCCATAGTGAATCAGACTTGCCAGTACCCAACGCTTGTGTGCTGCAACCATGATCTTGGATACGCCGCCCTCGCGAGATGGGAATGAGACGACACGAGCAAATGCATCAATGGCTTCCTTGAAGTCGCCGAGGGAGAGCTGAATGTTGCCAACAGTGTAGTCGTACTCTAGAACTTGACTGCTGGTGATTGGAAACGTTAGGCCCGTTTCCTTGGAGATGATGGCTGGCAGTGGCACGTCTAAGCTGCAGAGCGGATCTGATAGGGACTGAGCGCTTGTGGTAGGGAAAAAGACAATGCGACCGCGGAGAACAGGCAGAGCAAGGGCTCCTGTGTTGGTGTGGTAAGCCAGCTTGGCCAGGACAAGATGGCTCGAGGTGAGCATGTGGCCGGTCGGGTCGATCTTCTGCAGAGCACTTGTGATAAGCTTGACGGCGATGGTGTGTGGCATGGCGAGACCAGTCCCGATCACGCTGATGAGGCGAGTGAGGGCATGGCCGATATAGCGGGCCTGGCGTGCGTTGAAGGTGAACATGAACAGAGCCAACATTTTGCGGAGTTCTGGTGTCATTTTCGGGTAGAGAGAGGACTCGGTCGGTACTATGGCGTCAAGTAGGGTGAGGTAGGAGTATGTGTGCTTGAAGGTGTCAAGGCGCTGGTGATGTTAGTGCTGAAGTTGTGTGAGATCCAACATATGGCCAATGTGGCCAATATGGCCAATATAGCCCATATGATCCAAAAGCGCTGCATACCTCTAAGAGCCCCATGGCGTGTGTCTTGATGGCCTCATTCTCTTTTTCGACGAGCTGCTCGACGCGAGATCTGTGGCTTGTGATCTGCTGGTCAAAAGCCTCATTAGAAAGCGAGACAGCATCGTTTCCCGGGTACGCCAGCACCGACAAGCACTGGTCGAGTCCCAACATCGTAGAGGTTGACTTTTGTGTTGCCGTCTCTGTTGATCAGTAGTGACCAGTGTTGATCCAAGGTGAAGCTGTCTTGTTGTTTGTTTGCAGGGCTGCTCTCAAGAACGGAGCAATCAAGGTGGGGAGGGGCCGCAATAGTGTTATTCGTAATAATGTATTTGTGAGTTTGGAGTGACACTTGATTGATGGCGTGTGAGACGTTGATATCAAAAATTCGGTTATAGTTGTGGGCGCCGAATAAAACAGATGATAGGAGGGAGACAAGAGTACACATTTTTGTGAGAGGTGAACTGTGAGGTTGTGATAGCACCAGATAGAGCAGGCAGCTGTTGTGCCATGTGGATTCGCTTGTTGGAGGAAGGTGCCCCGCTATTGATGAGTGTTGATGTCAGGTGTGGCTTGAGAAGGCACCGCCACAATCTTTTTAGGAATCGACGATTTGTGTAAGTCGGCCTTGCTATTTACATAATTCACTTATTATTGAAAGTGCTTGTTGTATTAGACTCACGATAATCTAGAGTTTATGTAGGCTAATAGTTGATTGGAATTGTGATAAATAGTTGCATATTTACTGAGAGTAAATTGAAGTAGAAGCAACAAGAATAAATGACAAAGGTCAACAGTTGGAAGAGTAGAGTAAAAGAAGAAAAAAGAAAAAGAAATAAAAAATCGAAATGAAGAATATAAGGAAAAAGACAAAAAGAAATAACAAAAAAAGCGGGAAAATGAAAATGGAAGAATAAACAAAAACAAAGATTAAAGATCTTCGCTTGTTGAAACTCAAAACTAGTTAGTTCCATGCCGCGAGGCTTCTCTAATTTTAGCTGTATTTTCTTTGTAGCCCCAATATAAATCGACGTCGAACGATGATGACAAAAGCATCGCTGAATAGAGCATAGAAGAAGAGAAATAAATAAAACAGACAAAGGTCAGAAAGTTATAGCTTCGAGATAGCAAACTTCAGACTAGTTTCAAGTGCTGTCACGGCCAAATCTAGTGGAAGAGTCGTGGCTGAAAGTATTGAAGAGGTTGCTCTGATCCTGGCTGGCTTGATGGCCCTGACCGATGTTGCTGGACCGGGAAGTTTGCCCATAGACTCTATCAAAGGTAGCCGGCGAAGTAAAACTGGCCATAGCAGTAGGAGGACCAATGGGACCAAATACATTAGAGTCTGTGGCAATAGTGGCAGTTCGAGAACGGGTGTCTTTGAGAGGGGAACTGCTGAGCGTTGCTTGACCCTGGCCTTGATCAGAGTACTGACTGGTGCTTACGTTGGGCGGACGGTAAAATGAGCCAGAAGAAGCGGGAAAGAGGTTGGTCGCCAGGTTATCATTATGGTTGACAAAGCTGGAGTGATGGCGCTGCTGCTGCTGCTGCTGTTGAGCGAGTAGGTGGGCTTGCCGGGCTTGCTGGGCTTGCTGAGCATGGCTATCTGCAATGGAGTCAGTGAGACCGAGATTAAGACCAAAGCTGTCAGAGAGCTGATTGACAGAAGGCCAAGCAGCAGCTTGAGTAGTTTGAATAGCCCTAGTAGTCTGAGCAGTGTTGCTTCCAAAAAGGCTACCGAGCCCTGTTCTTCTTGCACTGAAAGGAGGTGTATGCTGGCTATTGTGGTCAAGGTCTTGCTGTCCTGGTGGGATGCAGGTTTGCATCGCGAGCGGAGTTGCCGGAGGGGGAGGAGGCGCGAGGAGAGAAGGCAGGATCGGAGAGAATGATTCCGCCGAGTTGGCTTGTTCCTGTATCTGTTGCATCTGCTGTTGCGCTTGATCCTGCTGCCACTTCTTGTACCATGATGGGTAGCCCTGAAAGAGACCAAGATCCCGCTGGGTCTTGGGATCGTGCGGCATCTCATGCTTGTATTTGCAACCTTGTTGGGTAAAAGCACAAGTGCCGTCATGCACCCACTTGCTGCAGTAGATCTTGTTCTTCTTGCTGGGACGCTGGCTAGAAGATAGACTATGTGTATGTGCCGCAGAAGAGGAAGAAGCTGGCGGAGGCATGTTGCTATTATAGAGCAACTGGTTTCGTGGAAAATTGCCAAAAGTAGGAGCAAAATGAGAGCCGAGCCGAGCCATATGTGCTGGCATTATGGGCTCCTGGGACTGAAACGGAGGCTCGGGAAGCACCTTCATACCATAGGAGCTTGCCAGAAGCGGCGGAATATTAACCATCATAGGCAGCGTGTCTGCTGGAATCAGACGGGTGTACATTCCCTGGCCCCGGTCCAGACAGTAGGCGTAGAAGTCGGCCGGCTCTGTGGGCTGGGCAGCAGGCCCAGCTGAGTGGTTTTGCATGGAAGTTGGAGCAGGAGTGTGCTGCGCGGAGAAGTTGGACGGCATGTTGGTGCCACTAGTTCTGTGAGGAGCAGAGGTCAAAGCAGTGTTGCTTGCCTCCGCCGATTGGGCCAGGACGAGGGCAGACCGTGCCGGATAATGTGCAAAGAAAGTAGTTACATTGTCACCTGAAGCGGGCGCAGGAGTGTCATGGCCACCTGCCAGTCTACTACTCTCACGCGGAGAAGAGAGAGGCGTTGGGGGTGACTGTGCTGTGCCTTGATGGGAGTCCATGGCTTCTGTCGTGATTTCAAAAAAAGTGTCGACAGGTGATCGTGGTGTCAAGGGTGGTAGACACGGGTTAAAGGGTGAAGACAGGTACTGCGGTGTGCTTTTGACGCTGTCAACCTTGTCAGTGGCAGTGACGCAAAAAAGTGGCTTGTCACTGACAGAGATGTTATTCTGAGGTGGGTAGGTGTGTTGTAAATGCTGATATTGATGATATTGCTGGTGATGTTGATGAAAAGGTAGGTAATGTTGATGGATGAGTCGGGGGGAAGGCTGTATATTTATACTTGAGGGCACGAGGCGAGGCCGGCTGCCGTGCCAGAGACGGAGTCCCTCCTGGAGGCGGGCCGAGGACTGTGCTGCCTGCCGCGTGGGATCTAGTAATCCGTCTGATAGGTGTGTGGGTACGCGGCCTTGCTCCGTGTCGGAGCGGAGGTTCTCTTCTCGGAGAGTCAGATGGCGGTCAGAAGTGATGGGATGAGAGGAAGACGTGGACTCGCGGTACTGTTTCCGGGGGTTTATCAACGGATTCCAGGGTGTTGATTCGTATTCCATGTCCTTGAATAGAGGGAGGTAGAGTGATGCAGAGGGATAGAGGGGAGGGGAGGGGGGGAAGGTAGTAGAGCAGTGACTAGCAGCACGACCAGTGAGAGTACTATTACCAGTGCCTTACCACGAGTTATTTACCACACCAGCACTGCTCATTATGTCTGATGACTGCTGCACTTCTTTAATGCCAACTATATATGCAAAAGGTGGTGACGAGCGAGTGCGAGTGACGCAAGACCTGCCTTGTCACTGACTGATCTGAACACTGCACAAGGGCCTGGGGCTGTCGCCTTTCTGCCTGCCTTGTGTATTATATATAGATGCTGCAGACTGTAGACTGTATAATTGTGATAGTTGAAACCAAATATACAATAAAGTGCTGATATAATGTATAAGTGACGTGATGTCTAGGTGAAGGACGGATGATGTTGTGATCAGAGGATGGTGAGAAGGAAGTGAGAAGGAGTGAGAGGAGAGCAAGAGTAGAATGAGCCAAGTGCCACAGCATATCAATACAGACTTGACAGATTCATCATAGTTGGTCAAGGCAGATAACAGAGTAAAGGACTGGAGCGGTGAAGTAGATGCCGGTAGCTGGACCGCCGTGAAGATGCAAACAGGACGAGACAAGGCCTGACAGCTAATGCAGGGACATGAGGTCCATTATATTCACCCAGACTACGGTGAGATACAAATATGCAGAGTGAGAAGTACAGGCCAAGAGAAGGAGGATGCTCGCTGCTCGGTGAAGCAAGAGAAGCGAGAGAAGCAAGTTCAAAGGCAGCGATAGTAGGCTACCACTAGACGAGGCCGGGCCACGGCATGAACTCCGCGGCCTCTTTCACATGGAGTTTATGTACACGCAGGGTCTCGGATATAACATGTCAGATCCAAGATCTTGTAGCATCTAATCCAGTTATCGGTGGTATCTTGGTCGTCATGCTGAATCTCTCATTGTTTCAATTTATTTCTTCTTGGTTGGCATCACGCCCTTGATAACCTTGTGGCATCTACGCTCAACTGTACGACTTGTTGGCTGCGAACGACGGTAACAATGAAAGACATTAAGTATAGATTCTGGCTGGGTAGTATATAAACTCAAAGAAAGATCAACAGTCAATAAAACAGGCCGGACAAAGAGCAGAGTATAAAATAAGAGTACGAAAAAAGGGGACAATAGAGAACACAGTAGATCGGATAGCTTCTTTTTTCCCGCACTCAGCCTCCCCCTTCTCACCCAGCTACAGAAAACCAACAAATAAAATTCTTTTAACTTTGCAATCAGCAACTAAGAAAGAACAAAGGTGTCCTCGGCTTTTTGCAGTGCATGGGGAGATGCTTCGTCATTACTGATTAGTCATCATCGACCGCCGTCCGCAACTTCACCCTTTATAAGAATTCGTATGATATTTGAACTGACAACCAATGCTACATTGCTTTGATTAGTTAGAGATATAGCTCCCATTTGTATACACATCTATGATTTGCAGAGTCTGCCTCCATGTGGTCGTGCAAACGCATAGGCGCATCAGACGAACCTGCATCACCAACCCATCCACCATGCCCACTCTTGTCCTCGTGTTGCTCAGGCACTGGTTGCGCAACCCCTCTGTCCATTTGAAGTGCGGTTCATTGCATTCGGAACCACTGCACTTCTTTGTGACTCTCTTGTACTGCAGTCCTATGATTTACCCCTACATTATGCCCTATAGCTTGCTGTGCTTCCTCATTCTTTGTCCTTGCGTGACACGACTGGTAGAGAGACACTATAATATCTTTATAATAATAATAAAGGTCAGGTAAACTCAAACAATTATGTTCTGGGCGTACATGTACTGCAGAGACCAAAATGCCATCCTCATCCATGTTCAAGGAGAGGTGTCAATGGTAGGCAGTTCAAACCGCACCCGAAGAGGCGCACCTCCATATCCCCTCAATAGGAAGGCGCATCTGCGAGAGCCCCGGCCTCGGTGTGCATTGCCATGAATACACGAGACGGCACCCTTCCATACTGCCAACAAGACCAATAACCAGGTAAATCAATTCAAAGATGGATGTGCAAGGACAGCGTATGACAAAATAGTAGTTAAAGCCTGCAGTAAGAAGATATTATCGACATGCATCCTATGACATATTAATTTAGTGACCAAACGCCCGTCTCCAATGCTATTTCAGCCCTCGCTTTGCCACGGGCCTGTTTTCCATATCAAACGAAGAAATAAATCAGATCAAAAATAAATACAAGAACAAGAACAAAACAAAATCAAAACAAAACAAAAATCAAACAAAAACCTCCAATCAGTAAATCAAATGAAATTTGTAATCACCGACCGCTGCGCATGGCCTTCTTGCGAGGAGGCTCAGAGTCAGCACGCGCAGTCTCCTTCTTGCGGCTCTGCTTGCGTGACCGTGTTGGTGGTGGCTCTTCGCTGTGGATGTGGCCTAAGTCTTCCATGGCCATGCTGTTGTACCATTTCGTGCAGCGTAGTGCCACTGGTGCAGGTATTGGCTCTGGTGTTGGCACGCGTGTGCGTGTGCTCATCCGCTTCTTCTTGCCACCGGTCTTGGCTGTTGCTGTCGTTGAGGCCGTATCCGATTCTGCCTTGTCGTTGTCCACCTCCTCCTCCGCCTTGCCGTCCTTTCCATCCTTGCCGGTCTTGGCGGCCTCATCGTTGCCAGTAATGCCAAGGTACTTCTTGCGGTTTTCCATGTGCAAAGCAATTTTGCTGCGGAACTGCAGGAGCTCCTTGCGCAACTTGATCTCATTGAAGCCCCGCGGGTCGAGCCATCCGATCAGGCCTTCTAGTTCCTTGGGCTCAGAAAAGTATCCCCACTGCGTCGCATGGTATACACTTGTCGCGCCCTCCTCCTGCTTCTTGCGCTCCGGAACAGTCATGTTAAATCGTTCCTGGTACTCTTTCTGATAGGCGGGCTCCATGTCAATGTACCCCTCGCGCTCCATATCGTCAGGGCCCTGCACCCAAATGCATCCATTTGCGTATCCCGCTTCGGCCGTTGAGCTCGTAGGAAGACCGCCAAACGGCATGCCGTTGCGCTCGAACCAGTAGTATCTGTTCCAGAACCGGTCCTTGCCCAGGCAGCGGGTACGGGGACAGTCTGCTTCGCGCAGGTCGTTGTCTAGAGTCGCAATCTCGTCCTCACACTCCTTGATTTCAGCTTCCTTCTTCTCAATGTCACGCAGGAGCTTGATGAATTGCTTCGACTGCTTCGGCACCTTGGCCGCCGCCTCGGCTTCCTTTTTGCGCCCCTCCTCCTCCTCCCGCTTCCGCTTCCGCTCTGCTGCACGGTCATCGGCCCGTCTAAGAGTGCGACCGCGCGGCGTTTCTAATGCTGGTATCTCGTTGTCGGAGTCGTCCTCGTCACGCTGCGATACGTCTTCTGCATCACTCATCTTCGTGTCGCCGTCGAGATTGTCGGCTTCGAGAGGAGGTGACGGTGGCATGTTGTCGGGAAGCAGAATCTTGCGCTGCTCGTTCAACGGCTTCAGCTCCTCGATAAGTTGCTTCTTCGACCGTTGCCACTCAATTTTCTCCTTGCGGTACTTGGTCATCTGATCACTGCAGTCCTCCATGTACCCACGGACCGCCTTGGTCTCCATTGTGAGCATACAGATAATCTGGAGAATCTGCACGCGCTTGTTAATGTCTAGCTTAAAGTAGTGCTGCTCTACTGTCTCTGTCGAGGGCTCAACATCGGGAGGCACAATCTGGGCAAGAAGCTCTTCGCAAACAGCTTGCTGGCGCTTATCCTTGGACAGCTGGTGCAAAAGGCCAACTATGATCAGCTTCCAGCCGCCGTCCTTGAAGTTTCTCCTACTAAGCTCTTCCACCCAGTCGTAGTCCTCAAGAAGCTCCTCGGCACGGTGGATCGCAATGGGGTCGTTCTCCTTTTCCTCTTCGGCAGCAGCAGCTTCGGCTGCAAGGCGTTCGGCTTCAACCTTGGCTAGGCTACTTCTGGTCGCGCGCGTATTACGCTTCGGCTCCGGTTCGGGTGTGCGCTCTTCCTCCTCGTCGTCATCTTCGTCATCTTCGTTGTCGTCTTCATCTTCGTCCTCGCTATCGAGATCCGGGAGCTTGATCTGGACCTCGCCGCCGTCAGCCTCCGCATAGACCAGAGTCTTGAGGACGGAGCAGTGAATTTCGTCAAACAGTTGTACGGGGTTGTCCTCGGATGCCGAAATCAGCGTGTTGATGAAGTCGTCAAATGTAAACGAGTCGAGCTTGAAAATTTCGCAGTACACGCTGAGTGTGTCCCATGTCTCTAGAAGAGGACCGATGGACTTCATGAGAATCTGTCTGGCGAGGGGTTGTTGTGACTTGGGGTCGACTTCGACGGGGGGATCGCTGCACAAGAACCTGAGTGCAGGCCGGGTCGCTTTACTTGGCTCCAGGCGCAAGTCCTCAATAGGATACTTGGGCTGAGGCGGCGGGGGCGGCGGAGCTGGTGCCTGGGGCACGTTACTGAGGCCTGGCGATGTAAGGGTCTGATTGCGAATTGAGATGGAAAATTGAAAGGGGTTGTTGGGAAGAGGCAGATGCTGGAAGTGGCCGGGTTTATGGTGGTGGGCAAAGCCATTGGGCCGGGTCTTGGACGAACCGTTTTGCTCATGCTGGTGGTGGTTGCCATTCAGCTTCTGCTCTTGATGCTGCATCTGCCGTTGCTGCTGAGCCAGTTGAATGTGCTTCGCCTTGTGGCTCTTGACCGGCTTCAGTTCTGGCAGGCGCAAACCACCACCACCGCCACCAGACTGATCAGGGCTACTCGGAGTGCTATTCAGAAGGCTACTGAGATCATGCTGCTGAGACTGGCGCTTTTGGGCCTGTAGTTGCTTGCGTTCCATGACTTTGGTGTTATACAGCAAATTCAATGGAACCCGCGTGTCGATATGGTAGTGTTCGGCGACATCGCTCTTCACTAGCCATGGTGCACCGTTCCATGCTTCGCGCGAAACTGTCTTCTTGATGAAGGAGCGAAGAACGGACTTTGTGAACACCTTGCGGTCGCGGAAGATATTGGACTCTTCCAAAAAGGCCTCTTCTCCTTGCGGCCCATCGAGACTGACAATGTATCTTGTGTAAGGTGGAGTCAGGGTGCCGTCAGGAAGTACCTTGCTTCCATACCGGGTCTTATCGCGCACCGTGCCATGCCGTCTGGAACCATCTGCCAAGATCCCTGTGACAGCCTCGCCCGGGTGGTAGTCAAATTTAAACTCGTCATAGATCTGGTCTACAAGAGCATCAATGCGCGAGACAATTTGGAACTGAACTCTGCGCAAGACAGGGCCTTTCAGCGCCTCAGGGAAAGACTGTTCAACCTCGGCAGCACCGGCCCGCTAGATGATAGCATGTCAGCACATAAGTAGAAGAATATTAAAGAGCGGCTAACATACCTCGCTCGCGAGCGCCTCGAAGAAAGTCAAGCTAGAATGGCCGGTGATTTCGCAGTTAAATTTACGCTGAATCTGTGTTAATTATGTCACGATCAAATAAAAAAAAGCCGAAGTATATGGAGAAGCAGCAAGTCTGCCGCAGTTTGTCCATACCTGCTTGTAGAAGTCCATCCTAAGTCGAGTTAGTATCAAGTTGACGGAAAGACATATGATGTCAAGCTTCATAGTCGAGTGAGAAGACTTACCGAGTAATGTATTGGTCATAGGTATTGAACGTCTCGCCAGTTTGCTTAATGTACCAGACTTCTTCACTATCTTTTAGATTTTTGGGCACTGGCACCAGTTGTACTGGCTTGCGCTTGAAGAGCACCTGCGACATGGGATAAGTGTCAGCATTGAGGACCACTGCACGGTGGATGAGGAGGGGGAATAAATTAAAGCTTACCATTGTGGAAGATTGGAGACGACGCCACGCTTGAAGTTGAAGGCGGCTTTCGATAATATGATTTTTTGTCTTTATGAGTGATGTCAGCACATAAGTTCAGGCCTGGGCCGTGTTGCGCATAGCAGATGCACGCGTGAGCAATGAGAGAAGGTGGAAACTGTGATTTATAGGAGAGAAATGGGAGAGAAATAATTCAATGAGAGTGTTAAGCTGGAGATGTGGGTGATGAGAATGAAATGAGAAGAAGATGGACGAGGAGGATGAGATGGATGAAGTGTATGGGGGAGGAAGAGGAGGTGGTCAGGATTTTTTCGGTTGTGGGTTGGGGTGAGGAGGAGGTGAGAAACGGGAGTAGTTCTTTTGAGTATGCGAGAAAAGGGACAGAGTTTGAGAGTGAGCGGCGTTATGACGGGCGTGTTCGGTTTTTGTGTTATTGTGGAGGCTGCTTGACTGGATGTAGGTTTGTTTGGTAACGGGGGTTCGTGGCTAAGTGGGGAGGACGGGAGTAGGAGGAGGAAGGGGGGTGGAAGAGGTGAGAGCAGCGGGAGGTGAAGAAAGGAGAGACACGTCGTAGGAAGCAGAGGATAGATGCATGACGATTAAGAAACCAGCGATAGAGGATCATGGGTGGGTATGAGAGGAGAAGTTCTCCGGAGGCGGGAGGCAAGAGGCAAGAGGGAATTATAAGCTGCAAGAAAGTACGCGCCTGGGCTGGAGGAGAGGAAGGGGGGGCGTTGTCAAGGAAGGGTGCAAAAACACGACCACGGCCATGACCACAACCACGACTACGCGACAGATAAAGTGATCCAAGCAAAGTGAAATGGTAGATGGAAAGAATAGAGACAATGAGAGAAAAGTAGAGATATATGAAGACAAGGCTGGATTGGAGGCAAGGCCAAAGATGAAGAGGTTGAGACAAGTTGCATTATGTGCGATATTCGGAGTAAAGTAGTGACTTACACGGAGGTGCGCGCAGGGCGATCGCGGTATAAATTGAAGGCGACAGTTGATGCCAACTTGATACCGGAATGTGATCCGATGGAACCGTGGGTTGGGGTGTGGTGTAGATGACTGAGAATTGGCGAGAAAAGAGATGTTGATGGTAAAAAGTCAAAGGGGGTCGCGTCGTTGGCGGCTTGTGCTGAGCGGGAGAAGTGGAGGACCGCGTGACGGAGGAGTAGGGCGAGTTGAGTAGTCCCAAGTAGAGATAAGATAGAGTATACTAAGGGTCGTGTTAGGAGTACCAACGATCGTTGGAATGAGATGGTGAAGAATTGAAGATTGGTGATGATCAAGGTGAAAAGAAGAAAGAGGTTGGGGTTGGGGTTGGGTGGTGTAGGTGATGGGGATGGAAGAGAAGAAGAGTGGAGGAAGGAGGAAAAGAAAGAAGGAAGGAACGAAGGAAGGAACGAAGGAAGGAACGAAGGAAGGAAGCAACAAATACGGAAGGAACGAGGAAGGTGGAAGAAGCCGACGAGAAAAAACGAGGAGCACGAAGGCGAAGTGGGACAGGGGGAGTATTATATTATTAGGAGAAGGGGAGGGAGGAGGAGGAAAAAACAAGACTAGTTGACTAACATACTAACAGGCTAGTAATAACTTGACGAATTAACTTGCCAGCACGTCGGCTGCGGAGGCGGCGGACAAGACCAAGAGGACGAAGAAGGGACGAGAGTGCGACACAGGACCCGGCGCGACTAAGAATGACATGGGTTTTGTGAAGGAGCAGGGACGAGGATAGGACGGGGGGGGAAGGAGCGATGATGTAAATGTCTCGAAGTGGAAGTGCTATTGGGATGTAGAAGGAGCGATGGAAGACTGCATCAAGAAAGGAAAGACTGGCTTATGAAGCCAAATACCACTTACTGCTTCACTGGTGATTGTTAAGAGGTCAAATAGTCGACACAAGATACGAAAATGGAAGAAAGAAGAGAGAAGAGAGAAGAGAGAAGAGAGAAGAAAGAAGAAAATTCTCAATATGCAGTCTTAGGGTGAGTTTACAGAGTACTAGTTTTGGCTGCTAGGCAGGGCGAATCTGAGCCAACGCGCAAGGTACCGTTCCCGCGGTGTGGGTCCCCCACCATCTGGACAGTCTCCCGCTTCGTCCCTCTGAGCTCTCTCCTCCTCTCCTTCCTTGCGTTGTCTACCGACGGGGTCGAGTCCGCGACCAAGCAACGCAGCCCACTGTGTATTTTCGACGGTGCATAAAGCTGCAGTGATAAGAGATTTGATATTGCCAAGTCATGGAGTGTTTATTTATCAAAATCCGACAATCGACCTAAATGTAAATCACGTCTCGCCTAGCTGGGGACTTGTCGACTACGGCCGCCTGACGCTTTGGCTTCAACCGAGTTTGTGATAGTGCAACGGCAGAAATAAAGCATGTTTTTGTACCCGTTGGACTCTTCAGAAGAAGGGCTATCGAATGAGTACAATATCACCCAGTTTGCACCCGGTTCCTGTCTTGGGAGCTGGCAATAACTACCTTCAGTCAAGGCTGCGTCGTGGGTAGCCCAGAACTCCTGGAACCCAGAAAAGTGGCGACCATAGCTGTAGAATGCGCGATGTCGGACGAGAAGCATATTTTTGCAACTGCCGTTCCCCAGCCACAACGTAAAAGAATTCTTTAAAAATACATATATAGTATGCTGATTTGACGTAGACTCCTCTTGTGTATAGTTATCTGCGATATAATGCTTTAATGCAAAATATGTTGCTGTGCTAGATGGCCGTTCAATTTGACTTTCACATGCCTAAATACTGAGCTATGCTATGCATACAATTTGCACGAAAAAAAAACCAGTTATTTGAACTTAAATTTTGTTCGAAATAAGCTACTCTCAAAACTATCCCTTCTCTTTATTTTCTTCTCCCTCTACTTGTCCCTTTCTTTTGTTCTTTGCGATCCAAGTGGGTGTGCAAGTATTGCTGCGCGAAAGCCTTTGATCGCGGAGTTTTGCAAAATAGCATCGCTGCCCTAGGCTGCCAACGTACCCCTCAGAGAGGCCAGAGGCTGACGGGATCTATGCGTTCACTGAACATATTATCTTACGCACATAATAGGCCGGGTGCCCCGGTCTAGGTTTTGTTTTGCCATATTTATTTACTATAAATGGAGGCTAGCAGGAAGTATCTTTTATGAGAATCCACTGCATAAAGGTACTTCTGATGGCTTTCTAATAACACGCCAATTTCCTTCTTCAGCCTTGCATTCTGCAGGCCATAACCCAATGAGAGCGAATGACCAGTGTCTAGGCATGTCAAAAAGTAGCATGGGTCCACAATGCACACCATGTCCGAACACGGCTAGCGCATCACGTGCATGACATACAGCTCGACCTCACCTCTATTTTCGCCGGCACCACAGGGCTTCCTGCGACAGGATGACGCCCCCTTACGAGCCACTGCATGGCCGATAGACACGCGACGGGGCTCTCCTCGAACCCGACCTACGCACAGCACCCACGGGCGTCTCGGTGCGATACATTGTAAGCTACAATAAATACGCAGTTAGATGTTATCTTTTACTAGTAGTAATGGTCGACTTACACGCTGCCTCCATGTATTTGTAAATATTGACCTCGATGTAAGATGAGATTTGTAAATGACTTCGCAGCCCTTCTCAGTGTCTTCTAAAGGCTGTCTTGGCACTTCAGACATGTGCTTTTTGATGTTTATAGCTATATGCTATGCAATGTGTGATATATTATATTTTATATATATATATTTTTATACTTGACAATGTATATTTGATATCTGAAATCTAAACAAAAGAGACGATATGTGTTGCATCTACCCTGGCAATCACGAGGTAAAGTACACCACAAGAAAGCCGACCCAGCTGCCCACGACGCCGATCGCGGCATATGAACTTGTAAACATGAGCGGCAGGAACTCGTAGCGCGCTCCGAATACTAGCTGGTGGACGAGCGAGCAGTACACAATCAGGGGGATGCTAACTGCGATATAAAGCGTGCTGAAGCGGTCAAACAGGAAGAAGCGGGCGCGTGCCGACGCCGGCGCAAGGCTATCAAATGCAAGCAGGAATAGCATCAGCCAGAAAATGGTATAAACCGTCTTGATGGGGAACTCGGCCGGCGTAAACAGCAGCGGGAATAACGACACGTGGCCTGCGACGGCAAGAGGCCGGAACGCGCTGAGGTAGCGCCGGTTCTTGAGCGCGAGCAGGCTAAAGGGAATAATGACAAGAAGAATGGCCTTTTCATGCACGTGCCAGCCAAACAGGAACGACGCATAACCGCACAACGTGACAGCACCTACAAAGTTGTCCCACGTCGGCTGCAAGAACAGCTGAACCAGGGGAAGCACCTGAAAGATGATTGTGAGAATAAAGCATGCGCGCGGGCTCACGTCGGGCAGCACGGCAAACGAAGTATCTCCTACCAGACCGCGGGTCACGCTGTTGAGTGCTTCAGTCTTGACATGCCATCCCAAACGAGGAGCAACTGCTTGTCAGATTCATTGATTACAACTTTTTGGTATGGTGTATGTGTGCTCTTACCATGAATCAGAATACGGTCGATAAAGGAGTACATGGCCCAAACGTTGGGTGCCCAGTAAGCGTGGCAGAGCCCGCGTGCAAAGGGAAAGAGGCGGCTCAGGATCTGTGGGATTTGGTTCTTAATGGCAAAGGGACCAAAGGCAGCAGCAAGGATGGCGCCGATGCCGCTGCCCAGCTTGATGCAATTGAGCCACTGAATGCGGAAGATGGATTTGGGCGACAGGCAGTAGGTGCGCAGTAAAAAGACAAAGTACGCAGGTGCCAGGTATGCATAGATGTGCTTGAGGCAGAGCAGCGCTGCAAACACGAGGCCGCTGGATAGGAGCCCCGACTTCTTCTTGGCCAGCACGAGCGAGTATACAAGCACACCATAAAGGAAACCATTGTACTGGAAATGAATGTGGTCGATGATGAGCAGGCCAGGCGACAGCAGCACAGAGATGGCGGCGGCTGTGGCGGCACGCTTGGCGGACGGGGTGGTGCACGAGTCGACAAATTTTTGCAGTGCAAACACCAGGAACAGCTCCGTTACAATAACCGACGAGCGCTGAAAAACAACTGTCTCCCAGCTGTCGTAGCCGAGGTTGCGCACGCGTAGCATGGCCGGGTCGACGAGCGCGGCGACCTTGGACATGGTCCACTCAAAGTAGGCAAAGAAAGGGGGGTAGTCGAGAGTCCATTCGGACGTGTGTTCGTAGTACCAGTCCCATAGTGGCAGGCTGTTGGTGATGGCGAGCCAGTTGCGATGGACCTCGAAGTCAGTGGATTTGCTGTTCATGTCAGTATCTTAGTAACACGGAATGCCGCACGCGAAGACCAGAAGATGGCGGAGGACGGGGATGCGGCGAGGAGACTCACTAGGCCGGGAACAGTAGAATCTTAAAGGCAGCGGAAACCAGTGCGCACTGCGCAATTGAAGGATACGATTCTACCGCCATTGAGTCATATCGCGCTGGGATGCTCGCCAGTCGTTGAATTCGCGATTTGTTGGTCGTGCTCAGCGTTCAGCGTGGTTCGTAGTGGAAAGGGTGGTGGCATCGCGCCAAAGTAAGAAACATAGCGTTGGCTTCTAGAGCTTACCAAAATGGCTTAGCGTGGATTAGCCAAAATTGGCCTGTAAAGAATGATGTTCTTCTCCAGCAAGTTAAGCGCCACGCCGTCGAGCCACAGCTACGTCCCGCCAAAGTGCCCTTGGTGTCTCGCGAGGAGCTAGGATAGATAGATCCCCGCAAAAGTGTACCACCTCCTGCCTCCTCAATACTCGTCGAATAAACTGAAGAGGAAAGTGCGACTTTCCCTACTGGAGCTTTGCACCCTGTAGAAAATGGTATCTTAATATGGAGTTCTCCGCAAGCAGTGAAATAATAGACGAAAGCGACAGCAACTAAAAAAAAGGATGCCCATTGCCAGTCCTTAATAAGAAGGAACGATACGCTCAGCGAGTTACAGACTTGGAAGCTGCGACTGTTACACGGTGTTTGTCCAGTTGAAGCTCAAACAATGGGGAAGGAGCTTCTGTCTAGACCGGTCGCGACTCTCTCTGTTGCCTTTCCTTGAGGGATCTGTCTCAGGTATGCGACGCTAACTAACTAGGGCAACCCCTCAAAATCACTACGCAGCGCTCCTTACCGCTATATTATGGCATGCCTCCCCTGCAGAAACCAAGCTCAGGAAGATACGTATCTTTATCTCAATTGCATCGCAAGCTGTCCCTGTCTCCATCGCCAACTGTCCACACTGTCCAATTCGACCATTTGACAACATCACCATCAAAGGACATAACGCACGTTACGAATTACCACAAAGCCAGTACAATTGCCTGTCTCAGTCATATACAGCTTTCTATTAATCGACACTCTGATAACCCCTTCAACACCCACAGCCTCCATCTGCGTGGTTGCATTTAGCCTATTCGCGGTCGAGCGACGATAGAGACGGAACAAAGCTGCTTTTGGATATTCGATAATACTATTCCCTACTGTTTGGGCGGCATTTTCGGGACTGCGCTAGTTGTGTTACATTTTGCATCTGCAAGCTGGCCTTAATAGTTGGCATAAAATCTCGTTCGGGCTTCAAGCATACATCACGAGCCTCGGATTGGGAGCTTCATCTTCTCCTTCACTACTTTATTTTCCCCGTTAGTTTGGCTTCTGCTTGAATACACATACACAAACCAAAATGCGTGTTTCTTCAACGTCTTTAGCATGGACCTGGGGTCTGTTTGCTGGTGTCGCACAAGCACAGTTTCTCGTGACCGAGCTCAGCTTCGGCTTCGGCAACAGGTATGTCTGCTTCCTCCCGCCATGAGGAGCCTCTACTGACAGCTCTAGGATATCACCAGACCACAATGCCAAACGTATACCCCACTTCGAGCTCCAGGGTAGCCCATACCAGCCCGAAATACTCTCCAACAAAGTCATCCTTACACCGGGAGCACCCGCCCCGGGCAACCAGCGCGGTGCTGTCTGGTCCGAACGCACTCTCGACTACCAGAGCTGGATGACCGATGTCGACTTCCGTGTCAGCGGCCCTGAGCGCGGTGGTGGAAACCTCAATATCTGGATTGCCAAGGACGGCCCATCGGCTGTCGGCATGAGCAGTATCTATACAGTCGGCAAGTTTGAGGGACTGGCGCTCGTGCTCGATACGTCCAAAAGCCGCGCCGGCGGCACCCTGCGCGGCTATCTCAACGACGGCACTAAGGAGTACAAGTCGTTGCAGAATATTGACAGCCTGTCGTTTGCGCAGTGCGAGTACCCCTACCGCAACCTAGGCCGCCCGTCGCAGATCAAGGTCCACCAGACTGACCGCCTGTTCAGTGTCGAAATCGACGGCCACTTGTGCTTCTCAAGTGGGGATATTATCATTCCCTCGGGCTACCGCGTCGGTGTGACGGCTGCCTCTGCTGATGTGCCCGACTCCGCCGAGATCTTTAAGCTTGTGGTCATGCACAACCAGGGCCAGGGCGGTGACAGCCAGCAGTACCAGCAGCAGGCTCCTGTAGCGGGTGGTGATGGCCATGCGCCCGTGCGCATTGACCGCACTGGGATTCGCGCGGACACGTCTGTGTCGGCCGAGTATGAAAAGGACAATGTACCCGACGCCGATGCCAATTCAATCACCAGCTCCAAGGCCCAGTTTGCAGACCTTCACAACCGGCTGCAAAGTGTCAATCACCACTTGTCTACTATTTTCCGGCAGGTTGCAACGTCGGACCAGGTGGGCGAGCAGCGTCACGAGGAGATATCGGTTCAGCTGGGCCTGCTCAAGGGCCTGCTTTCGAAGCTGGACCGGCTAGACGCGATTGAGGACAGGCTCGAGAAAATGGAGCGCGATATGAGATCGCTGCACAATGAGCTCCGATCGACTGTGACGGCGGCCGAGAACTCGGTCAAGTATCATGTCGCAGGCCACCTCGACGGCCACCACGAGCGCTTGGCAGAGAGACTCAAACACCCCGGTCACATGAAGCTTATCCTGGTGGTGGTTGGTGGCCAAATTCTGTTGGCCGCAACTTATTTGGTTTACAAGCGCCGCAAGGCCAACTCTCCCAAGAAGTTCTTATAAAGTGGTGACGAGTTGATTACAATTTGCATGGTGACAGACAAGAGAGAGAGAGAGAGGGAGGGGGAAGCAGCGCACTGAAGATTATGTGATTACGAAACGGAGATTACTTGTGCTTCAATGATTAGCGTTTTGATTTTTGATGTTTTGATGTTTGTTTAATTTATATTGCAGTAGAACTCGCATCATATATTCTAGATTGTACATCTCATATTGGCGGGTGCTTATGGTATTATTTTGCAGATGTTGTGCGTAGGGATAGAGGACGTGAGAACAAAGACAAACAAGAGCTTTTGGCCTGCACAGCCTGTGACTTGCCAGGCTAGCCAGGGCGAAGCCATATCCAAGTTGAAAGACAAATGAGAAATGATAAACGAGATCAAATGAAACTGAGAGGAAATTCAAGGGTGATATAGGCTAATCCATGAACAACGAAACCAGAACTACTTGCCGTTGATCACCTTGAGTGCCTCGTCGCCCTTGGGAGCAGTCGTCAGGTTCTCGCAGCCAGTCTTGGTGACAAGCAAGCAGTCCTCGATGCGGATGCCACCTACGTCGTAGTACTTCTCGAGCACGTTCTTGTTGATGTACTTGGAATGCAGCGGACTCTTCAAGAAAAAGGCCTCGATATACGGCTGACAGAAGTAGCTATAGTAGTTAGTGATGAGCAAAGGTAGGCAGATGGGAGAAGGAGAGGGGGGGGGGATAACTTACATGCCAGGCTCGACGGTGATAATCATGCCCGCCTCGAGAATGCGCCGGCGGCTAGTGCGAGACTCGTAGCTAGGCAACAAGCCGTTGAAGACTGCCGTCGCCTCAGCCGTCATCTCCTTGTACCACGTCGGGGTCATCATAAGTCTCTTGGTGCCGCCCATGCGGTTGCGCATGTCCAGAGACTTGGGCTCAAAGGGATTCGTGGACCAACTGGCAAAGCAGTCCTTTTCTCCCTCGCCTTCATAGCTCGCGCGTGCCATTAGATCAGGCGAGAGCACATCATGCACCTCGAGACCTACATGGTGACCTAGACCGTGAGGGAAAAACGCAGCAATAGTGCCCGTGCCGAGAAGGTCAGTTACCGAGGCATCCTTGAGAATACCCAGATCAAGGAGACCCTGTGCGGCAACAGATGCTGCGTGTAGGTGCAGGTAGCGGAACGGAACACCGGGCTTAAAGCGCGAAATAACTTGTTCCTGCATCTGCTCAACAATGTTGTAGATAGATGCGGCCTCGGGCGAAAACGTGCCTGAGATGGGGAACGAGCGCGTCACGTCGGAGGCATAGAGCTCCCACTCGGCACCCGCATCGAGACAGACAACCTGGCTGCCGGCTAGAGGCTTGTCGTTGGCAAAGTAGTGCAGTACACCTGCGTTGGAGCCAGACCCCGCGATGACGGGGTAGGACTGGTGCTTGGCACCGTAGACGTCGAGGCAGTGATCGACAAAAGTGGCTTCAATGTTCCGCTCGTTTTTCATGCCCTTAAGGTTCTGAAGTACAGCTCGGTGCGCTGCCGAGCTGACTTCGTTGGCCTTGCGGATCATCTCAATCTCGTAAGGTGTCTTGGTGACACGCGCATTATCCATGGCCGGCATCAGGCTGTGCTCGTCCACTGAGATGGCTTTAGTCAATGTGCTGGCCTTGAACAGCTCAGGCAGCTGGGTAGGGTGCAGCACATAGAGCGTCGGGGGCTTCGGAAGTGCCTTGTAGGTGGCCAGGAGTTCCTGAATGACAACGCTTCTCCGGTCGGTGCAGAAGCTGCTGCCAATCGATGCGTCGACACGCTGCTTCTCTGCAGAATCGAGACCAAAGGTCTTCTTGAGGTAGACGTCGAGATATTTGGTGTACCGGACATCATCAAGATCCGTCTTTGCCTTGCACTCTTCGGGGCCGGGGCTGGTGCCGTACCATAGCACCTGGCGCGGGTCGATGTATGGAACCCAAAGAAGGAGTAAGTCTTTGCCGATGTCGTACGTCACGGAGCAGCCTTCGAAGTCAGCGCCGCCGAGGTAGTAGAAGCTGTGGAAGATGAAAGTCAGCAGATGTTTAACATGAGGAATATGTATCTCAAAAGACATACTACCGGCGCTGGCGAAACTGCGGTCCCATGTCCGAGTCCTCGTAGAGGGGGGTTGGGAGGCCCGGTAGGAAGATAAGACCCTCCTTGACGCCGAGATACTTGGCCACCTTCCGGGCATGTTCCTTGGCTAAAGTGTTGATGTTAGTGCAAGAGACATAGTATTTTCTGGCTCTTGATATACTGCTTGCCTGGATATCTTGCTTTCTCCTTCTTGGCGGACTTGGGGCTGGCCTTGTCAAGGATCGCGTTGAGCTTCACATCGATGGCGCTATAGATCTAGGTCAGTAGACATTTTCATCGGATTTCCCACTAGTACACAGAACTGACATGGCATCAAACTCTTCCACAAGAACCAAATCGTACTCGGCATCCGAGTCAGCCCCGGATGCTGCCGGCTTCGAGGAGCTCATGGCTCATATGGCGGACGTGATAAGTAGATTGGATAAAGATGAATAGCAACTTGGAGTCTGCTTTCTTGACTGGAAATAAGAGCCAAGTAGCTCGACAAAAGCAAAAGCAAGCCGAAAATTAGCTCCTTGTAGTTCGAATGCAGACTGAAATCAGATCCACGAGATGATGCCGAGATATGGAAGCTGGATGGTTGTTTATTAGTCGAGGATGACGAGGAGTCACAGCTCAGCTCAGCTCGGGCGAGAAAGACTGTCAAATAGACCTGACAAGAGAAGCCTCGCGTAGAAGAATAGAGAAATTTCCAGGCTCGAAAGTACAGGCACTGAAAAGCTGTTAATTGCAATTGTGATCTGACGAGAGATGGCGATGGCTGAAGAGCGATTGCGCATGTATGATGGATGGGGGTGGAACTTGGGATTGGTGCTGGTAGGATGGGGCAACACTTATTGCTCATGCGCCTGGGGATGTTTGAGGACCCATTTTATTTCCCCATACATCGTCGCAGCTGCCTCATATGGATGGTTAGCCTAATCTCCCAACAATGAGGCCAGTAAGTGTATGTCAGGTACTTTGAGAGCGCAAAAACTAAGCATTTATCAACAAGTCAAAATAGACACACGCAATTAAAAATGATTTGTTTTGATCTTTTATACATTTTTAGCTATTTTTGTGGCTGTAATAATAGGCAGAAGCTCGGTGATGTGCCGTGGCCCGCTCCTTCCTAGTGCCAGACACAAGCAATAGCTGACACACAAAGCCCACCAATGTATTGTTACATAATCAATGCCGGAATATATGCTTTCGATAAGACATGGAAGGGTGTCTCTCCAATCAATGGTTAACATTAGAGCTGATCAGGTACCCGATCAAATACGCCGCCTTGTTTGTGATATCTTCCCGGGTGGTGTACATGACGAATACAAAGGAAACTATAAAATTGCCTTGCTCTCCATACTTTGCCTCCCTTCAGCCTCCCTCCCCTTCTCCGAACTGCACATAAAAAAGCCAAATATGTGCGTTGGTGTGATATACCTGATCCTTATATGGAAGCGTGCACCTATTGCTGCTGGTATTGCCCAGGGAACATGTCGAAACTGCTGTTGGCAAACATCTCTTCTAAACGTCGCTGATTTTGTTGATGCTGCACATGAGCAGTCTGCTGCTGCTGCTGTTGCGTATTGTGCAATTGAGACTGCTGTAGCGTCAAAAGACTGCTCGCATTGTACATTTCAGAGGCGAGATCTACCCCTGAAGGTCCGCCTGTTGTTTGCATCAGGTATGCTGGAACCGGGCCCAGCAGCTGTCCCTCGATATCACCGTAGAGGCCTGGAGCATAAAACTGCACATTATCGGGAGGCGACTGCTGCTGCTGTTGTTGTTGGGGGTCGATCGAGATGCTGCCAGCGCTGGCACTAGGAGGAATATGACCTTCTCCCGAGCCACCACCAAGACTGCCGCCGCCATCACCACTTACAGAGGTGCCACTGTTGACCCCGAGGAATTCCTGCACGCCAAAGTCCATTACAGGCTGGCTTGGATAGGCAAAGGGGTCGCCAGTTGGAAACATCATTGCATCAAGCTTGTATAGTGGATTCGATGTGCCTGACATCGACCCGTCTGAAATAGCCATACTGGCACTAGCACTGGCACTGGCACTGGCACTGGCACTGGCACTGGCACTGGCACTGGCACTGGCACTGGCACTGGCACTGGCACTGGCACTGGCACTGGCACTGGCACTGGCACTGGCACTGGCACTGGCACTGGTACCATGGCTAATGCCCATTCCACTAAAACTTGCATTGGGCGTGTGATGGGTCGGGAAGCTGGCTGCCGATCGATGGCCTGTTGAGGGTGTGCCACCAGAGTCCGGGCTACCAGTCCCAGACTGTATTTCCAGCGGGAGCAGTTCATTATAACTACTGGAAAATGCCGTCGCAGGGATGCTGTGCTGCTGTTGCACTGGAACCTGCACTGGCGGCTGTGCCGACTGTTGCACTGTCTGTTTTATCTTCTGCGGTTGTTGCTGCTGCTGCTGGACGGTGTCGAATGGCATGCGGTGCTGTGGCATCTGGCGTGATGGTTCCACAACAGCCGGCCGGCTGATTTCAGTTGATTTCCTGCCCTTTGGCCCCGTAGAAGGCGAAGGGAGCGCTGCTTGTGGCCCCTTTGGCCCTGGAGCGGAACGCTTCCGCATAGGCGCAGTTGAACGTGTTTTGCCCTTCTTTAGTCGGTCTGGCAATTGCTCAAAAAGCGTCTAGTCATAGGTCAGCCAGGATTCTATCGATATCGCCGCCTGGGTAAGGGTTTGAGCGGCTCAATATTAATTTCGGAATATTAGTTATGCAAGGGAGGCTGTTTGTGGATTTCAAGATTCACGATTATACGCCGCTATAATTCGGGAGGATTTATACTTACATCCAGTGCCGCAGTGACCCGATCAGCAGCCATGCTCCGCTTTGAGAGAGATGCAATAACTGCTTTTCCAGAGATTGCATCCGCCATGACCTCGGAAGTGCCAGGCTTGTCGGGATTCTCGAGCGCGTAATAAACCAGCGACAGAATAGCGAAGAACTCGGTGTACAGAATGAACCAGTATGGCCCAATAAGCACGGGCTGTTTGCGAATTTCAAGTCCGATGTGCACAATATTGCGCGATACACTCACAGCCGCCGCCGCACAGGCATAGTATCTCTCGTCAACACTCTCGCCAGCTGACATGCGTGGCGAAACGTAGTGTAGGAATGGTCGATACATCATCATTTGGACGTGGGCGTATGCAAACCGAAGTAGAGTACGAACTCTGCATTGACATGTCAGCAACAACTACATGATAATGGCTCAAGGTAAATGGGCAAATAAACAAATGAATAAACATACCTAACTACTTCAATCGGACCATCGGGGCTTGGACGCCAATGGGCTGGAAGTTTTGCGAACCACTCCTGGAGGTCGTGCTCAATTGCCTTAATTTTCGAGTAGCTGATCATATAGGTCGATTTAGTGCCCTCGCGGTTACTGATGCACTGACCCAAGCCTTTGACAGGGTATATACACTGAATAACCTTGGTGAGGATCTCCATTAGCTTGGAGTAGGCGTTGCATGCCTGAAAGAACGACGGCGTCCCTGTTGGTGGTGTCACAATGCCATCTTTTGTGATATATTCGTCATCAACCTCTGTAGGCATCGGCTGATCGACATCGTCGTCGCGAAGGGACATGGGAAAGCCTAGAAGTGCAGATACATATGTATCCATTTGGCGGATGACGTAGAAAACACGGCGACGCGATTCGGACTCAATTGCGGTGAGCTTGGCGTGTGGCAGGTTGCGATGCAAGCCCATGCGCAAGGCTGTACGCAGAGCGATGCCGATGAATGAGTAGCAACCACTTAAGTTGGAAGTTGCTTGCAGGAACAGGATGATATAGACCAGTGCTTGGAGAGATGTGAGGTCCCGGCAGTCCGTTATGTCCTGCAGCAAAATGCGCGCAGTCGTATAGTACTTGAAGCTTTACTGTTAGCTTGGTCGTGAACTAGAATTAGATACATCTCCCAGAAACAACATTAGAAAACTCACCCTTCATCCATCGCTGCCTTGTAGTTGATGGGGTTCGACTCGCTCTCCTCTGAGATATTGTACATGCATCCAAGTGCAAGTACCGAGTAAAATAGCCCAAGCTGTTTGTGTTCCTCGGGGCCGAGGTTGTCGGGTGCCTGCTCGTAGAGCCGATCGAACATTTCGAAAAATGATGGCAGGTGGATAAGGCGCAGCAAACAGGTAGCACAGTTCAGAGAAAAGTAGCAGAGTGCGCGCGCGTGCTCTTTGGGCGGCAGTGTGTAGTAAAGCGGGCTTGCTACATCCCAGGGTGAGCTACCAGAAGACCGTGGCGAGTCAAGACTGAACAAGCCTGGTGGCCGCGTAGGACGTGCGAGGTACGGGACCAGTGAGTCACGGCCTAAGAGACCATGGAAATTTTCCTTCATTTTACGCAAAAATACGGCGCCAGAGGAGATGCCGCGAAAATCCCATTCGCCGCCTTCCGTTAGGTCCAGTTGGCCAATCGTCTCGATCATTGACATAAGCTCTTCCCCGCCCGCATCGGCCGTTTCTTCCTTGATATCGGATGTGTTATTTCGTAGGCAAGGTTTTTGTTCTTTGTCTTGCTGTTGCTGTTCTTGCTGTAATCGTGGATCCGTTTGTTGCTGCTGTTGCCGTTGCTCTTCTAGCCGGAGCTTCGTCGCTTGTGCTCGCACGCGCTCCCGAGTTTGGAATTCTTGTTGCACTGTCGGGTCGAGGCTTGGATCTGCTAGATCAACGTCGGGCATAAATTTACGTAGAAGTGTTTCTGCTCGCTGTAGCCGGTTCTCCAGGGCCTCAACGTACTGTGGCGCCGGATTTCTGCGCCGGTTTGACGGCTTGTCGTATGTGCAGTCTGGTAAATATTAGCATATTTGCGAAGTGCCGGAAACTATCTTGTAAGCCTACCATAGCTATAGACAGAACAGTGTGTGCACGGCTGCTTTCCGTCACACTTGATCTTCTTCCGCCTGCACTCGTCGCATGCCCGTGTTACACGCCGCCGCTTGTGCACCGGCATGGACATTGACGAAGATTCGCCAGTGCCGCCGGATAAGTTGTACGAGTCTGCGACCGATCCCTCACGTTTGACGTTTAGTTGGTCGTCGTCATAAGACGGGATACTCCCAGTCGGAGAAGGCGCATCCTGCGCCTGCCAGCTTCTAGAAGACATGGCACCAGAGTTGTCGTCGTCAGACATAGTGGGCGAAATAGCTGTATCCATAGTACCGGTCAAGGCAAATGATGATAATCGGTGCAATCAAAATAGTATGGTTCAAGGCGCGTGATGGGGCGAGCTGTGTCACTATGACGGAAAGAGGCGAAGTAGATGGACGTGAGGAGGTAATCTGTGTCGACTCATACTCGACCCGCCTCATATGTCATCTGCCATATGGGGGAGGAGTAACCGAGGGGAAGACGGAAGAAGGAAGGGGCTGCCTGGGACGTCGTGTTGGTTCTGCCGACTATATACTCGTCCGAACAGAGAGGGAAGGAGCGATGGCCGCTCTTTCTTAGTCGATGTCAGGTAGGGCGATTGTCCAAAACTCGACGGGAAAGGAAGGCACGAGGTAGGCGATTGTCAACTAGTTATCAAGAAAAGGGTTGAGTTGACTGAAAAGCCGAGTCCTGGAGTATACAGCGGCGAAAATATAGCAATGGTCGAATTTGGGCGTAGGAAACGAAACATGTCAACAGCCTAGGAAAAAAGAGTAGAAATAGCCCGTGGCTAACATGACGACATTTTGCTAGCTGTGAACCGAAGACCGAATTTCAGAGAGACGGTGTTGAAGTGTTGGTGACCAAGACCAGCTGCAAGATGCTTCAGGTAGGGTGGGAACTGGGAGAAGACCAAGAAAACCACGGTAAAGATTCAGAAATATAATGCTCTGATGAAGAGACAAACGGCAATACGTCGTCTAGTCAAGCATCCCACAAAGCCCGCTTGGTATTAGCTGATTTACGAAGAAGAAGAAAAGACGGGAGTATGCAAGAAGAATAGAGAAGTGAGGGGAGCAGGCGATTGAGGCTGGCTAATGAAGGGGGCTGTCTATCGCCCCGTTGAAGTGACAATAATGTAATAAGAGAAAGTGGGCGACTACGGAGTGATATGCAGTAATGGTGTGCAATAGGAGCAGTGCTGGAGTGCCAATATTTACTTCGATACAAAAAAGAAATAAAAGGCAACGCAAGGCTAGAAACTGGAGGAGGAGTAAAAAGAAGACAATTAGTAACGAAGGAATAAGTGAAAGGGGATAGAATAAGGGGAAATATGGGGAGCTAAAAGGGCAAGGAAAAAGAGACAGCAGAAGAGAGCAGAAGAGAGAGAGAGTAAGCTTGTGTGAGTGAGGAGCTTGGGATAAAGATGTATCTCCGACCTATATCTGGGCGAGCATGAAGGAGCTGTCCTAAGAATAGTCATACATCTTGTAGACATATAGAATAGGGAGTCTATGAGAAAAGTAGAGCCCCGTTAGTCGGCGTAAGTCGTTGAAAGGACCGACGAAATAATGACATTTAAATAGAGATAAAATGGTACGAGTTCATCCAGAAGCTTTAGTTTTATCAACAGACGATTACTCCCATGTTCAGATCTTTTTTTTTTGTCTGAACATATGCCCTGTGGATGCCATGCTTTATGTCTTTGCTCTTTTATACCTGCCATTTTCATATCGTGGCTCACCATTGTTCTATACGAATTTTGTACAAAAATGTCAGCAGCAGTGGCATTTTCAGATGTACGACAAGATCGAAACGGTTTGTAGAGTAGCGGACAAAAAGCGGCCGGGGACAAGGAGGAGCAGGAATAGGGATGGATTGCCCAACGGGGTGGAGGTAAAGGGTGGAGAGAGACAGCATCAGAGACTTTTTCCCTTTCCAGCTTTCTTTTTTCTTTCTTTTTTCCTTTTTTCTCTTTTACGTTCTTATTCTTTTTCTTCTTTGGGCTTCGAGAGAACGGCGAGGTGGGGCTCCATAACTACGAAGTAGAGTAATAATGCAGACCTTTAGATACGCACTTTGTTAGCAAAATAACGGGTAGTGGTTCTAGCTTACTGGGTCTTATTAATAACGTATCTTACCAGGAAGCACACAGCCGGCCCGTGAGATATGTTTTGCGAAAACGAGAACAGTGCGGATTATATTCTAAATAGAAAATATACGAGTATATGCGTTGAGGAGAAGAGTGCACCTATGAAGAAAAGAAAGAGAGAAAAAATGGAGGGGCCGTTGTAAAACAAAAGCTCTGACACTGTCAATAAATGCGATCAAATCATCAGGGGCACATGTTGCCCCATGCCCTGAACAATAACGTCAAAGGAAAAATATGACGATGGCTGTCAGCACAGTTCCCAGACTTGGGGACTCGGACACTTGGGGATGCCAAGAGAAAAAGGGCTACATGCTCCGTCATACATGAGAAGGAAGGGAAGCGAGCACAAATAAACGAGGGGAGCGAGGAGACAAGTGCGGAATGAGAGCAAGGTGGTACAAAGAGGGGGTACCTAGGTGGAGGAAAGCGGACACACGTACTCGGGGGTGTTGGATCAGGCAGGTCAAGACGACAAGTATGACGACGAGTTGCTTAAAATTAGACATTGATAAATAATAATAGTTCATACTGTCTTGACGTATTGACGAGGCCAGATATTCCCAACGGGCATTGCCTTGCCTCACAGGGAGAGGTGGAGATCGCTTCTGGACAAGCCAAGACAGCGGCGAGTAAACGTGTCGTGTTCTGTACTCGTAAGAGTTCCATTGATTCTGTACTTGTAGCATATAGAAGCCGTGTGGGTTCGGGGAGAAAGCAGGAAGGATTGTGGTGTATTGTCTTAAAATACGACGAATGGAAATACTTTACGCTGGGCAAGGGCTTCAATACATGTTCCAAGACACCTTGGGGAGACTTGGAGACACACACAAGACGAGACAAGAATAAGACAAGGCCTAATAATATTGACCACTGGTGCCAATTGGTGCCAGTCGACCAGATGCCAAGCATTTTTTCAGCACCACTAAAGGACAGGGTTCAAATGCGGGAAGAAGAGTAACGTTGGTAGCGTTCTGGGTGGAGAGGGGAGGAGAAAGTGAAGATGAGGTGGTCAAAGAGGCAATTTAGGGGGCAATCCTGAGTCGTTCAGGCCTTTCTCATATGTCATTAGTGGCTCCTACTTATTGCGGTCTGTAGGCAATCAGCGGGATCAACAGTTAAGGATTAGCATGACAAACATCAGATGCTCATCGAGTCCCCAAGGCTGTAAATCTCTATGCAGGCGATCTGGGGCGTGATAGACGTTGTACATAATTTGAATGGTCTTTGTTGTATTTTATGTTATAGCTTTATCTTAAATCAAACGCCGTAGGATACCCTGCAGTGTACAGATATGAAAGAGGGAAAGAGAAAACCTCCGTAGACATCCGTTTTCATCAGGATCAACGCCTGATTAAAAGTATTTTCTTCATCACCACAGCACCGGCTAAAGCAACGGCAACTGGTGGACCAGCCCTGCCCAGCCAGTGCCCAGCATGCCCAGCGCCAACAATATCCATATTACAGAAAGCCCAGGAACGCCAGGACGACGCTATGGACGGGTACTGGGATCAGTGACAGTAGAAAAGACCACTCGTTGCAGGGCCTTCTTGGCGAAGTAATGACATAATGAGATCAATTGCACGAGGACGAAAGTGTGGGTAGCCTTCTCTGTGCATCTCTGGGGCGCATTCTTGCTTTCTCCGGCGGTGTACCATATTGTGCATCGTGGTTCGAAAAGGGCTTCAGAGTTTGTGGTCTCTGCGACGAGCTGATGCGAACAGGTAAATAAAGGCGTATATAGATTGGTAAGCAGCTTTTATGGTGCAGTGCTCTTATCGATATTTATGAGTTAATCAGGAAAGAACGACCCTGTGATATACTGGCTCTTGCCTTTTCCGACTAGACCGTTTGCCATCTTCGCACTACAAAGTACAGACGGCAATGTCTGGCATACACGGCTTATTCCCGGTAGGGAAAGACCTTATCTGCCTATGTTGTGCCTGCCCGTATTATCTTACAACAATTACGACTCATTGTAAGACGTGTTTTTTGCCTCATAGTCCCCTCTTGTCGTCTCCTCCGACTTTGCCATCGTGCCTTCTTTTTTTAGTAATTTTTTTTTTTCAATCTCACTCTTTCCAAACTCGTCTTCCCGTAATACCTCCCTGTGCCATTTAAAGCCTTTAATGCCCTCGTGATCTTGTCGAGAAGAGCACTCTCCATAAAAATGCGCGGGTGGATTCTGTTCCCACGCGTTATGGGCTCTTGATCTATTAAGATGTAGATAGTGTCCACCTATCATCCACACCACCATCAAGGAATCCACGGCAAAAAATAAGAATAGAAGAGAATACAGAACAGAAGATACGAAGTAGACGAGGAGAAGGTCTTCAAAATCCAACCCAAGCAAATATTTCTCTGGCCTGAGCATTGGCAGTTGCCAAGCCCATATACACAACCGGAAGTGATCTGCGCCGGCCAAGAGACACATCCACCAGCTTGTATGACACATCCACCATGTCTCGCTCCCAACAATAACAATATGGCCCGAAGTGTGCGGCTCTCAGCTTAGGTGAAGAGCAAGGACTGGTGATTTCACAGGGACGCAAATATGGTTTATGCTTGCTGATGCTTTTGTGCAAGTGCATCTTCTGGTAGCGGGACCTGGCCCCCATGGGACTTGTTTCTTGGCATTCGGTTGGCCCGACCCCTGCCGCCAGAAAACCAAAATGCCCCGAAGCATGACAGCCCTAAGATGCAAGCGAAAGTGAAAGACGTGTTCTGATAAAAGAAGATCAGCGAGTAGCCTAGAAAGATTTTCAAGCTAGGTCGCGGTGATGATCCGCAGGTGGTAGATGGACCAGAAGAGTTGCGGCAATGGAATACGTTTATGCTTAATGAAGCAGCTGCGTACAGTTTGCTAAAAGTCGGCGAGGCAATCAAGCAGACGACTAAGGAACCAGCCAAATAGGCAGCCTATCTGAGCAAGTAAAATGAGCAAGATTAAGATGAATTATGAGTATTATTCCACTCTGGAGGCTCCGAGGAGAAACGCTACGCATGTAGAGATTCGGTCCCTAGTTGACTCACGTTTTGCCTGGGCTCTACAGATCGTAAACTGCTGCAATAGCTGCTAATAGAGAGTTACCTTTCAACATACACGTCGATGTATAGAGTATGGAGTATGGAGTATGACCAAACATGCCGCCATAGCGTCGTATGCGTGTACTAAATTCTGGGGACCAGGAGGGAAGTTAGTATCAATGTCGAATTAATCAGACAAACAATGAACCAACAGAGGTTTGACGAAAACCACCATCTGCCTATTGTTCTTTCTTACGGCAACGCAACTGCAAAACCCATTGATCACGTAGGCCTAGTTCTAGAGTTGTTCCGAACATACCCACAGGGACCTGTGCACTGGGGGGGGGGAGGATTGGCCCAATATCCTGGTCAGAAATGCCGCCGTTAATAGTCAAGTCGGGGCGATACGCGGCATCTGCACTTTGCAGTATAGTTACTCATATAGTGATATCTTATCTTACATGCACAGCTGCAGTCCTGCTCCTGCAGTTCATCACTTGATCACATCCGTACGTCACATGTACTATATATATGGATAGTGTTATTGTGATATCGTGAAATTGTATTTATATACCGACAGGTTGGTAGAGGAGATTAACCCAATCCATCCCACAAGCTGTCAGCGCGCCACTTTACGATTTGTATCGTTTTAGAGTCTTATGTCGGTGGGTCAAAGTGAACCTGGTGGGCAGATAAGAACGAGATACTAAAAAGAAGAAAATGAAAAGAGAAGGTGAAGAAGAGAAAAGACACATTTTAGTCGTTTGTCGATAAAGAGGGCATCCATAAACCCCGTCTCAGCTCATATACCATCACTATGCTAGTCGTCTTTATCATTCTCCTTTTTCGCATTGCCTAAATATAGCCTCGGACACTATTATTTGATTTTTCACGAGCTCCGCATTGGTTATTCTGACACTATGTATCAAGCATGAAGTACTGTGAAGTACATGATGTCTATCAGATAAAGAAGTGTGGACTTTCTTTAAAGGCCCCCTGGCCTCTGTCATCCAAATAGCTCGTGGGGTGCAAGGGAGCCACGACTGGCTAAAAAGCTTGGCATACGCCATATCGAAAAAGGGTGGGATTTCGAATGATATACAAGACCATGTGGCGGGCTCGAATTCCGATTGGGTTGGGTGTAGCGCTTCAATAAAAATATGTACAGACCTTGTGGTGTGCCTTTGCCTCATTGTAATCACTCTGTACATCTATACAAAGCTATGAATATACTTAAATCTACAATCAGTCCCTATAATGCCTGTCCAAATTTATCACTCGCAGGGGCTTTCATTGAACAGTCTCAGGGATAGGTTGCCAAAGAACGATGCGTGCGTGCGCGTGCGTGTGTCTCAGGTGAGCACCCATTTAGCAAAAGAGCAATGACCAGTATGGCACCGGCACACAATTTGATAACACATCCCTGTCTATGAAGCTGCAGTCGTACATTCAAGTATATTTCCATACTGGCTCGTAGAAAGGTTCAGAGATAAGAAAACAAGCCTTCTGGTCCCTAGTTATTGTACCCCATTTCAGTCCGCAGAGATGATGATCGCACCTGTGCCGAACCAGACCACGAGCCGGACACGCAACCGCGACAGCTTCGCATTCAGTATGGGACAGAAACGCCGCTAAACTACATATTTGCATATATCATCTCATGCCCGGGCAGTCTTGAAATACGAGCCAGTGTATCTCAATGCGAAGAGTAGAGGCTGTGCCGTGGAAAAAGTAGCTTATATATAGACATTTATGAGAAATTAAGACGGATCTTATTCGCACAGAAAATATGGTGCGCAGCCATGCAATTTAGAATTTAAATGAATACACGGCGTGGAACAAGACTTCCACACTACGCCAATATGTCACTCTCACTCCTGATATCCCGTCGGTGGCTATTCGGTGCCGAAATGGCCAAACTAGTAGAAGGGTGGCAGCAGGCCGTAGCAAGATCATACAATGCTACCCCGGCTGGTTGCTTTATTTAATTGTTCAACAGCAATATCATTTTTCGATGTGAATTGAATACTGGTCGTGCTGTGAAGATTTTTAACGTAGGATGGAGCATCGAAGGAATACCAAATAATCACGGCATGGCAACATGCTTGTGGGAGAGTCTGGCCGCAGGAGTAGTCATACTGTCATGCATGCTGGCATGGTGATGATATACAACCGTGCATTTTTGTGCTCAACTTATACTCTTCACTTGGCGACTGAGGGTTTGGCCTGACTATAATGACTCTTTTGCCCGTTTTCTTTGTTCGTTTTGCAATTACAAGATTGATTTTTGTTGTGGGTTATGTTTTTCCTCAAACCAAGTCGATAGATACAAATAATAAAATAAACGAATTTCAGAAATAACGGCACAAAGCCGACCTAGAATTAATGTCACTAAACTGACACGAATGGCAATATCTAGGGAATTGTTTCTTGTCTTCGGCTGATGATATAATGCAAGTATTTCGTATTACATAATCATATAAGCAGCTGAAGTTTGCGAACCAATCAACACTAGCCCCACACTTGAAGTCCCCCACCTTTGGCAAGAGCTCTAAGGAGAGGGCACACAGCAACAGGCAAACGGCCTACTTCGTTGCCTTGTGCTCCAGCTTCAGATACGGATGACATTATATCAGCATCGACACATTGCCCAACACTAGTATCTCTTCTAGGACACGGTTCTCTACTAAACTGCCTTTGCCGGGCTATTATTCTCAGCGGCCGATCCACCCCTCTCCTCCTCACAGCACTATCAAGCTCACCTCGAGCTTACCTTTAGCTCACCTGAAGCCAGAGCTGGTGTTGATATACCAAATTTATATACAGCTGCGAGCTATTTACTTTATTCTTGGCTTGCCCTGATATAAACGATATTTGGAAGATCCAGCTCCGACCCCACTGTCACCGCTCGAGCCTCGATAAACCCGGCTTTAGAAAACGACGCCATCATCTTTGAACTTGACGAGGTTCTACCCACGAATCACAAACCAAGTAACCTGCAAATCGTGTGAAAAAGGATCCCACAACGGGCGGAGACTGAAACTCTGTCACTGGGGAAGAGACTGTAGCCATGGCAGATACCTCTTTCTTTACGACAGTGGTGACCCAGGGCGGCGTGGTGGTTGAGGGTTAGTAAAAGCCATGTCGAGGCATATCGCGCATCAAGCCAGAAAACAGCTATACTAACACTTTTAACCAGAGATGCCCAAGTTTGACCTTGAACCATATATCCAGAATTACTCAGGCCCGACAAAGTATGACCGCATTATGCTGATCGGCCTGAGTTCAGTGCCGCTGCACGTTGACGCTCTCAAAGCTGCAGTGGCCGAGGCCAAGAAGGGCAAAGACGTGGACAAATACCAAGAAGCCTGGAGTTACCTCCGTCTTGCGTCGCCCAACGACCCCGATGCCGAATTTGATAAGAACTGGGCCGACCAAACGGCAGCAGACAACAAGGCCACAATCAATCGCTACGAGGCAGAAATCAAGGTGTACAAGAACAATCTTGTCAAGGAAAGCATCCGCATGGCCCACGAGGAAATCGGCAGACATTTCGAGGCAACGGGCGATTTGGCACAGGCTACCGAGGCTTATACGCTGATGCGGCCCGACGTGAGCTCAGCCAAGCATCTCGTCCAGCTCGGAAAGCACTTGGCGAGAGTGGGCATCCAGCGCCGGGAATGGGCGTCCGTATTGGCACAGCTCAGCAAGATCACTGGTCTACAAGATAATGACGAGGAGAAGCTGAATCTGCCATATGTGCGCGCATTATCTGGCCTGGCCCTGCTGAACCAGGAAAAGTTCGAAGCGGCAGCCAAGAGCTTCCTGGAGGTGGGCAGTGGCGCCACTCCATCTGTAACAGGAGCGTCTTCTGCCGCTGTTGGCTCTGCCACTGCTTCGCCAGCTGTGGCAGCCATGTCCACTCTGACTGAGGGTATCCTGACGGCAAACGATATTGCCGTGTATGGCGGCCTGCTGGCACTGGCTACAATGGACCGTGCAGAACTGCAGAAGCGAGTGCTCGATAACAACTCGTTCCGAGCGTTCCTGGAGCTTGAGCCACATGTCAGACGGGCCATCTCTCAGTTTGTGAATGGCCGCTACAAGGCGTGCCTGGCTACGCTCACATCGTACCGTGCTGACTGGAAGCTGGACCTGTTCCTGCAAAAGTTCATTGACGATGTGCTAGCACAGATCCGCCGCAAGTGTATCACTAGCTATCTGGAGCCGTTCTCAATTGCACTGTTTACTAACATGGACGAGGCATTTTCGGCTCCAGGTGAGTCGATTGAGAAGGAGCTAATCACGATGATTAAAAAGGGCTACCTGAGCGCACAGGTCGACTCCATAAACAAGGTAACTTTTCTCTGTTTTCTTTTTTCTTGTCTTTTCTGTTCATCTCCCCCCCCCCCCCCCCCCCCCCCCTTTTTTTTTTTTTTTGCAGCCGTACGAGTGCTAACCGCTAACCTTGCAGCTCGTGCGTATAAAGAAGGAAGCTGGCCGGTCCAAGATGCAAAAGGAAGCCATTGAATTGATGACCAAGTTTGAGGCCGACTCCATCGACCGGCTGCGGCGAACCAACATCATTGCTGCCGGGCTTGAAACGCGCGCGGCCAAAACTGCCGCCCCAACATCTGAATTTGGCAACTCATGGGATTCAAACATAATGACATAGGGGATACGATGGCCTTTTAGGAGTGACGGCGGTAGCAGTATAGCGGGCCATGACAGGTTGGGATGATTCACACGCTGCTGGTTTGCATTGCGTTCACTTCTTTGTTTTTCAACATATTATAGCGACACAAATGAAACCTATGAGTATGCTACTTGATAGCTGGTAGTAATAATTTAGATGATTTTGCGTTGCATTGCAATAACGACTAAATAATCATTAACCCATTAACTGGCTTGCATCGTGTGGTGGCCACCGCACCTGTGCAAAGGTCAAACACCGCTTTATGCTCTGCACGTACTTGCGCGTCACATCGTCTGTCATGACGCCGCCCTTGTCGCCACCGTGTAGCTTCTCGCGCGCACTACGCTCGTGAATGCCCACCATGATCACACCAATCGGCCACGCCGCCTTGCCAATACTCAGGCGCAGGTATGCATCGTTGGCGTCCACGTACCGCCGCTCTTGTGCTGCGTGGACAATCTCAACGATGGCCGGCAAGATCTTGTCGTTGTCTAGGCTGCCGTCCTCGAGCCGCCGAAACAATGGCCTGATAGATGACCGGCTCTGCTCCATAATCGACCGTGCACCACGGCTCGCATCGCTCTCGCCCATTTCCTTCATCTTGACGGCCGCCTCGTGCAGCGCCATCTCCCACTCGTGAAACACCAGGTTAAAGTAGCTCGCTAGCTGCCTGTATAGGTACTCCAGACTCTTGGTATCGCGTGGTATTTCGGCTACTGCAGGCACCTTCATGTCCTTTTCGGGCACAGGAACCAGTGTGGTCGGTACAGGCAGCTTGGCCGCTTCCGCCGATGTGAGTGCCGCTTCTGCCGCCGCTGCAGTCTGCCGGTATCGCCGCAAACGCTGAGCATGTGTCTCGCCAAACAATATAATAGGAGCTTTTAGTGCCCGTAGTGCACCGCGCAGCTTGTCTTCGTCCATATCCTCGCCCCCATCCTCCGCCTTGGCCTTGTCGGCTTTAACCTTGGCCTTGTCGTCAACGGTAGTGTCTGCTGGCAGCTCGGGCAGGCCGATGCGCTTGCGCCGTGCGCGCTCTTCCTCGGCCTCACGAGCTATCCGTCGTGCCCTCGACTCCTCTGCTAGCCGGCGACGCTTCTCATCGCGTATCCGTGTCTCTTCAGCAATCTCGTCCTCGCGTTTGCGCTTTGCTTCTGCCTTGGCCGCGCGCTCAGCCTCGCGGGCTTTTTGTGCGTCGTAGTAGGCGGCCTTGCGCTGCTCCTCAATGTCGCCGATGCGCATAAATCTTTTTGTTGGTGTAGATTCAGCTTCTGATGCATTGCTGTCTACTATTTTCGATGTACTCTTTGCACTTTCAATCTTTGACTGCTGCTGCTGCTTCTTTTTGGCCATTTGGGCCGACATCAACGATGCGAAATCCATGGTGACGGATATTAAGGGTATCGAATCGTGCGTGTATTGTGTCTTGAGATATTAAAATGCTAATTAGATTCGCCGTATCGTTTTGAGTAGAGGTGGAGGTTGATATTGATATACGCAGTATTCTTGAGCTGATGTCGCAAATTGAAAAGTAAAAACCTTAGGAGTTGTCTGTAGCGCATTGGCCACTACAGCACACAGCATGTTGGCCTTCAGCCGCGTCGAATATACTAAAGGTGGCGCCCCACTTCCGTTTGGTATTACATAAGACACACTATCGCAAGGCTGGAGATCATCGCGGCCTCACTTCACTAAAGTCTGTGTACGCATCATCAGTATTATACGAAATACCATATATCAGATATACAACTCCGAAACACAAAGTCAAAATCAATCTCATAAATACTATACTCCAAACAGAAGTAATATGAATTCACTTTATTGAGAACGACGATCAACAACGACAAGTGCAATTAAAAGACATCAAAAACATAGGACTCACTGGCCGACGACAAGGCTCTTCCTACAAGATGGATGACGGGCCGTTTCTCGTCAAGCTGTACTATCGTACAGGCGCATTTCATAGGTAAACACGAAAAAGGACTTCCAAATCGACTGCAACACAGCTAACTAGCCAGAACCGACGAGTTTGCAACAGTGCATCAACTCGCATTTGTTGCTGCGCACACTTTCCCAACGTGTACTCTGACCGACTTGTCATACTTCCTGGCTGCTTCACAGAGCCCTGTTATTTTGCCGAGCCCAGCCATTGGTACTCGCATTGCCTTTCGCCTAGTTCAAGTCAATGACAGCAGCACAAGGGATGAAGGCAGCGGACTCCCACGAATTGTCATCAAAGACATGGGAAGCGTGGTCATTGGCGGCGGCGGTCCAGGTGCACCAACAAGCATTTATTCACTCAAGGCAGTAGACGGCTACGAATTTGAGGCCGAAGTTAACGCCCCTCAAGGAGTAGATACGGCGACCAAGACGGCGGCAGACAAGACGGAAAACACGACGGCAAACGGCGACAACGACAATGCCCGCCAGAAGAACGACAGAGACGATGAAATGGACGAAAACGGCATAAAGACGCTTGCAGACGTTCATTTTGTTCCCGGTAATTTTATCTCTTGTGCTATCATGCCACCTCTGGCCAATGGCTGTGTTGTTTCAGCAGGCAATATCCGGAGCGGGCGTGGCAGCGGCATAGGCGAGGCATCAGTAATCAGCGTGCATCCACCACCACCGCCGCTATGGAACCGAGCAGGCGGGGGCAGCCACTATCTTTCTGACAAAGACCATCGCAGTGGGAAACGGAGACGAAGCTACGACGACAGGGGGTCTTCATCCTTTGGTGCAGTTGCTCCGACCAGTGGACGGCGTCGAGGCGATGCCCCGTCAGATCAAGATATTTGGGTGCGAGACGGCGGTCGGTCCGGCCCTTTAGGCGGCAGTGCTAGTGGTGGCGGTGCTGCAGGATGGCCCGGATCACGGCGACGGCGTAACGACAGATGAGGCGGGATAGTGTGTCTTATGCTCCCATGTGCTCCCATGTTACCGTGCCTTCCTAATACGCTTGAAATATACTTTAACTACAATAGCTGTGCACGCGCACTGCAGCTCTGGCTCGTTTCCATACTCTTCAAAGCGTACACCATAAATACTGCTAGTCTTTCTGATTTGCCTTTTGCATTGGCTTTTATTTGATAAAGATATCGATATGTACAGTTCATAGTCTTCTTTCTGTTTAGAAGAGACCGCAATGCTCGCTCCTCTCTGTGCCATGTTCCGTCATCTTCTGAGCCTGAATTCTTAAAACTCGGACAACGGGTCGCCTCTCCGCTTGCCACGAAGATTCCACTTGCCCTATAGTTGGGGTGTTAGTATATGCTCTTGCTCTTGCGCTGGCCGATGTATTGCATTCAGATGGGAGTATACCTCAAGGGAGTAGGCCAGGATGCCAAACAGAGTCGGCACAACAGCCACGTACATAAAAGTAATGCGGGCTGTGCGCTTGGTCCACCGGAAGTACTTGTAGCGGTTCGTAGTCATGTCTATTGGGTTGCGTCAGCAAAGATGCGGAAGAAGTAGCCGGAATTGAGTGTTCGGTTGCCGGCATCTCGGTCTCGGTCTGATCAGATTCAGGGTTCCACGTACTGTTCAACCGGAGAATGGCCGGGTCCAAATGCATCTCTGTGATATTGCATTAGCTATCATTCCAATCTGTCTTAATACCGTCGACGTCAATGTCGTCGTCATGGGAGTCCTCGGGAAGGCGCACTGTAGTGTTGAAGGCCAGCCATTGTGACGACTGTTGGTCAATTGACCTGGTTCAATTGTATATTGGTATTTTCGGTAAAGGAGGGGGGGGTGTTCTGGTCGTGGTTGGGCTCCGGGAACGGCTGGAGTATCGTCGTCGGTGGCCGTCGAGATGTGTTGATGGATGTGAACCTAGGTCACAAAAGAGAAAGCCGGGAACGAAATGGCTCGCGGCTGATTGGTGGGAACGGATTGTGGATATCTCTGTGGAGAGCGTTGATTGGCTAATATCTGGCTACCTTTTAGTTCTTGGTACTGGAGAGTGGTGTAATGTCACACTGTATGCACTGTGTATATATTGGCGTGCTGAGAGCTGTTTCAAGGTATCAACGCGTGCTACGCGTACAGTGCGGATTAAACTGTATTCATTATAGTGGGAAGGCGCGATGGTCGCGCCCTGCACTTTGATATCACGATGTTTACAGCGGCCTCAGATGATGTAAAACCTACCTCGAGCCAAGCCAATCTTCAAATTCGCCATTCCAGAAGCTCTCAAATTTGGTACAGACATACCGGACTCCGTCTAGTATTTTTGCTCTGTAAACCGCATGATCGATTTGCAAACCATATCATAAGCCTGCTTTTCAATGGCGGGGAGTTCCAGAGGGCTGAAGCTCTTCAGTCAGAGCGCCCTCAACCCCCCAGCAGACTCGCCCAACAAGGTGGCCGCATGTCCGACAGCCGATTTGACAGCGTCAGTTAGTGGCCCCAATGCTGTTTATATTCGGCGGCGGGGTGGCGAGACCGTGTCCAAGTTGACGGAGAGGAACAAGGATGTACAGGCCATCGCATGGAAGTCTGACGGTATGTCCTTCGGGCCAGAGAGGGAAAACAAAAGAGGAGAATAATTGCAAACAAGGAGTATATCACCTACGAATATCGTCTAACAAGTTAGGACAGTATCTTGCCGTAGCATGGAGTGACGGCGTGGTGCGGCTGGTCGGCCTGGAAAGCCCAAAGACTGTTAGCCAGATCCGTCTGTTTGACAGCTCCCCAGCAGCCATTACATACATAAGCTGGGCTAAGAACATGGCTGGTAGCAGCGACTCGTGGCGCACAGTTGTTGTCGACAACACACACTGCCAACAGGATCGGGACATGCTTGACCTGCCACAGGCTCTCCTGCGCGCAGATGTCGAGCAGAGCCTCACGAAGCTGCCGCCTTTGCCAGTATCTGGCGGGTCAGGGTGAGCGTCCATTACTATTGCCATTGATTGATAAATTTAATCTTATATGGGATATCACTGACTTTACCAGAGACGACATGTTTGTGTTCTCGACGCAGACGTCACTCGATTTCATGTTTCGACCCCTTGATATCAAAGACAGCGACTACATCCATGTCATGGTTATTGGCACGGCAGACAATGTTATACACATTAGCATTTATGATACCTTTGTCATGGGCAAATTCACAGTGCCTCTGCCGCCAAGAGATGGTGCTGTCGCTGTTCCTGGAAAACAGCAGCTTATGCGTCTAGCCCGACATGCGTCTCATGGCGCCAGCTCCACGCACGTCCTCCTCCTCACAAACGAAGACGCCGACAGTACTGCTATATATCTCGCTCCAATGGACTTTACCTTTATCTACTCGTCATCATATAACCTCTCCACCCTCGCATCCAAGACCACCACATTCCACAAACTGGTCCGCTATATCCAGCAGACCGTCGTTCATATGCAGGGCGAATGGCAGAATCTCCGCGAGCTGCCATCTCGTTTCCTTGACAGCATCCAGGAGGATCTGCAGCAGGAGTTAAGACACAAGAACATTGTCCATGCTTTCCGGGCAGCGGCTCTTACGGGCTATGTATCTCCCACCCTCAAGCAGTGGCTCATCGACACCATTGCCGAGCGTGTACGTTTTGATTCTTTACAAGAGCCCAATAAATCATGCTGACTTGTATTTTTTAGGGCCATAAACGTTGGGACAAGGCAGTTGCCGGAAGTCTTCAGAGTCTGACTGACCTGATCCACAACAGCCTGCTGCCGGCCATTGAGCGGTCTGTGCTGACTCTCGGCCGCCTCAAGGGGCTTGCCGAGCACCACAGCTGTGACGGCATCGGCTTTTCAGTGGGCGAACTAGAGTCTTTGTCGGAAATCATTGACTGCTTATTGATGTCTGCGTCGCTCGCGCGTGTACTCATTTCGGCCGAGCTGGGCCTATTTGTTGCATTCTCCTCGTGGCTACGGTCGCTCATTGTGCGGCTCGCTCTTCCTGGACAGGCCGAAGAACAGGCAGACAAGGAGCCGGTCATCAGCATGACACCTGTTCTTGACTACATTACCAACCACATGGTCACGACTCCATTGGAGCACTTCTTTGGCAAGACAACCGAGGCCGAGTGGAATGCAGATTGGACGGCCGTCGAGGACTATTTTGCTTCCAAGGCCAGCTCAGCACCAGGTGGCAATACGAACATGGCGACGGGCGAGTATGCCTGGGAGAGCCTCTCTATGAAATTTCACGAAGAGCTTAATAAAGCTATTGACATTGACCTTGAGCCAGATTTTTTGGAAATTCTCCAGGGCGGCCTCGTGGCTACGGGCAACGAGTCTATTGGAAGCGCAATCGGCAAGGGCAAACAACCTGCACTAGATGCCACGACAGCACCGAGACGGAGAGGTGGCAAGCAGTCTACTGCCGGAGAAGAGGGAAAGGCAGGCTGCATGGAGGCATTATTGCGATTCGACTTCTTAATGAAACTTCTATCAACACGCGCCGATGTCGTACTAAAAAACATTGCCCAGTCCGGGCGGCAAAATGTTGGCTTTGGTCCTCTGTCACGACTGTCTGTCGGCTTGCGCGTCAAGAGATCAGAGGTAGTCATGACGACGATTGCAAAGCCTAACCCCGTGGACAGCATGGATGTACTGGCATTCACTGCTCTCACTGCCCAAGAAGACGCAAGCAGAGTTTATCTCTTCCGCACGTCCATCACCACAGAAGAGGGAGTCAGCAAAGCAGTTTCCACAAGCGCAAATGTCCTAGCTTTGGCAGACAATTGCCGGGTTGTCGACTTCCAGTTTGCCGGCTCTAATACCTTGCTGCTGCTTTTGGCTGCCACTAAGGGTGTGTATTATCTCACTCCATTCCTAAGGATCAGTGCTGGTGCTAACAACTCGACAGAGCGGAGTGAAAGACTGGTAGCGGTACCGATCAAGTCACCTAACATGATGTATAGTAAATACTACGACGGCATCGACGGCAACAGCCTCCCTGTGATGCAGCTGCCAGCTGAAGCACTGGGGCTGCAGGCCTCTGGTCTGTGCTGGATAGCCACCATCGACCCACCTTTACTTGCAGACGATACTGGCAGCGAAAAAACCACCGTGGCAGGAAAGAAGAGCAAGAACAGCCCCATTGTCCGCATGGAGGTGCTGGGCCCTAGAAAGGCGGGCTCCGACAAGGGTATGGTGTCTGCCACATTCAACGGTGATATTGGGAAAGGAGTGAACGATGACGGCCGGGTGACCATGGCGCGTGTCTGTTTAATGCATGCAGACGGCTCGACATATCGCGTCTTTACATTGCCGCCGCCATTTCTCATGTTCAATGATTAGTCAGCTTTGATTCTTGTTTTCGATAGAGCTACGAACACGAATGTTATCCCATGTGCTGTGTTGGATATTTGGAATTATGACCATCGAAGTGACTGGTTATTTAAGCTCCTCACAGCAAAAATAACAAAAAATGTCAGAAAAACAAAAGAAAGAAACTAAATGCCCCAAGTGGTCCGAAGACGGCGGGGGGGAAACCTAAACGCCACTCGCCGAATAGAACGAATTGTAGCAACAAGCGACAAATAAAGTGATAATAAAAGACAGGTGTTAGTGAGAAATAGTTGCTCATTGCCCACTGTTTCTTTACTTCTTTTGCTTGGTGATTTTGAAAAACTCAGTCAGACCCTTAACGACGACATCCACGTTCATGTTAATTAGTGGGATCTTTTCATAGGACCCTTCCTGCATCACAGCCACCAGTGCCAGGTACTTGTCCACCTCGCGCAGCAGTATAGGCTTGCTGCCGTCGGCTAGCACGATACAGCTCTCTGCCCAGGGACAGGCAACTTGGTCTGCCAAGGGCTGGTGCTGTGCCTCTTCTAAGCGCTGGTGGTATGCTTCGGGCCGTGCCCAGCTGCCATACACCTCGGTAATGTCGATAATGCCGTCGATAAAGTCAGAGCACACTTCGTACGACGCCATCTCCGAGGGTGTGCTGTCGGTGGCAATGTAAATCTTGCTCAGGACGTCAAACAGATAGGCCTTTTCGAAGCGGCATGTGCGGCACAGCGACGTCAGCATAGCCTCGAGCTGGCCTAGTCCCGGGATAAGTTTCTGGATGACCTGGCTGAACGCCTCAAAGATGCTGTGATCGTAGATGCTGGTGAGGTGGAAGTGAATGGGTGCGTTCTCAAAGCCCTGATCGGAAAGTTCGTCCTGGACGCGGATCATGATATCGCGGTGGATTTCCATCTTGAAGTCGTCTGTCAGGCCATCGACCTTGTGGATAAAGATCTCAATGTTGATGTTGGGGTAGCTGCGCTGCACATTGAGGATCGTGTGGTTGAGACGCGCGACGGCCTCGAGGTAGTCGTCCTGAGAATCAATGACCCAGATAAGGGCGCCGACCTCGCCAAAGATGGCATCCATGTCAAAGTTGCCGCTATCAAAATAGTCGATCTGGCCAGGGAAATCCCACACTTGAAAGTCCATAAAAGATCTGCCATTTGATTACAATTAGATAAAGTCGTGATGTAAGATATCAGCGGTAGTATAATATAACACTTACGCCATGGCGTCTTTTTGTAGCCGCGATGTCGATTCCAGATAGAGGGTTTCATTTGGTGGTAATTTGTGAAACACGACGCTCGATATAGATGACTTGCCGCTTCTATAGCATTGAGGCCCAGATGCGCACTGATCAGCAAAGAACACACACCATACTATGCCATATATGTCATATATCAGGAGACAAATGGATCGATCGGGCCACTCGGTCAAGCCGCATGTTGATGCATGCCTTCTAGGAAAACAAAAATTGCAAACTTACGCTCTCTGGCCCATCAACAAAAGTCTTGGTTTGCCCTTTGGTGGCGGGGGAGGCACGGACTCAGCTTGTTGTTTTGGGGCGACGATGCCGCCATCGCGTTTTTGGGTTCGCTGGCGGTTCTGCTCAAAGACACGTTCGAGATTTAGTAAAGCCGGGCTTGTAATTTTGGCAACTGCAGGGGCGGACGAGCATGAAGGCGAGTATGCGTCATTGTGCTGTGGGGAAGAGCTGTCGGGAATGGGATGGGGACGAGATGAAGGCCCGGCATCTGCAGATGAGGATATGCTTTCAAAGCGACGCATCGTCACGCTAGATATGATGATGATGAGAGAATGTGGGAGGGGGGTGGGGAATAAGAAAAGGCAACCATCAAGAAGGCACAAGTAGTTGGCGAGGGGGAAGTAGGGAATGTAAATCCAAAGTGAGATGAAGTTCATATCTGACAGCACGCGGCTGGCCTTGTAAGTTGCGATACCCCTGCACCTGTATGACACTTGACAATCAAAGGAGGGAGAGTACAGAGGCTCATGACTATCTTTGAAAAGAACTGGGCTCCCTGTTTGATAGTGTACCGATAGAGGATGCTTGTGTTTGCCCTATACTTTGTTCTATGTGCCCTGTGCCCTGTGCCCTGTGCCCTGTGCTCTGTGCTCTGCCCCTTGTCTCTTGTATCTCATACCCTCAAGCTGCTTAGTAGGTGACACTTGTAGTTTCGGGACAAGAAAGAAAGAGAGACATGCAGTGATAGAGGGAGAGGTGAGACGGTGCCTAGCACGGGAAGCAAGCCACTCGCCAGTATGAGCTATTATTTGGGAGGCGAATAGTCCAAGGGGGTGTAGATGATGGCAGATGAATGGCAAGCGGATGACTGAGGGGGAGAGTGAGAAGAGTGTGAAGGGAAGGGAAGATATATCATCTGCATGTGTCGGAAACACCGCAATGTGATACTTGGTATAGTGGGCTCCTGCTTTGGCAAACAACAAGCAAACGACCATCAGCTGCTAGACAAACACAGGATCCTCCCGGTCCCGACACCGTGCATGCCATGGACTGGTGGCAGGCGGGCCACAAGAGGCGATGTGCATATGCTAGCACGGTAGAAGGAGACACGGAGAATAGGAATAAGATTTGCCGCTTTTCCATTGCGTTTGCACTTGCATGGCGCCTCGTAGGAGGAGGGGTGTGTTTAGATGACAGTCTGGTTTGCACATGTAAGCGAGAGGAGGCATCTGGCCGGTGCACAATATAAAAGCGCACACTCCCATCCGGCCCGCAACGTTGGTCATGCTGAAATATCCGGGAAGCAGGGAGACAGCTTGTGAAGACGTAAGAGATAGGCAGGGAGTGGGGGTACAGGCAAACGGCCTTGAGCAATTAGATGACGGTGTGATGAGAGGGGGCGAGTGAGGGACATGAGGCGAGAAAAGACGAGATAAAACCGACAATGCATGGATGTAGTGATTCGTGAATGTGAACGATGAGTGGCAATGCCGAATAATGAATCTCACACAAAACGTGTGGGAGAGGGTTGCGATGGGGTGGGCAAGAAACAAGAGCATGAGCAATGTTAAGCATCGTTTGCGGGCGTCATATTTTTCACGCGGAGTGGCTTAGATAGACTTACATCCATTATGGTCGGATTGGTCACCGATGCTGACGAGCCAACACGAGACAGCGTTTGATGAGAAATAATTCACTTGCACTTGGTGTCGCTGTCGAGGGGATGCAAGTTGCCGTCTGTGATTGGACCGAAACAAGGCTAGCCTTGTCGTCTTTATCCGCCAAGTAGTTTATAGGCCGGCAAAGACTGTGAGTCTCCGGGGCCTAACGAGATGGAAGCTAGATAGACGGCGGCTGCACTGTCTCGCGACGTGCTATGAGTCGGTAGGTGAAATAGCCTAGTCGATCGAGGAGGACGAGACGAAAAAGACCTGTTTGCTGGGGGGGACAGAGTAGATGCTGGGCAATTGAATTAGCACACGATATGATCGTGCAATATCTTGGCAAAATAATGAAAAAAATATTAAGCTGCGTGATGCCGGTTGGTTTGCGGCGGTCGCTTGTCGTCGGGTGGTGAAGGTGGTGGTGTTGGAATGGCGAGAGGTTGTGATAAGACAGTGGAAGTGGGTCTATCTGATTGGCCCGTGATTATGTAATTTAGAGCTCAGTGATCGAAATACTTGAGGTCAGTAAGATTCAATAATATCAGTAGGCAGCTTGTGCGGGGCTTTCATGGGCCAGAACAAGCAGGCACAGCTCCCTACAAAATGCTAGATGCCTCGCCCCTTGCGACCGGCCAGTCGTTCCCTCCGCTTACAGTACATCGGTGGCCGGGCTGTCCTATTTTGAATTAGTCATGACAGCCCTGCTCAAGGCTCACCGCTCCAAAGCACTCTCAGATTGTTCTCAACCAAATCCTCTAGTATAGCACCAAGTAGAATTCGAAGATAAAAGATACAAACCGCTACTGGAACTGCATTTTAACCCCATTTCTCTACCTCAAACGCCCAACCCCCAGTCCTCATAATGGGGCCCTGCTGAAGTCGGCACCTTCCAGCCTCACCTCACCAGAGCCCAAGGCAGCCAGCCCAGCTGCCCAGTACGGGTTTAGCGGCGAACAAGGCTAAGCGCTGCTAGCCAGTAACCCACACAAGGCACCACCGCCCGCCGCCGCCCCTCCCTGTCTATTTTCCCCTTGTATTCATTCCTATTCCTGCCTCTTCCCACACATCATCACCGTTTACGCCGACCTGTCCCAAACGTTACCACCACTCACATCCCCTTTCTTCTCAACATTGTCGTTCCTAGCATCGAACCCAAGAACAAACCATATTGCCATCGCTAGAACGCGTCTATTCTTGTGCTGCATCTTGCATTTTCGTCTATCCCGGCATCTACCTTGATCCTCTCTTCATCTCGCACGTGTCGTCGCCCAAATCCAGACTCGTGAGCTTTTGGAGACAAAACCAGGCTGCCTCGACAACAGCCCATCCACGAAAACCTACCTTTCCAACATACCCAGTGGCACCAGAGAGCATACAGCCGCATCAATCTGCACATTGACTGCTCTTTGGGCGCTTGTTTTGGACGTTCCGCGCCCGATCAATTTCCTCTGTACAGTGAGGCTCAATAAGCAACAACGACATCCTTTGCTTGTTTGTTTGCCATCCTATTTTGCACACGACAGATAAGCAACCCCAAAAACACGAATAGAACCAACGGGACAGTTGTCCCGCGATCCGTTCTAGGGCCTTTGTTTTGACATTCCCATCTGCCGTCCGCAACCGGCATCTCCATCCACAATGCCGGCTCAGAATGGCTTCGGCCCCCTCAACCCGATACCCTCGGCGAGTGATGACATCGAAGCGACGTAAGTAAATTGGTGCATGCCCTTGAAGTGGCACTTGGAATGGTATCGCTTGTTCCAGTATTTTAACAAATCCAGGTGGGATTACATCCAGAACAATGTCAACAAGATCATGGTCAACCTCGAAGGTGGCATGACCATGCAAGACGTAAGCTTCTCTCATCTATATATTCTTCATTCTATAGAAACCACCTGCTAACAGTTTTTATAGTACATGGGCACCTACACGTGAGCATCGCATCCCTTCAAACTGCTTCATATTATTCGGTTGTCTAACTGTTTAGCTGCATCCACGACTTCTGCACCTCTCAGAAGGCTACTACCCATCGAGAAACTCAGCCAGGGCCAGCTCACAGAGGAGGTTCGTAGTTCTTTTACTACATGTTTTCTTGTACAGTGTGTATATTGTGCTGTGTAGCCACTAACATATCTTCTAGCCCACCTCCTCGGCGAGGAGCTGTACAAGAAGCTCTCCAACTATCTTTGCACACACCTTACCTCATTCTACAACTCAGCAACTCAGCAAAGCGGCGAGTCCGTCCTAGGATACTATATCAAAGAATGGGACCGCTATACGATCGCGGCAAAGTACATCCACCATTTCTTCCACTATCTCAACCGCCACTGGGTCAAGCGGGAAATCGATGAGGGCAAGCGGAATATCTACGACGTGTATACACTGCATTTGGTTGAGTGGAAGGCCAACGTATTCGACCTTATCGCAGGAAAGGTCATGGATGCTGTCATGAAGCTCGTAGAGCGGCAGCGCAATGGAGAAACCATTGAGTACATGCAGATTCGCCAGATCATCGACTCCATGGTATCTCTCGGTCTCGACGAAAACGACTCTACCAAGACAACACTGGACACGTACCGGTACCACTTCGAGAAGCGCTTCATCGACGACACTAGAAGGTACTACCAGGACGAGAGCAGCGAGTTTGTGGCCAAGTACTCTGTTGTCGAGTACATGAAAAAGGCAGAGGCCAGACTGGCCGAGGAGGATCAGCGCGTGATCACATACCTCTTGCCCGACATAGCAGTCCACCTCAAGAGATGCTGCAACACGGCGCTAATTTCCGATCATGCCAACCTCATTCGTGACGAGTTTCAGCACTTGCTTGACAATCAGCGCGAGGAGGACCTGTCGCGTATGTATGGCCTTCTGAGTCGCGTCTCCGAGGGGCTGGATCCGCTGCGTTCGCGCTTTGAAATGCATGTCCGTAACGCTGGCCTCGCTGCCGTTGCCAAGGTTGCGGCAGATGCTGAAAAGCTGGACCCCAAGGTCTATGTGGATGCGCTGCTGGAAACACACACAACATATCGCAACCTTGTGAAGACGGCTTTCAACGACGAGGCCGAGTTCACTCGCGCGCTTGACAATGCTTGCCGCGAGTTTGTCAACCGCAACGAAGTTTGCAAGGCAGCGTCCAACAAGTCTCCAGAGCTTCTGGCCAAGTACACAGATTTTCTGTTGAAGAAGAGTGGCACTGGCGAAGAGGCTGATCTGGAGACCAGCCTCGGCCAGATCATGACCGTTTTCAAGTACATTGAGGACAAGGACGTGTTCCAAAAATTCTATTCCCGCATGCTGGCGCGGAGACTGGTTTCCACAAACACGTCTTCTGAAGATGCAGAGACGAGCATGATCAGCAAGCTCAAGGAGGAGTGCGGTTTCGAGTACACGAACCGTCTCCAGCGCATGTTCCAGGATATGCAGATCTCGCGCGATCTGAATGCCGGGTTCAAGGAGCACGTACAGTCCTCGGAGACGACTGCACTCGATGGTCAGTACTCTATTCTTGGCACAGGCTTTTGGCCCCTGTCGCCGCCGACGACCACCTTCACGCCGTCTGTGGAGATGCAGAACGACTGCGACAAGTTTACGCGCTTCTACAAGCAAAAGCACGAAGGCCGCAAGTTGACATGGCTGTGGCAGCTGTGCAAGGGTGAGCTGAAGACGACATACTGCAAGAACTCGCGAACGCCGTACACATTCCAGGTGTCGGCCTACCAGATGGCAATCCTGTTGCTCTTCAACGACAAGGACAAGTACACGTACGAGGAGATTGTGTCGGCAACGAACCTGAATGCGGAGTCCCTGGACCCTAGCTTAGCCATTATTGTCAAGGCCAGGGTGCTTACGATGACGCCGGTGGGTGGCGACAAGGTCGGCCCGGGCAAGACCTTCAGCCTCAACTACGACTTCCGCAACAAGAAGATTCGCATCAACCTCAATATCGGCATGAAGTCGGAGCAGCGGCAAGAGGAGGCCGACACCAACAAGACTATTGAAGAGGACCGCAAGCTCCTTCTCCAGGTATGTTTCTTACTTATTCTCATTTCTTATAATAAAGCCCCACTAACAATATAGTCTGCTATCGTCCGCATCATGAAAGCACGCAAGCACATGAAGCACAACCAGTTAGTCAGCGAGACCATTGCTCAGATCAAGGGTCGCTTCATCCCCAAGGTTGCCGATATCAAGAAGTGCATCGAGATCTTGCTCGATAAGGAGTACATTGAGCGTCTTGATGATGACGAGCTAGGATACCTGGCTTAAGGGGAAGACGTCTTTTTCCCTATGTCGTTCTCTACAACTTTATCATATCTCTTCTATTCGTTTTTTATTCTTTCTTTTCCTGTCCAACGATATGGTGTCGTCTGTGTTATGGCTTTTCAGTTCAATTATGTCGCTTTTGTTTTTTCCAGCTACTGGGCTGGATGCATTTACGAGTTTACCGTCTCCGAGAGGGGATGGGACTAAGTTATGACCAGGTAGAGGAGAGGAGGGAAGGGGCAGGGTGTCTAGACAAAAGTATACAAAGCAACGAACTTGTCATGCTTATTGATGTGCCATATGTCGTGATGCGATGTGATGAGCTATGTATGATGAGTTGTCGTAATTAGGTGTGTTCGAAAAGCTACAACGGTCCTTTTTGTTTGGCGATATTTTCGTTGAAAGAAGTACGAGACTAGCCTCGCCTCACAAGCATCCTATTTAGGTTTGCCTGGTGGTGTGAGATCCTGGCTGACACTCATATAAAGGCCGTCCGGATTAGTCACCATTTGAAACTCGAGTAATGGATTGCAACAAAAAAGAGAAATTATCCATAGCGTCATAGTCGTTGGCCAAAGCAGGTGCTCATTCGCGCCTTCCTGACGAGCACCGCTGCTGCCAAACGTGGTACTATTTACATATGCTGTTCTAGGCCGGAGCTTGCATGCAGTCTTATGCGGCTGGAAGAAATGAGTGGGTCTGCACCGTCTCCGTCGACCTGCATGTGCATACTTGCAATTTATAAGTGGGTTGAGCCACATAATGGGATCTCATTGGACAACACCCTGATGGTATTTTCACGATTTAGCATTCTGCCCCTAGACAAGCCTACTGGTCTCTTCTGTCGCATTTTGGGCCTCATCTAAAGCTGCCCTTCACCATACCCTCTGCCCACGCGCTCACCACCCACAACGACGACGAGGCCAGAACGTGACTCTCTTTTGACGACGGTATTCTAGACTTGTTTCATTTCTGCTTTTCTCTGTTCTTTGCCTCCACGTGGACGCTGCATCTTCTCTTCATATCTTGTCTTATTATCACCATCACTTTCTCTTTTCTCCTGCTTTTCCCATCTTTTTCTCATCTTCTTCCAACTTCTTCCATCTTTACCATCTCCAGCCTTACTACCCTACTCTTTAATGAGACTTTCTCGCTTGTCAACTTTGCGCAGCACTCACAGAAGCTTAGCTCAGTCGCCATCAACGCCAACCGCCTACTCTTTCACGACACTAACCTCAACATTTTTGCCTCTTTACACATCGCCGTTGACTCCCGCCCCGACGTTCGGTCCTTTTGCTCGTTTTCAAAAGCCTATCAGCACGCTATTCCACATATCAGTTAACCGTTGCTCAAAGTATCCAACAGCGCATTATTCTTCTTTCTCGGCCTTTCATCTCCCAACTTGGTCTGCCTATTTCTACCCGACGACAACAACACCTCAAACCACCATCACATCAGACGAAATGAAGCGTGAAGCCTCGTCCAATGTAAACGGCGACCGGCCGTCCAAGCTGCAACGCCCAGACACAAATGGCAACGTTATTGAAGCCCACAAGGACGACATCATGCAAGACGATACAGAAGTAGACGGCGTTATCGACGACGACGTGGCGATCTCAGGCTCCGACGAAGAGAATGCCGAATACTCCGACGATGGCAGCGTCACCGATGATCAACCCCCCGGCGCAGATGAAAGCAGCAGCGACAATGACAAGGCCAACGGCAGACCAACTCCGCGCCGGCGTCAAAACACACAATCTCGGAAAGCAGCAGCAGAAGTGCTACTAGCAGCTGCTGGAACTGCCGAGACTGCAGAGTGGCAAGCGACTGTCCAGCGTGTCGTGCGCAATGTAGTGTCGATTCGCTTCTGCGCACCTTGCTCCTTTGATACAGACCCGGCGCTGACCAGCGAGGCCACTGGCTTTGTTGTTGATGCCGAGAGGGGGTAAGTCCAGTTAAATAAGGGTCACTATATTCTACAGTGCTAACAAACTAGTTACATCCTGACAAACCGTCACGTTGTCGGCTCTGGTCCGTTCTGGGGCTATTGCATCTTCGACAACCACGAGGAAGTCGACGCATACCCTGTCTACCGCGACCCGGTCCACGACTTTGGTATTCTCAAGTTCGACCCCAAGGCCATTAAGTACATGCCTATCGAATCCCTGCAACTCTGCCCAGACCTGGCCAAGGTCGGTGTCGAGATCCGGGTCGTCGGTAACGATGCCGGCGAGAAGCTGAGTATCCTGTCGGGTGTCATCAGTCGTCTCGACCGAAATGCCCCCGAGTACGGCGAGGGTTACAGCGACTTCAACACAAGCTACTACCAGGCCAGTGCGGCTGCCAGTGGTGGTAGTTCTGGCAGTCCCGTCGTCAACATTGACGGAAATGCCATTGCCCTGCAGGCCGGTGGCCGTTCCGACGGTGCCTCTACAGACTATTTTTTGCCGCTGGACCGCCCGCGGCGCGCCCTGCGTTGTCTGCAAGAGGGCAGGCCCATCACTCGCGGTGATATTCAGTGCCAGTTCCTGCTGAAGCCCTTCGACGAGTGTCGGCGTCTAGGCCTCACTTCCGAGTGTGAGGCACAAATGCGCCGTGCATTCCCTACTGAGACAAACCTGCTCGTTGCTGAGATCGTGCTGCCAGAGGGCCCCTCTTACGAAAAGGTCATGGAGGGTGATGTTCTGGTCAAGGTGAACGATGAGCTCATCACCCAGTTTGTCCGTCTGGATGATATCCTTGACTCGAGTGTGGACCAGAATGTCAAGCTGGAGCTACAGCGCGGAGGCGAGACCGTCATTACCACAATCAAGGTTGGCGACTTGCACAAGATCACCCCCGACCGCTTTGTGTCTGTGGCTGGCGGCAGCTTCCACAACCTGTCGTACCAGCAGGCTCGCCTATACGGCGTGGCATGCAAGGGAGTCTACATCTGTGAGGCCGCTGGCTCGTTCCGCTTCGATCACTCGGATAGCGGCTGGATCGTGCAGTCCATAGACCACAAGAAGACGCCCGACCTGGACGCGTTTATCGAGGCTCTCAAGGTGATTCCGGACAAGTCTCGTGTCGTCGTGACATACCAGCACCTTCGTGATCTTCACACTCTCAACACCTCTGTCATCTACATTGACCGTCACTGGTCATCCAAGATGCGCCTCGCCGTGCGCAACGACATTACTGGTCTGTGGGACTTTTCCGATCTCGCCGACGCCCTGCCGCCCGTTCCCGCGGAGCGGCGGGCCGGAGCCTTTATCAAGATGCCCAACATGCCCCACCCCGCCGTCGCCGAGCTAGTCCACAGCTTCGTCCACGTCAACTGCTACATGCCCATGAAGCTGGATGGCTTCCCCAAGAACCGCAAATGGGGAATGGGTCTTGTCATTGACGCTGAGAAGGGCATGGTTGTCATTTCCCGCGCCATTGTCCCCTACGACCTATGCGACATCACCATCACTATTGCCGACTCCATCGTTGTTGAGGGTAAGGTGGTGTTCATGCACCCACTGCAAAACTATGCTATCATCCAGTATGATCCCTCACTCGTGGATGCTCCTGTGAAGAGTGCGCGTCTCAGCTCCGAGGAGCTGGCTCAGGGTGCGCCCACCAACTTTATCGGCTACAACCGGATCAGCCGCGTTGTCCACGCCGCTACAACAGTAACCGAGGTATTTGCCGTTGCAATTCCAGCAAACCCTGGCGCACCTCGCTACCGTGCACTCAACGTGAATGCTATTACTGTCGATACCAATCTTAGTGGACAATGCGGAAGCGGTGTTCTTGCTTCAGATGACGGTACCGTCCGCGCTCTATGGTTGACTTACCTGGGTGAGCGGTCTTCGACGACTCACCGTGATGAGGAGTACCACCTTGGTCTGGACACGCCGTCGCTGCTCCCTGTCATTGAGCAGATCCAGCGCGGCATTGTGCCCAAGCTACGCGTGCTTCCTGTCGAGTTTCGCTCCATCCAGATGTCGCAAGCACGGCTTATGGGTGTGTCCGAGGAGCTGATCAAGAATGTGTCCGAGGCCAATTCGGCCCAGCATCAGCTGTTCATGGTCACAAAGCGCACGTTTGAACGCACCCTGGACTCGGAGTCGAACAAGAACTCGAGCTTACGCGAGGGTGACATTCTACTGACTCTTAACGGTCGTCTGATCACACGCATCTCTGAGCTTGATGTCATGTACAACAACAAGTACCTGGACGCCACGATTGTGCGTGAGTGCAAGTTGCTCACGATGAAGCTCTCCACTGTCGCCGCCGACGACCATGAGACTGACCGTGCCGTGTCTTTCTGCGGTGCTGTGTTGCACCGCCCGCACGCCGGCGTGCGCCAGCAGATCAGCAAGCTTTTCAGCGAGGTTTACGTGTCTGCACGCTCGCGCGGTTCGCCCTCATCCCAGTATGGCCTCGCACCAACCAACTTCATCACGCACGTCAACGGCAAGCCGACGCCCGACCTCGACGCCTTCTTGGCTGCCGTCAAGAAGATTCCCGATAACACCTACTTCCGTCTCAGAGCAGTGACCTTTGACAGTGTGCCGTGGGTTATCACGATGAAGAAGAACGAGCACTACTTCCCGACTGTAGAGTGGAACAAGGACAACACCGAGCCATGCGGCTGGCGTCGTGAAATCTTTGAGGATGGCGGCAAAAAGATTGTCGGCGAGCCTGCCGAGGGTGTCATTGTTCCTGCCGCAGAGGATAATGGCGATGTTAGCATGGCCGCGGCCTAGTATTACAATATATAGGATCGTTTTAGTTTCAGTGTTTAGTTCACTTTGGGCATTCATATGTGCGTTCTATTTCATTCTGTTTCTTTCTGTTTTTCTCGACAGTAATCTTTTTTTTGTCGAGGCCGTGTAAGAGTATTGGTCATATATGAATGCAGCAGATGCGACACCAAATCACGGGTTATGCTTTGAAATGTCGAACGGTCGTTTCAACTGTAGGTCTATGAGCATACTAAAATGAAACAAGTTGCAAAGACGTATCGTGAACTACTCACAATATCGATGTCGTGTAGTCTAATCCATGATTAGTCATTTGGGTGGGAACCTGGTGATAGATTGGAAGTCGACACGGCTTAAGCTGTCCTTCTAAATTGAACATCACGCCTGGGTCTAGAGTAAAACATTTCATATTTTCACTTTGGAATATTCAAGAGCCAGAAAAACAGACAAGACGCCATTTTTTCTCGCCGTTTCGACGCCTCACCACACTGAACTGCACCAACACGGTCACGTGCGTCTACAAAATACGCGTAGTGGGATTTAGGTGGAGGACACCGGGTCCACATACTCACGCTTTGCTAAATAGGGTAATCGCAATCAAAACAAACAGTTCCAAGGGAAGGCGCCTGTGGCGGGCTGCTCCTTCCTGTTTTCCGCAGTAATTACACCACTTACCTCACCTACCCACACCTTCCAAACCACGACTTTCTCTCTCTTCCTCTACTCTACAATTTGCCATATACAACGCGAACTTCTACGACAACTTCACCGACACTCATTTCACGTCGACGGCACCATATCACGGCACAGATACTTCATTCACCGCTTCGCGTATTCGTTTACGTTTGTTTATATCACCAGGCCAAAGTTAGTTGTCGCGTCTTATATACCCTCAGCCCGCCATGGCGATGCGTGGACCGCGTCACCCCATCGGGGCGGCATCATGGATCACCGAGGAGCGGACTACAGCCCTTCAGATCTCACAGTCAGAGGTGGAGGAGTTCATGTTCTCGGCCAAGAACGAGATGGACTGGCTCAACGAGCACATGGCCGATATATTTTCAGAAAACCAAATGTGCGTATAGCATCCATCCTCGGGGTGTCGCGAAACAATGCGAGATGTATAAACTAACTTGTACAGAAACGTCGCCGATATCTTCAAGACGCCCGGCAAGTTACGCGGCAAGACACCGCGTACAGCTCGCAAAAACGCCAATGGCGACTTTAGAGCACCTCTCACCGACGTGTTCTCGTCTACGCCAAAGGGTGCGCCCAACCCCTTCGCCGTGACCAAGCTCACGCCCTTCCAACAGCAACAAAGACGCCAGTCACCCACATTCACAGTCGCTGAAGATGAACCTAAGGCATCGCGAAAGAGCCGGAGCCCACCACGCGTCCCTGTCAAGCCAGCTACAGCCTCTAAAAAAGCAGCACCCCCAGAAGCGACTGCGTCATTAATATCGACATCTGTTATCCCAGTTCCGGTTATTCCTCAGTCGGCTGCTGCGCCTACAGCACCACTACAAGCTTATAAGAAGGCTGTTCCCACCAACGCTACTAAACCGGCTGCACCTGCACAACCCGTGGCATCTACGCTTGTTGATTCTGGATATCATGGGAGCCAGTCGCAGGAGCTCACGGTTGTGATGGACGATGGCTACGACGATGAGGACGAACTGGCAGGCGAGGTCTATAGTCAGCCTTACTCGCAGCAGGCGCGTCCTGCAACACCCGAACCCCCTACTCGGAAAATGATTGCAGTGCAGGCAACAACAACCACAATGTTGCAAAAGACAGTCACTGCAACAGTTGCCGTCCAGGCCCAGACCCAGGCGGTCCCGAGAGCATTCCCCCGTGCTCAGTCGCCGGACGACATGACTGATCGCACAGATCGCCAAATGACTGTTGATGTTTCTTTCCACTCTGCCAAGGAGGAACAAACATCCATGGTTCCTGCCCCGGTAGCTTCCCCCATCGTCGAGGAGGCATCGTCCCCCATTGCAGTTGTTGGGGAGACTATGTCCTCTTCTCCCTTCTGCCCTGTGCAGTCTCCTTCGTCGCCTATCCAGACCGCGTCAATGTCTTCTCCACCCAAGCCCAAGCCAACTCCCGCTTCGCCTGTTCGCAAGCCAGTTCCTACGACCCATGTTCCTGTCCCTATTCATGTTCCTGCACAGGCAACTGTTTCCGCTCCAGCTCCAGCTCCATCATCGCCACTGCAATCAACAACACCCGCTTGCCCACCACCCCGTGAGCTACTATCCGCCATGGGCATGGCTGCAGCTCCTGCGATCCCATTACCAGCATTCGCTACTGCTCAGATCCCTCCTGCTGCCCCCACTCCACCGATGGCATTGATTCCTACATTCGTTACAGCCGAGCAAGCAGCTGTGGCCTCGCCCATAGCCCGTCAAAAGGAAGACGCAGCTGCCATCTTTGATGAGGAAGCCAGTCACAAGCAGCATGGGAATGGCATAGTAGTTGGGGAAGTAAAGGATGATGACACTGAAAACGACACTGAGATTGAGAATGAGAACGTGGACGAAAATGCGGACGAAAATGAAAATGACGACCCTACAAGCCCTATTCGGCCCATGGTGCGTAAGAGCAGCATGAACTTTGCTTCTCTCCCCGCGCGCGAGCCATTCACGTCCAACAAGAGTATGGGTGTTCCCGCAGCCAGCAACCATTCGCGGACAAGCTACTACAATCGTCCTACTGGAGGCAAGAGTCTTGGTAACATGAGACCTATCGAAGACGATGGCAACAACGATGACGACGATGCCATGGATGCTGACAAGGATATGTCAGACGACGACAACAAGACATATGCACAGAAACTGCACGATCGCATCAGCATGCTAGGCAAGTCACAAGCCAGCGCGCCTCGTCCATCCAAGTCCCTGGCCGCCACACAACAAAAGGTCATCCAACAACTCCAGCCACAGCAACCACAGGAGCAGCCTCAAGGGCAGCTCTCTCCCAAGAGAAGCGCCACATCTGTTGCTGCTCCTGGTGCTTTTCCCGAGGAAGATGACGATGATGATGATGATTGGATCCTGCCTCAGCCAAGTGTTACGACAGCCAGCCCCCGCCTTAACATGGCTAAGAGTCTTGCTCTGGCCAGTGCAGCCCAAATTGAGCCAGCTGCCGTGCTCCCTAAGCAGCGTCCACAGGATGTGTCTCGGCCTGTATCGCCTAAGAGAATGCAGGCACCGGCCGTTCCTGAAAGATCGACTAGCACTGTGACTGGGCACGCGAAGTCGGCGTCGGTCCCTTCACTCCCAATTGTGCCCGACTCAGTTTCGCCTATCAAGCCAATCTCTGTCTCGAACCCGACAAATCTCGTGCTAGCAGCCGTAACACAGGCGGAGGATCGGCCACCCACGCCATCCAAGTCCCCGTCGCGCAGCTACCGCGACAGCCCGTTGAAGCACGTTAAAAATAAGCTGTCTTCAATTCTGAAAACTTCAAAGGGACTACTTGCCAGCAGTGCGGCACTCAGTGCTGAGGGCAAGTCGTCGTTACTGTCTCCATCCTCGACGCGTCTAGGCATGCATGCCGGCCCTTCAACCGATAGCCTTGCATACAAGTCTCGGATTGACAGCACTTTGGACTTGGCCCGCCCTGATCTCTCTCGGCAGACGTCAGCGACATCTGCTGCTTCCGGTACTTCCGGAGCCTCCGCGGCTTCTGTGATTCAGGACCTTTTCCACACACAAGAGTCTCCCGTTCGTTCCGAAAGCCCAACACGACCTTTCCGTAAGACTAGGGCGTCAGCGGAGCGTGAACGGCGTGAACTAAAGCTACGTGAGAAGGAGCTTAAGGAAGTGCAGAAGATGACAGAGCAGATGAGTAAGCTGGAGAAGGTGCGCGAAAAGGAGCGCGAAAAAGCGCATGTCTTTAGCGAGGAGAAGGAGAAGGCCGCCACACTCGCAGCAGTAGCGCAGAAACCCGCACAAACACCTACTCAGAGAGAACTCAAAGCGCTGCCACAGCCACCCCAGCAGGCCCTCCCAAAGCAACAACACATGGAATGGGATGACGACGATCACGAAAAGGACTTTGACGATGAAGACATGGACATGTTTGCACAGCCGACATTACCAAAGCTCAAGCCGCAGAGCAGCTCGCCCACGCGGGAGACGGCAAAGCCCACAAGATCAAGCCCGCGTAAGGCAAAGGCGCCTCAAACAGACACTGACGTCGATATAGCAAATGCTGTGACAGCGACAACGACCAGCATGCTTCCGCCGCCACCGCCTTCCTCCACACACAGCACTGTGACTGCGAATTCGTCGGTCCCGCGGTCCACTCAGGCGCCACGTACGATCCGCCGCCCACTGAAGCCAACCAAGGAGGCTGCGGTTAAGGTGAAGCAAGCGCCGACAGTTATTCGTGTCAACACGTCCAGCACACAACAGCACCAGCAGCAGTCATCGCAGTCGTCGCAGTCGTCGCAGTTTCACCCAACCAACAGTGCGCTTGCCGCATCACTTCACGAGACTCTCGCTGGCTCTTCTGCCCAGCAGCACCAAGTGAAGAGCAAGGCAAGTACGACATCTCTTCATGCCAAGCCATCACTGCAGAGTCTCAAGAGCTCAGTGTCTTCGAGCGGTCGGCCCAAGGCACTAGAGATGGCAGCAAAGCGTAAGGAGGCCGAGGAGCGGGAGGCGCAGCGGAAGCGGGATGCCAAGGCAGAAATTGAACGGAAGAGAGCAGCACTGCTGGAGCAAGAGGAGCAGCGCAAGCTGGATCTTCAGAAGCAGAGGCAGGCGGCTATTGAGAAAGCCAAACAGACACGTGCACCGCCCCCTGCGCCGCGCACGCAGTTACCCAGCGGCACGTCGGCGTCCGAGTCCCAGCCTCCTCGCCCCCAGTCACGGCTGGCAACAGCATCTGGTTCTACGATGCATCGTTCTCAGGAGGAGGTGCACCGGCCAGTGAACAAGGCACTGTCAAAGCGGCCACTACCAGGTGGCGATGGCAACTATGAGAGCCAGAGTCAAAACCAGAATCGGCCTGGCACTATTAGCGGTGCTGCTGCAGCCGGAGGCAACGGTAACATGCCGGCGTACCAGAGCAAGGATGCCAAGCGGATAAGGATGAGTGAGGAGTTTGACGAGGACGAGATAGAGATGGGCGGCCATGCAGCACGGGTGTCGAGCATCAAGGGCCCGCCCGTGCGGCCTTCTCATGGCTTCAAGAAGGATCTGCCGGTTCCAGGCAAGTCTTTATTCGGCAACGGCTACTCTACAGCTCCTGCAGCGACCAACGTGTCACGGGATCTGTTCAAGGCCACTGTGACGGCGCAGCACAACAGCAACCACCCGCACACCGTGACGCACACGCACACACAGAGCCACCACCATCAGCAACAGCAGCAGCAAGTGCGGGTTGGTGGTCACCCCATGGACATGGCACAGGTGTCAAAGGCGGCAATCTCGTTTGCACCCAGCAGCAACAACGGTGCCTCATCGGCAGCGGCGGCGGCCTCAGCTGCGGCATCTGGCGGTGCACCTATGTATAATCCGCACAAGACGCCTCTTCGGGCAGCGGGTGCGGCAGTGGGCAAGTCGGCGGTGAAGTCGACGATCAAGTCAACGGTTAAGTCAGTGAGCAAATCGACTGCCAAGTCAGCGGCCAAGTCGTCGCCCCGGGTGCCCAACGGCGAGGGTATTGAGCTGCCGGACATCCAGACAGACGACGAGGACAGCGACGAGGACGAGCATATGAATGTGGCACCATGGGCAGACTCGCCCGATCTGCGCCGTGCACTGATGCGGCAGGAGACGGTTGATCCGTTCCAGGTATTTGGGCCGCCGGGACCTCTGAACATGGAGGAGGTGTTTAACAAGAGCAAGGACCGGTGGCACAAATTCCGGGCGCGCACCAGCAGTGCGAACTGGAGCGGTGCCGACCGGTTGACAGATGATGATATCAGAAAGGACCTAGCAGCGCGTGACAAGATTCGGCGCGAGGGCGGATGGTCGTACGACCTTGCGGGGGTGTGATGAGCAGATTGTATTATAGAGGTTTTTTTACTGTTTTTCGTTTCTCATTTTCTCGTTTTTCGTTTCTCATTTTCTCGTTTCTCGTTTCTCAGTTTCTTGTTTTCTCGTTTCTCGTTTTCTCGTCTCTCAGTTTCTTGTTTTCTTGTTTTTCTGTTGTCGGTTTTTTATTCTAGGGCATTATTAATCCCCAGTGTATGGGATACGGTTGGAGTTTACATGTATTGATTTGATTGTTTTTTTATCATATTCATCTCCAAAGGAGCACTACACAGGCCATAGCATACGAGGACCACATATTATTTAGTCTCCTCGCCTATTTGATTATTATCTAAAGTTGAAGCCATAATACCTGACAGAGTGAACTGTATATGCTAAGGCAGTTGCAGTAATTATTCATTATTAGTCAGTCGACGGCTTTCTTACATTCTGCCCTTTTGTCTCGCTTTTCTGTTTCTATATAGAGTCATGTCTTTTTAACATGTTTTTATTTTAGATTTTAGATTTTAGATTTCATATTTTATATCTGATTTTTTCTTATTCTTTTTTTTCTTTTCCCTTTCTCTTAATAATTTGTTGTTTTAACGTCCCTATTCTTCTTTTTCTCATCAAACAAAATAAGTGAGTATAACCCTCCTTCTGCAACAAATATAATCGCATTTCGAAACATATCAAAATGAGCCAGAGTTCTTTTTTAAAAATAAAATACTTCAAAACAAAGTCTCACTCTCACAAACTGCTACTGTATCCACAGATGACTGATCAGACTACGTCATCCCTGCGGGGATTGAAATCCAATAATAGCAGGACCGCACCTGCAGTCTTATGGCCTGCGGTCTGGCTGCCCGAAACGATGAGCGATGCATATTAGCATGGCACATATCGCGCGCGTATCAAGGCAGTATGGGAACCGAAACTGATGCACTATTGCGTAGGCAACCACCCTAGGTGCAGAAGTGAGCGACTGGAAGCATAAAAACTTTGTACAGACTCTGCAGGGACATCTGCATCGCGATGGCTAGGCTTTGGCCGTCTTGGCATGTGATGACTAAGGCGGCGACAGACAATAGTCAGTTGTGGTCAGCTACAGCCAGTCAGCCTGTATGCTATTTACTGTGCATTTTGATATACTCACTCACTCACAGTATAGCCTCTCTGCTGCCCTTGCTGCCTTTGCTGCCCTTCTGGCTACGGCTCTGCTGCCGTTGTCCCAAGGCATCGACATAGGCCTTGTCCAAGATCGCCTATTTCCCTTGTGAGTCTGTTTCCTGACAGGTGTGCTATAAATCCTAGATTCGAGTAGATACATTGCTTGCTCAGCCTCAACCAGGTAGTCGTCTACTACTGGGCTGCTGTCACCGTCATGGCCTCGTCTGCACTGTGGGGAGTTTAGTGGAGATCCTGCCGAATAGAGGCAAATAGAGGCCTCATGCTAAGGGTCCAATTAAGTAATTAAAAATGACAAGAAAATAAATAATGAAATAGGCCCGCTCTTTCCCCTCGCAGCAAACGGAATTAAATTAAGCCAGTATTTATTTATGGAAATACACCAAAAAAGGTGCATAGAAAACAACGGAGAGCTGAACCGTACACAGGTTGTCGAAACGGTGTCTAAAACCGAAAGCAGTTGCAGACTGTAGACACACCGCAAGGCTATTTCAACGCCGTGCTCCGTAACTGCCTGCCTGCCTGCCTGCCTGCCTGCATGCACGGCTCACCACTTCCCCGAAAACGTGTTCACGACAGTCGTTCTTTCCTATATGGCTGCTACCTTTGTCCTACGACAACTACGACAAACGCTCCTTCACTTTAGACATATACACCACGCATTGATAGCCGCACCTTCCTCGCGCGCAAATTTGCCATCCACCATATCCCCTCAAGTGAAAAGAGCAACCCGGCACAGCACGACACCAACAGACAAAAACAGCAAGAAGTGTGTGCGTGTAGTCAGGCTGACCCTGGCCCCATATGCCACACGCTTTTTCTGCTGACCAGCTTCGCGTGCTCCCATCCCACCTCTGTCCACCCTCATTTTGCTTCGGTCTCCTCACCTCAATTTACTCCTATTCTCCTTGTTTCTTCTCTCCGACTTTTTCTCGACTATCTAGCTCCTGACCTCTGGACTTCTTGACCTCGACTTTTCAACTTTACAGCTTCTTGACCTGTCGACAGCGACCTAGCATGCAGGTAAGCCAAACAGCCAAATAGCCAAACAACCAACCAGAAAAGCACCCTCTACGCATAGTCGCACTACGCAGAATCTCGCAGACCACTCCTTTGCACAGCAGTATGCACGGCAGGGCATGTCCATACCTTGTGTCCATCTTCTGCCCGACTCTTGCTCCCACTGTCTCCTTGCTGCCATCCTACCTGCTCTTCTCGCGGCCCGATTTGTACCGCCACCCCCCGTTGCTCTGATTCTTTCATCATTCTGCTCTCACTCTGCCCTCACTCTACTTTCACCCATCTACTGCCTTCCTTGGACTATTGCGCTTCTACCGTTCGCGTTGCCCCAGGCGCAATCTACACTGTCCAACTCGCAGCTCAAAGTGCAATCAACCCGCTTCCCGCCCACAACCTTGTCCTTGTTCTCTTAGCCCACAGCCTGTACTGGATCACTGAAATTGCATCTATGGCCTATTCTGCCCGTAAATGGCTAACGTTGTTCTTGGCTTTATAGATTTCATATATTACTTGATTGAGTTATATTGCCGACTTTGCCAGTTGCAAGTCACGAGTCTACGACCTTGTTATACAACATCTCAGCTACACTTTCCACTTTACTTCTCCCGATACTATACCCCAGCTAGACCGTCAAAACTGTCGCCTTTGACCGGAAGACTTGTTTCTGTCCTTGAGTAGGAAGCGATCGGCAGCTGCCGCTTCACTGCCGTCATCATGGCCAAGGCAGATTACACCCGGGACTACTACGCCGACCTGGAGCTTACTTCATCGGCCGATATCACCGACATCAAGAAGCAGTTTCGGAAACTCGGTATGCCTGAGCACGCGTCTCCATTGCCATAATTCTCGTGTTGCTGACCTTTAGCTTTGAAATACCACCCCGATCGTAATCCCGGCAAAGAGGCCGAGGTCAACGCCAAGTTCCAGACTATTCAGGCTGCCCACGAGATCCTCACAAGTCCCGAGCAAAAGCAAAAATACGACTCCCAGCGTGTACGCACTGCCAACAGATACCCAAGTGCGTCTGGTGTCCGCGGCAACCCATGGCAGGACTACGGCAGCCAATTCCCGACTCCGCCAAGACGGCCCGGCCAGGCTCCAACGTCGGCTGCGCGCAACAACCCAGCGACTTCTTCGGCACGACCCTCTGCCTCTACGTCAAACACCCGGTACTCCAACTTCAACCCACCACCTGCCGCCAAGACGAGCAAGGAGGATCTAGAATCCCGGTACTCGGCATGGCAAAAGATGCGACCTAAGCCGGCTGGCCAGAGTGCAAGTGCTGCATATGCCGCTGCTAGTGCCAATACACGGAAAAAGGCAAGTGCGGCCACTGGAGGATCGGCGTCTATGCCGCCGCCACCACCACCGCCGCCACCGCGTACAGCATCCCAGAGACACAAAGCTGATGCTTCATTTGGTACCCGCCGCAATACTGGGTTTGTACCAAGCTCGCCAATGGGAGACGAGCCTGCTGCCGCGAGCACGAGCAACTACTTCACGGCGAGACCACACCCTACGAGAGTACCGGAACAGACCGAACCACCCCGGACACCGGCTGGTCCTGGACGCGAGAGTCGTGATGGCCGTGATTGCCGTGAAAGTCGTGAAAGTCATAGTGGCCGTGCAAGTCGCACTGGATCCGATGAGTCTCTTTTCGACGGACGCCAAAGCACACCCTATCAGACGCACGGCGGTGAAAAGTTCAGTCTCTTTGATGACGTACCCGTGTCTGAACTCCATCGTGCCAAGAGCCATCGTGCTTCCAATGCGCAAGCACGCCCCGAGCCTCGCCGCCGGAGCTCTAGTCTCCCCGACGAGTCTGACAATGCAGCCAGGGCCACATCCTCGTCGCGGAAGCAGGCCAACACCAACGGCGAAGAAGCCGCGGGAGCTGCCTATAATAGCGGCTCCGCTTCTACCGCAAACACAAGTGCACCTCGAACTGGCAACCGAACACGGCCTGGTGCTGGACAAAGAACAAGCCATGCCTCGTCGTCGTCGACCATGCCTCAGTTTGAAGAGCAGTACCGAAAGATGCAGGGCGAGCATGAACAGCAGCAGGATCCATTCATAACACCGGGCGCCAAGCAAGCACGCAAACCTGGTAGGAAAAACTAAATATTATATTCTACGTCCAGAGAAAAGTTCATCTACTTACACGTATAGTTCCCAGCGGCACGTCCGACAGCAAGGGCAAACCGAACATTTTGTATGGAAACCTCCCCAAGAACCCCCCCCAGAATGTTCCCCAGAATGCCCCCAAGCAAAGCCCCAACCAAGCCCCCCAACAGACAACCCAAAAGCTAGACTCAGGTCGGCCCCCAGTCTATCACCCATCACAGTTCTACCACCCTTACATGTACTGGAAGGCAGGCCGAGAAGAGTTAAAAAAAAGACAAAGGCATCCTGCCTTTTCGCAGCATGGCTCTGACCAGTTCCTCGGGCAACCCCATTCCGTGGCTTCTCCTCTTTGTGAACCAGACCCCCCCACAAGGACTTGTCCCCCCGCAGGACCATTTCCCTCTCCCTTGAAGACGTCGAGTGAAATCAATAGAGACCACATAAAAAAGACACGAGACCAGTGGTTCTCGATGCCGTTGACAAGAGAGGGCCTCAAGACTCGCCTCAGTGACATCTACAAACCACCAGTCCCAGCTCAGCATGCAGCAGGTCCGGTGAAGAGTACGATGAACAGCAAGCGCAGAGCCACTGCATGTCCCATGACGACCAAGCCCCCTAGTGGAGGCACACCCACCACATCTACTGCCACGGATGCTAGAGCTGCCGGAGACAACCCCCAAACGCCCCGGAGAAGCATGAACGAGTTTGAAGTTAAGCAGTTCAAGGTTCTCGATAGTCTTGTTAGCAGCATCGGTTTATACCAGCAAGAAGCATCGGCACAAACTGCGCAGACCACAGAGGCCAGTGGTGTCCAGTCTGATGCTAGTAGCAACAGACACGGGCCGCAGCGTCAGAAACACACCGGCACCAAGGCACTGCCACTCACAAGACATTGGAGAATTACTAACAGTGGCCATCTATCCAGTGCCAAGCTCAGTCTCAATGACGACGTGTTCAGTAGCCCTACAACGCCTGCCGACCAGCAGAAGAGCAATCCATTTGCCAGCATCAGCGTAGAAGATATCAACACTCGCTTTGTCTCGGACGATACCGCAAAATCTACGTGGCAGTTTAGTGCGGGTGGAAGCGAGGCTGGGTCTGGTCACGATCAGCCACACAAGATTCACCGGACGCAATCTGGCAACCGCCTAGGTCGGCGGTCGCCTGGAAAGGCACAGTCTATTCCCCGGCCCGACATAAACCAGGCACCCCCACCCCCACCAAAGGTTCCATCTCGCCCGGCATCTTCGACTGGCGGCGTTGCTGATGGGAGCACGGACAGTGCGTCTGGATCTAGTGTTGATGGCGGTGGACCAACCAAGCGAGCGAGCATCTTCAACATGGGCGGCAACAACAAGCAGCAAAGCAGCGGCACAGCAACGACTACAGACTACTTTGATCCGCAGCGGTGGACGGAGCAGATTGGGTCAGAACACTTTATACCTGTGCCTTCCAACCAGGGACCACCATTACCGCCGCGCATCCCGACGCCGAACCAGCAACAGCCTCGGCCGATCAAGAAGCCCAAGCCAGTGTCCCGGACCAACACAAGCACCACAGGAACCCAGCCGGCCACTGCCTCGACATACATTGTTATAGAAGACAGCAGCGATGAGTCGGTAGATGGGGCAAACGGCGAAGGGTTAGCCAGTCCTGTGGCTATGGATATCGACTCGCCGCCGACCGGACATCCCGTGTCTGGTGGCAACAATGCCGGCGCTAGATCGTCGATCAACTCTAGCCCTACAAGCCAAATGGCAAGCACAGTTCGTAATATTCCTGTGGAGCCTACACGCCCCGAATGGAGAGCCGGACATGTCGACAAGAGTTCGACTACATCCGTGTCTGCATCTGCGTCCACACCGATAAACCCTTTTACAGCAGCAAGCAAAGTCAGTGCCATGGCAGCAGCGGCAGCAGCAGCGGCAGCCGCCGAGTCAGCAAGCGGCAAGACTGGCAGCTCTGCCCCCCCACCACCGCCTCCCACAATGGGATCTGAAGATAGCGAGGAGTTCCGGGCCACACTGGCGGACATTCGCAAAGTAGAGCCATTTGCAGACAATGTGTCTGGAATCCAGGGCAAAGCCGGCATGGGTCTGGGCTCATTTAGTGATCTCAAGTCTCACCTGCCATTTGATAGTAAGGCAGCAACACCGCTGAAGGCGACGGGGCCTGCCGCAGCCGGGACAGCGCCAAGGTCGAGCCGCGGGAAGACAATATCGTTCCCTACACCACCTGTGATGCCACACACACCAGCTGCATTTGCTGTTCCCGGTCTGCAGCCATCCAAGGGAGCGTGGGACAAGTACTCGTCCGATTTTAGAAAGTACATTGCAGACTGGAGCGTGTTCAATTTGATGTACACGGACCACTTTGCAGCGCGGCAGAAGGATCTTATGCGTGGCGCGAGACAGCCGCGGGTTGCAGGAGACAAAGACAGAGACAGAGACACAACAACGCCACCTGGAGGTGACTGGGTCAGCGATGTAGACAATGCTGGGATTGACGAGTACCTGGAGTGGCTGGAGCAGGATGAGCTGGTGCGGACGCGGTGGGAGCAGGCGAGTGCTAAGCACCGAGAGAATGTGCGGAATTTCCGTCAGTACCGAGAAGTGATGCGGCAAGCTCATACATAGCTGAGGCAATGGGGTAACGAGGTAATGGAGGCCGCCATGTTTTTTCTTTTTATCTTTCCCTTAGTTGTTCATTCTGGTTGATGCGTTATGGGAGGACACCCTTGGCTTTGATTCTTGGTTTGGCCTTCTGCATCTTCCATGTTTTCTAATTTTACCTCTTCTATATGTCCACCCTCCGTCATGTTTGTTTTTATCTATGATGACGAATTTCTTTTTCTTGCGGTTATGTTCCACGCTCCACGATAACGGCCGCCGCGTTAATACCATTTACTCTGACTTTTCAAGACTTTTGTCAATATTTAGTAAAATCCTGTCATCATCTCATCATCTCATCATCATTTACCTAGAGTCACCGGATCTAGAGCGCACAGATGCTGAGAGTAGAATGATCGAAGCGAGACGAGCTAGAGGGGAGTGTGATTGACTGCTTCCTGCTGATATATTAATAGCTTCTTCACTTTTGACTCTGCTCTGTAGCCCATCGGCATCACATGTCGAATCCTCACCTAACTGCTCTCAACAGAAACGAGATTCATACGCGTGACAGCTGTATGCAAACAGTGGACTACTTTTGGGTTGATTCGAGTATTTATCGAGTATTGAATGTCACGCTCGGCCCTGTAGTGCCAATTTATGAGATGTCCATTGTAGATGGGACCAAGGCATTTCTGTTCGCCATATGAAACGGGGTAGATCGAGGGTGCGGAGTAGAGCATGGCAACCCAAGGGGCTGCAAAGACAGCAAAGAGGCAAGTTGTATGTCGATGAGTATTTAGTAATATTATTAGAGATTTATTTGTGATCGAACAGTTTAACAGTGGTAGTCACTGTAGTCGCTCCTGCATGTTTTATTTCGATATTAGTCATCATTGATGTACAGCAAGCCCCCCATGGTTTGCTATCTTGTATGATTCTGAGCACGGAGTATCTCTATTCCTATATCTCCGTCTCTATTCTATTTCTAGCATTATGATACTACTCCGTACAAAGGTTAGTCATGGCTACTGCCACAATGTTACTGCTACGATAGTGATGATAACAATGCCAGCGTATCCATACATATAATATGAGCATTCGATAATCCAATATTGAAACTCTGCAATGCAGATAGTCTGTGGTCTATTTTATCCCGGTATCACGGTTATCTTGCTATCAACGGGATAACACCGGACTACGCTGCAAAGTAAACACATGTACCGTCTCAGCGCCAGCTCCTTCCTATTTTGGGTGTTCTTACAACCCACACACTCTCAATTTATCTCAATATCTTCAGGGATTGCCAGCTACATGCGTAGAACAGCACACCACACCCTATCATTTTAGTTTATTATGTACGAGTACATACTTGTTCATATACGAAGTACGTAAGGGCGTCTCTTTGGCACTATTTTAATCCGGAACAGATAATATGCCATACTAGCAAATCAGGAGCAGCAGTTCATACCTACGGAGAAGCTTGGGAGTGTTCCAGGGAGTTAGCAGCTAGCCGTCTTATTTCCAGCAGCCAGTACTATTGCTCAGTGCTGCAAAGAGTAAGATACACATGACTGGGATGGTATGCTGTAGTATCAGCGCTTTCACGGAATAGTAATAGCGGCGCGCATCAACTGGGATGATACGGCAAGGACAGTTGGCATTTCTTCTAAGCTAGCTAGTAGTGCCTATTAATATCAGGAGGTTCCTTTTGATTTCAATATTGTAAGATACGTTTTTTTTTTTTGCTTGACTTGCAAGTAGCCACGTCGTCAACAGATGGGCAAAAGAGCCGCGGAAGATCCATCCCATTACTAATCACGCATGACTAATTTCACCACCCTACAGATTCTGCAGGCAAATAGTAAGTTCTGTAAGACTCCATAAACCCATCTTCGCCTCGTTTCTTTCACAAGTTCTCAAAGAACTCATACGGTCCAGTGGCCAAATGGCAAGGCGCTTGGCTACGAACCAAGAGATTGCAGGTTCGATCCCTGCCTGGATCATTTTTTTATTCCTCTACCTGAAGAGGTCTTGGATAGGTAGTTCTTGATGGGGGGTTTGCTATTATTTATTTATTTATTTTGCATCTTACTATGGATGCGCTGATTTGCTCTAGCATACGATTATACTGTTATGGGTGCTTCTGCTATATATGCGTATCTGCACGTCGGTGTCAAATCCTTTGAGCGACAACTTCTGGCATGTGTGTCAAGATAGGACAGCTGCATCTAGTACAAGCACCACCATTCATGCCAGCGTCTATCGAATATTGAGTCAGTATTGTGCCGACATGCGCCTGGGTTACTAATAATCACTATCAACTGCCTTTATCGTCGTCATCATAGATATGTCTGTCTGATCCGTGCCTTCTTCCTATATTCGTTTTGGTGTGCTGACTAAAATATGTATTCTTTTCTCTTGGACATGGCTTATCCTTTTCGGAGTAGACAGGCCCAACCTTCCTATTTCGCTCGCCGAGCAATCGCTACGAAACAGGCATAGCATTGCGCCTTGCATACGGCGTACAAGCCACCCTATATTCAAAGCGATACATTTTGCACTTGGCAGACCTTGGGCTGTAGTATTGTATCTTGGATGTCTTTTAATATCTCGAGTTAATATTGATTGGCCCGTTCGATGTTTGGTTCTGATTACTTATGCTGCTAACAGTGCTGGAATTTAATGTCAGTAGTAGTATTAGTATTATTTCATATGCGATTTGATTTTAAATTATCGACTTGTTTGTCTTTGAGTTCAGGTCTTTTTCTATTTCATCTCGGCTCGCTGGAGAGTTGATCTGGAGATACGACAGGTTACTTTCGAGTCTAGGGGTTTAGGAGGATAGGAAGAATTGAAATATACTCGTACAGAGTATTAGATGGAGCAGCAGATACTATCTATCTTACTTGTACAAATACGGAGGTTGGCCATCCCGCGTTTCCAAGCAAAATAGTGGCAACAAGGAGTGTTGTCCTATTCTCTCGTAAGATTTTCGACAATGTTGGCTTCGGTGACCTTGGCACTGAGGGGCTTGACGCAAAAGCAATGCAATAGCAAATGAGAGCAACTCAAAAGGCAATCTTAATGGTCGAAATATGCATAAAGCATTGCATCAAGACGGTGCCAGTCTGGCGTATAGATCAAACAGGAATGCTTGCTGGGTTGCTGGTTCTCCTGTCTGAACATCTGTAGATTATGAGTATGAAAATCACGTATTGTTTCCGAGTCGGTCTGATATGGACAGTATTAAGTTGAGTATGGATATGAATCCGAATCAGAATCCGAATCCGAATCGAACATTATCCCATCCACCCGCCGTTGCCCTGTATGATCTCCAACCCCTGACTGCCAGCGGGGATGTAGAATTGTATCGCCACAGTAGAGGAGCAAGAGTTGTGACAGTAAATATGCAATGCGATATAAGAGCAATGGAGCAATGGGCAATCCACTTGAAATCAATATACAATAACGTCCACATGGCATTGTGATTCTATGACAGACGGGCCCGAATCTGATACCAGGAGGACCCAGAACAAGGGATACATTAACATCCTTCTAGAAACAAGATCAGATATGTTAAAATAAAAATTGTATCAAAGAGAGAGAGAGAGCGAGAGGTTCTAGTTGATATTTATCAGAAGAGAAGAGAAAGTAAAGAGCCAGCCGCCCAACTTCACCGGCGTCTGCCTTCCTGTGGCTTTCTTTTACTTTTGTAGCAAGGTAAATAACTATTTATGTACCCTACATAGCAAATGCCAACGGCAGCTAGTAGCAACGGTCCAGTATTTGCGGCAACGGTTATTGGGCCATGGAAGCCATCAACACTGAAACGAGCCACAGTCGTCTCTGTTCTGTTTGCCTTTTGATTCAAGCATAACATAAAAGTCGAAAAAAGGAGGTTCCCCAGCATTAGTTAGTAGCTTACAATATCAGACTGATCCGACGGAGACTCAAAGTTGAGACTCTACAATACACCTCAGACTCGGACAGATCTTGGTTGATTAATGATTCACGTGTGTTTCTCGTTTTTCTAGACTTCCTTGAACCTTGAACGCGGCTTTGATTCCTCTTGATGTCACCCCCGGTTTCAGGCCACGAGGCCACGAGGCCATGAGCGAGTGAAGCAGACACATAAGCTAATACGGAATGCCATGTGCTGTCCGTGAGCTCGTCTTTTTCAGTTTCTCTGCTCCTCAAGATGTTCTACTCCATGCGAATGTCACACGCAATACTGCTACTCT